>JALHLI010000017.1:2345000-3007619 GCA_023349425.1 Anthopleura sola | reverse complement strand
GTTGTGTTGCGAGCTTAAACTTTCACTTCTGAATTAGAGTGGAGTAGCGTATTTAACGGGTTTATGAAAACCACTCTACTGTTGGTTAATTAGCTGTTCAAACGCATTAGACCCTTTATGTCGACGAGGAGGATAAGCCACAGGACCTGCTCGAACTGGCATCCCTGGTTCTGTTAAAAATCAATTACGAAAAATATTAATCTTATTCACCTTATAGTGTGCATTTAGCCAAACTGTTATCACCTAAATTAGATGCGATATGTTTACTGATTCAACATTAGTTTGAATCGCAGACTTGAATATAGAGTTTCGCGCAATGTGATTGGTCGAGCAATGTACCATTATATAGGCTTCAGGGTTTACTAATTCTAGGCTATAGGTTTTAGACACGTTACAATAATTAATATTGAAATATGTATCATCTCATATGGAATGATAAAGTCTATTTTGTTTAGAACTAATAAGAAATAATACAGACTTGTTGTCTCAGTCACTCCCCAGAAAAACATTTTTTGTACCCAGAAATCTACAATCGGTGGAACATAGGGTGGGCCGGGGGTGCTAGAAATGTGTGTGTTGTGTGGGGGGGGGGGGGGGGGGTTTGCAATTTTGGCGATAACAGAACCCCAGTTTTTATGTCCCTTCCGCCCCATTATGGTGAATAAATTATTGAGGCCCTTACGTAATTCTAAATATATCTCAAATTTGGATTTGGATTGGATTTATAAGTATAAATCCCCTCTCCATAGTCAAATCTTGTTTGCTTATAACAATTGCGTGCGCGTGGAATTGGCCCTTTAGGGTTAACCCTAAAAGTAAGTAATGTTTCAAGTTACTTTTAAAAGCTGTGTACGCTACTGACATTATACCCTACCCTGCCCTGCTTTGCTGATAACAAAAAACTTACCCCATTTGGGACTTAAGTATGAACCATTTGGCCAAGGCATATGTGGATTGGCATAGTATGGTGGCCATGGTGCACCTGGCGGTTGCATGACACTGCGATAAAACGGTGGTTGGTTGTAGCTCATCTTAACTATAAAAACATGGTGGTAATTAAATGACCAAATTTAAATTCGTGAGCTTGGGTTAAATCTGAATCTGATGACTTAATTCTATTTCGCGTAACGCAACCCAACAGAACGCGTGCACGTGGAAGTGTGCCCTTTTCCAGTAAAAACGTGCGGAGAACACAAACATGGAAATAGCTGTCACATGAAATAGCTGTTGTTCTGCAACTGACTTGTAGCCTTTACTGCATGACATTATACGTGATAACATGAAATTCTACTGCATGATTCGATTTTTACAGATTTTGCACAAAATATGTTTCGATTTGATCCCATAGGCAGATATTTTCAATTTTTCTTCTAAAGTTAAACTAGGTATTATTAATATAAGTTCTTTCAAAAAAAAAAATAAATAAATAAATTGAATGAATGAATGAATGAATGAATAATGAATGGATGGATGGATGGATGGATGGATGGATGGATGGATGGATGGATGGATGGATGGATGGATGGATGGATGGATGGATGGATGGATGGATGGATGGATGGATGGATGGATGGATGGATGGATGGATGGATGGATGGATGGATGGATGGATGGATGGATGGATGAATGGATGGATGGATGGATAGATGGATGGATGGATGGATGGATGAATAAATAGGGGAGTCGCGGGCTAAAAGAGTGGACGGACCATTTAATAGATAGTTGATTTGGACGGGGGGGGGGGGGGGGGGGGTTGCGTAATTCCCCAAAAAAATATCGAGCAAGTTCTTAAACCTCAAAAACAGCGGTTTGCATCGAATACGAAACTGAAAGCTCGATTTTTTGATAGTATATAAATACAGAATGAATATCTAAAATATTTTTCATCAGTGACAGTCCATATACACATGTACCAGTGCTATTTAATATTAACTATTATTATCATTCTTCATAATATCAACGGAAATATAATGAAATGATTCAGGGCCGTAGCTTGACTGAGATGTTTACCGAGGTAATCCACCGCCGTGGGCTGATCATGAAGCAACTAGGGGGGTTTGCTTCCCCGAACATTTTTGAAATTCATGCAGACTCTCGGAAATACGATTTCCACTAGTTAAGAGGCATTAGACTTCCTTCAAAAGTTGAATATTCTAAAAGAAATGAAATCGTGAAATCAAAGTTCGCTCAAAAAATTAAATGCGTAGTTACTTTCATTTTTGTGTTGCGAGCTTAAACTCCTGAATTAGAGTGAAGTAGTGTATTTGACGGCAAAATGGTGATAGAGCAAAAAGGTCTTTTAAATTAAATCCAAAGTGGATAGATTGAACTGAAGAAAACTGAAGTGCTATGTAGATATATATAAGCGGTCTTTTCTCGATTTTCTAGTTTGCTATTGAACTGCTAATAAGAAAATAACAATCGTCTGAACCTAAAACGTTTCTTATCTAAAAAGCTAATAGCGGAGCTCCCGCGCGGGCCGAAGGCCCGCGCGAGCGGAGCACCATACTTAAGAAAAAATGGTAACCCATCGACTTGATTTTTCATGGCTTGACTTGTCCATACATACATACATACATACATACATACATACGTACATACGTCCGTGTACCACTTTGCACAGGGTTCCCGCGCGCTTTGCTTACTCACAAATGCACAGAAAAATTGCAATAATGTAGTCAATGGATCAAGGAGTATTTTTTTTCTTATTTTTGCAATGCGAAAAATACGTTTAATCGAAGTCATGTCTGTCTTAAAGTGAACAAAAACAGTTTTTCGACTTTAGCGACTTGTTAAAGAAGATTTAGCGAGGGAAAGCGAGGGAAGATTCTTAATCTTACGATGAATTAAGTTTCGTGACTGAAACTTCAGTGAGAGAAAAAGTGGCCTGTAGACCAGAAAAACCTGATTATACTGCAAGACTGATATTTCAGTTTCGTAGAAAACACTTCATGGAAGGTAAATTCATTAAGTTTAACTAATATTTCGTAAAAAATCGACAAGAAATGTGTAAACTAGCTGGAGAAACTCTCAGACAAGCCAAGGACGTTGGTTCGGCAAACATTGTCAGAGAAACTTGGATAGTTTGTCGTTTTTACTGCATTCTAGATTTTTATCATCTTTTTCTTCATTACTTGTGAACCAAAAAAGCGATATTTGAAGCTTTGATTATTTGTTTTTGATCCCATTTCAAGAAAAAAGGCTAAGACTTAGTAAAAAGACTTGGTTCTTTGAAAAAATATATTTGACGGCCAGCGAACCTTACGCGAAGTCAAAACAAGATTCCAGTTTCATAATCATATGAATATTTTGACATTTTTATAGATAATTTATTCTAATGTTGAATGAAATATGAAAAAGGAATACATATCACACCAAATATTTGCTATTTATCGGGCTTTTCCAGCTATTACTATTACACAATCGCAAAAATGATGAGCTTTTTTTTTTTTTTATGGATAAGCTTATGTTTTTGTAAGATTTTTCGCTCGATAATAAAGTTAAGAATAAATCTAAAAAAAATACTTTACAAAGACCAACTTACTAACAAAGAAAATTATTATCTTGCATTATTGAATGTGTCTCTTTTTACGTGTGAAGTTCAAGTGAATGTAAGCTTAAGCTTATCAGTAATATTTTTGATTTGAACTTTGATTACTAAGATTTGCTGAATAAAATCCTTCGTTCTATACATGTATTCATGTGTTCTACAATCTATAATTATTATTCTTCGAATTGAAAGTTCTCTAATGCTTTTGAAGGCTTAAAATAATGGTTTTTCTTTTAGTTTTTCCTCCTGAATTCTGGTAAAATCAAACAATGTGGTAACGCTATAACCAGCGTTATGCCGCGTCACACAATTGTCACGCTTTTAGCACTAAATATACTATTTATGGGAGCTCCGCTTTTAGGCAGTGCCTAAATCTATATATTATTGTAATTGTCTTACCCTTCAATAACTTGAGTGAAGTTTCAAGTGTGGAATCCGCTACACGAAGTTTTTCCTCAGTGATTTACTGCCAGTAACGTACGACTCGCGATCGATAGGAGGTTAGCCTCCTGCGCAGCCGCTGTAAGGCGCTTCCGTTATAGGGTGATCAATCGCAACCATGGAAATCATGCATACACGTTTAAACGCGTCTTGCACGCAAGTGGAAAAAAATTAAATGCGTAGGTACTTTCATTTTCGTGTTGCGAGCTTAAACTTTAACTCCTGAATTAGAGTGAAGTAGTGTATTTGACGGCAAAATAGTGATAGAGCAAAAAGGTCTTTTAAAATCCAAAGTGGATAGATTGAGCTGCATGAAGAAAACTGATGTGCCATGGAGATATATATAAGCGGTCTTTTCTCGATTTTCTAGTTTGCTATTGAACTGCTAATAAGAAAATAACAATCGTCTGAACCTAAAACGTTTCTTATCTAAAAAGCTAATATTGTAATTGTCTTACCCTTCAGTAACTTGAGTGATTTAAAGAGATCAGTGAAGTTTCAAGTATGGAATCCGCTACACGAAGTCTTTCCTCAGTGATTTACTGCCAGTAACGTACGACTCGCGATCGATAGAAGGTTAGCCTCCTGCGCAGCCGCTGTGAGGCGCTTCCGGTTCCCGTCATTCCCCCACTAGCGTCTGCTCCAACTGGAACAACATTCCTTTCTATGAATTTGACCAATCAGAGAGAACCCCACAAAAGCTTGTGGGTACGACCTTGACCTTGGCCGTCTTTCCCTAGAGAATGAACGTATGGATGACTATTATAGCAAAGTGAGCCAGGATTTTTGTATAAATAAGTTCAAAATTCATCAGAAAAAAGTCATTGATGAAAATAGATTTTAGATAGAATGTCAGCAAAGAAAATTTGCTGGACAAAATTAACCTGCATACGAAGTTTGGGGAAATCCCATATTGATGTGACCTTTCGCTGCTTGAATTCACATCATCCATACTGCATTTTGGGCTTGGTATGCAACATGAACCAAGCAACAAAACCTTTTTGAAATAGCTGTATACTGCAAAAATGAACATTTTTTATAGAGCTGACTTAGTTGCAGGGACCTCGGAGCGACCAACAAATACTGGAAGACCTAGGGGTTTGGGGGCATGCTCCCATTATTGGTGGGGCTATAGCCCCCCCCCCCCCCCCCCCTGCTTCGTGCTCCCTGAGTTGTGTAATAAATACGAAGATGGGTACAAAGTGCTATTGTACTATCATTTTCTTCAAGTTATATAGACCGGTTTCATCCCCCTTTCACCCCCCTCCCCCCCCCCCCCAAGCCAAATTCAGAGTACAAGCAATCATGAACAATACAGAGTAAGGGGTCATTATACATTTAATGTACAGCTTAATTGCACTGTCTATTTCTAGATTTTGAAAAATCAGGCAACTATATATTATGTCGACTATAAAGTCAACAGTTGTGAATTGGAAAGGATGCATGGAACAGAAGCTAAATCATTGTATGTATGAGATAATGATTGTGAAACAGTGAGGCTGTGATGACTGCATCATTAATATTTCAGTTTTCTGTTACACAGTTACTAGTAGTATTCATTGTCATAAGAAGATCTTCCATGATGTTAAAACCCTATTTGAAATTGAGAAAAAACTGGATTAGTAAATTTGAAGAAGAGCAATTACTAATAAGTGCATTGGGCTAATACATTAGATCTACAGATGGGCTAGGATCAGATGGAAAGCAGTTGTGGTGTGTGCCAGTAAATGCCTCCTGCACTTGCAACCTGGGTTCAATTCCTGGGCTTGGAGTCATATGTGAATTAAGTTGCTTGTTGGCCGTGCTTGGAGGGTTTTCCTCTGGGTTACCTGGTTTTCCTCTCTCTGCAAAAATCGACTTCTAAATTCAAATTCAATCTGGCATCAAAAGCTTAAACCTGAGTCTCTGGCTTGTGAGAGATGGAGCAATCACTCCCAATGCTTGTTGACAAAATATTTTTACATTTTAGTTGGATTCTTCATTGTAGGTCTTTTCTGAATTATTGCAGTATGCATTCTTGTCTAGCTTCATGCAGTACAAACAACAAGCTATGAGCAGTGAGAAACAAAACATATTTGTATAGGTCACTAGACCAGAATGCACTATGTTCACAGTCTCAAAGAAAGGTCATTCTATAATCTTAGTACACAGTTTAAACTTCTCTCTGGTTCCTGTATCCCTCACCCGGGGTGGGGGGGGGACTCCCTTATAAAAGGGGGCTGGGGTCCTCGTCGTCCCTTTTAGGGTTTGAAATCAGTGTTTTGGTCCCGCTTAGGGTGATAATGACGAGAATGCCCACCAGCTGAGTTTTGTGGTCCCGCTTAGTCATCATCATCCCGTCGTCATAAACTCATACGAGCAGACAGCGTTTGATGTTAGTATCAAAATACAAATAAAATCGAGAAACCGAACCAAAATGATATGTTATTGATTGGTCCCTCTTAGGGGTGAAATTTCATCACTGCCATGCCCATCATCTCAAAATACAGGTCCCTTTTAGGGGTCATTTTCAGAATTCCCGACGAGGACCCCGCCCCCTTTCATAAGGGAGTCCCCTCCGGGTCCCTCACACTCAATTTCATA
Source organism: Anthopleura sola (assembly GCA_023349425.1). Classification (NCBI taxonomy): domain Eukaryota; kingdom Metazoa; phylum Cnidaria; class Anthozoa; order Actiniaria; family Actiniidae; genus Anthopleura; species Anthopleura sola. The sequence continues at coordinate 3,001,045 of JALHLI010000017.1, read as the reverse complement.
ATTATGTGACCAACTCAAGCCCAAGATGTCTGGGTTTTTGGCTTCCATATCAATCAAAAAAATTACTAACTTAGACCATTGGGAATTTGATTGATGGTAACTAACCAAAAACCCAGAAGACTAGTATTATACTGTAGCTAGTTGTATGGGTCGCTTAAAGAAGTTGGAAAGAGAAGAGAGGGGATAAAGGAAACACATGCTATACCTTGCTTGCTCCATGATGGAAAAATCGCACTGCAAATGCCTCCAGCATTTTACCAAATACTGGCCCTAAGCCAAATGCAGTGATGACACCCTTCTGTTCCATGACTGTCCTGTGCAATATGAAATAGAGTGCATATTTTTAAGTTATATTTCACAGATGTCCAAGGAAAAGGATCTCTGATCCCTAAATGTCTTCAAGTGGGCACTTGGAAGAGTATCTCCTAGCTGCTCCTACATTTCCCCTCCTTTCTTGGTGAAAACATCTTCACATCAATTTGACTGCCTGGAAATAGCCTAAGATAGAGGCTTTGCGACATCACATGATGGCAGCTATGACAGGAGGCACATTATAATAGAGTCTTATTTTTCCCTTGAGACTGAACTTAGTATGCAGCTATTTCAAAAAAGGTTGATGAAGGTTTAGTTGCATGTTGCTTGTTGCATCCTGCTTACCAGGCTTGAAATGTATTATATTTATGAGTAAATAATGTCAGCATAGAAGAAATTATGCCAGAAAGACATGCAGACAAAGTTTGGGAACATTCCATATATTGTTGTGACTTTTTGCTCACAGTGCATATGGGGCTTGGTGTGTGTATGCAACATACAAAATGCAATAGAACCTTTACCAATCTTTTTTATAATTATAGCTGTATATACTAGCTAGCACAAAGTAGGGAGGGTGAAGCCCCCAGCCACTACCTCTTCATGGTCCCTGATGTCCATAGGATCAATAAACATTTTCACGGTTGTCGTTATTCAACCTCAGCCTCAATAGCATGTAATTTATTCTTTAGAATTTGACTAAAGCCCGTGGAAGTTTTAAGTGTTTCAATAGATATTTTTGAAAGCGCTCGTGCATCTCGAAAATGGTCTATTGTTTGATAATGTGTACATTCCTTAAATTACCGTGAGCTGTAGTCAAATTCTAAAGAATATATTACACACTATCGAGGCTGAGCTTGAGTGACGACAGCCATGAAATAGGTCTATTGGGCATCCAGTTAAGGTATTGTACATGCGGACACACAGAATTTGCCGTACTAGCTAGTATATACTGTAATACCTTGCTACTATTATCATACCATTTGTCATTGCTTTCAGATGGAAAATACATGCTGTATTCTTCAACCTTCACATAATCTGAACCAGTTATATTGTAACTGTGGAGCTGAAGGACTTTTTCTTTCCTGCTTAGCCAAGCTTTCTCCTCTACTTCTATGGCTGGAAATGGAAAGAACTAGAATAGGAATAAAAAATAAATGCTACATCAAATTTTGCATCCTGATTGGCTAGGACTTTGTGCTTTATAAGAGTACACAGCACAATTGCACACATTGTCTAAAATGATGTCTGGGTCCAAAATGAAAAAGCAGTTTTTTTAAAGGTTTTTTCTAACTTTTTCTTTGTAACAGGATTGGTTGTCCAGAGTTCTAATTGTTTCAGGTGGAGGTTTAATCATTGAGAACATTTTTGCTGTCAGTATTTAATCAGTTTTTATGAGCACTTGGATTCAGAAATACATCACAACTTAACGGCCCTATTGCATCATTCATATCCAAAATAATGGCTGTTGTAATTTATATTTTATGAAATAAATAAAAAAAACTTGCTAAACTTGCTTGCTGTGCTGTGTGCAGTTACATACACCTATTTCAAAAAAAGGTTGTCATTGCCAAAAGCAAAATGCGACAGGCGATAGGTCATTCCAAGATGGAAAGGAATTATGGGTATATAACTAAAGACGAATAATCAAGGTCTTTATGATGGTTTCATGGACTACAAACAACACGGAATATTTAAATACTAACCTCTGTGTTTTTTTATGACAATAAGAAGCAGAAACACACATTATTCACATTATTCCTATCGCCTATTGCCTATGACAACCTTTTTTTGAAATAGGTATATAAAGCACTAGGGGATTTCAAGCAGAACACTTGAGAAGTACTGGAAAGCACTCTGCTACCTATCATTCTTCTCCTTACACTTCTCTCATGTTCTACAATTCCCTGCATGTTTTACAACTGCATTCATACACTAAAATACACATAATTTTGGATTCCCACCTTTGTAAATATTGACGGCAGTACATTGACACACTTTCCTCTTCTAACAATGTATTCATCTCCAGTGTTTGGGTCTAAAAGGAATGATTCAAACCAATTATCATGTTGTCTTAATTACCAGGAGGGGCTGGGACTCTCATGCATATACTGACAAAAGGGCAAGCATGCTCATCAGAAATTTTGAAAATGACAACTACAGTACAAGGTTCCATGGCAGTCCAGGCGGGCATGGCAACTAGTGATTTTTACCCCTATTAAGAAGGTACCAAATGCTCATGCATTAATCAATGATGCTAGTGCTAACTGACAGAAGTTGGAACCATATGATGAACCAAAAATAAATATCCTGGATACACCAGTTTCGCATTTGCAGTTGGCTGCTAGCTGTTAATGATTTGCAAAAGTCAACTGTAATGTAAAGAATGTGTAAGTTGAATAATACCAATGTTTTGAAATCCCACAGACTATTAATGGTCTTTTTGAATAGCTGACTTATAAACGAGGCTAACTGATTGCAAATGAGTCTGTGGTCTTCAAAAATAGTGGTTTGCATTGAATGTGAAACTAGTCTACACTGTATTACAACTGGTATTATTCAACTTGCACACACATTCTTTACATTACAGTTGGCTGTTGCTAATGATTTGCAAAAGTCAACTGTGATACAAAGAATGTACAAGTTGAACAATACCAATGTTTTGAGATCCCACAGATTTTTAGTGGCCTGTCATTCCTGCCGTCATTATTGAATCTCAGGTATCTCGCTTCCTGACCAACACCGTATACATAAGAGGCTGGTATTTTCAAATAAAGATATACCCCACTTTCCTTGTATTAACCCCCTAAAATTGATTTATTATTTTGAACCCTCCCCCCACCGCCATATACTTGTTTTTGCCCATGGGGGGGGGGGGGGGGGGGGAGGGGTAGGGGGTAATGTGTTATCACATGTATTCCCACTGTTTTGTTGAGAGAATTATTTTCTTACCTAATGTATGTTCCACCACGATAACTGAAGTGACATTTTGGTCTTTACCTGATGTATACTAAAGTCAGAAAGTGAAAATAAAAAATGAGTCACACGTGACGTGATTATTCCAGGTCAAAGCTCAGTGAACACATCGAGAAGCGAATGCTATGAAGTTGAGCTTCAAAATGCTCCAAAAAGCAAATGATTATTACCTTTTGAAAATAAGCATGGACGACTGTTTCGAATGAATACTTAAAGAGGTAATGGAACTCCAAACTCCTCATTCTTCCATCGGAAAAACATCGCACGAAACGAATAAAAAACCAACAATACAGTATGACAGCTGACCTGTCTGAGCCCACGCATACAACAGAGACTGCATTCTTGTTGGTCAGCAGGGAATCCACAGGGAGTCCATCCTGGCCGACCTGGCCCATTGCCCAATCCTGTCAGCGCCGATGTCCCAATATACGGTATGTAATTTTAATCAGGGGTAGGAGTGGATCCAGAGGAGGGGTGCAGGGGATGCAACTTTGTGCCTACTTCGCAACTACTTTGCAAGCGAGTTTTTGGGGGGTTCGCTGGCAGGTGCCCATACAACGCTGCCCCCTCCCTGACTCCTTCTTCCCCCAAAAAGAGATCGTCACTCAGGCCTCCTTGCGGTTTGGCACCACCCTCATAAGATCCTTTCAAGAAAAAGGCTGAGAGTTAAGGACAGATTAAATAAGAAACCTTGGCTTTGAGAACAAAAAATCTTGCAACTACCATTTTTGTACTGACGCACACAGTCGGTATTTTTTTTGCAGTAAATTTATCCAATCGCAGCGCGTAGCACGATTACGGGAAGATACGGTGCTCCAGTACGAGTATCGTTTCCCCTCATGCAAAAACCACCTCCAATCAGGAAACCAGAGCAGTGCCGGTAGTTCTGAATGAAAGTGAAAAATGCACAGCCGTCTTCCCCTCCCCTCCCCCCTTGAATAGCCCCATGAAAAGCCCTAGTGTCCAGTCCCTCTCAGTGTCTAATCCCTTCTGAGACGCAACCTCCAAGGCGGAAGGTAGAAGAAAGCTAGACCATGTCTGACCAAAGTGCAAGCCCTACTATCTCTCAAGAACAATCCTTCCATGACCAGTTCGAGTTGAAAGAGGAGCTGGGCAAAGGAGCGTTTAGTACTGTGCGTCGCTGCACTCAGAAATCAACGGGGGTAGACTATGCTGTTAAAATACTCAACACTAAATCAATGAGCGAGAGAGATGTTCACAAAATCGAACGCGAGGTGAGAATTTGCCGTCGACTCAGCCACCCAAATATTGTCCGTCTCCATGCAAGCATAAAGACAGAGGGCTCAAGTTATCTGATGTTTGATCTAGTAACTGGAGGAGAGCTGTTCGAAGATATTGTCGCACGTGAATATTATAGTGAAGTGGATGCTAGCCATTGCATAAAGCAAGTTCTTTCGAGTGTGAACAATTGCCATGAAAACCATATTGTTCATCGTGATCTAAAGCCAGAGAATCTTCTCCTCTCGAGTAAGGAGAAAGGGGCTATAGTTAAGCTCGCTGATTTTGGTTTGGCAATAGAGCTAGATAATGATCGTCCAGGATGGTTCGGGTTTGCTGGTACTCCGGGGTACCTATCGCCGGAAGTACTCAAGAAAGAGCCTTACGATAAAGCCGTAGATGTGTGGGCTTGTGGGGTGATTTTGTACATACTCCTCGTTGGTTATCCTCCATTCTGGGACGACGAAAAGGAGAAACTTTATTCTCAAATCAAGAAGGGCTCATACTGTGTGAGTATAATAATATATTACATTGTTTAGAATACAATTATGCTTGCCTTAGGCTGAAACATCTGAGGATATTAGGGAGTTGGCTTATAAGCCGAATTTATTGCACACATGCTGAACTAGCTAACAATGTCAAAACTTGAAATTCTTATTTTGTGATTTTTTGTCCAATATTACTAAACTAATTATACGTATTGTACAAATATTTGAAGGAAGACACTTTCGTGTTGGGAAGCTATATCACTGCGACTAATAAGTTGTATGCATAAAATATTCATGACAATTAGGTGTTCAATTGGATTAAGAATTTTAAAACAAAAATATGTCAATTATCGAAGAATTTGTGGTATTGAATGTTTTTGTAGAACGATAAAATTTGTAATTAACAAATTGCACCAATAATTAGAAAGCCATGTTTGTGCTTGAAGGTCACAAAAATATAATAAACAAAAGCCACTTGAATGTTATAGACCAAGTAATGAAAAATAGAAACATCTGCCTTCTTTCCTTGGCATGTATTCTTCCTTTACTCATTGGATGGTATTTGAGTTCAAAATTTATACCTGCTTGGCAAAGGAACTTGATACAATATTACATGAGACTAAAAATTTAAGAAAATTCGAATATTCATAAAAAATCTATAATTAAAACACCAATATTCAATTTTTATATTGAAAAGGAATGACTGTTTTTTTAATTATTATTTTCATTTTTTTTTTTACCAATTTAGTATTTAAAATTTTAATAAATATAATCTTAGTTATGGTCCAAAATGACAGCCAAGTTTTACTGTATGCAGATGAGAAATAATTATTGAAGTGCCAAAATGAAAATACAAATTTGAATATAGAAGTTGAAATTTTAATGCTATTTTTTTCTTCAAAAAATACAAGAGAAGAAAAGAGCAAAAGAAAAGAAAATTAAAGTAAAATAAGATAAAAGTAAAACTATACAATCAATGACAAATATTTTAGAGGGAAAAAAAATGGTTATAATTGTTTTCTCATTTTTCTCTTTAACCTGAAATTAGTGCTTTCCTTTTTCTCAAGGGGTTCAAATTGAGGACCCTAATAAAAACACTACAATCCTATTATGACATATTGTCTCATTGTTGCAATATAAAAGTATTGAAGAGAAGGGAGTGAAGCCCTCACATTCAACAACTCAGTGTTTGGAGTTGTATCTTAGTAGGATTTTGATATTGGAAATATAATTTTACCATTTTCATTCTCAGATATGCTATTTCTTATAAGTGTGTTAGTCTAAACCTACTAATAAGTCAAATAAATGAATACAAATAGTTTTGAAAATAATGAATAGAAATATGAGTTCTAAGATATTTAATTTTTCTTTAATATTTCGGCCATCAGACTGTGGCTGTCATCAGTTGGAATGAGCTGGTTTTTTTTAAATGCACCATTAGTCTGCACCATGTATGGTTTAGTTTGATTTTCAAACCAGCAATATTTGCTACTAGTGGCCTATCAATGATAGACTTCAATATACTAGACTTCTAGTAGCTCAGCCAATCAGAGCACATACAGGACTCAGTTACCTGTGAATAAATATATAGCTCTTATTAACAGAGTTTGAGGTCTGTACCATAAGTTATGGACTGACTTTTTTCCACTGCCTTATGGCCCAAGCGGGTAGTGTGCAAACGAGGTTAATGAGATATTTATCATATTGCATTGCTAGAAGAGACAATTTTCATTTTCGGTCCATACTGTAAGTTATGGACTGCAAATTGACCAATCATAGCATGTGAAATTACCTTGCCATATAATAATGATTATTATCTGATTATCTATCACAGTATCCTTCTCCTGAATGGGACACTGTAACTGCCGAAGCCAAAGACTTGATAGACAAGATGCTTGTGGTTGATCCAAGGAAAAGAATCACTGCTGCAGAAGCAATCAAACATCCATGGATTCTGGTAAGCTTCAGTAGCAAGCTCTAAGCATGGTAGAGGCTGAGCAGTTTTTGTATGACTGTGAAAAGCTTGCGGTATTAATGTGGTCTTCACATGGCTTGGGCAAGACCAATCACAGTGTGCAAGAATTTTCTCTCCATCCAATCAAATGCGTGACGCCAGTGGCATAGCAAGGGGGGTAAGGGGAGCGATTGAACCCCCCCCAATATTTTCGAATCACCCCTTTTTTTCTTTGATGGTTGATGTTAATGTCATTAGCATAGGGAGGGGATGGGCAAAATTTTACATTTTTATTCTAGGTGACCCCCCCCCCCCCCCCCCCCCCCCACCCAGATGCTTGTTCCTTACTATGCCCCTGACATACATTAATTAAATATATTTTATACATTTTCCTTGATATAACCCATTTTATTTATCACTTTCACAGAACCCTGAACAAGCAGCATCAAGCATTCACCGTCAATCAACTTTAGATGGCTTGAAGAAATTCAACGCTCGACGCAAGCTCAAAAGTGCCATAATCAGCACCATGTTCGCTGCCCATAAACGGGGATCCAGCAAGAAGAAAATATCTGAAGAGGACTCCGTCACTACAGTAATAGATGAAGGACTTGTCAGTCAGGATCAGGAAATCATACGCCTGACTCAAGAGCTGATAACTAGCATAACGACAGCTGATTATGAGACCTACACCAAGCTTGTCGACCCACATCTCACTGCATTTGAACCTCAATCTCGAGGATGTCTCATTGAAGGTCTTGAGTTTCACAAGTTTTATTTTGATAATTTTCAAGACAAAGCCCCTACTCATACGACCTTACTCACCCCACAAGTGATTAATCTTGGCCCTAAAGCTGCCTGTATTTCGTATGTACGCTTGGATCAAACAATTCAACCCAATGGTCAACCAGTTACCCGACACTTTGAGGAGACAAGAATCTGGCAGAGGAAAAATGGGAACTGGGTGAATGTCCATCTTCATAGATCCTCGTTTGGAAATTAGTTAAATATCAAAGACAACTAACTGTTTTAGTTTATGGATCATGTAAATGCCATTGAATGTTCATGTTAAAATTGAAAAACAAGAATCTGTAAAAGGAAAAAATATGAAATTGGATGAAATAATGTCCACACTTTCATAGATCTGCTTCGGAAATAAGTCAAAATCAAAAACAGAACTGTTTTAGAATTTGGATTATCAGGTTCATGCCATTTAATGTTCATGTTGGTTTTCAGGTTACGGTTAAGCCTAGAAAACAGGAAATGAAATGAATTTTTTCCCCACTTCTTGGCTTTTTTTTTACAGTGTAATAATTCCTGGAGTTATAGATTTAAGAGAATGAACTCTTATTTAGATCTGGTTCCAACACACTAGTTACACAAGAGCAATTGGCTCGTGAGAGTGAGCAATCAATCCCTGTATGTTGACATAAAGCTAAAAAAAAAACAACCTTGAATCAAGTAAGAGAAAGGCTTAACAAGCTCTACACATGTGATGCTTGGAATCGAGACCTCAGAGGGAGAGGTATTTAGTGCACTACATATTGCACTTCCCTTAACGATTTTCCATCACTATTATCCAGTCAGTGACACAAAATCTTGTAGCATTTTTCTGAATATTTAAATGTAAAGGCGTGAAGACATATGGTGTGACATTGTGCGCAATATTGCAAGCAATGCTGCTGAACTGAGTAGGATCGTTTTCTACTTCAGCAACATTTCGTGCAACAAATTACGTCGTGTGACATGGCTCGCAACATCGATTGCCTGCAACATGTTCCGTACCTTAAGTTGTTCAGTCAGGATGTAAGCCCTAAGCTCTAGTTAAATTTGATGCTTTAGGCAAAACTCCACCAGTTTTAACTTTCATTTTTGACTTTAAAATTTGTAAGAAAATTTTAAGTATTTTCAGACAAGACAAAACGTTTCTTCATAAATAAGTTGTGATTGCTTTTTTGATATTTTTATAAAATTATATTATTAAAGTAAATTCATTCAAGGTGTTTGTGTGGCCATTGCGTTGCTTGTTTGCTGCTTCTATTACATTCCTAGATGATTTGGCAATTACGTACAGAGTGTAGTTATCTGCGCGAGTTCGTGCCTCAGCTAGCTGGCGGCTATAACGTAACGGATATCGAAGAACGAACGCAAGTGCCGCTGCGTCAAATCTAACTGATAACCATGAAGCAATGATAGAGGCAGCGCATGCTTCGTCGTGGGACGAATCCAATAGATCTTTACGGCTTTGGCGTATTTTTCCCATTTCAGGCCACATGTCACGTCATTCCCTATAGCATCATTTCTTTGTTTAATGGTTGCGCACGAGAAGACGCATGAATATTGATACAACTAGGGGACAAAAAAGCGTAAATGATTTTTCCTTGGGTTTTGTTCATTGGGGATTTCATTCACAACATTGTGAGTAGTCAACTCATCCACAGGGAAGACACACTTTGAAGGCGCGAAACCCCAAATTAAAGTTATTTACACTTCCGGTTAACATAGCCGTCAAAGATAATTGCAAATGGTTCCCGTGCAGATTCTAACAGCCTTAAGTCATGCCAAGAAGCAATATTATCACTTGCTGTCAGAACATTTAATCCTCAGATAAAAGTGCCCTCAATTAAATCTTGCTATCTCTTATTCGTCTTAGTGTTATCTCTTATTAATAAACGCATAAGATGAAGAATTTTATCGTCTAACAGTTTGGCCCACCCCGACTAAAACTATCCCCTTTCTGGCTTATCGGGATGACATTTGATGAGAACAAATTCAAGGTACTTCCGGCGAGCCACCATTGCTAATAGCTGTGATAGCTGTGATAATAAGCTGTCTCATGAGTATGCTGAAACGTGTGGATCTATCCGTTTTAATAACACTTCAACACTCTAACTTTTTACTGGACAAAGTTGTAATTTTGGGATGGTGCGTTTTCAAAGTCGAGTTTTACTCGACGAACATTTCGTTTTGGTCGTATGGATGGGATAAAAGACTTATCGAAAAGTAAGTGTTTGCGCACTATTGCAATCATGTTTACTAATTTCGTATTTCGCGCCCTTGCGCATTTTTTGACGATGGACCGATTTCTTCAATATCTATTTATTTACCCTTAATTATAACGGTTTCCTCATTTTGCCAGCTCCAGGTTCATATCCGTGGAAACAAGATTTTCGTTCTATTCTGCTTTCATTACGCATCAGTCTTATCCAGATACTGAACTGGTATCTGAGCCAAATAAAACGTCTGGTTAGTGCGGACTGAGGGTTTGGAAATTTGAAACCTGATTGATTGAGGAGAATGAAAATCATCGACAGCTGAAGCCATGCTCTGTGCGCGGTCTCCTTCAATACTAATGATATCATACTTATGGTGATGACGTAACTTGCAAACGAAAAATTGAAGCACTCGCTCAACTGCGCAAGGTCAACTATATAGACGATTGACAAGCCGTTTGACAAAAAAATCTCATGTTTACAATACCCGAAATAACGGTTCTGTCACATCTTGGCAAACGTGAAGAAAGGAACACTTAGAGTCCTTCTTTGGGATCTTTATATTTTGTTTACTTTGATAAAAGCGCTGTTACACAATTAAGGCGTGGTTTCATTTGAAACAGTGTTATTTTCCACTCGGTTACGCCTTGCGTTTACACGACATCGATTGAATATTTAATGAAACCGTGATGTTTTGAAAACGCTGTCCAAAGTAGAAATGAGACTAATACGTTATACCGTTCTAACGTGTAAACGCCCTGTAACTGTGCCATTTTCGACCCTGTTCAAATGAAGCCGGGTACGTATAAACGGGGCCAAAATGTTTGGTGTCTCGCGCACTGGTATGCAAAAAAATGGGACAAACAAAATCATGCGTAAAATTAAAACTCATTGTTAAGTCAAGAAGACACGCGCAAATGAGAAGTTGTGCAGGACGTGACATGGCATGGTGTACATGGTGCATGATGTTGAGGTAACGTGTACAACCGATAAAATCAGTGATTCCTTAGTGACAACTATCTCGTAATCTTGTTGTGATATATAAAAGCTGCGTCACTGAATTCTTACACGATTGCATTTATACATTTTATGCATTTGTACAATTAACGTCATTATCTCGTCGTTATCTCGCAATAGGCAATGTGCATCAAAGCACTCTGGGAAAGTGAGTTCTTTAAAAATGTAACAGAAAATCAAAGGAAATATCAGAAAAAAAATCACTGTTATTTTCGTCTGCTGAAATTCTTTTATTTCTATAGAAAATGTCGAAGGAAAAACTATGAGGAATTTTTAGAGGAGCCAAAAAAGCAAAAGATCTCACTTTCCCATCATGCTTTGTGCTAAAATTTCGAGCTCATGCACATTGGCTATTCAACTGTAGCGTTGAAGGAAAATATTGAGACTTGTCTTATGCATATGATGCTTGTATAGCAATTCTATTGTGAGAAAATGAAGGTGCGTCACCAGTTTGCATAGTTTATGCAATGTCGCAATTTGACTGCAATGTTGAGGTTACAGAATAAATTAAGTTGGCCACATATATTAAATTCAATATCGCGAGCAGATGGCATGAATCACTGCAGAACAGGTTGCAGAAGACGATGTTAGACCAGAAAATAACTGATTTTGGGAATCGTCGCAATAGGCTGCAAAAGAAGGAATCGATTCTACACTTCATTCGCCAAGGTGGGAACCCAGTAACTGGAACGTTGTAAGACAGTGGAAACGTTTTGGTATTCGAATATACGCTAATTGGGCGTAATGTTTTTCCATTTCAGATCAAATGTCATTCTCGTGAGAATGAGATTCTTTAATTGTTTGAGTTGTATCCATATTCATGTGTCTTCTCATGTGCAAACATTAGAGAAAGAAATGATGCTCTATGGAATGACACGTGGTCTGAAATGGGAAAACATTACGCCTAAGTCGAAAAGGTCTATTCCACTCCGCAAAGAATCATGCTTATTATTGTAGCTCGATTTGCCCCAGAATAAAATCCATGCAAATTGCCTTGTCTAAAAACGCCTTTGGGGTGTCTTCTTCAGATTCAAAACAGCGATAATACGCCTGTTCATTCAAAGGAAGGTCATTGATCTGAATCTTTTAAAATCCTAATGGACAGATGTGCTTTAACTGACGATTGTATGTAGCGATATCGTGATACATCCAAGTATCTGGTTATTGTCCTGCAATTCCTACAAATACAGTTATCACGCACGGTGATTGATAGAAACTGTGAAGTATATCATTGAGAACTCTACTTGACTACGTGTGAGCATTACCCATATTATTTGCACCGACACCGTATCACAGCACGATTCCACTAGAAAGGACAGTATTAACCGTGGGAGGCATAACATAAGAAGATATACCTTACTTGCTGGAGCCTTAGTACTTCAGATATATCAGAAATGAAAGGAGTATCTTTGGTCTTCGTGCTCTGCTTTCTCGTGGCCTCTGCGAATATTTGGCAGACTAGCAATAGATTCTCTGGCAATTGGTATCAACAAGGCAAGTATAAACCTAAAAAAAAACGCTCTTTTTTTCTGGCAATTAAATCAGATATAATGTAATTTACAGTTGCTTTAGCTTAAGAAATATTTTCGTCTGCCGAGGTGGAAAAATAGTGTCTTTGACAAAAAATGTTGCTCCAGAGAAACGTCAGTAAAAAACTATTTTCTATCTAGAACCGAAATAAAACAGATACAAGTTTGTGAAAAAGTAACAGAACTTATGTTGACAACTAGACTAGCCTGGGTTATTGTTAATGGTGACCTTTTCTCAAAATTTCAAACTGATTTATCAAATCTTGATTTTGCGCAAAATATCAAAATTAAGAATCAATTCTGAAGAAATTTTGGACTGAACATTTCGAGAACCAAAACAACAGTAACTAATTGATAGGACACAGATAAGGAATTTCTCAAAATGTGCGTATCGTATGACAAAAATAAAAACTCGGTAAGCAAGCTTAAATAAGACTGTCATTTTTGGACCTCGGAACTGGTATGCAATATTTGTAGTTTTTGGCATTGATGCTCATTTTTTTTTTTGAGTTAATTGTAAATATCAATATGGTACTATCCGATAACGACGCAGTCAGTGACCCTATTATAGGTGCGTGTTACTAGTTGGATTGTGTTTCGTTATATATAAGGCATGTATGCATAAGTCATATGTTTTAATTGAACAAGCCACCCGTTCCGAAAAGAAATTTTGCTAGCTGATCGCGCGCGTAGCTTCGTCTTCTGACTATCGCTTGATGCCCGAAATGTTTTTTATTTTCTACTTGACCTGCTAAAAACAATTGGTTATCCACTTAGCTCTATGATCTTTCTTATCTTTAGATCCTTAATTAAAATATGTTTCAGACTTGAAAACACTTGCATTAAGCCTTAATAGTTTTATCGGGAGTTTCCGCAATCGTCCTTGTTTACATATACGAGGTTAGCTCGCTTAATAGTCAGTGCATGGTTAACAAACCTGTAGCTCTCCAATATTGGAGTTTAAAGTTGATTTTTACGGAGGGAGGAAAACTGGAGAACCCGTAGAAAAACTCTTCGATGCATACAGAAGAAAACTACTAAGCAATTCTATGAACATATATGATGGCAACTATAAGTCTGGGAATGGAACCTATGGCCACAGCAGTTAGAGGCGGCGCATTAGCAGCGCATACCACTCTATCCATTTCTTCATTAAGGAATTACTGCTCTCTGCAGCCTTTTTTAAACGAGGAATATGAAGTTAGCCAGGGGTCTAAACACTATATATCAAAACGAACCTTGTAACTATTGGTCCATCGGTCTAAAAATTGCTTGCAAGATTAAATTTTATTAATTAGTGGATCGAGTTTTGCTAACAATCAAGGAGTTTTTTGAACAGTGTTTCACTGTACGTATCTTTTTAACTTAGACCATTTGTCTTTTATTCCCTTGAGTGATGTTACTTTCTTTACCAGCACAGTCACGAGGATACATCCATAGAGGCCGAGTCAATAGTCTTAGTATATATTCCCAAGTACCCTGCTTGCAGAGTTCTTTCTCTCGTCTCTCAGCCCTACAGAGGGGAAGAAAAATAACCACTACTCGCAGGGTAATTCCTAAGATATTTTAAGGCGGAAAGAGAGATACTCCTAAATTTACGACTTTATGGTAATCAGTTGAAGCCATCGTCACAAGCAGTGGATCTTCTTGATCCTCATGTTAATCGCCTAAACCAATAAAGAAATAAACGGAGTAATACGCTGCCATAATCATCATGAGATATAAAGATGGTGTATCGTGAATCGACCATTTCAGATTCATTAAATTATGTTGTTGTTGTTGTAAAGTAATTTTAAATACGGCCTTTATATCGAAGCATCGACATCGGCACCTCGAGGGATCGATATCACCCGATCCGTGTCATATTCATCCCCCAAGGATGGGCGTGACAAGATACATGGAGAGCGCATTGTCTTGCGCATTATTTTCCAGAAAGTTCCTTTCTTCGGCAAATCCGTTATATACCTTGCTCAGTTTCAATATTTATTAAGCAAATTTCCAGAATAAAGTGTTATGCGAAAATGATATAGATGGACGAGTTTAGCTTTAATCTGTTGCAGTTATGAACTTTGTTCGGATAAATACTATGGATCGAAATATACATTTTTTTCAAGCTTGATTGTTGTTGAGTGGATTGGATCGAATGACTGTCCACCGCTGTGACGATAACTAGCTGGCGCTATTCTAGATTCTTCTTTGCATGCTTTAGTTATGACGATATACTTATTGTATTTACTAAGAAAATACAAGTGACAAGTGGGATATCTTATGGTGTGTCATTCAAAACTATTGCATAATTTTCTTATCTCACACGATGCATTGAAATTACTTCTAGACCGTAATACACCTTAATCCAAAATGGCGCACATTTACATGGAAACGAGGCATCAAGGGCCAAAATGCAAAGAAACAAATGAATATAGGTATTCAATCACCAGTCCGGTCTTTCTTTCCCCCTTACATTCGGGAACACAAAGTTTTGCGGCATTAGATTATAAGAAACACTGTAAATTCGTAAATTTGGCCCTGGATGCCTCATTTTCATGTAACTCACCCGGCCGTGCAAAGTTACAAATTTACAGTGTTTCTTATAATCTAATGCCGCAAAACTTTGTGTTCCCGAATGTAAGGGGGGAAAAAAGACCGGACTGGTGATTGAATACCTATATTCATTTGTTTCTTTGCATTTTGGCCCTTGATGCCTCGTTTCCATGTAAATGTGCGCCATTTTGGATTAAGGTGTATGCTTGATGAGAATGTGAAGGGAAAACTATGGATTCTAAAATATTTGAAATATAACGCGCGCGCTGATTGGCTTGATAAAATATCAAGATATAAAGTGAGCGCTGATTGGCTGGTTACCATATTTGTGTCAGAGGAGAGACACGCTTGCGCAAAATTGTTCAAAAATATTTTATAAAAGCAATATAAAACGACTGCTTATGTCTCTGTATTGTGATTTAAATACGCTGGCAGCTGTAGAGCACTCGAGAAGTCAAAGAAATACTCGCCTCGTGTCCTCTCTCGCGCTCCACAGCTCAAAGCGTGTTTATAGCACAATACATTTACAGAGACATGCGCGCGCCATTCTTATTTCTTTAATACAGTATACAACGGCTTTTCTGCCTTCCTATATGTTATAATGCTTTTAAGTGTGACGTCAATCGAATGAAAAAACGACTTCCGGGTCCAAAATGAAAAATAAGTTTTATAAAGATTTTTCAGTCTTACTTTTTCTTCGTGACAGGATTTGTTGTCCAACGTTCTAACTGTTTCAGGTGGAGGTTAAATCATTGAGAATATTTTTTGCTTCATTTAAGCGGTTTTTATGAGCAGTTGGACCGGGGCTAATACGTCACGACTTAACAGCTCTATTGAGAACTACTGTACTGCGCTGAATGTGCGCAAAAAAAAAAAAAAAAAAAAAAAACAACCAAAAAAACGGATCGCCCGGCGCGAGTATTTCAAAAACTTGCTTTTGGTTGTCCATAAAAAAAAACAAATGAATGTTATCTTCTCAATTTTGTTTAGAACTCCAGCGAATCCAGCAAGTTCCACCTCCGCAAGAAACTGCATATAAAATACAACATTACTTTTTGGGGAGACCAGCAAGAACAAGAAGAGAGTCTTCATATGATGTTACAAGGAATTCCTGGGCACCAATCGAACATCTTCAAGAAAGCAAAGGCCTAAAGCATGAACAAAAGAGGTCTACAGATTCTAGGAGAGTCAGTAAGAGAGATTCCTATGATGCGGAATTTTACGATGTTGCTTATATTATCGACGCGTCTGGATCGATCAAAGAAAGCGAATTTCAAAACGGCTTAAAAGCCTTACAAATTCTTATTACCAGAGCAAAGAAGTCAACAATTTACGGAGCTATTGCCTATTCAGAAGAAGGGCACATCGAGTTTGATTTCCAACCACCTCACAAAGCAATAACACTTCTGGAAACTGTAAAACACTACGGGTTTAGAACAAACACTCAGGATGCCCTGAAGAAATGCCGCGAGGATTTGTTCCTTAACAGAACTTCTGGTGTTCGAGGTGGGAGTCTAAAGAGAGTCCTCGTAGTTACAGACGGGAGATCTAACTTGAATAAAGAGACTACTCTGTATGAGGCAATGGAACTTAAGGTTCTTGGAATTGAAGTGTTTGTTGTGGCTGTTGGGAAGTATATAGATGGCATTGAGGAGCTGATTGGCATAGCAACGACAAGGGAAAGGCATTTGTTTCGAGTTGATTCGCTTGGTGGGTTCGTAGATGTTGTGAAACTCATACCACCTTGGCCTGCTTTCAGGTTGAATGCCTATAGCAACGATGAACTCGCGTTATGAAACGTACTGGAATAAAATACAGTAGTACACATGTCGTGACTTCAAAAGGATTCTGCATTATGCAGAACAAAAAAATAGCCGCAAAACGCGCACCAGCCAATCCTGATCCTGAAGTGCAGTATAGTCGTTCGAGTTGCATCTATATAAGCACCCGCGCGCAGTTCATTGGGTGCTAGTGGCAGTACATTTAAACTTTCACTTAACAGTTTCACAAACTGCTTCACACACTAGTAGCAAAATTGTATCTATAAAATTTTGCGCAACATTTTGACGCGCATTTTTAGTATGCGTTTTCGTCGACCTATTTTGTGTTCCTTGATTTCCTAGTGAGGACAATCCTAGGCATAAAGTTTGTATACTCACACTAAAGGCGCTCCCGTTAATATTTACTCAAGTTCAAATATCGTGCCATTTCTACACGAGTTTCCACGTCAATCAAGGCGTTTCCTTGACATTCAATCGTAAGCACGTTTCATTAAAAACTTTGTGTTTTCCGCCATTGTCATGGAAACACTTTGATTGACGTCCACTAAAACCCTGTGTCACGAAAAGGATTGGTACAATTCCGCACGTGTTATTTAGAACGACTGCAAGTAACCTAATTTTTATTTAATTGCGCTTTTAATGAAACAATTTTATTGGCTTCGTGAATGGGATTTTTAAGGAAAAATTAAATTTGAGTTTCCCAATTTTTACTTATTTTTTTACAAATATTTATCATGAGAGACAACGCTGTTCATTTAAAGCTCTCTTAAAAATTTTTTAAAAAGTAAAAAAGTAAAATTGGTTGGCTATTAATCAAGCTTTTATAATGCCTTTTACCAAATTTGAATAGTTCTATTTGGCACTATCATTAACCTCAGCATTTTGGCCGTTGCTATGTTACCTGTCGTTATCAATTGTTGTTGGGTTTATTACTGGTTGCCATGGTATTGAAGAACATGGCAGACGTGAGCCCGCAATTAAGCAGTTATAGCTTGTGCGGTGTGCAGCTTATTGTCATGCGTGTGGTCATCAAAGAATGGATCACGTGCTTTGATGCTCCTGGAGAAAAAAGAAAGTTATAAAACTGTTATAAATCTCACGTTATAATTGGTTGGGAGCTCGTGCATTGTGAAAATAAATAAATAAATATAAACTAACTTGTTGTGCTATGTGAAGTTATAAAGCACTTGGGGATTGGCAGAACACTCGAGAATGTTTTCATACACGGCACGGCGTTGACACGGTCACGGCAAGGCGCGGTCCGTGTCGTAAGTTTTTCATAGCCATACGAAAATCGCTCAATCCTATGCGCACAACTTTCAACTTACATGTTGATTTTTGCGGAGTAAGGAAAACCAAAGAACTTAGAGAAAAACTGTTGTGAGAAGGGAGAGGTCACCAACGCACATGTTGATCAGCTGGGCATAGAACCAGCAGGCGACCTTAGGGTTGAAGGCCGTTGCAGCGCATGCCATCCAAAAACACGTCATACACCTCCCTATCTCCATTCCCTTACCCGCTAAAATATAATATCAGTTCTTTACTATAGTCAGATACCTTGCTTGATAAGGCTTCTGTTCTCTTAGCTGCACATTAGTATTTATGTCTGGTCCAAACTTGTGCACACTAGTGCTCTTGGTGAATCCATCTGGTAACTGAGTCTGTACATGACCTCTGGTGTTACCCATGCGAGTATCACCGGCAGGGTTCATGTTGTAGAACCTGAAATTAGGGGGGAAACGGCGCGAATCTTAACAAAAGTGTAGCACTAAATCACTACTATAGCACCCTTCAGGGCTCCAACTCATCTGGAAAAATAACCTAAAAAAACTTTTTTTCTGACATTTCCCTGACCAAAGACCCGGCATTTTTCACTGACCACAATGTGTACTTATTTTATGAAAAAAGGTATTTCGACCACAGGAAGCCCAACTACTCCCGAATTTAAAACAATTTTTTGAAGGCTGATAGAAGTTCTTTGACTTTTGGGTAAATTGAAAAGTTCACTGACCAAAATCTAAATTCCCTGACAATTCCTAGCCTTATGGAATAAATCAGAATTCACTGACTTTTCCCTGACAGTGGGAATTAACCCCTGATTTTAAAACCAACTCAATTCGCGATATTGATTAGCTACATAGGTATAGTGTAACACAATGAAAATGTGACTCAAAATTCTTATACCTGCGGGTTTGCTATCGTGTCTACTTTTCTTTATAATTGCGCAACTAATTCGAGACATAACCCAGTTTACTGAGGATCCTCTCTCGGTAAAACTGGGACTAATACTTTGTTGCGCAATAAATTACATTCCAGAACACTGTACAGCGCCTTCTGTTAGTGCAACTGCGACACACTTGTTACTGCGCAACAAAACATCCCGTAGCATTGCGGAGGTCAGCAAATTTCATACTTACTTTGCGTTATAATGAGTGTCGAATCTTCTCAACAACTCATCTGTCTCGGCTGTCTCGAAGAACTTGTCATTATTCTCACTGTATCCTGTCAGTTCCTGGACGTGGATCAATAAAATAGAAAAATTATTATCGTAATTTGAATGGTTCTAATCAGTTACCTACTAAGTTCTCCAATTTTTCAAGAAAAGTTTGTCGAAAAAGTGCGCAAAATTTTTGAGATTATGAAAAATAACACTGAACTTCTGTAATTTGCTTTAAGATGTCCTGCACAATTTGAGAAAAACTTTTGTATGTTAGGGTTTGGTTTAAAAATGTGAATTGAAAATCTAAAAAGAGAAACCAATTGGTAGTCGGTCGATGAAGGGCTTCTCACAACATTAGACAGCGCGTCCTTTATCTACATCAGACTTTTACTTTTCTATAGTCACAGACAAACCTTGTTTCCAACAGAACTATTCCCAAGTCTTGCCGCTTCAGAAGGGTCGTTGGCTTGCTTTCCTCGGAAGGCAAGTTTGGTAGTACTAAAAATATATGTGTAATGTAAATATAATGTATAAAATATACAAAGGAGCGAGGGGCTCGTGCTAGCTGTGCTGGCATGAGTCCTGGTTTAATATGGCCAAAATATGGCCAAACCTTCTCCTCTTGAAATCTAGTTGGGAGCACATTTTTTGTAGCTTTCTCCTCTTTTACGTTAACTTTCAAATTTTACCAATACCCTGAGTTTACAACCTTTGGGGTAATTAAAATTAGGGCACTGATAGCTAACAGATTTTGCGGAGCGAAGAAATCCAGAGAATACTGGAAAACAACTTTTAAATCAAGGGAGAGACAAACTCTATATCCCCATGTGATGCCAAGTCCAGGAAACGAACCCTGAACTATCGCTACACCACCTTTGGTTCTGCGGTAGGCTACGCGCCAATACGATCCTTGAAGAGCAGTCCAGAAAATGCGCAGCTCGATACTTATTTTTTGTTACCTTGAGTAAGTGTAGGGTTTGATGATATTGGAGTACTCGCACGGGTCCATCTTCTGGACACGTTGCTGTATACGAGGATGCAAGTCATCTTGTTTGGTGTAGGCCTATCATTACAAACAAAACAAACCTTTTAGAAACTAATATATTCAGTCAAACAATGTCTGATATTCGACTAAGGTTGTCAAGTGATCACGTTTTGTTTTGTGATTACTATCGTTACTAACTTGCAGCAAATGATCACGTGATCACATTCCGACTTGGTAATAGCCAATGTGCATGAGCTCGAAAATCTAGAACAAAGCACTCTGGGAAAGTGAGTCCTTACACTTTAATGGGCTTCTCTAAAAATTCATCTGACATTTTTTTCTTCGACATTTTCTATTGAAATAAAAGTATTTCAACAGACGAAAACAACATAAATTGTTTTCTGCTATATCTTTTGACTTCCGTGTTCCATTTCTACAGGACTCACTTTCCCAGAGTGCTTTGTGAGCTTTGATGCACATTGAGTATTGGCAACATGGTGGCAAATGATCACGTGACTCTAAAGCGGCCAATATTATACTAGGCGGTCATGTGACCAAATTCCGACTTGGTGATTGGCAACATGGTGGCAAATGATCATGTGACTCTGAGGAAGCCAGCACAGATGGGTCATTTCTACTCACCTCATTCAAATTCATGTAGAATACTGGCTTGACTTTAGTACCATGGGTGAAACCAGTGTTGCGGTCAGATGCATGGGACAAGATTGGGAATTCCTCGTTACCCTGGCAACACAAATAACAAAATTGTTAGAGTGGATCAAAATAGTCCATGTTATATAACCAGTGCAATAATCTGAAGGGTGAAATAGCAATATTTCATGTGATGATGATGATGATGGTGGTGGTGGTGGTGATGGTGGTGGTGGTGGTGGTGGTGGTGATGATCTTTAATGAGGTAGCCAAAAAAACTTGTGAAGAGCTTTTGTGAAAACTAATGGTTGCCATATCAACATCATGGTGATATTGTTAGGAAACATGAAGTACTATACTATGGTTATACTTACATGTTGAAAACCTACAGGCCTAAAAGATCCTTTCATCACACTGAATCCTGTGGGTCTTGATGTAAAACGAGGCTGAAAAAGAAATCATTATGAGGTGATCAGGTTTTTTTGCTTTATGGGTGATAGGTGGTAAGGGTGGCATGCACTGCTACGGTGCTGTCTCTCATTCCTAAGTTTATAATTTCAAGTCTGAGGTTGTCGCTGGTTTGATTCTTTAACTGAGTTGTCTTTTTTGATGTGTTGTTGTCCTGTGCCACAAGGTTTTTTTTTCCCGGGTTCTCTGGTTTTCCTCACTCCATAAAAATCACATGCACGTTGCAATTATTGAATGTTGTGTGTTGTAAATAATGAATGTAGTGGTAACATGTATAGAGGTAACCTGGGAAGAACGGCCCCATGGGGAGTGATGGTTGCAATACAGTGTATATATATTTTAAAAGCTAATCTGTCTACTGTCTCCTTTTCCTATTTTAATTACTCAAAGCCATGTTAGTTAGGGCAAACTCTACACAGATCAATTTTTCTTCCCCGTCAACTTACATCTCTCAATCCTTCATATGCTTCCATTGGGTTAAACAAAACAGGCTCATCATTATAAGCATGAGTAAATCCAGAACCTTCCTTGCGGCCTACTGTTTTGCATGATGTATCCACTACAAGATCATGATAAATAGAATTAGAAGATTAATAATCAATTTCAAAGCACTATAAACTGTCAACATATAACTGGGTGTGGCTTAAACATGGCATGAATCATGAAACATCATCATCATCACCATCATCATCATCACCAACATCATCATCATTACCATCATCATCATCACCAACATCATCATCATCATCATCATCACCAACATCATCATCATCACCATCATCATCATCACCATCATCATCATCACCATCAAATGGCTACCAACAACACCACCATCACCTGACTTAACCACCACCACCATCATCATTGTTACTCTATTTAAAGAGGGTAACACTTAACACCGAGCAAAGACAGAGAAGAAAAAACAGGGATAGAACACTTACTTCTTTGACTTGGTAGTCCAAGGAATCTAGTTCTTGCCTCAGTAGACATGTAAAGAGGGCCCTAGACACAAAAATTGTACTTCCTTAAAATCCATAAATCCCAAGGGCAGATTTATTGAGGATTATGTTTAGGGTGGGGTGCAGCATTTACGGGCACCTGCCCATGAAAATGGTGAACCAAAAAATGATTGAACCTTGTGTTGGATATCTTAAATGAAGTTGCAAAGTAGGGGCACAAAGTTGATCCAGGTGGGCATACTCCCACACCCCTCCCCTGGATCCACACCCCTGATCCATACCCCCACAACCTTCCCCTGAATTCCTCACTTAAATTGGTAAAATACCCACTCCTTTGGGTAATATTGGAAATAATTAAAGCAAAGCACAATGAAACATTTTCTACTTACATGAAAAGCATTTTCTCTATGAATAGGATCTTTTTGCTTCAAGGTGTGTAGCAGAGGACGATGAGCAGGATAAACTGTACCCTGTCTTCTGGTATCAATATGCACACTAGCAACCTGAGAAACACATCATACAACAATGCATTAAACAAAATTAATGTAGTCTGCAGCTGTAACACATCACGTAGTAGCTTATTAGGACTTCGTCAATTTTATATGTGGGCCTTTTTTGTTGACCTACCATTTTCAAACCCCCATTTTCCTTCTCAAAGTCAGGTGAGTTGTGGCTGTTGATAGTGAAGGCAGATTTTTTCAATTTTCTCAAAAAGAGCAGATTTCTCTCAAAAAGAGCAGGTTTTTCAAAAACGAACACCAGCACTTTATTTATGTGGTATTGGACATGTGCCCTGGATCCAAATTTGAAATAAATCAATGTTTTTTGTGTCTGTCAATTTAAAATTTTTTTTACAGACATTTAACTCTACTTTAATATCAATGATTGCTGGCATCGAGCATTTAGAGTGAGTGTATTAGGTATCACATGACATTTCTTTTGGTCTAAATGTCCTTTTGGTGGGCAACATTAATGACATTGATTACATCTATATATATTTACATTTGAACTTGTAACCTGTTAATCAAATAAAGTATTCAAATTGTGTAGCTCTGTAATTCACTTACTTGGTGAGATCTTGGCAAGGTTCCAGGAATATCTTTAACGAACCCACTAGTAGCTGCCATGTGCAGACCTCTTGAAAAAGGATCAAAGCCCTGAGAACCTTTAGAGGGCAGGAAATGCTTCTTGGTGATGGATGCATAATTACCGCTTACAATTTTTCTATGATATAAAATGACGAGAGTCATTAGTGTAATGCAAGTTATCTGCTTGTGATTTCACTAGATTTTATCTCCTGTCTTATGCAGAATGTTAAGCAGCTGAATCACAAGTTTTCAATTGAATTCTTTCTGGTTGACAGCACATGGTGGTCAGTGTTTGGCCACTATTGGGAGCAGATAATGAGATTCAAGGACTTTGATCAGATGATTGAAACCCAGCATGAATTATAGTCCTTTTTCCCCAAATTCACTTGTATGATCTGTGAAACAATGGTTCCAATTCAAGTTCAGACTGAACTTGATTCTTATATTTTTATATTCAGGAAATTTTTATTGTTTTATAAAATGCAAGCCAGACTTGTGTTGTAGATAGACTATTTCAGAGTTAGATAAAAATTATTTCGGTCACCCTGTGAATCCATCTGGAAATCAAAGATTGCTTTTTGGAAAAATTTTGCTTCTTAATGAAAAATAAAAACAGTCTTAAACCTACCCCATGGCTGGGTTATCCAGTTCATCCAGCTTCCTACTATAGTATACTCCAGGTCTAAAATTAGACTGATATCCAGTGCCGACATGTTTGCCTGTTCTTGGGTTAAATCCTTCCTGACCATAACGAGTAGAGTACTCTGTGCAATAGAACTTCATAACCCCTACATCGGCACCCTTACTCTGTAGGATGTGTGGGTTGCCTGGCCCATAGGGTAGACGCCCCATGATTGAGTATTATATCTATAAAGAAATGAAATGAGAAATGAATAATGGGAAAAACACATGATGCAAAATGTTTATATCATAGAGTAAATATCAATTATTAATCTTGTTGAACCCTGAAACAACCTCTGGGCTGATCTAAGTCAGGGCATGGCTAACTCACAGATCAAACCCTGAAACAACCTCTGGGCTGATCTAAGTCAGGGCATGGCTAACTCACAGATCGAACCCTGAAACAACCTCTGGGCTGATCTAAGTCAGGGCATGGCTAACTCACAGATCGAACCCTGAAACAACCTCTGGGCTGATCTAAGTCAGGGCATGGCTAACTCACAGATCAAACCCTGAAACAACCTCTGGGCTGATCTAAGTCAGGGCATGGCTAACTCACAGATCGAACCCTGAAACAACCTCTGGGCTGATCTAAGTCAGGGCATGGCTAACTCACAGATCGAACCCTGAAACAACCTCTGGGCTGATCTAAGTCAGGGCATGGCTAACTCACAGATTGAACCCTGAAACAACCTCTGGGCTGATCTAAGTCAGGGCATGGCTAACTCCCAGATGGAACCCTGAAACAACCTCTGGGCTGATCTAAGTCAGGGCATGGCTAACTCACAGATCGAACCCTGAAACAACCTCTGGGCTGATCTAAGTCAGGGCATGGCTAACTCCCAGATGGAACCCTGAAACAACCTCTGGGCTGATCAAAGTCAGGGCATGGCTAACTCCCAGATGGAACCCTGAAACAACCTCTGGGCTGATCAAAGTCATGGCATGGCTAACTCCCAGATGGAACCCTTAAACAACCTCTGGGCTGATCTAATTCAGAGTATAGCTAACTCACAGACTGAACCCTTAAACAACCTCTGGGCTGATCTAAGTCAGGGCATGGCTAACTCACAGATTGATCGAACACTGAAACAACCTCTAAGCTGATCAAAGTCATCACATTGGCTAATTCCAGATCGGATTGCGATTTATTATAATGAGTTTTGCAGAGGGTGAGAACCAAAGAACCCTGAAATTTTTTTGCATCCTGAGGTAGAGTCCCAAGAGAGGGACTCACAAGTGAACATCAAGTCCAGGCATCAAATCCAAGACTTCAGAGATTAAAGATAAGCCGGTACGATCATTACACCACCCTTCTGATTTTTCCCCTTCTTTTTACATCAAAAAAATTATTTAACTACATGTAAAATTCCATCCTAGTATTTTGGTTGATGCAGGGAGCACCTCCCTGGTTGATGTCGTGGAAGCTGCACGATTAATTTTCTCAAACTCTCAAATATCTACATGCCTGTTTAAAGCTAAATAGCAATAAATTATACATTCTGCTAATATTTAGGCTAAAAATCATTTTCTAATATATACTAGTATTTTTAGATAATAAAAAAAAGAATTTGATGCCCTTTTGTTGTGTATTCGCGACCCTGTCGTGAAGTTAA
Source organism: Anthopleura sola (assembly GCA_023349425.1). Lineage (NCBI taxonomy): Eukaryota > Metazoa > Cnidaria > Anthozoa > Actiniaria > Actiniidae > Anthopleura > Anthopleura sola. The sequence continues at coordinate 2,975,330 of JALHLI010000017.1, read as the reverse complement.
TGACAACAAAACGACACGCAAAACGTTAATCAACGAAGGAAAAAGACAAATACTAAAGGCTGAAATCATGTATAAATTGGCTCAGAAGTTCTAATAATGAAATCCTGGAGGAGTTTACAAGTAATAATCAATAATTTCTGGGTGCAAAACATCGAATTTGTAAGAAAGAATGAACGCCAAAGACAAACAGCGCCACAAAATTCTTTCCACACACGTGTCTAAAATGAGCCTTGATTTCAAAATCTTTGTAAGAATCTATGAACTTAGAACTGTTTCTATACATATCTACCTAATTCTAGAAAGGCCAAATGAATCGAAAAGGAATTAGACGTACCGTTAAAGGGTTTTCTTGTTGATTCCTGCACGCGCACTTAGCTGGTTTTCCCTCGAATGAATGTATACAAAGGTTGACATGGTAACCAGTCAGCTGGCCAGTAGTTCGCGGACACATAACTTTGACATTTTTCACCAAAATTAGGTAAATTTTGAAAATTTTATTAAGTTTATGAAAATTATTTAAATATCAGACCGAGAAATTTGATTATGCGAGAAAAGAGAAGCGGTATATTTCTAAAGAGTAGATGAATATTGGTGTATTCTCGCAGTTTAAGACTACAAGATAAAGCTTAAATCTAGTATCACTGCACATCCTTTGGTCCACTGCAAGTTGTTTAAGCTTAACTCAAGAGTTAAAATGATTCAACGACGATAGAAATTAAGCTTTTGAGTATCTATATTTAATTATTTAAGAATAAAAGCAAAGGTTTGATTATTAAGAATGGAAAAAGGTGACCTACTTCCATTGATAATTTGGATAACAGCTTTTCACTGTTGAAACTTCGGCTGTAGCAATCCATCATCGTTTGTTTGAAGTAATACAAGATATCCTTTGGATATTTTAGTTGACTGGCCCTTCTTTTCCATGCCTTCTAAGCTGATACAAAAGTGTTCTACTAGTTATTTTTCTCGCCTCATCCTCGTCTCCCTGGTCATGGCGCTTACTTTACCACAGGAAGCCCGCGGCATTATTATGGTCGTCGAGTTTTCTCATGACTTCCGGTTTTTGATTACAGTAAACGACTAGTTTTCTATATCACAAAAAAAATTTGAATCAAATTAGTTATTGTTTTAATCAACTCCATTGATACTAAAACAATCTACCGACTATATAGATCCAGAAACATGCTAGAAACATGATCTGTCAATCAAAGAGTCATCACCATCAGTTGTTTTAAGCTACAATGCGAACAGTCACATGACCCCAAACAATCACAGACAATAGTTTCCTGCGTCAGTTGCTAGCTAAGATTTTCCTTGGAAAAGCGGGTTTGAAATATCTCTTGAACCTACCTTGGACGAGATAGTCAAAACAGAGACCAAAGAGAAGCCATTCTAGCAAGAGTGTTACGGTCCTCAAAGCGGAAATGTTGTGTACTAACTCAGCCTCGACTGCTACTGCGTTGTTGATCTGCATGTTCCTTGCCTTTGGTCCACTGCAAGCTGTTTGTAGATGCATAAATAATACAGATCTTTCTAAACCTGGATGCATAAAGGTTGATCCTGATGTAACAAGAAATGTAGTAAGTTAACTTCTCAATTATAGCTAATTGCTTGCATGTTTGTTCTGAACTGAGGACAATACATCCACTACTTCGACATGTAATCTGATGTGACCAAAAGGTTGCCCAAGATCATATAATTTTGAATGCAAAACCAAGCACTGAAAAATTGCAAGGTTTCTAATAATCTGTATTTCACGATTGATGGAAAGCATTTTTTTAGACTTTATAAATATCTTTGTGCATTGTAAAATTTAACTAAAATTCCGTTGTTTTGAAATCACTGATGCATTGCACCAAGAGACCTCTCTGTCCTTCATGGTCTCTTGATTGCACACAATTTATGTTGGACCAGGTTCATCTCCAAAAACGTCGTAATTATACCGATATTTTTAATATCTTTAACGCTAAATTTTACAGTCAGATATTTTGAGAAATCAGTTAACATAGTTGTGTTCTTTTGCTTGACTCTTTATAGTCAAAACGGCTCATGCGTAATCCCTAGAATCCATTAATGAATTTATTATTCGAATATTGAGTTCATTATTCACTCGGATTCCACACTTGAAAATAAATTAAGTAAAAAAACTCCCCAGACTGAAAGGCATCCCTTAGAATTTTAGTGTGAAATAAATGTGAAGTTTGGAGTCTTCCGATTTTTTTAATGAAAACTCAGATTGAATAATCAACTCAATATTCGAATAATGAAATCATTAATGGAGCCTAGGGGGTACGCTTGAGCTGTTTCGTAATGATAAATGATGTCCGGTTAAAGCCGTACTACTGGGGGCTACGGCACAGCATTTTCCTTCTAGAACTCTGAAAATCTATAAACTTGCAATTTTGCATACAAAACATAGCGAAGAAAGGGAGCCTCTCTAACTATTTTAAAATTTGATTTCAGACCCAGCTGATAAAAAGCCGCGGGTTTCCTGTAGAAAGCTACGAGGTGACAACTGAAGACGGCTTCATTCTTGGCGTGCAAAGGATCCCACACGGGAAAAAAGGCGTGAAGACGAATGGATCTAAACCAGTAGTATTCCTACAACATGGGTTACTGGCTGACGCAACTAACTGGGTCACTGAATGGGAGGATGACTCATTTGGGTACATACTAGCTGACCAAGGGTTTGATGTTTGGCTGGGTAACATCCGGGGTAATACGTACTCACGAAAACATGTGAAATATACTCCTGCAGATAGGGCATTCTGGGACTGGAGGTAAGGATTGATACTTTGATATTACGTTCTGTTTTGTGTGTGTGTGTGTGTGTATTTGTAATTGTAAATTGTAATGATACTGGGGCTAAAAGAACCGTACGTCACAATTATGATTACGATTATGATTACGCAAGAATGTATATGTGCAAGTGACGTCATTTTGGAGTTATCCTTCTTGATGTGGTCGCTTGGAGATGGCGCGCATAAGACTAGACAAAAAAAGACGACGCGCCGTAGGTGCAAGTACAATTTTCAATTTTTCATGCGCGCACTATCGTCTTTGAAGGTTTTCTCGCATTGTCGCCAGATCAATAATTAACGCATCTTCACTATGAGGTTTTAGTCATGCTGGGCTCAAAATAAAGGCCAGTCATACGCCGGTCAAGATGTCCGGCGTACGATATTTTATTTTATCTTTTTCAAATATGACTGGTCAACATGTCCGTTCAAAACCGTCATATGACCTGTTAAGTACCAAATTTGGCCGGACATCATTGACATCCCGTATTTCAAGCCCTGTCATGCATTTGCCAATAGAGACGAACACTAGTTTAAATTAAGACAATGTAACGGCCCGCAACACATGTGCTGACTCATGAATGTGATATATTTAATTTGCGACAGCATTCATTCATGCATAATCATTCCTCTATTCTGGCTTTTTTACTTACATTTTTATCCTGACTTTTCTCTGCCCAGTTTTGAAGAAATGGCTGACTATGATATCCCAGCTATGATCAACTTTGCTCTAAAGACAACAGGCCAAGAACAGCTGTATTATATCGGGCATTCCCAGGGTACCTTGGTTGGGTTTCTCTCTTTCTCTGAACATCCTGAAGTTGCAAAGAAAGTCAAGCTTTTCTTTGCGTTGGCTCCAATTTATCACCTGAATCACGTGACATCGTTTGTTAAAGACGCTGCAATGACTCTGGGTCCTATTCAGGTGAGCTGAACTCTTGAGGAGATGGGGGGGGGGGGGGGGTGGGAGATGACTGCAGGTTCATACTAAGCGTTATGGACCACCAATGAGCCAATCAAAGCGCATGAAATTAATTTGTCATATGAAACCCACTTGTGAAAATTAGCCTTCAATTTCTATCGACACCCTGAAATAACCTCTAGGCGGATCTAAGTCTTGAAATGGCTAGCTCACACATAGAATTAGAATTTAGCTTGCTAGGTTTTGCGGAGGGAGGAAAACCCGTAGAAAAACTTTCGAATCAAGGGAGAAGCCTAATAATCGTATGCTTACCTATGCTAGCGCTAATAGCTTATATTTGCGCTTTCCAGGAACTTCTACTTCCGTTTGGACCAACACAATTCTTACCAGGATTTCTGCTGAAGCAGTTGACCAAACTAGGCTTCTGTGGCGGGAAATATTCTGAGAAGTTGTGCTATGACGCGGCAGAGCTGATTTTTGGATTCGACGACAAAGACCAAAATATGGTAAGTAGCTCGTGTACTTGTTGATCACTATGAAAAACAGTGATGAAACCATCGTACCCATGCTGTACTAGATCTTTTCTCACTGATTTCACTGTATTCATCCATGTGAATGCACTGAAGCAAACCTGGTGTAGCCTCCTCCGCATGCATCTCTGATCTCTTTTTTTCCTTTTCTTAAGCGCTTGGGATCCCTGTGTGATAAAGGAGGGAGAAGGGGGGGGATAGCCTGCCAAAGGAACAGACGAGAAAGAGCAAAGAGTGCCTGCGGAGGTGGCTAAGCTTGGCGTAGATTTACAAAGAAGGAGAGGGAAGGGGGTGAAATAAGAGAGTAAGGAGAGCAACCGCAGGTCGTGGGAAGTACAGCGAGGCCACTAAATTGCTTGAAGTGCGCTGGATTACAGTACGACCTTTAGCACTATTGAGACCGAATGCATGTGCAGAAAATCGATGGCGCAATCAATCATTAACTATATTTAACCTCATCTTCGTCACTTTGCTGTTTGCCAAATATCAGTTTCACTAATTGCTCATTTTCTCTTTTCAGACTCGAGTCCCTGTATTAGCGTCTCATTGGCCAGCTGGAACCTCGTTTAAGAATATCATTCATTTTGGGCAGGTAAGTTGATGTAATCCTTTAAAATGCCAAACAGCCCACCCTAATACTGTTATTGGTATGAGTTTCAAACGTTCAGACCTAGAACAATTCTTATTAAAGATACGCATGATCACAATTGGTGATTGCAAGCATTTCCAAGAGTCAAATTAGAAAGATTTGGCGCCATGTTGATTGTATACAATCAAAAGAAGCTAATATTGCTGAAAATCGAAATGTAGTAAATACCACCAACATGGCGGCAACGTCTAAACGAAGAATAGAAACTACCTTTATAATTTGGCCGCTTGTGTTGTATTTTTCCTTGCTTGCTTGCTTGCTTCTTTCCTTGCTTCCTCCCTTCCTTCCTTGCCGACTTCTTTCCTTGCTTCCTCCCTTCCTTCCTTGCCGACTTCTTTCCTTGCTTCTTTCCTTCCTTCCTTGCTTGCCTCTTTCCTTGCTTCCTCCCTTCCTTCCTTGCCGACTTCTTTCCTTGCTTCTTTCCTTCCTTGCTTCTTTCCTTGCTTCCTTGCTTCCTCCCTTCCTTCCTTGCCGACTTCTTTCCTTGCTTCTTTCCTTGCTTCTTTTCTTTATTCCTTGCTTGCTTCATTTATTCTCATAATTATTATTCATCAACATAAGGTCATCTACGATGGACAAACGAGACGATTTAACTACGGAAAATGGGGCAACAGAAGACACTATCATCAGGTAATTTCTCAACACTCTGAGTGTCATGGTATGCTACCAAGTTACCGTAGTTACCTTCAGTCACAATGTTTTAACCAATCTTCACCTTCTTGCCTCGATTTCAGGATGAGCCCCCAGCCTATAACGTCAGCAAGTTGACCACACCCACTGCTATGTTCTTGGGCCAGCACGATAGCCTTAGTGTCGAAGCAGATGTTGCTCAACTGAAAGAAGAGATCGCAAAGGTTGTAACATTGTACCGAGTCATCCCTGAATGGAATCACATTGACTTTGTGCTTGGAATGGACGCAGCAAAAATACTGTATAACCAGATCGTACGCATCATTGAAAGTGGTCTCTAGTTTGGAAGGCTAACCATTAACTCAGGGAACATTTTTTTAGAAGGGGAAGGGGGAGGGGTAACAGCTAGGTGTGGATCTAGGATTTTTTAATTGGGGAAGGGGAAGTGCAGGATCGTTAGTCTGAAAATAGCTCAGACACTTTGGTATTTCATCTCTAGTAATAGATGTTGGGAGAAAACGAAATTCTTATTGGGGAGGGGGAGGGGTGGCGCTTCTGAATCAAACTGGATCCACTCCTGGCTGAGGGAATCAATCTATGGGAGGGGAGGGATGGTCACTGAGATATTTTATTCAATGAACAATTTTGTCCTGGTTCAAATCTCGTAATTTAGAGTGAATCAAAAGAAATTATTTTGTTCACAATGCACTCGCGGATTCACAATATATCCCAGCTGATTTGACCAACAGAACGAACCGTCCAGGTCAACCAATCACAATTATTGAAGATTCGACGTTGATTAGCATTTCCAATGTCCCTTCTCGGAAAATGCTGACCAAAAATAGTTGAAACATATTTTGAAAAAATCTAGCTATTTATAATTTGTACATAATTTCATCATAATTGCATTCAGCAGAATACCCTTTGCCCAGTCCCGATTCTTCCACTCTCTTTCGTCAAGGGCAAAATATTTTTTAAATGGTAAATAGATTCAAAGTATTTTTTTGCATTTTCTTAATCACGCGACTAACACAGCCCAAGACGTCTGGGTTTTTGACTTGCTTCAATTAAAAAAATCCAGATCAGACCGTTGAATATTTGTTTGACGGAAGCCAAAAAACTCGATTTTAGCTGGTTGTCTGGGTCGCGTGATTTTGAAAATGAGTATAACGTTGGTACACACTCACGTTGGAATTGGACAAACCACAATTGTAATTAATTAAAAAGGCATTTTCTAATCATTATAGTACTTGATTCTCAGTTTTCTTGGTGTTTTTAGTTTTCTCTCTTTCTCTTGCTTTCTTTTTTTTTCTTGCTCGATTTAATTTGAATGAAAATTCAGTTTTGTGTGCGCATGATGTTATTACTGGTTTGACGTAATGTTCATTGGCTGTTTTTCCGCCGCGCGGGTTACCTGTGTCATGGATGTCACCAATAACTGAACTGATTAGGAAAGGTAAGCTATTTTCTCTTCGAGCAGAAACTCCCTTCTTTCTATCTCTTCCTTAGGCAAGTACTAAAGGAAAAAAGACGGGGTTGTGCGAGCGAGGGGGGAGGGGGAGTACCTTCTAAAAGACCTTACCTCCTAAGGTTACAAGTCTCAGTCATCACCCTCCACGAGGCCAAGGAAGTTGCCCCGTGAACACATCCGATACCTGTTATTATCTCAACATGCATGTACGGACCTATCAATGAAAAACCGGTTTTCACTTACGTGCTCAAGGTCACAAGACCATTCACACTAAACATAGGCAGGACGGCACAGTCAACAGACAAGACCCTAAAGGTAAGTATCAAACCAGACTTAGTGTTTTTTGTAAAATCAACACAAAAGTGAAGCACTTCATAAGTAAATACAGATTAGTTATTGTGACTAATTCTGTGCGAGAGTCTAGTTGATGTCAGAGAGGTTGGTGCGGTAAGAACCGTTGCGTGAGCGGAGGTTGAGGACCGAAGGTACTAAGCGAGAGTCGATGCTTTCTCTATTACAGAAGTGGAAAACACAAAAATCCGATAAAGTTTAAATTCCTATGGGACGTATTTTCTGCAACACCATAATCAGGAGGCAGCGTGCACTTTTCTAGCCTATTGATTTAACTCAATTTTTAACGACTCTCTCCTTGTTGATTTGAATTGCGTCATATGAAAATAATGTTAATCCCATGCTGAGTAGATTTTGCGAAACTCGTGAAAAATGTGACGGAAATCCTCCGGCTCCTTGATGGCAATCGTAACATACAGCATCAAAAAATTAAATTAAAAAAAGAGAGATCAAAACGAAAACCGGAGATTTTCATCCGTTTATCATTATTGGCCATAATTTAGTGTTTCAGTTACTTGATGTAAAAAAGTTACGATAAACTTGAAAAATCTGTTAGTTTTTATCAACGACACGATACGACACGACACTTGTTTGGAAAATAGCTTAGAATTGACAGACTTTAAAATATCTGCTGCCCTTTCTCTTAACATCTACTGGTTGAGCAAAATCAATGGACAATTTGACTTCCTGCGAATTTCAGATTTTGAGGTCAGAACGTTTTTCATTCCGGGAGGGGAAGGGAAATGGTTTGAACTTCAGTTTTTGGAAGAGGGAGGGGAGATGGAGGTACGTGTGATTGAGAATCGGAAGAGGGGTTTTGAAAGTCTTTGAGGTTAGGATGGATTTTATGGGGGAGGGGCAGGGGGAGGGGAATGGGGAGGAAAGGCGGCATGAACCTTTTGCGATTTTTTAGAAAGAGAAATAGGAAATTCACCCTACTCATCAAATAGTAAATACTGAACATCATGTTTTTCACACTTTCTTGATCATGAATTAATGAAGATATGATAATGTTGTTGCACCATCATTTATTACATACAGGAGATATCACTAGTCATCGCACAGCTTATCTCATCTCACCATGAGTCGTGCCCTACTTGTTTTGGTGATCTTCTCCATTACATCTCATCTTGTTCTTGGCCTGCCTTTCCTGTATAAAGACAAGAAGGTCGAAGCACATCATCCAGATATCGACCGAAACGCAGTAAGACTTTTAAAGATTGCGTCGTAAATATTAGCCCATTTCCGAGAAATGCTTCGCTTGTCACGCACAAAGTTTCAGTTTGAGGTTCCGTGCTAAATGCGCATTGGTTCGTGAGAGGAGAAAAGAATAAGGTTAATCTTTGCACGGAGCCTCGTGAAACCTGAAACCTTTGTGTACGAGACAAGCGAAGCATATCTCGGTAGTGGACCATTTACAGCGCGACGCTCAAAAGTATGACCACATTTAATGTTTCGCATACTTCTATGCACGGGATTTTGTACTTTAAACCGACACAATTGATGCAAAGCTGTCTGGTACCCCGTACATAGAAGTATGCGAATACATTAAAAGTGGTCATACTTTTGAGCGTCGCGCTGTAAAGTGCCTACTCTAAATGATACAACACATATTTTTTTCTTTTTCCCGCTTGTTAAATTATCATTTCATTGCCTTTAGAGCCAACTGATCCAAAACCGCGGATATCCTGTCGAAGAACATTACGTCACAACCAAAGACGGCTACGTCTTGAATCTTCAAAGAATCCCACATGGAAGGAACCACCAAAGAAATGCATTAGCTGGACCCAAACCTGTTGCCTTTTTACAACATGGTCTTCTTATGGACAGTACCAACTGGATACTTAATTCAGCCAATGACAGCCTTGGATATATTCTGGCCGATGAAGGATTCGATGTCTGGTTGGGGAACATCCGGGGCAATGACTATTCTCAGAGGCACAAAACAATGGATAAAAATCATCCAAACTTTTGGGATTTTTCGTAAGTACGACAGTTTTACTTGAGAACAATACTTGCTGTTACTGATGTTTTTATCGTTTCGTTGGTATTGTTATACCTGCATGCTGCTCCTCTTGTTATTAATGTTGTTTTTCTTGTTTTTGCTATTATTTTGCCACTTCTGCTGCTGTCGCTACCGATTTTGCTAGCTATTGCTGTTGTCGCTGCTGCTGTTGTTTCTTCTGCTGCAGTTGCTGTCGAACACGACGCTGTTTAATAACTGTGTCGTAAAAGATGAGTCTTATACGCCTTCAACTAGCAAAAATAGTGAGTCCTGATGGATAGGTATATAACTGATAAACAGAACGAACGCATGTTATATATATATTTAACGTCCATCAATTAGTTGCCTGAAGAAGGCGTAGCTGTATCTTATGAGTGCATATCAAATATAAATTTTCATATTATTTATTTATATCATTTTTACAAAGCGATCCAAGATTAGAGCAGAAGATACGAGACGATGATCATATTAATTATTTCTTCTTCTACCCACTATTATATCAAACTAGTTAACTAGTTAATTTGGCAACTCAGTAAAGATCCAATAACCAAAACTTTCTTCCTTTTTTGTTTCAGATGGCAAGAAATGGCAGAAATCGATCTTCCAGCCATGATAGATCACGTGCTCAAGATAACCGGTCAGCAACAGGTTTTCTACGTCGGACATTCCCAGGGGACGCTGATTGGTTTCACTGGTTTCTCGTCCAATCAAACTCTTGCTAAAAGAATCAAGACGTTCTTTGCTCTTGCTCCTGTTTATACTGTGGCTCACTGCTCGGATATCGTAAAGGGAGCAGCCTATGCGCTCTTTCCTGTTGAGGTAGAGTTACATACTCCAGTCATGAGTTCTAAAGCCCTGGCTAAACGAGGAAACATGTTTACTGCGCGCATGCCTCATTGATGTTTTCCAGTTTAGACACTTGCGGAGCATTGCTACAAGCGACAAATTTTGCTTCCAAGAAGCAAAATATATTTCTGCAGTACGTCAGAAACATTTCGTGTTTTAGAGCCGCATGGAGCATTGTCACACTTTTTCCCCAAAGTTCCTGACAGCTTAGCCACCTTTGGAAACAATGTTAAGGAAACATGTTTCTAGAAACATGTGCTCTCGTTTCGCCAGGGCTTAATTGTCTTCAAAATTTATTGAACCCTGAAACAACCTCTGCTGGATCAAAGTCAGGGCACTGCTAACTCACAGATTGAACCCTGAAACAACCTCTGGGCTGATCTAAGTCAGGGCACTGCTAACTCACAGATCGAACCCTGAAACAACCTCTGGGCTGATCTAAGTCAGGGCACTGCTAACTCACAATTTGTGTAAATATTCATCTATAGAATTTCCAACAAAGTGTTTGTATTGATTTTTTCACCAGCATGGGCTACAGAACCACGTTAGCAAGGAATTCGACCCGAGTGGGTTAGTGAAGATGTTGAGCGACACTGGTTTCTGTGGTGGTATGAATTCTGAGAAATTCTGCTACAAGGCTGGTGAAACATTGTTTGGTTTTGACAGTACCAACCTTAACATGGTAAGACAATACACTATATGAAAAAGGTGTTGTCATGGATATTGCTTAGCTTATAAGTTATTGAAGACATCATTGATTTCATTGTAAAGAGTATATCGAAATTAGTAAGCTTCAAAAAATTCAGTTTAGTAACATGAAATGATAAAAAGCTACAGCTGTTTGAAATTAAAAATATGTGAATGGAAACAACAGCCAAGGGCCTGACAAGCCATGCTTTCATGTTTTTGGCACATTTCAAATGCTTATAACTCTGCAGTGATTTAATATATAACAACAGAACTCTACCAAATTACTAATTTAGACATGCTCTTTCTCGTAATCGAAATATATTTTTGAAATCATTCATGGTGCTAGTTCCCAGTCTTCTACTCGTTTTTCACGTGGTCTATGATGAAAGGATTTAATCTATTTTATTTTTCTAAGAAAACTAAAATCTTTCCTGAAGGCTCATGTGTGTGTATGTGTACTAGAAAATACAAGTGACTAATATAGCTGTAAAATATTCCTTGTTTTGTCTTGCAGACTCTATTTTATTTTTCTAAGAAAACTAAAATCTTTCCTGAAGGCTCATGTGTGTGTATCTGTCCTAGAAAATACAAGTGACTAATATAGTTGTAAAATATTCCTTGTTTTGTCTTGCAGACTCGTGTACCAGTTATTGTTGCTCACTGGGGATCTGGAACCTCGTTCAAGAACATGGTTCATTTTGGTCAGGTAGGTCATGTCTACCCGGTATTCTGTTAACCCCCTGTGACAAAGACAATAACAGTTTATTCGTACCTTCGAATAAAAAGCAATTATTGGACGAGGTTGAGCAAAATATGACACTAACAAATCTCGATATTTTGCGATAACCGAGTTCAATAATTGTTTTATTATTCAAATTATTTTTTCTAATCCTTGAGGGGCAGTGCGCACGAGTCAAACAATAACAAATTAGTCAGCTCATTTTTTTCAGGGAAGCGAGCCATTGTCAAATGCAGCGTTACTGCGCATGAGCAGACCGTTATTTGCAGCAAGATGGCTTTGCACCGTAATGCGCATGAGCAGACCGTTATTTGTAGGCAGTTATTTGCAGTTCTCTCGGCCAATCAAAAAGACGGAAAAAATAATTTGAATGATAAATATAAATACCTAACATTAATAAAAGATATAAAAAATGGACACTTAGAAATTGAAATTAATAACTTCCAGAAATGACTATAGTCTAAAAAGCAAAAACAAAAAACAAAACAAAACAAAAAACAACAAAAAATGCCGCGTTGTCCAAATTGAGAAAAAAACAAAACCAATTAGGTCAGAAGTACAAAACAATATAAGCTTATATCAGATATAGATAGTTACGTATACAGTCAAAGATAGTCCAGGAAAAAAGGACAAATATTTTGATAACGATGTTCATGTTATTATGTTCTATAGATGGTCGTCTCAGGCAAGTGTCAGAAGTACGATTATGGCTTTTGGAATAACTACTGGCATAAGTATGGACAAGTAAGTTCACGACATCTTTGAGGGTAAAATTTGCAATAGTCATGTGCAACTTGTACTACAGGTGAATGGACAGACGGCTTGTTGGATGGATAGAGATGTACAGGTGAATGGATGGTCGGGTGGATGGATGGATTTGGGGAAATCAAGTTTGTCTGATGGGTAAATATAATTATCTGATAAACGCATGGATGCAGTGTGTATATGAATGTACGTATTGACGGATGAAGGAATGGATGGTTGGATGAACGAATGGATGGATGGCATTGGATGATTAAATACATGGATGCTTTGTTAGTTGTATCGGAATGGCTGGCTCAATAGATAGATAGATGGATGAATGAATATTCCTAAACAAATCTACTGATTTATCAACTATATGCTCTATAAATTTTCTTCCTCTAGTTCAGTCCCCCAAAGTACCAGGTAGAAAAGCTAACCACACCAACAGTACTGTACTCGGGCTCAAACGACAATCTAGCATCCCCTCTTGACGTCCACAACCTAAAGCAACACATCCAACACGTCACTGTACACGCTGAAGAGATCCAAGGATGGAATCATGCTGACTTCCTGTTTGGTATGGACGCGCCCCAAAGGCTGTACTCAGACATCATCAGAAGGATGAAGGCTGACTCAAGAGTGCTGTGATAAGGTGTGCCAAGGCTCGTGTTCTGTGCCATCGTGTTTATCACGTTGTAACCAAGGCAACAACAAACTCGTATCTTTGTAATTATGATTTTTTATCAGTCTCGTACCCAGACCCTACCACGAACAATTGTTAGGCTGCCTAGGAATTAGTGGAGTCTGGGTATGAGATCGATTGTTTCATTAATATTACGCTTGCCAAAACCTTTTCCAATTTTACGATATTTGAAACAACATTTTACTTCAAGAAAATTTTCAATAAAATGTCATTAAGATGTAGATTTGCCACTCAACTACTTTGTTTCCTTTCGCTTACTTTAGTTTAGATTAGCATTCCTTTCCTTTCCTTTTCTTCTTTTCCCTAAAAGCAACATAAAACGTCGAATGAAAATGAAATTCGACAAGGCGAACCCAGCGACTTTGAACGAGCTGTCTTTGGGTACATGTTAGGCCCCATAAATGGTGGTGAGTTGGGGGAGGGAGTTGGGATATGAATGTCCTGTATTTTCCCTCAAGTGAACATCGATTCTATGAACATATTTTGTGTTGAAAAAAAAAAAGGGAAAAAAACATTCTTTTTGTCTGAAGAACAGCAATTATCAGACCCGGCTTTTATTAAATCTCACAGTGCTTTATTTTCCACGTTTGACGTCAAATTTTTTCATTTCAATTTCGCTCAAACAATACCAATACCAATTTCAAAAGAATAAATTTGACGTCAAACGCGGAAAATAAAGCACTTTGGGATTATTGAAAGAGTCTATATACAATATTATCTGGTCAAATATTGCAGACGCTCATCGCCTTGAAACACGACCGGTCACCGAATACTCGCGGTACTGACTTCATTCCCCCCACCCCCCCTCCCAAATATATATTCAAGTATATTCTGTTTATCTACGAATAATAGAGATTGGTTTATTGACATATTTTACCAATTATTAAAGTATCCGTTAACACGATATTAGGGCCACAATCTTTCTACAGTCCAAGTTCTTAGCTTAGCGCTTATATTCGATATTCGATTTGGGAAATTTATGGGAGAAGGGACTGATTTTATTCAGAGCTGGAGCTCATATACTATATACAAATTACAATTTCTTGTAAGGACGCTCACTAGCTAGATACCAAACTATAGGCATTATAATATATATATAAAAAATAAAAGAAAAAAGAAAAATATTAACGTATACGTGCAGCTAAAACGCAATTCTATAACTTATCTATTGGGACAGATATTACTTACTGCGGTTAATGGTATTTAAAACTGTGCGCAGTGATGAACCAGATAGAGAGCACTCAATATTGTCTTTAGCCTAAAGCTGTGATGCACTTTAAGGATAAGTAAGCTGCCCGCGGGAAGAGTGTCACATGGAGCGCAAATATTAGTGTATACTTGACTAGATTTTGGTAGATTTTTCTTTCTTTATCGGATCTTCTTTTCTTTTTGTCTCTTTTGTTTGTTACTTACCTACCTAACCACCAAACTACCTAGCTACCTACCTACCTATACCTACCTATACCTACCTATACCTACTTACCTTTATACCTACCTATAATATTATACCTAACTACCTGCCTACCTAGCTACCTACCTAACCACCCACCCACCTACCTACCTACCTATACCTACCTACACCTACTTACCTACCTACCTATACCTACATACACCTACCTACCTACCTATACCTACCCACCTACCTACCTCCCTATACCTACCTATACCTACCCACCTACCTACCTACCTACCTATACCTACCTACCCACCTACCTACCTTCCTACCTACCTATACCTACTTACCCACCTACCTACCTACCTACCTACCTATACCTACCTACTTATACCTACCTACCCACCTACCTACCTACCTACCTACCTACCTACCTACCTACCTACCTACCTACCTACCTACCTACCTACCTACCTACCTACCTACCTATACCTTTCTTTCTTTCTCTTTCCCTCTCCTTAATAACATCAGTACATATTATGCCGAATTCCAAATGCACTGCATTTTGTTGAAAAATATTGAGCAAACGATACTAGTATCAATGATTAGATTTACAAGTCCATTGGCACCTGCGCTAACCTGCGGTGGGGATATTATATGTGGCGTCTTTCATGATAGACTGTTAATACACTCACAATCTGCAACATGTATAATCCGCGCTTCTAAACTACTATCTATGAGAAATATTTTCTTAGGAAACACAATAAAATATCGTGTTATATATTGCCTTTACAAGGGCATACTGAGTACTATCCTACTGCATTTTTTTTACAATATAGTTTGTATCCTTCATCGATGGCTTGTAATATTAACCATTAGGGCAGACTTATGGAAAGCTAGATTAGTCAGTGCTAATCGAGGGAAGCTCTTAAATGATGACTTAGGTTGCCTTGGTAACGAACTGATCAATATCATAAGCGGTAATCAGACTTCGATGAACTGTGCGTCCAGACCGGTTTCGCGTTAATCTTAGAAACCTTGCTTGGAAAAAGACTAAAAAAAGTTTAAAACGATTCTCATAAATAGAAACTATCTTACTACGGTTTTCCGCATTGCTCGCTGATCGAGACAGCGCGCTACCATGGCTTAAGTTAATCAGCAGTAGACTGCCGCAAATCGTTTCCATACATATAAACTTGTTTTTCTTATCGACAGTTGTCTATTACCTATTAAACTGTCGCAAGAGTTAGTCTCGACCAGTGCTTAGCAATAAAAACAGTGGGAAAAATATTGTTCAATATGAAAAGTAAATGAGAGTAAATGGTTTGAACCCAGAAGTAGTATTGGAGTGAGTAATGTGATCGTCTGGGTGAGTGTAATTTTGACTGTTGTTGGTGGTGAAATTATACAGCATTGGCCGATATTCCGTTCCCCAAATTTTCTCTTGGTTTACAGCGATTCTAAATATTCTGCGAACTCAGACTTTTCAAAATAAAATAAAATAAAATAAAATAAAATAAAATAAAATAAAATAAAATAAAATAAAATAAAATAAAATAAAATAAAATAAAATAAAATAAAATAAAATAAAATAAAATAAAATAAAATAAAATAAAATAAAATAAAATAAAATAAAATAAAATAAAATAAAATAAAATAAAATAAAATAAAATAAAATAAAATAAAATAAAATAAAATAAAATAAAATAAAATAAAATAAAATAAAATAAAATAAAATAAAATAAAATAAAATAAAATAAAATAAAATAAAATAAAATAAAATAAAATAAAATAAAATAAAATAAAATAAAATAAAATAAAATAAAATAAAATAAAATAAAATAAAATAAAATAAAATAAAATAAAATAAAATAAAATAAAATAAAATAAAATAAAATAAAATAAAATAAAATAAAATAAAATAAAATAAAATAAAATAAAATAAAATAAAATAAAATAAAATAAAATAAAATAAAATAAAATAAAATAAAATAAAATAAAATAAAATAAAATAAAATAAAATAAAATAAAATAAAATAAAATAAAATAAAATAAAATAAAATAAAATAAAATAAAATAAAATAAAATAAAATAAAATAAAATAAAATAAAATAAAATAAAATAAAATAAAATAAAATAAAATAAAATAAAATAAAATAAAATAAAATAAAATAAAATAAAATAAAATAAAATAAAATAAAATAAAATAAAATAAAATAAAATAAAATAAAATAAAATAAAATAAAATAAAATAAAATAAAATAAAATAAAATAAAATAAAATAAAATAAAATAAAATAAAATAAAATAAAATAAAATAAAATAAAATAAAATAAAATAAAATAAAATAAAATAAAATAAAATAAAATAAAATAAAATAAAATAAAATAAAATAAAATAAAATAAAATAAAATAAAATAAAATAAAATAAAATAAAATAAAATAAAATAAAATAAAATAAAATAAAATAAAATAAAATAAAATAAAATAAAATAAAATAAAATAAAATAAAATAAAATAAAATAAAATAAAATAAAATAAAATAAAATAAAATAAAATAAAATAAAATAAAATAAAATAAAATAAAATAAAATAAAATAAAATAAAATAAAATAAAATAAAATAAAATAAAATAAAATAAAATAAAATAAAATAAAATAAAATAAAATAAAATAAAATAAAATAAAATAAAATAAAATAAAATAAAATAAAATAAAATAAAATAAAATAAAATAAAATAAAATAAAATAAAATAAAATAAAATAAAATAAAATAAAATAAAATAAAATAAAATAAAATAAAATAAAATAAAATAAAATAAAATAAAATAAAATAAAATAAAATAAAATAAAATAAAATAAAATAAAATAAAATAAAATTTCTTTGGCTTTCATGGCCTTTATTCTTGGTCTTCTACCATCCGTATCACCTATACCTGACACACCCTGATTAAAGACTGCTTATACAAATAAGCCTTGAAGCTTAGTATTAATCTCCTCAAATATAAAAGCCTTTAAGGCAAAATCCTTCGGGCTATAGCCGATGACCAGCAGGAGATGATCAGCGTTATCATCTCATGTACTGGTAGGATTTCTAACTCTTTTATATTCGAGGGTGTTTTGTTTTCCAAGATGTTTAATCGTGCGGCTAAGCTCCCATGATGATCGCCTGAGAGCATTACGGTAAAATTTTAATAAGTATTATCTTGTATCGCGGTTTCTTTCATAACAGGAACATGATAATAAGGAAGGAATCTCACATGTTTTATCTTCAGGATATACTACTGAAGTTCAACACAACGTACAACCAAGTCATTGTGGTTGGAATTCAAAACTAAATATTCTAAAAGTTAGAATTTAACGTTGTTTATTTAGACTGTTTTGATTTTCGAAATTTACTTATGCTACAAATCTAGTTCATATTATTATGTTTTTTCGTCTACCGGCGGTAAGGCTTTTATTTTTGAAAGTTGGCTTTTAACTACCGAGCAAAAAGGAAGTATGAAATCAACTGTGTCTTGTTCCCATCGGCAATTTAGAGCAATATCACGCTAATTTTAATTTCTTTCATTTTTCTTCTCTTTTTTTCTCTCATATTTTTTGTTTTCTTTTTTTCTTCTTCTTTTTTCTTTCATATTTTTTGTTTTCCTTTTTTCTTTTTTCTTTCTTCTTCTTTACTTTTCTTTTCTTTCTTCTTTCTTTCTTTTTTCCTTAGCTGTATGTATTTTTCTCTTTTACACTTCCCGTCCTCTTTCCTTCTCTCTCTTTCTTTCTCTTTCCCTTCTATCTTTTCCTTTTCGTACGTGTCCTTTGACTGATGTACCGCGGTAGATACATAAGCAATGGCTAAACCAAGCCAAATACTTCAGATATTACCCCAAATGACCGACAAACATCCATCCATTCAAATATTCATTACTTCTAATCGAATTGAAGAAGCACTTCTCTTTAATGCTAATGTTTACAAAATGCTCCACTCATTGATTCATCATGGCCATTAACAGCAGTTAATAACTAGCGGTGATTACTTTTCAAACAATCTCCTGACTAAACCCAGGAAAAAATCCTAAGTTTGCAATCGTCAAGAAAAAAAATAGATCATACTAGAGTTTTCCCCTACGTTTTTTGAGCCATGTTTTTCATTATTGCCTGCGCTAACTTAGGTGCTATTCACTGCAACACTAAGAATAGCTTTGAAATCTTCTTCGTGCTCTTGGAATCTCCACAAAAACTTTGATCGATTTTAAATAACCTCGAAAAAGCTTTATCAACATGATTCCTTTTATTATCTGGGTTTTGTCTCTACTTAATGAGTTTAAAATTGGGTTCAACTAGATTTTGTATTCAGAGTGATTCCAGTGGGGGAAAAAATCCCTCGCAATTCCCGTCGTTTCGGTCAATCTCGAAGATAAAAACTTAAGTTTTTATTTTTCCATTCCTAAAAGCATTCTAATATAGGAAATTTTGGAACAGAGTTTTATTAAGGAAAGAAAATGTGAGATCGATGGATAACGAAAAATAAGTATCTTGCTGAGATTTTTAGTAAATTATTGGGCAAGATCAATTCTCTACGCGGAAGTTCTCGATAGTGATTTTTCTTTGACGTAATGCGTCCAAAATGTTAGATGTTTTTTTGATGTTTTAAGCTCATTCTCCCCTGTAATTTTATTTGAAATCACTAGGCAAAGATTAAGAGATTGTAAATGTAAGTTTATCTAATTTCTTCTGGCATACCAGCGAAAAACAATAATAATTACATATATTCGCAAACAGCACTGCCCGAAGGCATCCCGCTTACACGACCGGTTAGAAAAATAAACACCGCGTCTCGTAGTTCAACTTTACTCTTTCCCTAAGATAAAAAATATTCTAGAAAAAGTATATTTTCAAATCTGTTATCGTTCTATATATTATATTAACGATATTTTTGGATTTAAGGATATAAACTTTAGAGGAATGTTTGCAGAATAAAAATACTTGAGTACTGAATGTCACTCTCGTAATCTTGATCAATGAGGAGCCATTTCTTCTGCTATAAATTTTCAGCCGAGACCACTGGCCTTTGTTTGTTTGTCTTTAATGAAATCCCTTATCAGATACAACTTGCTATATTCTGCATGGCTCATAAGATTTCATTTAGCTTGAGAAATCATTAGTGCCATCCATCCATTTTGTTTCTTTTCGCGAGCGTCATCGATTGACTGGGCTATTCCGGTCTAAGATGAATGAATTACTCTTCAAAATATACATCAAACAATAAACAGAGACGATATTGAGCTATAACATGTGATAGAAATCTCAAGAATTGTTGGCAAAAAGGATAATTTGATGGGAAGATAAAAGGTATATAACGAGCTTGAGATTTCTGTTCTTGACAGAGCTTGGAAAGTCGAGAGTTGCATTGAACTTGGAAGAACTAAACATAACCAAGTAAGTGAACCATATTTTAAAGAATTTTTTTGAAAAAGACTAGGTGAGATTTTTAACTTTTTTCTGGGAAATATTTTAATTTCTTAATACCGTAAATTCTTTTTGAAATCTTTAGTATAAATTATTTTTTAATATGAAGTCTTTGCGGCATTTTTGTTACTGAGCTTTCTCAGTATTTTTTAGCTCTTTGAACGCTAGTTAAATTAGAGCTTGACTCAGCATTTAGCAATATGTAATGAAAGAAAGAAAGAAAGAAAAAAAAGAGCACCTTTTTTTTTTTGCTAAGAGTAGTTGCAATAGATCCTAACTAGTTAATTGAAAAATCTCTTTTCAAAATGAACTGTAATTAGAGAAAGCACGCACCATTTCAATCCATATTAATAGAAAATTTCCACCAACTTGTATGGTATATTTCGGTTACTATAGCCAGTTTCTCTACATCGTCCATAATTCACAATTGGTCGAGTAAATTGAAAACAAATGATTTTAAAATATATATAAATAAGTACTAAAGGTAAACACTAACTGTTTTCAAAAGCAAAAGGAATAATAAATGAATACGAATACGAGCAAATACTTTTATACTAAGATGAAATTTTAAAATAAATTTGGAATACATAAACAAAATTATTCAAAAAAAACAAATAAATAAAAAAAGAGAAATAATTGAGCATTCGGATTCCCAACGGATTTCTTTAGCAAAAATATTAAAGTGCGATTAAGTTTGTTTTCAAGTATTCACTTGTATTCACTTGACCATTCTCTCAATGTACCCTTAAGACCCCTCTTTTCCATTCAAACCTGACTAACTGTCTTGAACGTCTGAGAAGGACGGCGTCACAAATGTTTGCAAGGAAAACATATGACAAAGCAAAACAAAGAGAGAACGCTGTACGACAAAAGGATGTCAGAAAGTATATATTTTCATTGAGATTATAACAGTATGATAAAGAATTTTGGGAATCATTTCGGTCTTCGGGCGCACACTTTGATATTAGCCAGTTTACTGCTATATTGCGCGTGAAAGCCTCGAGCAAAACACGAACAAAGATTTCTGTCTAAGTCCTCTACTAATGGAATCATTGATGAACAAAATACCTTTCACTTTCTTCTACCATTTAAGAGATTTTCATTAGGATTGATAGATGTTTTTGGCCATGATATTATTCAATTGGATAGATAATTGTTTGAGTAGCTCTAGGGCTTCCCTTGGAAAGTGACCTGTCTTGATTGAGTTGTGCTTCTCAGTTCTAACAAGAGTCAGCCGTGCCGGTGGTTTTAATGTAATGCACGAAAAGATGACGAAAAGATAGTATAGTGCTTGATAACCTTATTTTCATGAAATAGAAATTTATCTTATAATCTTCAAGTTACGCTAACTTTGAAGTAACTCCTCTTTATATATACAACACGTGCACTGTGTAACAATTCAAAAACTTCGATATAATAGATTTTGAAATTTAGGTGTCGATACCATATTTGGAGCTTTAGATCATGTGACTATGTTGCTTTAAGTCACATGACTATCTCTTGTTAGTGACGCAAGGATCGTTGTCTCTTGTAGTGATATTTCTCATATCATTTCAAATGTACTAATTTTGAGTTATTCCTAATCTTCTTTTATTCCTTTCCTTTTTTTTCTTTCTTTTTTTCTTTCTTTCTTTTTTGTTTTTTGTTTTGGTCTAGTTTTCTTCAATTACTTTTTTTACCTATGAACCAAAGGAACTCTTCTTCTCTGTCTCCTTTTCTTTTGTGTTGTGTTGTGTTGTGTTGTTTTTCTTTTTTGTTGCTTTCAAAACAATAGATTGTCAATTTCGCTGCATTCTATTAATTTTTTTCACATTGATTTTCGAAAGACTAGGGAGAAAATATACAAATATCACTCCAAAAAAAACTGTATTCCATCGTAAAACGTTTGATGAATAGCTCACACGCATTTCATGTGTTTTAATAATCCCGAACTGCCTGACAGCCTCGAGTGCCATCGTGTCAAGAACTATGTCGAGTGTCATCCTGGTTTTGATGGATACTCATTCCACTAGACAAAGATCTTATTCATCGCTTGTTCTTGAGAAATATACTACTTCTTACGTCCAACAATGATAATAATCCTGTCTATAAGATGTACCACTTGTACACAATAGCTTAATCATTTTAATATGACTTGTATAGTGAAGATTTATTTAATCTTCTTTGATATAACAAGAAAAATGGCGTTGGAAAAGATTAGTTGTGAAATACGATTAGTGTAGATTTAAAAATAGTGTAGGTACAAAATTGTCCCCCCCCCCCCCCCAAAAAAAAACTGGAAAAAAAAACCTGAAAAAAAAAACTACAGTACAAAAACGAGAAAAGAAAAAAAAAACCCGAAAAATTCAATCAATCAAACAAACAAACAAGCAAGCAAAAAGAATCGACAATAACAAATTGAAAACCAATAAAATTAAATGAAAAGAAAAGCACGAAAACAAGAGACAAGATCTACTGTTGCTTGTAAGGAAACTTCGCAATTTGCTGCCTACCATACCGGCATAAAATTGAAAGTATACTGTATAAGATTTTTGCTCAAATAGATTTAGGAATTTTTTCATCAATTTCAAAAATTAGGAATTAGGAATTATGAATTAAGTTTTCCTTTCAATAGTTTAATATTTCTTAAGACATAAATTGTTAAGATAAGAGTCCTAGAGGAGATGAACATCAGTACAGGGCTTCCTTGATATTACGTTTGGCGACAAGAACTCTTCATTTTGAAAAAAAACTCTCTTCACGGTGCCCAGACTATATCGCATACTTTTTTAAGTGTGATATTTTTTATCTTGATATAAGAAGTAATGAATACTTATACTTCAGAGGTTCCTATATTCTTCGCACTTAGAATATCTTTATTGTAATTCCCAAGAGAATAAAAAATGCCAAAAGTTATGGCGGCCATGTTGGTTGGTATAACAAATGTTGTGCTGAATCAAAACCAAGATGGCGGCTAGAAAAACTAGCGGAAAACCTTACAAAAAATACTATCTTTCCAAGCCACTGTTGTCACTGAAACTGAACTATAATACCCCAAACGTAATTGGTCGCTATAAGTCTGTGTCTTCATGAAAATTTTCACAAGAAGATATTTTTTGTATCTTTCTAATTTAGAATATACATGCAGTTTTCGTTATGATTCGTCAAGCGCCAAGGGTCCTATACTTTGTGGACAATATCATACCTAATACCTATTAGTTTTATCCTAGAATTTTGAGAACAAGAGCCAAGGTGGCGCTCACCTCTCACCAATGAGAGCCAGTATTAATTGTCCGCCTCACTTCCTTATTCTACGTGAAGCGAGTTTGAGGAACCTTCTTTCCTATACACGATGTTTTTCTTCGGGTTCTCCGTTTTTCCCTCAATCGGTGAAGAACAAATGTTCAAAAAAATTCAAATTGAATTCAGATGTCATTTCATATTACTATATATTTTTAGATTATATGTAGTATTACAGTTTTAAAATTATTGATATTTTTTTTCCGGGAATGTAAAAGTCAAGGTTTTTAATATCGGTGTTTCTATCATTACACCACTTAGTATTGTATAGTCATTGTCTTGGTATTTGATTCGATATTTCGTTTGTTGAAATTCATCGCAAAAATCTAGTATTAAGTTTATCGGATAAAAAGCTTATGGCCAAGAAAAATGGATTACGAACATATTAATGTCTTCTACGAATTTAGAATTAGATGTAGAAAATGTTTTTTTTTTTGCGTTTTGGAGTAGGCTTGTTTTTTTGTTTATCTCTGACGTTCTGTATCATCTCAACCAAATCCTCTCCACTCCGTGTTCTAGTACAGTAATATAGAGACTCTATGGCTATTCCATCCAAATTGTACGGCATATTTCAAAGAGAATGTTGTAAAGGTATTAAACATATGGGGCCCAGTGATGATCAGTGGATTCCGACTCTTGAACCAATGCGATACGACGGAGCATATTTTGTCGATTTTATAGATTGTTCACAGCAGAGGCACTTTTCTGAACAGCATTCCCACGTGTCATCTTAGTAGTTGCGCAACAATTCAGAGTTCATCAAAATAACCTTGTAAAAAACTGACATATTTTTCTCTAAAAAAAAATGAAGCTTAATTTTGGCAAAAGAAGCGTTTGAAAATTTAGCTAAATTTTTGATTGTACTCTATTGTAAAGTCATTATTTGCCGGTAATTGAGATGGACCAGTGTTAATAAACCTCTAACCAGATAAGTTATAATAATATTTGGGATTACAAGTGCTTCTTTTTAGATCTTGCTGGTTTTTATTTTGATGATTTTTGTGAAAAATTTTCTAAAAAAAAAAAAATGTTTCGTACTCTTTCACAAAAAATTGGTATTCCAGTGTTCTAATGAATCGCTCTATATTATATCACTTGGGTTCGTACTGATCAAGAGATCTAATACAATTCCAGACCAGTTGTCAGGAAAAGATTAACTGATTTAATCAATTACAAAACCTTGTCGGATAATCAGATTAGATCCAGGAATCAGTCGGCATTCAAGCTTTATAAAACCACATCGGACTCAGCTTGATTAAACGCAAATTTGAACTCAAAGTTAGAGTACGAAGTTGCTGCTTCTCGGAGCTCGAAAGAAACTGTACACTACTCGAACTGTAAGTATAAGGAATGCTCTTCCATGAACAAGATTAATTTTAGGTATTCCTTGGTGATACACTGAAAATTTATAGTGAAATTCTGGTCACTTTAAAAAATCAATTTGAAGGTGTAAAAGTAAGTGAGGATAAAAATTGTACACTGTACACTACTCGAACTGTAAGTATAAGGAATGCTCTTCCATGAACAAGATTAATTTTAGGTATTCCTTGGTGATACACAGAAAATTTATAGTGAAATTCTCCGCACATTAAAAAATCAATTTGAAGATGTAAAAGTAAGCGAGGATAAAAAATTAAGAACTCGACTGACCTTTTAATTTGCAGTTTAATGTTGAACTTCGATCCTTATGCAGATAGCGATATCTGTAGAGAATTTTCTCATCGACGTTTCTATCTCTCAATAATGCTCTATGAATTCAAAAAAAGAAAATGTTATTCCAGCAAGAAATTGCAAACGCCGCTTTAAGATAAAAATCAGATGCACGCGCCGGTGTTTTTGTAAATCAATGGGTGATTTAGCACGTATTTTCCTGATATCTATAATTGCCATATTTTTTACAATTTTTTAATTGTCTTTTAAAGAACTCGTAAACAAAATCGCTATAGTTGTTAGATGATATATCTCTTTAATCTTTTGGTGGGATTTGCAGCATATTTTTCGTTTTGCCACTCTTACATAGTCCAACCTTCTCATCGACCTGCTAAAAGGAATTATAAATCTTTGGTGACATAGTTTGGACAGCTTTGTGTTTTAATTTCAAGGATTTTCGTTCTTATATCCTAGGACTACTTTTTGATAAAGACTGCTCCATCAGTTAAAAATGCAACAAAAAAACAACAAACAAAAAACTGAACCAACTCACCTTTGATCGACGGACAGTTCTTGTTATCGTTCACCTCATGACCACTTCTCGTCTATCTGTCGTCAATTGACTGACACAATGTACTCGAATGTTTCAGAATTTTCAACATGGACGCCAAGAAAATCATCATTTTCGCTGTCATTTCCTGCGTACTGCTATCAGTGTGCATTGACGAAACATCCGCCCAAGGGGGGCTCCGGTGGGGACGAGAATATGAAGCAGCGAACCAAAGGGAATCTCCTCCAGAGGGCTGGCCCGAAATGAAGAGGAACTTCCTGAAAAAGAGAGGTAAGAAATGGCGGCCATTGTTTTCATTCACGAAGCTAATGGTCGTTTACATAAACACCTCTTCCAACACGTCGAAAAGCAGCTCAATTTGAAGGACAAGACAATAGGTTCCAATTCTCAAGAGATTGAAATTCTTTTGTTTTGTCCTCCAAATTGGCCGGTAACAAAATGAGCAGGGAACTGGAACCGACTTTCTCAAATTTGATATAATTCACAAACAAATCACATCTAGAGAAAGAACACATAGAAATTAGGAATTGAAAATTTGACCGAGTTTGGGGAAATTGAAACAAACTGAATTACGATATTTTAGAATTTTCTAAAATACAGAGAATGTACGTGTGGCTGGACGTTTGGAGGGACACCATACATTTCTCTGTAATTTTTGTAGTCTTTCAATGCTCATAACATTGTTTCTATAAGGTTTAACACCCTGAAACTTAGTCAGTAAGCTTGTTGTATGTTGCTCTTTCACGTGATGGGGTCACTTTTTCTAGAACCTTAATTAAATTAGATTTTTAAACTCGAGCCCAGTCTCTTGCTCGTTTTGTTACCAGCTAATTGAGAGCCTTTGACGTCAAGTGAACGGGGTCTATAAATTGTACGAGTCACTTCGAAAAATCTTCTGAAATAGTGAATAGACCTTATCCATGGTTTCCCATTTCAGATTGTCATTCCCTTGAGTATGATTTCTTTTTTTCACAAGTAAAACTTGAGTAGAGTGTATATAGTTACAAAATCGTTTAAACAATATAATCTTATCATTTTCTAGAAAATGACACGTGGTCTGAAATGAGAAAACGTTAGATCCATTATATTACACATGGTTTTATCGAGTATGCCCTATAAGTGATTTGTATAGGAAATTGCATTTTTGAACACTGTATTTTCAAGAGACTATTTTTGTACTTTAAATACTCCTCGGAAGGCTATGGAAATTATAAAATTGTTTCTCTTGTTAATGTGCGCATGCTTGTACACAATTGATGTCATTGGTCAGCGAAGAAAGACGTAGGCATAATTACCAGCCATGGTGGTTTCGGTGCGCCCCCAATCCTCACCCCGCTCACGCTCACGTGGGGGGGTGGGGGGGTGAGGAGGGGGATACCCACACCGTTGATACCGAGCCTAAGAAAAACGTAGACAGGAAGTGAAAGATTGAAACCCAAACAATTTCCTGTCAAGTTTGATTTCCACGGAATGGCTCTTTACCCATTAAAATTCCAATTGGAATATACCTTTTCGGATTGGGCATAGTGTTTTCCCATTTCAGACCACGTTTCATCCCCTAGAGTATCGTATTTTTGCACTAAAAGGCACATGAATATGAATACAACTCAAAGAATCTTGGGAGGGAGGAAAACCAGATAAAAACCCTCGAAGCACAGGAGAGAAGAAACAAACTCTACTCACATACGAAACCGAGCCCCGGAATCGAACCCAGGTCGCATTGGTGAGTGGCGCGCACTCCCAACCTTACGTCATCCGTGCTTCAGTCACCAAACTTTTAATATATTTTTTCAATTTAATGTCCTACACGTCAAGTAACTTTGGTATTTCCAATATTTCAGCTTTCAAGTTCAATGACGCAGCATAGAATGCCGCTGACCGCGACTGATGTCCTCATGACGTAATCCAACCAAATTCATAAGAATGTCAACCATTCGTAGCTCAATAAACCAGCCAACACTGAAGTGTATATTATTTTCTAGTGTACGTGTGCAGCAGAGAAAATAAAATTCTTGCCCTCGAATCAGCTTGTTTGTATTGTTATTAGCTTTATAACTTTGCTATAAGACCATATTATATACCTTTATTATATGATTATCAACGAAATACCTATATATCTCAAAAATTTGATATTTTTACATGTGAAAAAAACATGTTATTTTCACATGTGAAAATATCATCACTATGGTAACATGAGATAGTCGATAGACCATTTTAAGTCCCAAAACATTTATGGGCATGCATCGATCATATTCGACTACAAGCAACAAGTTTTGACTTTGTATTGTTAACGCATTAGACTAAGGTCAAACATTGAACATCATATGAGCCGAACCTAATGATATCAAAGGAAGACCGCCTTTTTATCCATTTTTTTCAATGCGCACGGTTCATGTAAAGTTCGACGTTTGACCTGAGTCTTAGACTCGAAATCACAGACAAAAGAACATTTGACAGGAGGTTAGAAAATCTATAGAGGCCTTGCACCATCATGTGATCTCAGCCACGACAGAAGAGATAACAATATAGTATTTATCTCCAGGGAAACTGAATTCTATCTCATGTAAACCAGATTAGAGCAGATTCGATTGTTCCTGCCTCCTGTCATGGATCATTACAAGAAATGAGAAAAATAAACTATGACCTGACTGACTGTCGTGCGAGGGTCTGATTCCTAAAATTTGCTTTAACTGGAGCCACTTAGACAGCGAGAACCAATCAAAATGTCGGGGGGGGGGGAACAATGCCAGTCGAACCAATCAGAGACCTTCAAAATACAATAGCATTTCAACATTTGATCCATATGATCCAACAAAATTATTCAGGTTACCATGAAAAAAACGATCGTGTAAACTACTCTTGTTTTACTGGTTTCCGATTGGCTCAACTAGCCAAAGTTAGAATGCATTGTTTTCATTCTACATTTTGATTGGTTTCGGGTTCTCTTTGTCAAAGTGGCCCCGGTAGTCACACTCTTAATCAAGCATGGCCTACGATCCCAAAGAAATGGAATAGAAAATATAATCAAGTATAACTTACTTGGAGGATACTGTGGAAATATAACCTGGCATCTGGTATACTTCAACTGCACTCATCTCACTTGAGAGTAAATATGCCTCAAGGAAAAAATAATAATTTTAGTCGGGTTTTCCATCGGACCGTAATCTGTCATTGATCTGCCCATGTATTTATCATAATCCTGTGAACTATCCTCACTTCAAATACTTGCTTCTGTGATTTGTGATGGTTCCCGACATCTCAAAACCTTCATCTGATGTCGCTATTCTTCATCGAATATTGAACTCTTTCGTGTACTAAATGACCTTGCTTCCACAGCTTGACAAACAAACTGAATTTTGAGGCTTGAAAATGCCGTGGTTATGGCTTCCATAAGCCTGAATCAACGTCCGAAAATGTCCACTGTTTGAACCTTCTTGTCGAATTTTCACCATGTTTACTACAGCTTAGCAGCCTGGCAATTTTAGGTGTTACTGCTCAAAGCACAGGCAGCCCAAGCTCTGTATCTGTAAAATATACGAGGCAATGCATGGAAGTTTTTGAATAAGATAATTTCGATAGAAATACATGAATATAATTTGGCTATATTACAAGCTTGAGCTGCTTGTGTTCGAAGAAGCTGAAGGCTCCTAAAAAGCGGGAAATTCAAACTTATACTTCATTGATTGGGTTTCCTGTGTTCTTTCGAAAATTTGTTCGAACTACGATTTGCCAAGCGTAAGCGAGCGCTTCAATTTTGGATTTTGTTTCAGTGCTATAGTTAGCATGGCTAGGGTAACATGTAATGCTAATCAAAGATCTTTGCGTCCATCTCTGGTGTAGAAGATAGAAGACAGGTAAAGGCATCTCAAAGAAGTCTGTTTAAACCTTGGCCATGAAGAAGGAAGACAAAAGCCGATATGAATAATATTCGAATTCAGTCAAAGATGTTCCAAATTTTTAAACTGTTAAGTCATTAAAATACTATTTCGCCAGCGAATTTTCGTATTGTATCAAAGCCAGTTGCATATTTAATCAATGAAATATTCTACCGCTTCAGTGATTTCTGTCGCGTAGTCGGTCGATGACAACGTTTTTTTCAAATGGATGTATATCTAACGCCTCGCTGTTTCCGTCTGTCAATTTGTTGCAAGCATTTTAAATATGTCTATCTGGAAAACAATTTGTGGTTTTGTGTGTGGGGAGCGGGAATATTTAGGACGACAGATGGTTACAAATTTCCGGAATTTTCTGTTAATTCCCGTGCAATTTCACAATTCGAAACACTGTAAGTTGCATCTTTTGGACAGTGGAAAGGGGAATAGTATATCATGATACTCCATCGCCCCTGCGCGGAGGAAAGAATTCGCTGAGGCCATGCATGATTAAGGCGTTGGATTGAATGTTCAGTACAAAACTTCGCCGAAAATTAAGGAAGATGGGTGGGCCAGAAATCCAAGCACTGACGTCTGACGAAATTCCGTGTCGTGTCCGCACCGCGCCGCGCCGTGCCGCGCTGTAACCGTGCCATCTGCCGTGACTTTTCACATTCAGCAAATTTTCGCGCAGGCTCGCTTTATTGCTATTTTGGCGGGGAAAAAGTAACAACATCATCAACCACAAGTTTCTGAATGAATCAGGCTTTATTCACTGCTTCTGTTTTCTCCTCTTCAGCAGCACTAATGATCACTCCATCTTCTACAGAGAGCGGTATTTTTTTTTACTACGTAACATAATTCTATTACTTATTTATTGTTGTCTTATGAACATTTATGTTTATTAAGTCGTATCCTTGTTGATTGGCCCACTTTAACTTCTGTTGAACTTGTACTCTGCAAAGAGAAGAAAAACTCATCAGTGAATCAAAAATAGAACGCCTTTCAATGGCTTTTAATTTTTCTCTCTTTCTTTTCTAGACTGCATGTGATCAAACTGTGAAGTGAGCGATAAAAGGCAGCCACTTTATAGTCCTCTTTTTAGCTACTTTTATCTGATTCATTAGCTTTTTTCTTCTTTTGACTATTTTTAAATGTCATCTAACGTGAAAACACTGTCGAACGGAAATCCAAGATGGCCGCCATGACGTCACGTGAAAAGTAATCTTTCGAGACAGCGCTTTCTACATGGGAGGTCGTAAAAACGTTACAACATAAAGTAATTATTTACCCCTCTTCTTGTTGTTGGCATCCCGTTGGAGGAATTCCTTCATGTTTCTTGCCTCGGGGTACTTATCGTCGAATTCACGTCCCCACCTGAGAGACTGGGCTTCAGTCGTCTGGAAGCACAGGGTTACCAAGACGCAGGAAATGACGAGGATGGCGAGAAGCTTCTTTGATTCCATTTTATCGGTTTCTAATTTAAAAAAAAAAAAGAACATTTTTAATCTTGAAAATAGATTAAATATTTTCCACCCTCCGCAAAACCTAACTTGCTAAATTCCACTTCAATGTATGAGTTATTAGACCGTGCCCTGACTTAGATCAGCCCGGCGGTTACGTTATTCAAAACCAGATTCCAAATGTATATACACTTAAAAACTAGATTCCGTGGGGAATATTTTCTATAGCACAGATTTAAAAAAAATTCTGGTGGAATAACGCGATAAGAACATATCTGCAATATGGGTTCCTCAAAGTATTACTGGGTAGGGCATCTGCTATTTGTATTTGATGATAAATAATTCATCTATGGCTAAAAAAAAAAAAAAAAAAAAAAGGCGGCAAGAACTTAAGAAAAAATGGTTTCCACGCTTTCGACCGAGGTCATCAATAATTCTACATTCGTGTGTTTTATAGTGCATCATTTCACTCATAAATAGAAAATTTAGTTTTGGAACTAGACGAAGGAAAAATGATTTTAAAACATGCAGAAGAAAATATAAGTAAGCTAGATTTGCATACAACTGAAAACCGTACGTGAGCTAAAAAAAAATTATTTTAATATAAATCTAGAAAATAATCAGAAGTAGGATAAAGCTTCAGGAACAAGTGTTATCTTAATCTTGTTACGAAGTAATGAGATTAAAGAATAAAAAAATTAAGCAATAAAATAATATCTATATGTCTTGTAAAAAATGTGATGAAAATAAACGCGTACAATTACAAAAACGAAAGAATCCGGAGATTCAAAAAGAGAGGATAAAGTCACGACTATTCGTTGGAAGCTGGATGATTTTGTGAAACTGTTGATCGACAATGGATCAGACTAAGGGTAAAGGCTAGAGCAACTAATTTGACCGCATCGTGTTAACAAACAGCTGTAAAATAATCCCCATATTTTGCGTTTAACCATGGTTGTTTTCCGACACCGACTGGGAATGTTTGGCATTTTTTCTTCTTTTTTTTTCTATTTATTTTGTGAATGTAGAAGAAGTATTGGGAATGTAGATAACTCCTCTCGCTAGAAATAATAATAAATAATGAAATCTATAAAAATCAATAAAAAATAGTACAAAAAGGGGGATGAATAAGAATATTTTTCCTAATGAAAAAACGACAAATTTGAGACAGGTATTTGCATTGCATTCCTTTGCCATGCTAGCTTTCAATTGTTGGTAAAAAAAAAAAAAAAGAAGGTTGACGTATGGGATTTTGATCCCAAATTTCAGCCATCGAGCTAAAAACTCGGCTGTCAAGAAAACGAGTTGGGAATGTGGCATTTGGTGAAAACTAAATACCGTTAGGAATAACAGGATGATTATATCTTCCTCATGAGGTTTGCGTCTGTCAACTATACTTATCAAGTGATCATCAATCGAACAACTTTTTGATCATAAAATTGAATTTTATCTGCTCGCGGTTTGAGATATTTTTTCATGAATGCAAAATTAATTGGACTTAATACCTTCATTAAAACAGTTTCTATACACATTATATGCTTTCGTTTCTTTCGTTTCCCGTCATTCGTGCTTTTTTTCTTTTTCTTTACTTCTCTCTCTCTCTCTCTCTTTCTGTCTGTCTCTGTGTCTCTGTGTCTCTGTGTCTCTGTGTGTCTCTGTGTCTCTCTCTGTCTGTCTGTCTTTGTCTTTGTCTGTCTATATGTCTTTGTCATTTTTGTCTAGATGGAAAAACTTTCTACACGTATTATCTAAGATAAGAATAGCATATGCATTCGTTGAGAAAACGTGCCAGCCTGTGCGCGCCATCTTTTCCCCTCTGGCCGTCGCGATTTTGAATACTCACGCGTTGCACCCAATTCAGAATCTTCTAGCAGCAAACACACAAACATAATGCTAGTTTTATGCACCTAATACCTAAAAAGCACAATCTTCTCTGCGATCGAAGTATTTAATAATTAAAAACTGCTTTGTAAAGAATTTCTGCGGTTCAAGAGCGATGAGACGTCCAGCGCTAAAACCCAACATAATGCAAAAATTATCGATAACTTAATCAGCGTTTAATAAGTCGATAAAAAACGACTCAGGGTTACTAAGACGCAGGTAAACTAAGTGATAGAAGTCATTTTTACAGTCTAAACTATTTTTTTCTACCCGCAGGTATCTTAATCTTTTGCAATCCAAGCGCGCGCAGATTTCTCAAACAGATAATCTTTTTTTAAAAGAAACACAAATTAAAAGAACTCATTAAGAATGAGATAAGAAATTCAGATATGGTTTCGGCAGCAGACTCACGAGAGCTATAAACTTCCGTGGACAAGTTCAACATGAAAATATACGCTGAGAACAGCTATAGTGTTGAGATAAATACACGCGGAGAAGGAAATTAGAACTTGAAGGAAGTCCAGATTTATAAAGTTCAACTCAACATCACGTATATAATTTAGAAAAAGAGCAAGCCAGGGAGGCTTAATGCGTTCTAACTTACCTATAGTTCGGAGTTCTTAGTTGGGCTGGGAATCGAGTTGTGAGAGTATTGTGAACAGTACGTTCGAGCGGTTGGGTTTTATATTTTTGACCACTGACCACCAACGCGTCATGTTTACTTTTCCAATTATATCCACATGACCAATCCCTGTATTACAAACCTTATATTTGCGAATTGTCAAATAGGATTTCCGTACAACTTTAGAGTTTTACCTGTAAATATTTTCACTCGGTAAATACTGGTAATTATGAAGAAAAGGCCAAGAATTCATATAAATTGTTGAATTACTTTGAAAATAGTAAAACAGAGCGAATGCCTTCTTGCTATCTATTGTATTCTAGATTTAATGGATTAAGTTAAATTTCGTCTCCCCAGGAAGAAATCACCTAACAATAAGGATATATTTATCCAAAATTACTTGTAAATAAAATCGAAATTTTGGAGAGAAGATAGAGGAAGCACAAGGTTAACAGCGCGTCAAACAACGCATCTCTAAACAAAAAGGCAATTACTAAATTGATTGGGAAAGGTCCCGCCAATAAACGATAGAAAACGCCAAATTAACACATTCATTTTCAATGAATAGCGGAGTAAATTACTTTGGATCATTTGATTGGAAGCATTTTTCGGAGCTTATTTTTCTTATCTAATCCATGTGGGACCGGAATGAGCTTTGCTTCTGGCGTTTTTACTTAAATAAAATGCATTGAAAAGTTTCATTCATACATTTTAAAGCTATCAATGCGCCTGAAAATTCAGTCGGGAGATGAAATATTTTCCTGCGTTAATCCAATCAAGCACTCTATCTCAATAACTTCTCAGACTAGTTTTGTCAAAACTCGCCCTTTTTAGCATAATAATTGATTTTAGTACAAAATTGGCTGAAAAAAACAAAATTGAATTTGACAATATTGTCGCGATTCACTGCGAAAAATAATTTTTAAGTTCAATTGAACAAAAGTCTCCCACATAACTCGATTAAAACAAAAAATTAATTCCGACAGCAAGCAAAAATCTTGTTAATTTTTTTAAACAAAAGTCGACAAGATTTGAAAAACCATGCAACAATTTGAATCAAGCATGAGAGAATTTTTTTCCATTTTTTTTAGGCAGGTGCG
This sequence comes from Anthopleura sola, assembly GCA_023349425.1. NCBI lineage: Eukaryota > Metazoa > Cnidaria > Anthozoa > Actiniaria > Actiniidae > Anthopleura > Anthopleura sola. Next base: position 2,940,963 of record JALHLI010000017.1, on the reverse strand, counting down.
GTATTATTGGTCTAAGATTTCTGGTCCAGGATTTGACATGTTGCTATCAGCAAACTCATAAACGTTGACATTTCTAGGATAGCAAACGTAGAAAGCTACTCGAAGAAGGTTGTCTTGTTAATAAATTATACTGCAAAGTGAATTTCAGCTTGAGTCATCGCGGTAGATTATAGCAGAAGTCTTTTTAAAGCCAAAACCAGATTGAACAAACATAGGCGTATTTGTAGCCAATACATCTCTTATTTCGTATGGAATACATAAAAAGTCCTGACTTTTGACTTATATATTAACAATGTAATATGTACTATTCACTACGTGTAGTACCGATGACTGTTCCGTAAGTCCACGTAGAGAAAGTCTAAAACTTATTTGAAGACAAGAATTTCGAAAATATATTTTTCGTAAATTTTTTTTCTAGTTTTTTTTTTTTTTTTTACTTAGAATCAGAAATTGTTTGAGTTCGAATATACCATGCAATCCATATAGTTTTATTTGAAACCCCCGCCAGAATCACACGGTAGTTTGTTTTAAAAAACGTATTCCTTCGAAACTGTTTATTTTTCGTTTTCGTCCAGTTTTTTCGCCGCTTTTCGTGATCTCTTGTGAACATGTTTCTCGAGCCCAAAGTAAACAAACTTACATCCGATAAATTACTCGTTTTTCGACATTTGGCTGTCATTTTAAGTCAATAATTCTACAAATTCAAACATTGCACTAAGCTTCTCTTAAGAAACATCAATTTTCATCTGTGGAAAATATACTCGATAACATTTAAGCTGTTCAAGGGTTGTATTGGCAATCTCCTCTCTACTAATTCGGGGATCGTTCTCTGACATTCATCATTAAACCCTACTTTTAATTCGCAAGAAGGGCTTTATTTTGTAGATGAATTCGTATCCAAACAAAGTTTACAGTATATAATTTTTCACCAGAGGAGTTTCTGAATGAGAAAGGTTAGCTTTGCATGTTATCTGAAATTGAAAGTAAGGGCTTTTTACAAAACTGTTCCATGCTCGCTTTATCATGCTTGCGTATTTCTTTTTTGTGGAACCAAAATTAGAAGAAAACTACTGTGAACATCTTTGGCGGGAACTTGTTTTAACCGACCGTTATAGGAAAGAAAATATGCAAAAAAGTCAATTCAATCCGAATATAATCATAGAGAAATAGAGAAATAAGAAAGGTGAATTCAAAATATCAGGTAAAGAAACAATACAAACCTACTGCTTTCCAAATAATACGATGTAGAAATAGTGTAGGCCGGGAGGTATGGTAAAATCAATGATTTCAAATAAGACACAAATGGAAAAAGCAATAATTCAATTTTTTAAGATGTTTGGTTCAGTGCGACGATGATGTTACTAAGAATGTTTTAGATAAAAATGTAATAAAGCTACGAGTAAAACGATAAGAAGAAGACGATGAGTTTTCGAGTGCTCATAACCTTACAAACAAATACAGCACGAAAATATACAAAAGTTTGAAGTTCAACAAATTTAATTTCTAAATAAAACCGAGGGGAAAAAAACTTCACGTTTCCCAAAAAAGAAATCAAAAATATTACGAAAGTGATTACAGAACACGCGAAAAAAATGTTGCTGGTGAACAAATATTATATTCTGAGCAAGTTTAGGAAAAATCAAATTGCAGACGGTCTCGTTTGTGAGAGATAAAGAATGACCATCAACAACGCTCTGAAATCACCCGGTAAATACTTGTGCTGATCCTAAACTAGAGATAAATATTGACCAAGCTCTTTTAGGAACCGCAATTGAAGATAAAAACTGAGTAGTGTATGCTTTTTATCTTAATGAAAAAGAGTAGAAAATAAATGCTTTTGGGCGACGAAAAAGGTGTGAAATGATGCAATTTTGTGAAAATTGTTTGACGTACGTGAGACGAATTTTTTTTGGATTTAAAGGTTTTTTGATGTAAGAATTAGATTTTCTTAGCTGAAGATGTTTTGATCAATCCAATGCTGATATCGATATGACCTTGATAATATGACTAGTTTGGAGAGGGTCAAAATATGATAATTGCACCTTGCTTCGAGACGTGAATGTTTTTTCACTTGTGGTGATGTTTCTCCTAATATTTACATCAGTTTGTGTAAAATAAGCAGTTGTGGCTTGGTTGGTTAGTGTGGTGCCTGCTAAGCAAGAGGTCCATAGTTTGATCCTCAGTGACCTCACACACTTGTTTTAAGGAGCAAGTGTGGCTTGGTTGGTTAGTGTGCTGCCTGCTAAGCAAGAGGTCTATAGTTTGATCCTCAGTGACCTCAAACACCTGTTTCAAGGAGCAAGTGTGGAGTGGTTGGTTAGTGTGCTGCCTGCTAAGCAAGAGGTCCATAGTTTGATCCTCAGTGACCTCACACACTTGTTTTAAGGAGCAAGTGTGGCTTGGTTGGTTAGTGTGCCGCCTGCTAAGCAAGAGGTCCATAGTTTGACCTCCAATGACACATTCAGCAAAGACTTTCAGCGTTGAATTGAGATATATTTGCGAGCTATGGGTTTCCCATGATTTTAAGTCGTGAGCCGTAGTCGACATCATAGGGAAACTCTGCTCAAAACATATCTTGACTTTAAAACTTCAAAAATTTTTTAACAAGACATACAGAAATATCAAATTCTTAAAATATCGTGTTTTCGATTCAACATTTTTGACATAAAATAGGTGCAATGGAATATCACTGAAATGCAACTTAGATCAATATTTGAGGAGTGTTTAGAGCACCTGACCAACCTACTACACCACTGGAAAGACTATTGGAAAAGCTATAAGTAATGGAATGTCAATAAAACTATTATGAATTGCCTCTTGATATACACTTAAGCAGTTTGGGGGACTAAAATCACTGAAACACAAGAGCACATACCTTGAAGTTTTAGTGTCGACTTTTCCGCAGTAAGTAACCAGTGCTAAACCTACGATGAACTAACTTTCTAAGTGTGGTTGGATTCTTTATAAAGGGCCATAAACCGCGGGAATATCAGATAACGTATAATCAATGTAGACATTATGTCTCTAAAAGCCCTTAAGGAAATGGCGTATCACAGTTTATCCCAAGGGGTGAGTTATTCACCTCTGTTCAGTAATTAGAAAGTTGTTATCTACAAAAATCTACAGATCTCTACTCTGTAGTAATGACTTGAAAACAATGTAATAGCTAGAAAGGGCCATGCTTCATGAAGTATCTAATACGTAGGCTTAGAAAGGACTGAATTTCCTGCTTACTTAGTCCATTTAGAAACGCCTGCACAATGACCAAATCACTGAAATGATTGCCACGTAAGATTTTGACCTGTCCAGAAGCTTCGTTGGTTATAGGGTCTATATTTGTGGTTCAGTTATTGATGATGAAATTGCTAAAAATAAACTCATAGCTATTACAACAAAAGGACGACATGCACCATCATAGAGAAAAGAAACAATCTGTAACACTTGTTTCACACTCTTGGAAATTTAGGTTCGCTCCTAGACTTTGCTGGATCCTATTCTCATTAGCACGAAATCCCCATGCAAAATAATGGAAAAGCTCGTCTCTAAAATATGAAAAAGCAAAAGTACCAACGCAAAGCACAGTAAAGTCCTTGTTTACGTAAAAAATACACTTTCAAATAATTTTCAAAACATTTAAAAAACGTTTTTCCACGGCTTATATATAGAAAATTGAAGCCTTTTAACACAAGAGCAGTTAAATCAGTTAAAAAATTTTACCAGTTAATTCAGAAACACTTGAAATAAAAGCATTCCTTAAAATATAGCATCGGTGTTAACATATTAGAACTGAAGAGCTATGGTTTCCATGAAAAATTGGAAAAGAAAAAAGTAGATTGCAAATAGATAAAAAAATTAATAAACTAATTTTCAAAGAGGTGGCACTTGAAGCAAAGTTATTGACCACAACCATCTTAAAGTTTTCACCCTACATTACAGGTGGACTGCCTTGATTTGAAATGAAAAGATAGCCTTAGATATCGGTAATAGTAAAGACCAAAACTTTAATAAATTCTGCAACTATTTCTTTCTGCTAAATTGTTTCAGAATTCACGTCTTTAAAAGTTTTTTTTTTTTTTTTTGCATATCATGTTGGATTATTTTTTTAAATTCACTAATTATTAGCGAGCATGTGTTTATTGGATAAGCACTTCCCACTCTTACTTTTTCCTTTAAAACATGTAAACCAAATTATCGTGGTATTTGACCTTAAAGCAAGCTAAAAAGAGGTCATTTTTACCACAGGACGGCTGATACAACAACACTAAATGGCCCAAAGTTGGAACAATGTAACTCAAGGCGAAAATGATTTCAAAATCAGCCAAAGCTAAGCAGTGTTAATGAATTTGTTTTTTACTTAAATAATCTCGAAGTATATCACCCCCCGCATATCATGTCAAGTATAATGAAGTTAGCATGGCTTGTTTTAGGCCATAGATCAATCATGATAAACTTCAAGCATCAAACAGGTTCTCTCACAGATCAACGATTAACTAATGTTCAAATTAAGTCCCGAGGGATCAAGGGTGATGTAGCGGTTATACACTCGCCTCTAAGCTCTGGGATCTCAGGCTCGATTCGATTCTCAGACTCGCGATCGACATCACTAGTGATCAGAGACTGTTAGAACTCTTGCTTACTGATTTGAGGGTTTTTCTCCAGGTTCTCTGGCTTTCCTCCCTTTACAAAATTTAACAAGCTAAATCGCAATTTGATCTGTGAGTTAGCCGAGCCCTAATTTCATCAGCCCTGAGGTTGTTTCAGGTTGTAGATAAACTTTGAAGGTTTCTTTTGAAGGTCGATATTAACGGAACAATGTGAGAAAATGTTCTCATAAACAGTCTTAGTTGGTCAAAATATTGACAAAATATACAAGAGATAGGGATCAGGAGAGCCTTGTGGCTTTCCGCCCTCACAATCAGATAGCTGTCATCAAATTATTTTAATGCCTTTATTCACCCCTTTATCGATCAAGGCTTTTTCTACATAGCTTTGGTCGTTTATCTAGTAGTATTTAGTGCTGGAAAATCGCAGTTATCTATAAGACGTGCAGTGGTAGGTTTCTTGTCTTTTACTAAAAGCGCCCAAAAGCCGACATTTTTTGACGCGGATGGAAGACTAGTCAAATCCAGTGACGTGTCGAATACTTGGCTAGTCATTATAGGTAGACTCGCTCTCCTAGTACTCAAGCGTGTAAATATCACTCTGGCTCTTTATCATTTTGAGACTCAACAATCCAACACAGGCACACTGTGCTAGATACCGTTAAGGCCCGGTAATATAATTACAAACTGAAACGTTTCGCTAAAATTTGTGCGTAACGACGTTGCAAGACAAGTTTCATGGGGAGTTTGACGGCGCAATATTAATTTGTCCTCAAACTTGTTCGCGACACAAGTTTCGGTTGCACAAGTAGAAATGCTTTCTCCTTTAGACCTCAGTTTCATTTGATATGACAATGATTTTAATTATTATTCACTAAGAAAATCTCGAAGTAAGTTGAATGACTGGATAGTCTATAGTTGGGGGACGATCTGTTCAGCTTTTAGAGAAGGGGTCGTTCTCTGTTCATCGTTATCAAATAAAAAAACAAACACACGAATGAATCCCATTCAGATGTAGTTATAAACGTTAAATATTTGTTTGCTGAATCAAATAAAAACTTGCACCGGAAAAACTAGTAAATCTCATACTTGAACAAGAAAATGACTCAAAAAATATACCAAGATTAGTTTTAAGATTGCGCGCCAATTCGACGCCATAAAACTTGACATTATGACGTCAGAACAGAGCATCGGGAACGAAAAAAAAAAGTTAATGTAGGGGAATTTTCTGATTAAAAAAAATAACAATTGTTTTCGGGTTTGGATTCTTTTTTTGCCAACTTTTTGGGTCATTTTTTCGCGTCAAATTTAGATGTGTGCGCAAAAAAAAAAACCATAGCTATTCACTATTTCTGCCCATACTTCGTAAGATTCTCTTAAAGAACTCTGTGTTCTTGCTTTCTAGACTATACAGATGACTGGAATCTCTCTTTAGAGGAAAGAAACTGACCACCCACGCTGTGACTAGACTGCATACTGATTTTAATATTCTAAGATGCACTTCAATTTTACACATGTTTTGGCGGGTCATTTTCAAGGGCTACAAAGATAAGGACTCCAGAGTATTTGCCTAAGAGGGTTTCGATTAGTAATATTCTAGAAACCCAGAATCAAATATAATGGCTAGATTGGAGCTCTTTAATCAAAAGTAAAGAGATAACTATTGAGAGTAATCTCGAAAAGTAGTGATATGTGTAAATAATCTTCAACAAAATTTATATGTTCGATATTAGGTTGTGCTATTATGCACTTATCGTTGGAGTAGTAGATTATGAAACTGACGGTTTCGGTCTATATGAAGCCTTAAATAACAAGGGCGTCACCCAATAAAAAAATTCAATATCTTAGTGTGAAAATTTGTCTTTACTGATAAACATTTTAGTCTTCTTCTAACTTGTAAAAATGAATAGTTCCATGTTTCTAAGGACTGACATTTCTACACTGTGATCAGCTAGAAGAACCTTCCTCACACACGACCGACTAGAATTTAGAAAAGGGAAGCACGGGCGGCGTAGCGATGAGAGCGCTCGCCTCTCACCAATGCGACGCGGGTTCGAGTCCCGCCGGGCGCGATGTTGTATGTGAGTAGATTTGGTTGGTTCTCTCCTGTGCTTCGAGGGTTTTTCTCCGGGTTCTCTGGTAATTTTTTACCCTCCAAAAATATCAACTTCTAAGTTCTAATTCGATCTAGAAGGGCCTAGGTGAAAATTACTATGTGTAACTCTAGTAACCTTAGTAGATTATTTAGTTATGTTCAAAAAAACTCGGTGAAATCGCGTTAAGCTCAAGGTGTATGTCAAAAACAGCTTCAACGTATTCCATTGCAGCTATCGTATGTAAGCATTTCCAAGAAAAAAAATTCTTAGCTGTGCTTGTACAAACTACAAGTATTGTCAAGGAACAACGGCTGTAACCTTATAATTTTTTCTTAAAAAATCAGTCAAAGAAATTCAAATATCGTGCAATTTAAAAAGTGACTAACTTTCTTAAAACTGTAACTTTATTCGTACCTTCCGTATCATCCTTGGTCAGGAATTTCACTTAGTATTTCGATAACCCCCTCTATCTACACATATAAAATACTATGATAATGTTAATGCTGATCTCAAAGCTTGCATGATCAAAACGGTCCAATATTAATATTCTAGCCTCTCTATTTTGGAGTGGAGTGGAGAGTCCCTATATCAAGAATATTCGTCTCGAAGTGTGTTCATTCAGAAGATAAGTTATAGAACTACTAGAATCAATGATTGATTAATTATGATCTATAACTAAAAAGGCTGAGTATTCATATATATATATACGTTAAAAAAATGTTAAAAGGAAAACTTAAAGAGCGTATTTAGTGCTTAGATTCATACCACTAATTTTTTTCGCAAAAAAAAAAAAAAAAAAAAAAATTACAGAAAATTTATGATTGAGGTAAATGACGCATTTTAATCTTTTTTCTTAAAACAAATGAAAAAATATCGGAAATACCACAGATAAAGCAGGGAATCTGACACTGAAGCAGATAAATGACACTACTGTCGGCTTAGGCATAACTTCGAGTTATAGACAGTTATGAATTCCTTCTCATGATAGATTGGATTTTAAAAGCGCGAAACTAAAAAGTTAATTTTCGTGTTTAAATCTTAAGACTGTCATGAAGTTTGGGACACTATCATGGTCTTATTCACATATTGAATTCTCCTTTTTTCCCCAGAAGAATTCGATTACTGTTATCGAAATTTTCATTGTAATTTTACAGCGGAACGCGCAAAAGTATGATCACATTTAATGGTTCGAATACTTCTATGCATGGGCTTTTGTACGTTAAACCAACACATTTCGACGCAAGGCTGTCTTGTTTTACCAAATAAGACGTGTAAAAGCACGCAGAAAGCCCGTGCATAGAAGTATGAGATACATTTAATGTGGTCATGCTTTTGCGCGTTGCGCTTTAAGGATCTTCGTGCTAAAAAAATCTGAATATGATTATGTATTTCGAAACCGTTCTTTTTAAAAATCTTAGGCCTTGTTTAGAAGTCGAACTTTTCATAACTAAATGCAGTGGACTCTCAAAGTTTAACGAGGCGGTCTTCTTTGATTCTGTTAGATTCAGAGCATGACGTGCAGCGTCTGATCAGAATAGCTGTTCAACCAAGGGTTTCTAAGATCTTATCTTATGGTGTCAGAAGCGGGATCATCAATGGTATCCGCTGATTATTTTAGCCTAACAGTAGCCTAGAGGTTGACAAACTAAAAAAATGGCAATGATAAAAATTACAATGTACAAACGTAATGGGACCATTTTGTGAGCCTAGGCCTTCGACTTCGTCCAGTAAGGTTCTTACTGCTTCGGGCGCGTGAGTGGGAGCGAGCTTGGCATGAAGTCACTTCCACCGTGTCCCCACGCATCCAAGATAGAAAAACTCTTAACTCGATTAAGGCTGGAGCGAAAAGTTTTTACAGTCATTTTTTAACAGACTTAGTCTCATCGAACCTTACTATTTTATAAATAGCAAGAAAATATGAAAGAAAAACTTATCGCCGACGATGCGCACTTGATCTCCATCAGTACTTTGTTTTATGGTTATTTAAGGCTAAGGTCACATGGAGTAGAGGAAAGAAGACGAACGAGTGCGTTCATCTGAAAAAATTGAAAGCAAAACGAATCGCCGACGGTGCGCACTTGATCTCCATCAGTACTTTGTTTTATGGCTATTGAAAGCTCAAGGTACATGTAGTAGAAGAGAGGAGATAGACAAGTGCGTATTAGATATCTGAAATTGGTCCGTCTATAAATTGAGGAAAATGAGTGCGCAGAAGTGACGGGACATCGATTCATCGGTGGATACAATATGGTGTGGAAAGTAAATCATGTAAATGGTGTAATGTTCTAATTTGGAGACTTTGAAATTTTTCCTCAAGAAACTGAACTTTTTTTTGGAAAACAGAAAAAGAAAGAAAGTAAAAGAGAGGAGAGCAGAGGAGAGGAGAGCAGAGGAGAGGAGAGCAGAGGAGAGGAGAGCAGAGGAGAGCAGAGCAGAGGAGAGGAGAGAAGAGAAGAGAATAGAAGAGAATAGAACAGAAGAGAACAGAAGAGAACAGAAGAGAACAGAAGAGAACAGAAGAGAACAGAAGAGAACAGAAGAGCAGTAAAATGAAAAGCGGATCTCAATATGATTGGATGATTAAGTTAACCATGACCTTTGCTGCTGTTTTTTGTCTGGCGGTCTGTCCAATAATCAATTATTAAAGTATTAATATCAAAAAAACCGCAGAAGTGAGAAAATTAAATATTAATTAAATATTAAGAAACAGTTATTAAACTTTACTTAAAATGAAAGATTTGTCCATCACTATCAGGTGTCTGATGCACGCACGAACCGACCAATCACGGCGCGCTTCGATGCTTAGCCAAGCGGCCCTAGCTCCAAGTCTCTTCCCAATGCAAAAACACGCGTTTCCAAAAAATCAGGAAAAAATTTGAAGAATACATGTTGTATAAAAAATTAAAGTAAATCCATCTCCTTGAATTCCGCGAGATATATGACTTATAAGACTGGGCGAGGGCTACTCGAATTTATGACAACACGATCCTTTTTGCGCTTATTATTTTTTTGTACAGCTGGTTTTGTAAAAAAAAAAAAAAAAAAAAAAAAAAAAAATGAAAAGGAGTTGCTTAAAAAATATTTATTAGCGCAAATGTAAAGAGGAGTTGCTTAAAAAATGCGAAGGTTGCCCATTTGACCTATCTAAAACAATTCTATTGCAAAAAAAAAGTACAGAATAAACCGCTTTCAATTCACTCGTTTTCCAATTACTAGTTAGTTTTGATTCAATTACTGTGTGTTGTTCACTCCCTTGATTCAAGGGCTTCCTCTGGATTCTCCGGTTTTCCTCCCTCCGCAAAAATCAACGTCTAAATCCTTATTCCATTATTCGTGAACCTTATAATCGGGATGTAAAAAACATGCGAGGTTCTCCTTTCACCCTCAAAGTGGTTAGCTACATACTGGAAATGTTAAGCTAAACGGAATTAAAGAATTAAAGAATTAAAGAAATAGAGAAATATGGAAAAAAATTGGAAAGGAACTAAATAAGTAGCTAGTAAGTGAAACATGATGGTCTTGAGTCAAGATACTAAAATGGAAGATATGGAATTTTACAGATACGAGGTATTGGGAATCCACTTCATGGTTATAAAAGAAAGCCTTGCAGTCTGAGCCTAGTCAAGAACCATCGGCATTTTATACATTGTATTCCTCTCTAAGGATTATATGCCTTGTGAGATTATCTTTAAAAAAATATTTCATTTAATTTTGGGTGGGGGAAGGGGGGAGCTTTTAAATCTGAAACCAAAGCTTTGAATTTGAGTGAATATGCTTGTTAAAGTGTTTAGTAAAAAGCGAGACTTTGTTGGAAGAAAACCATATTCAAGAAGCTTGAATCTAGTGCGACATTGTACTGCTAAAACTCGTGAAAATGCTTCATAAAGTGTTCAGTAAAAAGCAAGACCTCGTTGAAACAAAGCCATATAGAAGATTGAATTTAGTGCGACATTGTACGACTAGAACTCTGGCACAAAAGTTTAAAGAAAATATGTTTAAAAAAGATAAAATGAGCTCAATTTGATGGGAGAAGTATGCCCAACGAATGGATGCCCTAATGATTAAGCTACCCGCTCGCTCTAACGAAAATGAAAGATAAAAAACAATCGATGTAATTATCTAATTAGGTAGAGAGCTCTGTACTAAAACTACGAAAAACTGTTCAGGATGGTTCAATCAAGGGGAAAAATTACAAAAAAAAAAAAAATCTTACCTGAAATTCTAGTGACGATCCCCAAGTAACAAGCAGCAAGAAAGAGTGAAAATTGTGGCGATTATTGAAAGCGAGCTCCCTTTTAAAGACATTAAACTCTTTCATTAATATTTCATTACTTTAGAATTCGATTTAAAACTTAAACACTTATCTACGATGATATCTTTATAATGAAGGCCGTGCTTCCTCGGTCTTGACTTGATAACTCCCTAATCTAAATGTCCAGAGTTTTAGAGGGGTTTTTCTGTAGTATTTGTCAGGTAATTAAGACGGAGGTGTGGGTTGTGAGACTAATTATCTCTCGCTTCGACGGTCTGGCTTAACTGATCAAAAACGTCGGTGCACCAAAGAACTTCTGACAATTCTTTTGTCATTTCTTTGAAGATAAATCCATAAATGTCATGGTTTTGAAATCGTCGGTGTAATCATAAAAGATATCTTATTGTATTTGCAATAATTGTTGGATTAAGGAAAGAAAAAATTAGAAATAAACCGGTCTTGAATTATTAATTTTCAATCAACATTATTACAACACATTTCCCTCGTATTTTGGAATCTGCTCAGATGCTGAGGTGTAGATTGTTGTGAAAAAACCTTGAAGATAATGTGCTGGTTTTAAAGATAAATAATTAAAGATAAAGTAATAGTTGGATAAGTTGTTAATGAAGATTTAATCGATGTTTTTAATGACAGCTCTTGTTTTCGCTTGAGGTGGCATTTTCTTGAACTGAAAGATCACTGACAAGACATGCAATAGCCCTTTTTCCAAAATGGCAGCCGCAAATTCGAATGAGTTGAAATTAAAATGAGTGGAAAACTAATACCAGCACTAGAAAGAGCACCTTTACTTTAGTAACCTTACAAAGATTCATTATGTCAGGTGTTATATCCGCCGAGAAAACTTTTTTTTGAAAATCGACAAATTTACAGACGTTTAAATGGTTGGGGTATACGCTATTCTCCCAGCTAATATGCAAACGTCTGTAAATTTGTCGATTTTCAAAAAAAAAACAAAAAACGTTTGCTCGCCAGATATAACACTTGACATAATGAATCTTTGTAGAGTTACTAAAGTAAAGGTGCTCTTTCTAGTGCTGATATTGGTTTTTAATCTTAACATATTTGAATTTTCGGCCGCCATTTTGGAAAAAGGACAATTGTTAAGTGAAAGTAGAAGAGAGAGAAAGAAATTAAAGAACGAACGAAAGAAAAAGAAAGAATGAAAGATTCACTAAATCAAAATAAAATTACCAAGGGTTCGACTCCCAAAACAATACTAGAAAACTGAGAGAAAAAGAAAGAGAGAAAGAAAGAAAGAAGTAAGTAAGAGAGAAAGAAAGAAGGAAGGAAATAATGGATGAATGATTGAATGAATGAATGAATGAATGAATGAATGGATGGATGGATGGATGGATGGATGGATGGATGGATGGATGGATGGATGGATGGATGGATGGATGGATGGATGGATGGATGGATGGATGGATGGATGGATGGATGGATGGATGGATGGATGGATGGATGGATGGATGGATGGATGGATGAGAGTAAAAATAATGATTTTCATGCTTAATGTAATGACATGGACTGCTATATCTACAGCTATTACCAAAAATCAATGATAGGAATACTGCATAATGTATGCATAATATTTTAGAAGCAAATAGTGTGCAAGACGCGATGTTCTGTGTATCGAGTCTTTTTCAATGACAGGCTAAGCATTTTACAGATTTAAAGCAAAGAAGAAGGAATCGAAACGAAAATGACTGAAAGAGAAAGGAAAAATGATGGATAAAGGAAGAAAAAAAGAAAGAATGGAAGAAGGTAAGAAATAAAGTAAAAAAGAAGGAAAGAAAGAAGGAAACTAAAGAAATCGAAAAAATTAAGGGTAAGGAAATAAAACATTTGATGAGGAAGGAAAAGAATATAGAATTAAAGATTCTTTCTGCAGAGGTATTAAAAGAAGACAAGCAAAAACAGAAAAAATGAACAATTAGAAATAAAATAACACTTAACAAACAGAAAATGGTCAGACTTCCTGTCTGATGGTATCGGACCCGCGCCAACACATCCATGCTTTTCACGTTAAAATCATTCTGATAAACTAGTTTTGATAAGGATTTCTTAATAGGTCATTAGTACGACAAGAAACATTCCGTTACCATCGCTTCACCGAACTAGAGGTTTCTAATTAACCGGTTATTTGTTCTGCAGAGAGACAAAACGGCGCTAAAATAGAAATATTAATTTCTTGTTCGATAGAAATTAGTTATTAAGGCCTGAAATATATTTAAAGAAATTTATGATAAAAACCATTTTTTTATTAGAAAGTCAGTAGTTGAAGCATTAGTCTAGATTAAGGAGTAGTTAACTACCTACTCTGGGGTCTCGGGTTTGATTCCTGGACTCGACATCACATGTGAGTAGAGTTTGTTAGACCTCTACCTTGATTCAAGGGTTTTTCTCCGGGTTCTCCGGTTTTCCTCCCTCCGCAAAAAAAACGTAACACGGTATTTGCATTAGTCGTGCCCTGACATCAGCCCACAGGTTGTCAGGGTATCGATAAAATTTATGTTTAAAATTCCTACTTTTTTCGAAAGAAATGAAAAAATCGAAAAATTATCTACGACTTGACCCATCCTTCAAAATTAAATTCCTAAATTTTCCAAAATTTAAAAAGCGAATGAAAATAATTTTGCTTAGTTCAGTCGGAGTTCTACTGCCCTACAAGAATTAATCCATCAGTGCACACTTTCTCGTATGTATATGAAGGAAAAAGTATTTATCTCTTAGTTAAAACAATTAAATAATTCAGTAACATCTTTAATTCCTCTGCTTATTCATCCTGCTGTTACAAAACAAATCCAACATAAATCGACTTATAAATGTGTCATATAAAAATTCTCGTATGTACTAATTTTGCTATGCTCCCTTTAAACCATTACTAAGTAAGTGAGCCGTTCTATGCGTGCTTTATCAAAATTCATAATCTCTAACAAAGAAAGCAATCCTTTCGCAGAGAATTAAACAGAATAATATCCAAAGTAGTTTTTAACTAATTAAAAAAAAATATTATTAAATTTTGCTATGCTCCCTTTAAAAGCGTTAATAAGGCAGTTTCTTATCAAATTCGGCATGTTTCATAATCTTTGACAAAAAATGCAAGCTTCCATTTAATGCATCCTTAGTCGCATCGAAAGGAATGAAAAAAAAAATGTCCGAAGTAGATTTTAACTGCTTTTGTTTATAATATATACAGTGAACTGAGAAAAGATAAAATCCAACAGTTAGGTATTTCCCGCGATGTTGCAAGGTCACCGAATCTAGTATATTTTTTCATCTTGATAGTGTAATTGTTGGCTTGGGGGGTCACAACCAATGATAGATATATTCTTTATTATAAATTACCTAAAATGTTTCTCGTTCAATTGCCGCCTGACCTTGAATACATATCACGTAGCTACTCAGCTTGGCTCTAGTTTCTAGTAAAATTATGAATTTAACAGAAGACTAGCTTCGCTTTTTCCCGAGATGGATGACATTCGCTAATCGACTGCGATAGTTTATTCATATATATATATCATGGTGAGTATGCATGTTTAAATAGAGAATAGGCAGAAGTGTGTGAGATGGAATGGGTTTGTATGATAGCTATTTGAACAAGAAAAATGGAAAATTACAGGTCAAAAAATGCTAAAGAAAGAAAGAAAGAAAGAAAGAAAGAAAGAAAGAAAGAAAGAAAGAAAGAAAGGAAGAAAGAAAGAAAGAAAGAAAGAAAGAAAGAAAGAACGTTTAAAATTAATGTGGAAATGAATTCGAAAAAGCAGTTTTTCCTTTCCTTCTCGATTTTAAAACAAGTGTTAGGCAATTTACCCAGACTCCATCTCAAGGGTTTAGTCGCGAAGAGTCTGGGTAACCGAGATGAAATTTTGCCTCTTGTGTCATTGAATAGTTCCCATAGTTCTGTGCGAGTTTTGAGCGTTACCGGCAGAGGGAGGGGTGGGGATAATGGTACCCACCACCTCTAGAAGGGAAATCTCAATTTTGTACCCAAATAATTTTGGTTCTTCAAAACTTAAAGTCAAATCGCATAAATGTACAGTCACGTCTCTTTGCGCGTATAGTAGCAAAAAGTCTATAAACAGCATGTTTGTGTATAGAAATAGTCACTACATACACTAATGTTGATGGGGGTACCGAGTCGTACTATTAATTTTCTGGTCAATGAGGTGACCTTGCAATGATAAAGACCTTGGAAAATTATTCACAAGTCTCCATCATTGCTAGCTCACCTTATGTCGCTTCGATGCAAAGTCATGGCTACCTTTCAAGATGGTGCAGGGAACTGTGAGAGGAACTATTAAAGTGCCCCTAATAGATGGAACCAAACCTATTTCAAATAAATCCTTATGGTCTCAAAAACATGTTTTTGTAGGATTTTCCCGCTTTTGGTGTAATCCTGATTTTTAGTGCGTTTTGAAAATGCCCCAATAAATCTCACGACCGCGCCACTGGGAGACTGGGCCTATGACGTCATCGATTACAAGGAAGTGTCAATTGATGACGCAATATTTAGGCATCTTTTTCGTTCCAAAATTCCAAAACAACAACACACTTTGCTTGTAAAGAAAGATACGTCTCACCACGATGACGTCACTAAGAAAATACTAGGTTTCAGGCGCGGTTACTGACTTAGCTATTTATAGTTCAACCTAAAATAAACTGAAGGCATATAACATCATCTTGCGCACCTCTTCTGAGCACTACACACAATCCCAGATCATAACAACACGTATTACTGATTATCAAAACAACATGGCTATTTATAGTGTGGCTTTAAAATAAACTCAAGGCATGTAACCTCGAGCTCTCTTTACGCACATCTTCTGACTACTACAAT
Organism: Anthopleura sola; assembly: GCA_023349425.1. Classification (NCBI taxonomy): domain Eukaryota; kingdom Metazoa; phylum Cnidaria; class Anthozoa; order Actiniaria; family Actiniidae; genus Anthopleura; species Anthopleura sola. Next base: position 2,925,153 of record JALHLI010000017.1, on the reverse strand, counting down.
ACTGACATATATAACTCGAATGTGTTTTATCTTTTTAATACTGTAAAGCGTTGTTGGACTTACGGGAATTAACGCTATAAAAAATATAAATTATTATTAATATTATTATATATCATTGCTCATTATAAGAAAAAAAGGCATGTAACATCTTTCTACGCACATCTTCTGACTACCGACTATTAGATTATTGTAACCCTTACTGCTGATTATAAGAAAAAAAATGGCTATTTATAGCGTGACTTTAAAAATAAAATGCAAGCAAAAATGACTACTATAAAAGAAATTTTCCAAACTCGTCAGTGAATTAGTGTTGTTTTACTGAGATAACTGATCAATGAAAAATTATTCTAACAACTTTCTCGAAATGTTTAGAAACACGATGAAAATATCGGTACTCATAGAACTAGAAATGGCATAGCCTTTTACTTTCATCGATAGTACCTGAAACAACCTCTGGCCTGCTCAAAATCAGAGCACATCTAACTCACGAGGTCGATTTGGAATTTGGGTCAGGGCATAGTTAACTCACAGATCAAATTGGAAGTCTTGTTGGGTTTTGCGGAGGGAGGCCAAAACTAGAGAACCGGTGAAAAACCCCTACTCTAAACTCTACTCACACGTGATGCCGAGCCCAGGAATTAAAACCGAAATATTGAGAAGCATATGCAAAATGACATAAAAATCAGAATACCAAAATATGGTTGAAATTTTTTGATGAAAAAGGTGCAAATTATACTATTTTTTTAAACTGCTGCATAACATCTATTTTACCAATTTTGCTTCGTATGAGCCATCAAGTTTGGATGCGCGCGCTTGGCCTTAAAAGATCTTAAATAAACTATGCAAGAGCATCTGAATCAGAATCAGCTTTCCTAAGGAAATATTACGTCCAAGTGATAGGATTAGAATGGATTGTTAAAAGCCGCCCAAGTTACAAAGAATTGCGGCACCGACAAATTTCCTTGAATGAGGAGGATAAATGGAATAATTACTGTGTTATTAGCAAAAACAATGCAACATCTTCACAGAAACACGCAAAGAAAGTATTTCTCGTGAACGGTTGAACTTGTGAATTACCTTGAGGAAGTTGGAGCCAATCAGAAAGATCTGGTCTATTTTATTTTTACTATTTTATTACCAAAAACAATGCGACATCTTCACAGAAACACGCAAAGAAAGTATTTCTCGTGAAGGTTGAACTGGTGAGTTATCTTGAGGAAGTTGGAGCCAATCAGAAAGATCTAGTCATTAGTATTATCGTGTTATGTTAAAAAATGCTGATTGCTTGCGCATCAAGCGATTTTCTACAAAAACAAAGTTTTTTTTGCGCTTATGCTTGTTCTAATGCTTGTTGATGTAAAATTGTAAAATTTTATCGAACCCTGGAAGAACCTCTGGGGTAATGAAAGACAGGGCATGGGTAACTCACAAATTGAACCCTTAAACAACCTCTGGAATGATCTAAGTCAGGGTATGGCTAACTCACAGATCGAACCCTGAAACAACCTCTGGGCTGATCTAAGTCAGGGCACGGCTAACTCACAGATCGAACCATGAAACAACCTCTGGGCTTATCTAAGTCAGGGCACGGCGAACTCACAGATCGAACCATGAAACAACCTCTGGGCTTATCTAAGTCAGGCCATGGCTAACTCACAGATCAAATTGGCGTTTAACGTTTTAGTTTTTCCGGAGAGAAGAAAACCGGAGAACCCGGAGAAAAATCCTCGAATCAAGGGGGCCGGAAACCTACCAAACTCTTACTGCTAACATCAGTAACATGTGATACTGAGTCCAAGAATCAACTCTGAGACCCCAGTGGTGAGATGCAAGTGCTCCCTCGCTACACCACTGACTTTTAATTCTCTTAATGAGTAAGAAAGTCCCCAAATGGGCAAGGTTTCCTCTAAGAAAAAGTGGTTGGTTAAACTTGAATTGTTTAAGACTCGTGGGCGAGACGAACGTCCTAAACGTCAAGGATATGTCTTTCTTAACAGCGCACAAGCTTAGCTATGCCCCAAACATCGTAAATAATCAAAATCTTGCCATAATTCATATAGTAAAGAAGGCTTAATGATATCTTTAAAAAATTTTGAGTTTCAGTCAAGTTTCATTATGAATATCACAAATGTTGTTGTCTCTGACAGTTTCAATATAAATTCTTGATGTTTCGGGTGTATTCAATTCAACAGCCAACATCATGTGTGGTATTCTTTAAGGCCCATTTTATACACGTGTTATTTTCTGCTCGGTTACGCCTTGCGTTTACACGACACCGATTGAATTTGTAATGAAACCCCGTGATGTTTTGAAAGCGATATTTTAACTAATACTTCACACTATTCTCGTGTAAACGCTCTGTAACCGTATTATTCTCAACCCAGTTTCAGTGATGTTCATGAAACCGTGTTCAAACGAAACCGGTTCCATGTGAACGGCCCTAAGGCTTACTTATGTCATTAAATAAACTTGGTTTTGAACTGAGCACTGGACTAAAATAGTGGTCAATCTCTTGTGCGGATCTGCATGACATTCTGTCCATAACTTTCTAATTTTAATCTTTCGAAGGCCATGATAAAGTTCCAATCAGTCCTCCAATTTCGTGCGAGTAGAACACTACATATGTCGTAGGTGGTTCGCATGGGAAGCAACTAGAAATGTTTATCTATTAGCTGATGAAAGTTTGACAAATAGCTTTAAACGCCAGCAAAGTGCCATCATAATCTTATCCCCGTGTCATCGTCGTCTTCAACTCGTTATTTATCCACCCAAGGTAGACTGTACATTTCAGATAAGAAGAAATATTACTACTGTATTTCTACCCACGTCTTGCTGAATCGCCAATTTTCAGGCCTGCGCTTTTTACAATTCTTTTCCCCCACACGAATTTCAAAAGGATTTCGGCGGAAAAAAGGTTTTTGGGAAAAAGACTAAAGGGCAATAGTTTTAGGGATTTAATTTTGTTGTAAACATTTTGAGGAACATGGCCATTTTCCAGCTATTTGCGTCAGCTCTAATGTCTTCAACTAAATCTTTCGGTTTTAGGGTCGTTCAAGAAGTTTCCGTGCGCATATCAGCAACCACGTGAATAGTCAGTAGTGCTAAATGCGCAGTTCAACGTCGATCTTTTCATTTGTCAAACGCATTGCAAACAATGGATAATAAGGCGGTCTTCTTTGATGTCATTAGGTTGGGCTAATGAGAAGATCGACGTTTGAAATGGACATTATGTGTGCTATATTCTCCGAGAGGAGTGAGAAAGGAGTGTTTGGAAAATATCCGCTAAAATGGAATAATAATAATTCCTTTTTTCTGTTATGCCATAACTGATGAGCAAGTATTTATTGCACACACGCGCAAGATAATAGTAAAAGCCGAATTGCGCTAGAATTAAGAAAGAAGAATGATAAAATGTTTCGGCAAATGTCCGTTAAATGGGATAAGAAAGTTGACTGTTCCGGCCATAACTATTACGCATGGCTGTAAATATTCGTTGCGCGCATTTTGGATAATTGTAATGCAATCTTCCACTACAACTGAGTAGCGAGAAAGTATAAATGTCATATAGTCTCAAAGAAAGAAAGAAAAAATTATGTCATCATAATTTTTTAAATTTTAAATTACACGAAGGCTACTAATTTTTCGTGCGCACATTAGACATGGAATCATGAACTGACTGTTTTACCGCGGTATTTTCAAGTAATCGAAGAGAAATAACGAAGACACGATTTCTAGCGGATGATGTATTTAGTCAGGAGAAACTTGCATGTGGGTAGTAGTGTCCCTAGTGCTAGGGACAATTAATTCTCGTTTTTTTCTCAACTGGACATCAAAACTACAAGGGTTAGCTGTAGCAGTAAGGCCACACAACGTTAACGTTAACTGCCTCTCAACGCAGCTCAATCAATTTACAGTTTGACTCGGGGACTCAAGTCCTATCAATATAACATAAGGGTTAGCCGTAGCAGTAGGGCCACAACCTTCACATTAACTGCCTCCCAGCTGAAACATTTTACAGGTTGTTTCAGGTTTCAATCTGTGAGTTAGCCATGCCCTGACTTAGATCAGCCCAGAGGTTGTTTCAGGGATCGATCTGGGTGTTAGCCATCCCCTGACTTAGATCAGCCAAGAGGTTGTTTCAGGGATCGATCTGTGAGTTAGCCATGCCCTGACTTAGATCAGCCCAGAGGTTGTTTCAGGGTTCAATCTGTGAGTTAGCCATGCCCTGACTTAGATCAGCCCAGAGGTTGTTTCAGGGTTCTATCTGTGAGTTAGCCATTACCAGAATTTGATCGGCCGAGAGCCGGGTTGTTTCAAGGCATAGATAAAATTTAAAAGCTGGAAGATTTTGAATGTTCGTTGTCCCATTACCGACGCCGTAGCCGACGAGTCTAATTTCAATATCTAATCAGAAAGACTTCCTTGTTGGAAGTAGCAGTTAATTAATAAATGTTGTTTCAAATGAATTAAATTTCCGAAGATGAAGCCAGTAATGAAGCGCTAGATCATCTTCAGTTGTCGTGTTTGCTAAGAGACTACTTGGTCATCATTAACTAAAAAGACCGCGTTTTTAAAGTTTGAAACTTGAGTTGTTTTATTTCAGTCTATAGATAAAGCAAGCCTTTTGTACCGTCTCTGGTCGCCAAGTTAAGCTTTGATTCTTTATGTTTTGTACGAAAATAATTGCAAAAGCCCGCAGGCTTCAATTTCATTAGAAACACAAGCACAAACGCAATCAGAAGGGAAAAAAGGTTTGATGCTTGTGCTTGTGCTTGCGTTCAATCTTGTGCTGAAGTTAAGCCTAATTTCGCAATGAAAAGACGCTTGTGCTTGCGTAGATAGTGAAAATCAGGCCGAGTGCTTCGTAAATCTTTTGACGACATTGTTATTCTGTTAACGATTAATCAGCAGAAAATACAAGTGCATGTTGACTGAAAAAAATATTTTTAACGATCAATGGAGAGGAAAGATCTAGAAATGTTTTGTTCAATCGAATAAATAAACAAAAGAAAACTACGAATTGTTTTTTTAAATACGAAATTTTTTTGAGATTTTAGCATGCGTTTCAACAATTTTGAACCCATTTAGTTTTGCCCTTTCGTTCGCTTCTACCGAAAATCGAAAAAATATTTACTGAATTTCTTAATCGCAAAAAGATCGTTTCAGCAAGAAATATGTGTTACAATCGTTCAAATATGATTTATGCTATCTTGCTTTTTAGAAGAAAAAAAACCATTTGACATTGCAAGAACAATAGAATTTTTTAATCTTCGCAAAGAGAATTCGAGCTAAATTCTTTGATAGAAAGTTTCCTGAAAGGAAATCGTATAAACTTAAAATTTGATTAAAACAATTTGAATTCGCGTTCTAGGTGTTTAGATAACTTTTCAAATTGTGCAAAAAGAACAGAGCTTGTTTACAAAATTTGAAAAAATTATTTCATTGCGAAAATTTGTCCAACGTCGCGAACAAGTTTGCGAATTAAAGGCTAAAAAATCATTAATAAAGTCTTTTATTATTTCTTAAAAGAATTAGGTTTTATTAATTACATAAGATCAATACGGAAACTACCAATTCTACCTCACAAAAGCCTCCCATGTCGACCCAGGAACTTCTAGATTTTAAACCGTTTTTATTCTATGGAACTCAATACAATGGTACACTTTCTATCTCATCAGGCAAATTTCTTTTGTAAATGAGCAGAGCTTCTCGGCGCCTTTTTCAAGATAATGAAAAAATCTTTATTGGTTGAAAAGAGATTAAAATGGAACTCTATGAGTCTCGTTCTTCATTGTCGATCTTGTGGACTTGTTAATTATCGCCTGTGTTTTTGCTTTGCTTCTAGTAAACATCTCGATTTCATGTCCAATAGCTGGTTATAGATTACGACTCATCTTATTTCGGTTAGGGAAAGACCTTTCAACGTATTTAACTTCCATCTTTGAAAGGAATTCTTCGAATAAATAGAACTTAATGAATCACATGTACAGACATAAGGACGAAGGTATATCTAAAGTTATAAATTCGACGTCACTATTGGTTAGCTAGTGGAGGGCGGCAAAAATAATCCTTTGGCTTAATTTTAGATCGACAACGCATCTCCATTAAGATAAACTTAAGGCTTCTATGAGCTGTAAAGAGAGTCTTAAAGACTGTAAAAGTACAGATATATCCATAATCGAATTGTCGCTCATTGTAAATTTGCGTTGGTCAACGTACGTACACAAAAGATATCGCTCAAAGCGGTAAAGATTTCCCCCATTTACTTTATCCTATCCAATCACTAATTGCTGTTTATCTTAATAGAGCCATTATGTGTTTGTTTATTTATTAGCGACAGCCAGAAACTCAAGCTATAAAGACAGCAAAGCGCTGGTATCACTACACAATCCACACAGGACGAGAACAAGAAAGCAGTGCCTTAAAGACGAGTTTTGTAGAAAGAAAATTATAAGGTAAGTTTACCGGAAACCCCTCGAAAATATTCTCTATTTTAAGATATTATGCTGGGAAATATATACTTGAAAGACTTCCAATATTTCACGAGTTAACCATTTAAGCTCCTTTGATAATTATTTTTGAAGAAAAGGAGTTTTGTAAAAAAAAAAAAAAAAAAAAAATATGTGTTTTGTAAAAAAAAAAGTGTGAAAATTTCAGATGAGTTGAAAACTCCTCGAAAACATTCCCTTTTTCCGTAGTAACATGGCTGAAAAAAAATTCTTTAAAGACTTCCAATCTTTAATAATTCACGAGTTAACCATTTAAGCTCCGCTGATATTTGTTCTTAAAAGAAAAGGAGTTTTGTAGAATTGTTTTTTGGTAACAATTTCACAGATAAGTTGAAAACTCCTTGAAAAAAATTAATCTTTTCTTTTTTATTTATAACATTTCACAAGTTAACCCTTTAATCTTCTTTCATATTTATTTTCAAAAGGAAGCAACATTTTGTAGTAGAGTGAAAACTTTAATCAATTCGGGAACTCCTCAAAAAAATGTGTTCAGACTACGAATTTTTTTACCTTGCACTGCTCGCCCATACAAATATCGAAATACTTTGATTCTTGGGTTTTTGAAATCTTTCAATAACTTTAAGCAAAATGGATGAAGTTTTTCTGATGATTTTAGTTCAAGAGCCAAGTTAGTGTGAGTCGGAAATCGGATTATAATTTAGTAATGATGAGTGAATAGTGACTATTGTTTTTTTTGGCTTTTCAATGGAGGGATATATTATTCATTTATTTAAGTTGGAATGAGTTGTCAAATTTTGCATATTTTCGGTTCTAGTTAAGTTTGAAAGAGTATTTCTTGAAACAGTCTCATTTGCTTTTCAGTACGAATTTTAAAAACATTTTCTTACCATTGTTTTTCCATTTCTTGTCTATTTTTCTTTCCTTAACTTGATTTCCTTTCCTCTCTTTTCCTTTGAGTGATGTGTATACATATCACCTTTGACAAGAGAGAGAGAGAGAGAGAGAGAGAGAGAGAGAGAGAGAGAGAGAGAGAGAGAATGAATGGATGGATGGATGGATGGATGAATGAATGAATGAATGAATGGATGGATGGATGGATGGATGAATGAATGAATGAATGAATGGATGGATGGATGGATGGATGGATGGATGGATGGATGGATGGATGGATGGATGGATGGATGGATGGATGGATGGATGGATGGATGGATGAATAAATGAAAAAATGAATGAATGCATGAATTTAATTTTATTCAACAATACAAATACAAAAACATTTCACCAATAGTGTCTCGCTTAATACCCGAAACAACAGTCCTTTATATTTGTCCTATTTATCTGTTCACCAATCTCTACCTTATCTAGCGATAAAAAAACATGGATGTAATCACCGCCCTGATGTGTTTCAGTGGCCTTCCACACGTAAGATCTGGCTAATCCTTTAACACTAAGTTTAAGGAAATATTTTGATAAAACTATTATTACTATACGCTTTTTGCCAAACTTGGTAATCAATAATTTTCTCGTTTTGTGCAGAATATTTTTGTTCCAATTTCTCAGTTTTGACAAAAAAAAAAAAAAAAAAAAAAAAAAAAAAATCCGAACGTAAAAAATGTAAACAGAATGTAATAAAACAATAAGGAAAGGAGTATTGTTTTGATCAATTCTTTTTGTTTAATTTATCTCGTACTAAAACTTCCCTAATAGCTAGTCTTTCTTCCTGTTATGTACGTAATTACTTAATTAACTTAGTAGTGTTATCGTAGTCGTACTTGAAAGACGCTACGAATATCCTTAATGTACAGGTGTTACTGAAGAATTATTAACGAAATGGTCCTCATGTGCTTATGTCATTTTTTACTAAATAAATTTGATCAGAATATCTAATACTGAGGATCTGTTATGCTGTGATGTTCTATGTTGATTGGTGTAGTGGTTTGTCAGATTGTTGTGTTGTGTTGTGTTGTGTTGTGTTGTGTTGTGTTGTGTTGTGTTGTGTTGTGTTGTGTTGTGTTGTGTTGTGTTGTGTTGTGTTGTGTTGTGTTGTGTTGTGTTGTGTTGTGTTGTGTTGTGTTGTGCCGGGATATTCTGCTGTGCTGTGCCGTGCTGTTTTGTGCTGTGCTGTACTGTTTTGTGTTGTGCTGTGCTATGCTGTGTACGTGTGGTGTTGTGGTGTTCTGTGCTCATGTGTTGTGCTGTGCAGTGTCGTGTTGTGTGGTGTTGTGTTATGTTGTGTCGTGTTGTTTCGTGTCGTGTTTTGCTTTGCTGTGTCAGTTGTGTTGTGTTGTGTTGTATTTTGTTATATTTTGTTGTGTTGTGCAGTGCTTTGTTGTGCTTTGTTGTGCTTTAAAACAATTTTAACATCACCAGCAGCAACAAAACGTTTTCTTGCGCTGGATTGAGTTTTTAATTTAAGTTACATGTGGTGAACTGAAAAATTAAAGTTGAATAATTTTTTTTAATCAATTTCATTTTCATATTTTCTGCTGATAATTGTCTTACTCTATTTCCTTTTTTTCATTTCTTGATGTTAATCTGTCCTAAAATAATGAACTCTTTTGTTCCGTTGCAACCAATTACAGTTGAATTATCTCATTACGAGACATTTCAGAAATTAAAACATGATAAATCTTGGAGGGTTTGCCGATTCTTTATCACCTTAACATTATTTCTAATAACATTTTTTAGAACACAAAATATCGCAAGATAAGCCGATATCATCTGAGTGTAATAAAATATCGTGGTAAGAAAATGGGGTATTAATGTTTTCCCATTCCAGACAACATGTCATTCTCTTGAGAATAAGATTCTTTGTTTGAGTTGTATCTAAATTCATGTGTCTTTTCGTGCGCAACCGTTGAACAAAGAAATAATACTCTAGGGAATGACGTGACTTGTGGTCTAAAATGGGAAAACATTACGCCCAAGCTAAAAGGGTCTATAGGTTTAAGCGAGCCATGGTAATTTACGTGAGAGCAATTCTCTGAATCAAATTATTTCCCAAATATTTTTCAGAAAATTTTCAAAAAATTTTCAGTTGCTGAACTTAACTGCCTGAACATTTGACTTCGGTCGAAAGTTTTCCCATTTCAAAACTTTTGGGAATAAGACTATTTGTTTGAGTCCTTTTCCCCCTTTGTATTCTTCTTTCTTCTGAAGTTATACTCAGTGGAAAATTTAGGAATTATCTTATGACAAGTATTATAAAATGAGGAAATATTATCACAAATTAACTACAAAGTGGAGAAAGTTGAATTTGATGAGGGAGGAAAAACCGAAAACCTGTATAGGAGAAAAATTATCGCGGAAACGTAAGAGAGTAGTAACAAAAAACCTCCCTTTCGAAAATCCTTCTTGGAAATCCGAGGCGGGTTTTCTCTTGTCGATTTGACAAGCAATGCTTTCCCTAAGGGATAATAAACTTTTTGAATTTCGATTTCTGGCTTATTCTTTTTAACAATTTTTTTAAATTAATTTTTTTAACGTTCTTTTAGGCATCCTTACCCAAGAATATTTATTACCGCTTCGAAACGAAGCAATTATTTGATAAAAAAATGATAAAATCTTTCACAAAAACAACAACCAAAAAAACCCAAAAAAAAAACCAAAAAAACTATGGGACTATCAGTTAATCGTCTGCCATACAAGAGGAAGTTTATTTTCGCAATTAGAAAAATTCATAAACAACTTTTATCTTTTTGTTTTGGATCTATAAACTAAACATTAATTGCCTGGGTGTGGTTTTGTAATTCTGTTTTCACGTGAGACGAGTAAAGGATATAAATAGAGAGCTATATAGATCGGTTTCAGAACTGCTTACTAAATTATCAAGAACACACATATATTTTCAGTTGGAGGGACGAGATATTCGCAGGTCTGAGGTACGTTTTTTCTTTATATCGATATTTGACATGAAGTTCAGCTTTCGTAGATAGAAGGATAGAAGCTCAAACAAACGATCTTGAATTTTCAGTGTATGAAAAGAAATCTTTAAAGTATTAATCGTAGGAGTCAGTAAGACAATTATTTTTCTTTTCATTGATTACTAAGTTAAATTATAACATTTCACTGTTGTCTTAAGAGGTCTATCTGTGCCATAACGTTAACAGATACTCCGAAACTAAGCAGGACGAAAATAATCCAGTAATTCATGTTTAGGGCGTATACATACATACATACATACATACATACATACATTTTATTGGACTCCCCAATAGGGCTTTTCAGGCCAATTTACAATCCGGCAATAATTGAAAAATATAACTATGGAAAATCTAAATTTACAATCGTTCGAAATTCACTATAAATGCATAAACTAATATACAGTTTCTTCATGACATTAACGTAAAAAAAACCCAGAGTAACAAGGAAATAGGCGCACTGAAATAGGCGATGCTCAACCCGCAACTTACAATTAAACAAAACTCTTAAAATAAACAGGACGCAAACTGTCAAGCTCATTATGTTGGTGCGCACTGCACCGCCCGTTCTCGCGCTTGTGTGCCTGTCGGCATCGGATATAAACAGCCAGCCAATCAGCGCGCGCGTTATATCTCAAAAAAATTATCTAGCCAATCAGCACACGCGGTTAGATCACTCGCCTCCCGCCGGGCTTGTTGTCGTATATGAGTAGATCAGAGTTGCCTGTTGGTTCTCTCCTGTACTTCGAGGGTTTTTCTCCGGGTCCTCCGGTTTTCCTCCCTACATAAAAACTAATTTCTTAATTCTAATTCGAACATTCGGCTTTCAGATAGTATGGATGGAACTTAGTGTTCTGTGTCCCACGTTGTGATATAACAGCCAAAGTTAATTTATCAAATATTTTATAATTATTAATTATAGATTCTATTTTTTTTCTTCAGATATGGCATCGAAAACGTACCTCATAACTCTACTGGTTAGCTGTTTGCTTATCTCGGTGTGTATTCAACATAGTAACGCACAGCAGCAAGGACTGAGATGGGGGAAGAAATCTGTGGATTCGATGGAACAACAGATCAATGAAGAGAAAGCTGCGGACGAATTAAGACGATTCAAGGATTATTTCAAACGAAAATATAATCAAGGTGGGTAGAGCTCTAGAGCTTTTATGGACTGCGTGCATACGTACGAACCCGGGTACGAACTTTATCGGAGTATTTGTCCGGATGTGAACATCTCCCAAACATTACATAATACGTCAACTTGAGTCATGTTGCGTCATCTAACATCACGACACGACACTACATCCACAACACAGTTCCTCTCACTTGAGGTCATCACGTCACTGAGTGACGTTTTGACGTGACGTCCCATCCCATACGTCACGCAACACCAGTGCCTGATAAAAATGACGAATAATGACTTTTTGCATATACAGCTATTTTCAAAAAGGGTGATAAAAGTTTTGTTGCATGTTGCAAATCAAGCCCGAATCGCACTAAGGGCGATGTGAATGCAATTAGGGAAAGGCCCATCAATATGAATGTTCTTCAAACTTTGTCTGCACGTTTCCTCTGTGCTGACATTAATTACATATGAATATGAATTTACAATTCAAGCTTGGTAAGCAACATGCAACATGCAGAATGCAACATGCAACATGCAACATGCAACATGCAACATGCAACATGCAACATGCAACATGCAACATGCAACATGCAACATGCAACATGCAACATGCAACATGCAACATGCAACATGCAACATGCAACATGCAACATGCAACATGCAACATGCAACATGCAACATGCAACAGGCAACATGCAGAATGCAACAAGAAACAAAACCTTCACCAACCTTTTTGAAATAGTTGTATTCTATATAGACATTTTATTCATTTAAACCTTTTGTTTATTCTCAGATGCCATCTTCTAGACCACAGGAATCCCAACCATGGACAAGATAAATTAAAACAAAGAAAAATTCCCTGCCAAATTTTGGCTCAAACAAATCCTAAATCAAACAACAAATCAAATTTTTAAATTACCATTTTATCACGCGATTAATTGTAAATCATGGCATTCATTCTTGAAAGATTATCAAAAGAAATAAAATAATGAAGTGACAAGAAAGCTGCTTGATACATTGATTTTGTTGAAAATACACTAGTACTCTAGATCTATTAAGCGAACACCTTAAGGACCTTCCCTGGTATCCACTATATAATAAGGGTGTCCGCTTGAAAGAGGCTCATCTTAATGACACCGAAGTTCAAATATCAAATGCGCAAACGACGTTTTAGCTTTCGTCCATCAAAACTAAAACCACAACAATAAAAAACAAACAGTACTACTGGTGACTTGACTGGTGGCAGTGAAAAAAACAAATAATTTACGAAGGGCAAACTCGAAACTACAAGTCAGGCCATGGCTAACACACAGATCAAACCCTGAAACAACTTCTGGGCTGATGTAACTCAGGCCATGGCTTACTCACAGATTGAACCCTGCAACAACCTCTGGGCTGATCTAAGTTAGGGCATGGCTAACTCACAGATCAAACCCTGAAACATCCTCTGGCCTGATCTAAGTCAGGTCATGGCTAACACGCAGATCGAACCCTGAAACAACCTCTGGGCTGATCTAAATCAGGCCATGGCTTACTCACAGATTGAACCCTGAATTCGAAACAACCTCTGGGCTGATGTATTAGATCTATTAGAAACTTAAAGTTATGACACAGCTTACTCACAGATCGAATTAGATTTGAGTGTGCTTGGGTTTCCTCCATAATTTTCTTGAACTCGGTTTGACATCCATTTCGTGGGAATTGTCGTGTCCATCAAAAAAGAACAAGATTGCAAACGACAGACAGATGTTTCCTTGGTTCTTATCCACCAGTTTTTAAATTAAATTCTTTGCATTGGTCTATCCTGTCTTCTATTCTAAAGAGAAACACGTGGACTGTTTAGCCCATTCAACTGCTATTACCGTCATCATATTATGTCCTGGCCAGCAAAACTCTCAGTACACGGTCAGCAAGTGAAAGAGATGGCGTACTGCGTACAGGCTTTAGTTTTGTTGATGCCAGGAACATAATCTTCCTATAGTCTATTCTATTGTTTTCTTCCACGTTGGGTTTAAACGAAATTTAACAATAATTTTTTCACATCCCCTAATGATGGGCGGGATAACCCGACGGCTTGAGATCGCTTACTGCGTACAGGCTTTAGTTTTGTGGATGCCAGGAACCTAATCTTCCTACAGACTATTCTACTGGTTTCTTCCACGTTGGGTTTATTGAAATTTAACGATAATTGTCTCACATCCCCTAGTGATAGGCGGGTAACCCGAAGGCTTGAGATCGCTTACTGCGCACGAGCATCAGTTTTGTTGATGCCAGGAACATAATCTTCCTATATATATATTCTATTCTATTGGTTTCTTCCACGTTGGGTTTTATCGAAATTTAACAATAATTTTTTCACATCCCCTAATGATGGGCGGGTAACCCGAAGGCTTGATATCGCTTACTGCGTACAAGCATCAGCTTTGTTGATGCCAGGAACATAATCTTCATTGTAGTCCTTTCTATTTTCGTTTCTTCCACGTTGAGTTTTATTGAAATTTAACAATAATTGTTTCACATCCTTAGTGATGGGCAAGATAACCCGAAAGCTTGGGAAAACAATTTCTCGGTTAAATTGTTCACAAACTTGACGTGGAAGAATAAATAAATAGAAAAAGTAGAAAGATGAAACCTTCGTACGACATAATCTTGATTGTACCCATGTCACCTGTCAAAGCTTATAGATTCAATGTCTTGATCTAACATCTGCTACTGTTTTGTTTCTAAAGTTAACCCTAGCTAAGTGGTCTTGACAACGGATTTTTTAAATAACATTTTTGTGTCATGTTTCTGGGATTCAATTATATTTCGATAGTTGATGACCGACATTTTTGTATGAAAACGTCATCACTACCACCACCACCACCATCATACATGACACCGTATTAACTGCAATACAAACATGTTGATATATTTTCTTTCATATCACTACCATTAAGGTGACCATCACCATGATTATGATCCAGTGCCGCAGCAAGGGGAGGGGCTGGGGAGCTTGAGGACCCCCATTTTTCCCCAGAAAAGTAAAGCAAGTTTGGAATTAAATTTTTTGTCGTCGTCAAGTGTTGCTTTGTTGCTCTCTCATTATCAGTTGCAATACAAAAAAAACTTTGTGGATTCTGGATCCATTACTGATTTCCCTGTTAAAACTAAAATGCTAAAACTATATTAAAACATGATCCATAAAACTTCTAATAAGATCGTCTATGACAATTGCTGTTGAAAAGGCTATTCTTTATTCTGCTCGTTTTGCAAATAGGAACGTGATATCTTCGACTATTTCTTAGATTGAAACTACAATCGTTTGCCTCTGCAAAAAAAATTGTATGATTTGTGATCAGGTGATTATTACTGATGTCCTGAAACATTTTGACTGTTTGAGCTTGTCTCCGATCAGAAAGTGTCTCTAAGCTAGCAAATCCTAGTACCTCACGGTACGTATTTCGGTATCTCGGCTATAAAGTTTTCGTAAGACCATTGCCATGCAAATCTTGGAAGTGGTCAGTTGAAAACCATAAGAATTTAGGAACATGAAGAGTATAAAAATATCCGAGTGCTAAAAAATGCAGCTGTTCGTGGTGCATATACAATGGTCAACTTTTTTTAATATACAGCCGTTTTTTTTTTATCAGTTTCCTCATAAGTTTGTCGAAATACGGTCTGTAATCTAGTTACCCTCAATGACATATTTACGCATCTTACACCAGAACAATTAGCCTGCCTGGACGTTGATCGATTCACAAACAGAAACATCGAATTAATTTGGAGACAATTTTTTCCTGCCAATTCTCATTACTTCGTACGTCTGTCCAAAATCAAATTTCCCAATGAAAAACATTGTTTTGCGGATAACGGATATGAGATATCCCTAATGACACCGATTGATTACTTTTTTTTACTTGTTTTCCTTAGATTTGATTTTTGATGACCGAAGTGATTTTTTCTAGTGTCATTCTGTACTGTTTTTTGAGCTCTCCGATGACTTTTATTTTATGGAAAAGAAAGAAATTAAAAATAAAAATAAAACTAGAAGACTCATTTCATGTGACGAACACTTTCACTTTGCCTTGCTTTTCCAGTCATATGAGCAAATAAATCTCAACTATAATCCAGTATAATCACTAAGAATTGGACCAACTTTTTATCTGTTAAGTGGTCCGTAAAAGCGTTTTAAAATGTCGTATTTGTCTGTCAAGAATCGACGGTGCTTCTGAGCCGGTCTCTGAGCGATAACATGTTACCGTAGACATAACAGTGGTTGAAATTTGCGCTGTGATGAGACTAACAAAAGCGTATCCTCTTGTCTTTTCAATTATTTATATGGAACTGATTTCTATTGTTGTTTCCTACCAAGATTTGAAAATCATCGGAAAGCTACAAAAATACTTAAGAATGACAATAAAAAAAGCAGAGTCTACCAGTTAAATTACTGAAAATTTCCATGAATTCTGGCTGCAATTTTTTTTCATTTTTGACATTAAAGAATTTCCACAAGAATTTGGTATATAGTGATGAGTGCTGCGAATAGCTATAAAATGTCGTATCCATCAACCCTTTTTAAATCCTCAATCTATAAAATATATATATTACTATCAAAAGAGTATTTTAAAAGCCGGTTATGCTGTATCTATGCACAATTGCAAATCAATATACTTACTTAAGCTTTTTTCTGTTTCATTCGCTATATACAATTCCAACTTTTTACGTACCTCTCTTGTAAGGAAATTAAGGAAATTGCACTCTTGAACACTGTTATTTTTGTAAAGAGAAACTTAAAGCGGAACTAATAAAGAATTAAAGTTTCGGCGATAAAATACTATCAAGATTGCGAAATATTCTTAATAGTACAACTTTTTAGGGTCTTGTTAAAAAAATTGAGCTTTTCTTCCGACTTTCTTTCTTCATTTTTAAAAATATTTTCAGTGCTATTTTTCTGTTGTCCTTGAATTGTCGTATTTTGTTTCCTTCCTGCAAATAATGTCCATTGTTTCTTTGCAAACATGTGTCTCCTTCAGTTTTTCTAGTTTTTTTTCAGGTTTTTCCCCTCAGTTTTCTTTTTCAAAAAAAAAAAAAAAAAAAAAAAAAAAACAGAAGAAAAATATATTCGTTTCCTTCCTGCCAATAATGTCCATTGTTTCTTTGCAAACATGTGTCTCCTTCAGTTTTTCTAGTTTTTTTTCAGGTTTTTCCTGAAAAAAAAAAAAAAAACCGAAGAAAAATATATTCGTGTTTCTAGGTTGTATATATAACGTAACCTAAAATGGCGATGCTTTTATTTTCCTTGTTACCCTTAAGAAATCCAGAACTGTAACGGCTTAAGAGCTCGCCGTAATCACATCCAATCCAAATTGTTCATAAGAGGCGGCAAGTGTTCTATAAGATCCTGAGCTTTTTCAATTAAGATATCTGTAATCACTACAGCTTTTACTCGAAATAAACTCACATTTTTGATATGTAAACATAGTAGTTTGAGAACAAAGCCAAATATGTTACTTCGATAAGCTTCGTAGGAAAAGTGTCTAGCTGTACGATAGATAAAAACTTTGTTTAATTTTTCTAAATGGAATGAGCTCTACCGAATGAATTCCGAAATCATTAAGAATCTGACAGAATTCACTTTGAGGATGTGCCGTTTAAGCCCTAGCCTCGAGGCTCGTTTAAGTTTTTCCAAAACATTACCACACTAATGGGACAACGGGGATAAATAGGTTTAAGATTTACAAATGATGTATTTTCTTAGTTTGGTTAAGGAATTATCATTGTCGCCTTGTGATTTAGAATACAAAATAGCACCTATAATAAACGGCAATTTTTTTATATTTTTGATCAAAAAGGATTCTAGAGGATATTACCCAGCTCAAGAGCTTCAATATCCTTTCTCTAGACGCAAATGGCCCTTACAGGTGCTTCCTGTGAGGTTATTCGCTGCATAAAACATTTTCTTGACAGCTGTCAAGATTTCTTGGTGGTTACGCGGGAAATGGTATAAGTTTGGTGGTCTGTTAGAAACGTTTTAGTATAGGTCTAACTGTGCAGCGTTCAGCCAAACACTTTTTGCCACCCTAAACTTCGAGTAACTAAAGTACTGACTCGTTCGTCAGGTAAGTTCTTGATTCAAAGTCGTTCTTCTCTTTTCTTTCTTTCTTCACCCTTCTATCTATTTTTACTTTCTTTCTTTTCCACCTCGATTTCTATCTTTATTGCTTTTTTCTTTCTTCCTTTTTTCTCAATTATATATACTTTTTTCTTTCTTCCTTTTTTTCTTTACTTCTTTCCTTTACACTTTCATGTTCTTTTTCCTTTCTTCTCTTTCTTTCGTCCATTCATGCAATTATTTATACGGTTTTTATCTTATTTCCTTTTCCCATCCCCATAAAACTCTAAAAGCTCAGTACTTCGATTCCTCTTGAACAATTTCCTTAAGATCTCAAGGATGCAACGGGTCCGAGTTAATGTGGATCAGAAATTTACGGAAAGCCTATAAAATGAGTTCTCACAAATGCGATCAAAATTACAACCTTCAAACACGACCTTTGTGCTATTTCATTGAATTGAAAAGTTTCTATCAATTAACAATGATGCTTTTATTCTAAAACTGGACTTGATTTCTTTTGATTTTTGTCTTGTTTTGTTTGGCTATCAAGATAGATACTTGTACAACTTTTTGTAACGCTTATCGGATAAAATACGCCAAATAAGATAGGCGATAGGTCATTCTAAGACGATTAGGAATTATGGGCACATGTAACTCTGAACATGAATAATCGATGTCTTTATTAACAATGGTTTTGTAGAACACCTTTGTGTTCATGTCGAGAAACGCTATTCATTTCAGCTATTCTTGAATCTTGGCATGATCTATTTCCTATTGCTTAATCATCATCTATCGTCTTTGACTCCGACAAACTTTTTTGTAATAGGAATATTCCTCTTTTGATGTTTGTCAATAACAACCTCGCTATAGCTATTCCTTTGAGTAGTATCACTTTCTTACAAGTAATTAAAAAAGGAAAAAAGACGAAGAGATGTATTCACTACCCAAGAACTCTTTACACGACCAACTTCATTATCTATATGAATAAAGAATTAAGAGAAAAATATCATATGCCCTTGGCAGGACTCGAACCCACGGTTTCGGTATACTAGTCCGACGTGTTAACCACTACACTACAAGGACCAACCACGCTGGGTACGCAGCCAGGCAATGTTGTCTGTGTGGCAACAGTAGGGGGTCCAGGGTGATATTAATCTCATGGTTAAGCTGAGATATATGCGTAAATATTTACGGTGTTCAGCTTAACCATGAGATTAATATCGCCTTGGACCCCCACTGTTGCCACTTATACAATATTGCCTGGCTGCGTAACAAGCATGGTTGGTCCTTTTAGTGAAGTGGTTAACACGTCGGACTAGTATACCGAAACCTTGGGTTCTAGTCCTGCCAAGGGCATATGATATTTTTCTCTTAATTCTTTATTCTATTATTCACACCGAACGCATTTCATTTCACTAGTATTATCCTCAATTGTGCGTAAATATTTACGGTGTTCAGCTTACCCATGAGATTAATATCGCCCTGGACCCCCCACAGTTGCCACTTATACAATATTGCCTGGCTGCGTAACCAGCGTGGTTGGTCCTTGTAGTGTAGTGGTTAACACGTCGGACTAGTATACCGAAACCGTGGGTTCTAGTCCTGCCAAGGGCATATGATATTTTTCTCTTAATTCTTTATTCTATTATTCACACCGAACGCATTTTCATTTCACTAGTATTATCCTCAATTGTGCATAAATATTTACGGTGTTCAGCTTAACCATGAGATTAATATCGCCCTGGACCCCCCACAGTTGCCACTTATACAGTATTGCCTGGCTGCGTAACCAGCGTGGTTGGTCCTTGTAGTGTAGTGGTTAACACGTCGGACTAGATTACCGAAACCGTGGGTTCGAGTCCTGCCAAGGGCATATGATATATTTCTCTTAATTCTTTATTCTATTATTCACACCGAACGCATTTTATGTTTCCAAATAGCAATCTCGCTATTCCCTTGAGTAGTATTACTTTCTTACAAGTAATTAAAAAAGGAAAAACGACGAAGAGATGTATTCACTACCCAAGAACTCTTTACACGACCAACATCATTATCTATATGATATTGCTTTTTTATGTTTCCAAATAGCAATCTCGCTATTCCCTTGAGTAGTATTACTTTCTTACAAGTAATTAAAAAAGGAAAAACGACGAAGAGATGTATTCACTACCCAAGAACTCTTTACACGACCAACATCATTATCTACACATTGCTTTTTCTAATGTTTCCAAATAACAACCTCGCTATTCCCTTGAGTAGTATCTCTTTCTTTCATGTAATTAAAAAAGGAAAAAAGACGAAGAGACGCATAAACTATCTAAGACCTCTTTACACGACCAACATCATTATCTATATGATATTGCTTTTTTCTAATGTTTCCAAACAACAACCTCGCTATTCCCTTGAGTAGTATTACTTTCTTTCATAAAAAAAACCGAACATGAATAAAATCACTGTCCAAGTTCCGACGAACATGCTATAGTAATTGCAAACGAGACATCAAATTTCGGGGGTCGCACTTCAACGATAATGGTTGTAAAAATGCGTTGTCAAAACGGTAAAAAGAAATTCAATTTACTTTTCTTTTTATTTGACAAACGAAAACATCAAAGATTTGAAGTGAAAGAATAGATTCTGATTAATCAATCAATGTCTTGTCTTCGTTAATTTAGTTTCAAAACCATCACTCTTTATTAAATAGATAAGAAAAAAGGTAAATTTCCAGCGAAAACATCTTCCTAGTGTCAATAATTCCTACAAAATATACAGATTGTCCGGCCATATGAAAACACCTGCCTCAAGTGTCCTCGTAGAAATCCCGACAGTTCGATTAAACTATTATTTATACTGGTAGCTCCAGAAATCTGGTAACCACAGGCGTGGGTTGCAACGAAAAACCACTGACTAAGTTGATTTTTTGAGTACAGTGACTGTAAAATGGCTTCTTTGGATTCAAGGACTATGATTGGATGGTTTGAATTTTGGTAGTTTTTGATTAGTTCAAAATGAGAAGCCAGTTGAGAGTCAGTCACATTCATTAAAAAAGACGTTTGAAAATATGGCAAGAATCAGAAGTCTTAAAATAAACCAAAATTTATCCTGTTTAGTTGCAAAAAATTAACATTAAATACCTCGAATACTTCTATTTTTCACCCAATGGAGTACGTTTTTCCATTTGAGGAAAAACTTCTTTTACAGAGCTTAATTTTTATTTCTTATTTTCAGCTGATTGAATCAGTTTGCCTCTGTTTCAATGAATTTTTTCCGGTGACGTAGTGTCATCTATTTTCTGCCACTTTTCTCGGCTCAGTGCTAAAAGATCTTGCAAACAAAGACGTACAATTAGAATCCGGTCATGTTGACATAACACCAGCTTCTAGACTCTACGTTAAACCACTTCACTCGTTTTGAATTTAATCTTTTAGCATGTTAATGCACCTACGATCTAAATATCTCGAAATTTCAAACTTTGTCGATCTCTGTAATTCTGCAGAATATCGTTAAGTTTATTCTGCGCACGCGCAGCACCGAAACTTTTCCCCGCGTAGACGCTTTGAACTGTACGAAAAACAACTATAGAAAACAACTTAATTTGAGAATTCCTACTGTTATTTAATCGATACATCAATTACGAAGGATGTTGTCTGCAAATGAATAAAATCTCAATGCAAACAGAGTGAGATTTCCGTTATTTTGACAGACGGCAATTCTCAGCCGCGCCGTCTGTCCCGCAAACTAGCAAGTTTCAAATCTAACCTTATCTGAAATCTCTTATCACTTAAGTCTATTTGAAGCTATTTCATAGAAATAACGGACGATTACACTCCAGTTTTGGAGATTTTGTTTAAGTCAAGTTTTATTCTTTGTTCTATCATCCGCGGATTCCCTAATTAATATCTTCTGTTTTTGAATTACCTGAAATTTCGTATAAATATTTTGAATCGATCACCAAAGCACTTTAAAAAGACATTAAAATATCAAACGGGGTGGATTTAAAGTTAGAGCGGTGAATTGTGATTAATAGAGGAAGCGGACAGCAGACCGCTGCTGTTTATATCCTTTTTGATTACATTCGGTGTTCCTTCTAGAAGAAGTGGAAGACGCGGGGGCTGGCGGGTAATACCTTTCGCAGCCCTAAAGTGTTTTTTAGAATATTATTTGATTTAAGGGAGAGAGAGAGAGAGAGAATAAAGGCAAAAAAGGAAAGGAGATGAGAGGAGAATAGAGGGGAGGAGAGCTGAGGAGAGAGGAGAGAAGAGAGGAGAGGAGAAATGAGGAGAGGAGAGGAGAAATGAGGAGAGGAGAGGAGAGGAGAAATGAGGAGAAATGAGGAGAGGAGAGGAGAGACTGTTGTTGTACTATCTCACTGATTTCTCATAACACCTTCATCCTAGTAGTCTTCAATCAGTTATCAATAAATAAATGTGACATTACGAACATGAGACCATGCAGACAGCGCACTTCCCTGTTCTTTGTATTTTACTGATCTTCATGAAGCACCAAACTAATATCCATTTCAAAAATATAATTTCGCCTAACAAAGCGTTCATTTCTCTTCAGATCCATCCATCACCATCATGAATCAAGCCAGACTCTTCGTTTTTCTCGCCCTTACATGTTTAGTGGTTCTTACTCATGTTAGCGACACCAAAGCACAGGGACTCCGATGGGGACGAACCATGCAAGATGAATCTAATGGCATTATGGACGAACGAGGGTTACCTAACGAGCGAAATTCTGGGAAATATTGGGATGACATCTTTCCTCAGCGGGTTCTGAGAAAACGATTTCTCGCCAAGAAAAATGCCGGTAAGATTTGTGAATGATGAAACAGTAACGAAAGAGTATCGATCGAAGCATCCCGACAATAAGTCATCGATCGTAAGTCGGATTTGTCGTAGAAGGACAAAAAGGATAAAAGGTACAAAGTTTCGGCCCTTGATCGGCTGGTGAGTGATGATTGACGACATTTTTCGGCTTTTTAAAAGCGTCTTTCATAGATTCTATAAATTGCGGCATAAGTAGACTTCTTGACGAAACAAAAGGATAAGAGAGGAAGGAAGGAAGGAAGAAAAAATTCACAAGAGAGAGAGAGAGAGAGAGAGAGAGAGAGAGAGAGAGAGAGAGAGAGAGAGAGAGAGAGAGAGAGAGAGAGAGAAGAAAGAAAAAATTCACCCGCTTTTAATTAGCGTACATGTCAGGCACCATTGTTTGCATTGTGCTTGGTTCGTTGTCTCTACTCCTATTTTTCAAATAGGCATTTCCATTTAGCGAGCTGATGATTTAATCGAAACATCAATCCTGGTTTATTGAACAAATTCAGGAAAAACACAAATTAATAAAGCAAACAACGCCACTATTTCCGTCCGAGAAAAGCCAAATATTGACGCACATCGTCACTTAAATCTCACCCCTATTCAAGAGTCCTCTATCTCATCGTGTAAAGCTGTTTGGATAGCTAGTAACACACTGTCGGAAGCAGTTTCTCCGAGTAACGGATCACTACCTGTTCAGGACCCACAGAAACTAAATTTTCCCGGAGAAAATGCAAATCGTTAATCCTAACCGAAGCGTGCCCACAAAATAAGATGAAGTCAGTGCGCATGTGCAAAACAAGTTTACAGTGTTTGCCCAGTCCGCGGTGGCCGCGCACTCTACATCAGTATTGTGGCTGTCAGTCTTAGAAGGAACGATAGAGAATTATTCCGGAATTCATAAAGAAATTTTCCGACACAATTCCTAATCTGAAGTTCGCCTGTAAACTGACGTTCCTGTTGTTGAAATGTTGATCGGAACGGAATCTGGCCTTTCCTACTTGCCAGGTCTCGCAAAGCATTTATTGAGATTTTTGAACAAAATTTTGTTATTGGCCGAAATTAGTCGTAATGAAGCCCTACTAAAAGATCTCCCATTCTCATAAAACCTCCGCAATCTCCGACCGCTTGTTTTATGAAATAAATAAATGACAAAATAAAATTTCTGTGGGTGGGCGTGCGGGTAACGAAACTTTACCCGCATCGGTCCCCAGAAATTTATTTCCAATCCTTATCTAGAAATATGTCTTAGATAAGAAAATTGAATAACCACCATGCCAAATCAAACCCCCTCCCCTTAGATCCGCCCCAGCAGTATTGCCTATATACACCTATTTCGAAAAAGGTTGTCGCAGCCGAAAGCAACAAGCAACAATTAACAAGCTAAGATGCGTGCGTGTATAAGGATGAACATGAATATTAATAGTTTAAACCACATATCTATTTTGTACAGTGTACTACTAACCTTACTTCAAGACCTTGCTTGAACCAAGCATAGAGCTCACTTATTTCATAACATCATCTTGCATTGTTTCCGTCAAGAGTTATAGAGAGAGAAAAAGTCTTATAAATTGCAGTTCTAAATTTAATGTCAATAATTCTTTTCACACCACTCGCAAATTTCCTGTCCCGCAAGTTTTCTAATTCCCAAAACTTGACCAGCCAAGAGGTTGAAGCAGGGTTTGGATTACTGCGATTCTCAATATTCTGCGAACTCAGACATTTCAATGGCTTTTTGTGAAATTGGTTTTTCGCTGCCGTCAATCAAAACTAATCAGTCGGTACGTTTTATGTTTTTGACTGGCGGCAGCGAAAAACCAAATTCCAACGGGAAATTTGCAACTCCCGAGTTCGCAGAATATTGAGAATCGCAGTAAAGGATTTTGGAATGAGGGTGTGCAAAAATGATAGGCAGTATTCCATCATTGGTCAATATTAGCAGCGTGTCGTAATGTTTATTCTCCTTACCTTTTCCCCAGACAAATAAGCTGAATAACATTATACCAGGGGATCATCACCAACTCGAAAAACTCATCTAATCTAGCATCTACAGGCTGCCATCGTGTTGTCCAGTGTACGTAGGAGTTGCTGCCAGACAATGTGATAGTGTACTGGGGTGAACATTTAGTTACCTTACGTTATAGGGATACGTTGTACATAAATAAACAATGGTGCAGGAATGCAATTCATTGAATAGAATTAGGATGAATTAGTAGGAAAATAAAGTGGTATAAATATGAACAAATCGTGTACTTTTGAGTTGTAATGATTCAAATATTATTGTGTAGCTCTAGTATAAGAGTACCCTGGGGTCCAGAGGTTACTTATTCTGTTTTAAACCCACGGGAAGCGAAATCGAACTTCTGGAGCACAGCACAGCACAGCACAGCACAGCACAGCACAGCACAGCACAGCACAGCACAGCACAGCACAGCACAGCACAGCACAGCACAGCACAGCACAGCACAGCACAGCACAGCACAGCACAGCACAGCACAGCACAGCACAGCACAGCACAGCACAGCACAGCACAGCACAGCACAGCACAGCACAGCACAGCACAGCACAGCACAGCACAGCACAGCACAGCACAGCACAGCACAGCACAGCACAGCACCACACAAGAAAAAAAACAGTAAAGCCGAAAGCACGACACCAACAAAACAACACAACATTCAACAACAACAAATACTGAAGTTATAAAAAACCCAGCTCAGTGTTCACCTCGGTAAGCATTAAAAAAAAATATCAAAACTCGAACAAAACTATTTACAAAATAAAAACATTCCCTTCATGAAGTATAAATAGCATTATAATTTATTACACAAAGTTTTAATACAAAAATAAGAGCAATAAAATAATGTAATTTATACATAAATATTACCATCACAAATATTATCATATATCAAAAAATATACTGATAATCATCAAAAATACTCGGTATTTCAGGGACAGCGGAGCATAATTTTTATTGGAGGGGCTAACGACCACCAAATACTGGAAGACCTAGGGGGCTTGGGGGAATGCTCACATTATTGGGGGGGCTATAGCCCCCCAGCCCCCCCCCCCCCCTGCTCCGCGGTCCATGTATTTCCATAAATGAAAAGTAAGAAATAAACTGCATATTTTTTAAGTGCTCTACTTAGGCCCAGTTCAAACGTCGATCTTCTCATGAGCCGAACCTAATAACATCAAAGAAGACTGCCTTATTATCCATTGTTTTCAATGCGTTCAACTCATGAGAAGTTCGACATTTTAACTTGGCCGAAACCACTAAAATAACAAATATATGCGATCCCTATACAATTAATTACGAAATCATAATTAGGAGAAAAGTATATCGGAAAGTGTACACGAATCTATGCACACTAGAAACTAGGTCCTCGCTACGCCCCTGTTGCTGCGGTCGCCGCCACCCTGCATCATAATTTCTGTTAAATCAATTCTGTTATTGTTACGTTTTTTTTTGTTTTTTTGGCGAAGTTAATAAAATACAATAAAATATAAAATATCAAATCAACTTTAAATCCTTTTAAAATACCCTGGCGTTAATGAAATCAAAGTAAGATTTTTACATTTATGTGCAAGTGGGAAAAGTGCTAAACACAAATAAATCCCGTTTTTTTTTAAAGAAATTAAATTTAAGATTAATTGTATTATATAATCATGTACAACATTGTAGACCCTTATCTAACATTATGCATTTTTTTTTAAATACGAACTACGTATTTGATAGTTACTATTTTTAAAGACATATACAACTATGATTATCATGCGTGACTTTTTCATATCAGATATGAACGATTCTTTAAACTCGAGTGTATAAGAATTTAGCAGGGCCTTGGCAGGGGGAGGGCCACCCCTCCCCCCCAATAATTAAGGTCTGTCGCTGATAGATAGCGAGTTTTAGAATATTGCACCCCCGATAATGTTGGCCTAGGGTCCCCCCAATATTTGTGGCCTCGCTAGCCTCGAATCCAAGAGTTGCTTGTTTTGTTATTATAATTTCTGCTTTTGTTTTTTGATCTCAGAATAGACCTCTTTACCTTCGTTGTTTGTTCTGCCCATTTCAGACCACGATTCTTTCATGTGTAAATGTTTTAACAAAAGAAAATTTCTCAAGGGAATGTCATGTGGTCTGAAATGGGCAATTTGCATACGAAGGTAAAGAGGTCTATTGAGGCTAAGCCCGCATACACTGGAGTTTAAAGAGTCGTAAATATACCACAAAATATCATGTAACATAGCGGTGTAAAGTATATGTCTCTGCTATAAGGAGACAACTGGCAAAAAGATTGGTCAAACACTAACTATTCTGCCACACCCCTCCACCGCTATTAAGATTTTCCTTACTACCCAAAAATAAATCTGAGCAAGGTTCTGTCCCCCCCCCCCCCCCCCCCACACACACACCCACCCACAATAAAAACATGTAAAACATTGGAGTGGTGATATTAAATAATAAATAGATAGTTACCATTATGGTTCTATTATTATTATCATTATTATTGTTATTATTATTATTATTAAACATTTATAGTAGATTAATAAGTTTTACACCGTAGTGAAAATGGAAACTATTATTATTATTATTATTATTAAGAGAGTAAATGGTTTGAACCCAGGTGTAGTAGTTGAGTGAGTAATGTGATCGTCCGGGTGAGTGTAGTCTTGAGAAAGACTGTTGTTGGTAGAGACTACTAGAGTAGACTACTACTAGAGTCTCTACCAACAACAGTCTTTCTCAAGACTACACTCACCCGGACGATCACATTACTCACTCAACATTATTATTATTATTATTATTATTATTATTACTATTATTATTATTATTATCATATTGCTATATGACAATCTATTCACAAGGTGCACCCCTCTATTATAGCAAAGTAAGGTGATGGTGATAATAAATATGAAACGATAATCTTTATGAATCTATTACTATTATATAGCTATGTAATATATGACAACCTACTAACAAGGTGCCCACCCCCCCCCCCCTGAATTTTTCAAACCTATCATTTATCTCAAAGTGGAGTGATGGTGATTATAAATATAACATAATTATCTTTATGATTCTATTACAGTTATATAGCTATGTAATATATGACAACCTACTGTGTAGTGGTGGTGATTATAAATATAACATAATTATCTTTATGATTCTATTACAGTTATATAGCTATATAATATATGACAACCTACTTACAAGGTGCCCCTCCCCCCTTCCTGAATTTTTCAAACCTACCATTTATTACAAAGTGTAGTGGTGGTGATAATAAATATGAAATTATCTTTATGGTTCTATTAGTATTGCATGTTGGTGTATGACAACGTAATTACATGGTGCCCCCACCCCCCCCCCCTCCCTTCCTTCCTCCTAAAATTTTGAGGTTAAATTGTTAAACCTACCATCTATACAACAGACCATTCCCCTTATTATGTCTTGATACCACTACCACCAGAATCTTTTTTGAGTTCTTTTACCTATTCAAATGTTTCAACTCCTTTGGGAGTTGCAAGATAATGGTGTTAATTAGCCCAACAAAAGGAACTATGAAAAGGATTCTGGAAGTAGGGGTTTCAAGCATAATGTGGGGAATCAAGAATTAAAGTGAGTAGAGTGATGGTGATTATAAATATGAAATAATTGTGTTGCTTTATGGTTCTATTAGTATAGCATGTTGGTGTATGACAACGTAATTACATCCTTGGTGCCCCGGCCCCCTTCCTTCCTTCCTCCCAAAATTTCCAGGTTAAATTGTTAAGCCTGACCATCTATACGACAGATCATAAGTATTGCATGTTGTGTTACGTTGCTATTATACCACTGCATTCCTAACCTGACAGTATTCCTACTGTAACCTATGCTGTGGCATAATCACCCAGTGAGTCCATCTCGGTTGTTGATTGTGAAGAGTCAAGCAATTCTTCTGGCTCCTACAGCAAAAAAAAAAAACATTAAAAAATGTTAATGCAACTGCAACATCGACTATGCTCAATGGAAAGAGTTTCAAGGCATGACCTTGTCACAATGAAGTAGGTTTTGGTGGACATCAATCAAAGCGTTTCCATGATATTTCATAGATATGTGCCCTTGAAAACTTTGTGTTTTTCAACAATGTCATGGAAACACTTTATTTGATGTCCACTAAAACCTTATTTTGTCATGATGGCAAACGGTGAGACTTTGCTCATGCTAGTGATACTTCATGTTTACTAACAATAGCTGCAGTATTATGTTAATATGCCAACCATTTTCACAAATGCTCTTCACAAGTTGCTTTGTGTCACCAGTCAATCCATCTCTGGTTGGCAAATGAATAAAGAAGGCTTAAGTCACATGTCATATTGAAGTATTGATCACGTGCCCTATTGAGAATGACTGTAAAGGGAGGGGGGTTGTGGTGCTTAGTAAGAGGGAGACAGTAGTTTGTTAGTAGGTTGTTGCTTGGCTGTTATTAAGGTAACTCAATGCTATCGGAAGATTGGTCTAGGTGTCAGTAGATTATTGGTATAGGGTGTCGGTATATGGTAACGCTAGGTTGCTTGTTGCATTTTTGGTAGGTTCTAAGTTAGGATGTTAACTAAAGGTGTTAATATAGGGATGGTCTATAGGCTATTGGTAGGTTCTTAATAAAAAAAAGAAGGAAAGCTGAGAATCAATCAATCAAAAGTGATGTAGGTAAGTAATTATAACATAATTATATACTAAAGAAGGGAGGGGACTTTGGTATCATGTATCTTACCACATCACCCACTTCTTCTTGAAGAGGTCTTGGCCTGTCAGGTTTATTCCTAATTGAAAACAATATTTATTAATAGCATTTAGTGATTGTATTAGATTTTTCTATCTGGATTCTGGTACCCACATGATTGTATGCTTGTTCCAATATTTTGACAGCCCTTGTCAACATGATTGATTTCTAAAGGCCTCCTTGCTATATCACATTTTATTTTTAACATAAGATTTGTATTTATCTCTTTTTTCTTGTATAATTAACTTTTGCTTATGTATTATTTTCCCTTTTTGTAATATATGTAATATATACTTTATTGTAATATTGCAGAAAATTAATTATAAATTTTTTTTTTTTAAATTAGTGGAGTAAGTAACCAGGTTAGGCATTAAAAATGCAGTCTTTTACTAACTGTAACATGCATTATGAATGCCATCCTCAGGATATTCACAATGTTAACAATAAAAGAAGTAACCCAGTAGTATAAGACCCAGGCACGGACCATTCAGGGGTGGTGAGGGGGGTGACTATTCACCCATTTTTCACACAAATTGAAATAAATTTGTTTAAACTTGCTCAGTTTATTCAAAGTGGTCAAATTCTCTGTCAATTTGAGATGCCATTTTTTCACCATTTCCCCCATCTTTTATGGGTTTCCTGTGGTATTGGCATGGTATACTTTGTCATATAAGGGAATAATAAGACAACCCCCCCTTCAAAACCCCCACCCTGAGACCTTCCAGGAAACAGAGACCAGAGTGCGCCCATGTATAGTCATTGGAGGGAATGATAAGAGAATATATAACCAGGAGCATTTCAATAAGAAATATGCTTACCTTTTTTTTACAATGAAAATTAAAATTGCCATACTCAAGAGAAAAATAGCAAAGCCTGCAGCTACACCGATAATTATCAAAACTGTCTTTGTACTTGTCAGTCCAGTATTTGAAGTGCTTCCCCTTGCCTTTATCTGAGTGTTATCTGATTTTTAAAAGAAAAAAAGAATATATATTTTTTTTATTCTTCTATAATTGGATTCAATTTTTTTCAAGTAAAAAATTTTGGGGGAGGGTGGTTTCTGAGGGTAACCTGTGATAGAAAATAACTCTTTGGGAGACTGGTGCGGCTGCTTCATGCTCGAATTGCCACAGAGGCCCACTATAGATGGTGTCAAAGTGAATTTGAGAGACTACTCTAGTTTTGAGATCTCACAGAGGCCCACTTTGCAGGGCAAACCATCACTCCTGCTCTTCACTAACAATAATCACATATAGATGGTGTGAAAGTGAATTTGAGAGACAATTAATACTCCAGTTTTGAGATTTCTAGATCTGTTGCTCTGGGTTAGCCTCGATTTTGTGTAGAATATTTAACGTGTTCCTGACCAGTGAAATACGTCTGTGGAAATTCAAAGTGTTTGACATATATATTGTTGAAGTTGTGCAATCTTTTCTTTACTGTTGGCATTCGCAAATATTCTGACACTGAAAATTAACGTTAACCCTGAGAATATGAGTTTTTAATCAAGGAACACACTTTGTATTACTATATTAAGAAAAAACAAAAAAAACTTGTCATCGCTAATTATCACCACCGCAAGTACAGGAGTGGCGCAGCTCAACAGGGTTGAACTGAAAGCATGAGAAGGCGCCTCTGGCAGGCAGCCGCTATATGGTCCATGTATGACCCCAGAGCACAGCTCTAACCAGTTTGAATGAGTTAGGGTCAGCTCGAAAGGAGGGAGGAAAAACTGGAAAGCCAGAAAACCCCTTGGAGTCAGAAAGAAAACCAACCAACTCAGCTCACATGGGGAGACTGGGCATCAAACTCCAGACCTCAGAGGTGAGAGACGAGTATTTTACCACCACACCATCCTGACTTCTGTGTATTTTTTTAAGTGATCTATACAAATGTTGTTATACAAGTCTTACCTTTCACTGAATACACCATACTCCAAGGACCACAGCCAGGTCGACTGCACATTCTAATACAAAAGCAATGTGCAACATGAGACAATATACCAGGTATTTTTGCCTCTGTATCATTTGATTTAGTAGTAAGATATTTTTTGATGGCTGAGCCACTGTTGATGCTTGAGCAGTTACCATCCTGTTTTTTCCAGTAATCAATCTCATATGATGTGATTTTGTCGGCGCAGATAACGTTTGAAGGAATCTAGTAAGATAATAATAATAATAATAATAATAATTTTATTAACTTATATTGCGCAAATCTCAATCCTTGGCGAATTTTCATTTGCGCATAGATAGATACAGCAAATAGATTCAAAGGAAATAATGAAAAATAATATGAATTTTTCATAAAATTTCAAATTCTTGGTTGCAGATTGAGCTCTGATGCTACATGTCATAGGTTATACAATAGAATGATGTGCTAAAAGACCATTTTCAAGACGTGTGAGCACTTTCAAAAATATTGCAGGTGCAGACATGAAAAAGATCGCACATGCTATCGACACGGCCCAAAAATGCCTGAAAATCCTGCTTGCGCCTGCAATATTTTTGAAAGCGCTCGCACATCTCGAAAATGGTCTATTATCACATCATTCTATTGTATAACCTATTTGAAATTAAGAATGATCTACACCGAACCTCTGTCGTATCAAATCAACCAGGACACTTTCAGCTCTTCACTAACCTTCCATTTGACCAACAGGTTTTCTTGTCGTATAGTATACCCCTCCACTTGAGGCGCCTTTGTTGGTTCTACAGTGAGAATATTAATTTAAGCAGCTGTACTGGTATTTCAAGAAAGGTTAGTGAAGGTTTTGTTGCATATTGCATACCAAGACCAAAATGCACTATGGGCGATATGAGTGCAACGACAGCAAAAGGTCACATAAATATGGAATTTTCCCAAACTTTGTCTGCAGGATTTTCCAGCATATTTTCTTCTGTGCTGACATTAATCTCTGCATATGATTCACAATACATTTCAAGCTTAGTATATTGCAACAAAACCTTCATCAACCATTTTTGAAATAGCAGTATATAAGAACACCCTTGCTTCCACCATTGCAAATTGCAAAATCGATTTATTTTATTAAGAAAATGCCATTTCTGAGGTGATTTAAATTCCAGGAGATCTAGAACCAGATAGAGAAAAACTGTGCCTGAGGTCTTGACTGACTGAGGTCACTGGGCTGATGTACATTTTCAAGGCCGAAGAAACAGTTTTTCCTTATACAGACTGACTTTAGGATGATAAATAACTTAATATTTAGTTTTTCCCACTAAATTTTATTTTTCCACTTGTTTTGCAATTTATTTTAATACGCTGTTTTGCAATGCACCATTCTTAAAATTATCTTGGATGCAAGGGTAACATGAAACACAAAAAAAAAATCACACTTTTTCTCGATGGAATTTGTGACATTTCTTTTGTGTTGCCATGTTAGCCTCACATTCAAGATCATTTTGAGAACGGTGCATTTGATATTCCATGAGCACATGTGGATGGTGTCAATTACACAGGGAAATTTTCCTAAAAAACATGACTGGTTTTTCTAAATAACATGATGGCTTTTACCATTTCAGTTATTTTAATGGTTAAAACCATTGCTGGCTTTCATGTGACAAAACATTAATGGGATAAATTCGGATTTTCCAACAATGGTTTTTATAATGGGAATTAGTAGAATAACCATTCGAAAACACACTGTCCAACGTTTTTTAGGAAACTTTCCCTGTGCTGCAAGATACCAGACAACAATGGTCAGAGGTAGAAAATAACACCCACTCCAACAGCCAAACAAAATGCAAAAATTTTAGGATACAAGACTGGAAACAAATAATATTTTAATATCATTCAAATTATTTTTTCTAATCTTTGAGGGGTAGTGCGAGTCAAACAATAACAAAGAAGTCAGCTCATTTTTTCAGGGAAGCGAGCCATTGGCAAATGCAGCGTTACTGTGCATGAGCAGACCGTTATTTGCAGTAAGATGGCTCTGTACCGTAATGCGCATGAGCAGACCCTTATTTGTAGGCAGTTATTTGCAGTTCTCTCGGCCAATCAAAATGACGGAAAAAATAATTTGAATGATAATAAATATTATTTAATCTATTATTTATTATATTCGCCACTTTAGATTACCTTTCTCAGCTGTAGTGACATAAAATGGATCTGAAACATAACCAGGATGACATGCCGGTTGAATGGTATCGAAGGCACAACATATAGTCACCTTGAAAGGACAGCATGACCCCAAATCCTCAGTGATAAAAGTATTGTTTTTATGGTAGAAGTGGTAAGCTGGAGTACTAAGTTTTTTTGTCTGAAAGTGAAAAGATAAAAGAAAATAGAAAATATGGTGCTACATAAGATTTAAATGAAATTGAAATAAAAATAAGAAAACTGATTATTAATAAATCTTACGCATACAGAACTAACTGTGTGAATCAAAAGTTTTGCACATTGTTATATACAAGTGTGGTTACATACATCCCATGAGAAATAATTCATTTCCTCAGATCAAGAAACTTCGCTTTAATATTTCAGGTACCGAGCGGAGCATAATTTTGATTGGGGGGGGGGGGGGGGGGGGGCTAATGACCACCAAATACTGGAAGACCTAGGGGGTTTTGGGACATGCACTCATTATTGGAGGGGCTATAGCCCCCCAGCCCCCCCTGCTCTGCGGTCCATGTATTTTGAACAGCCCATGCATGCATGCACAATAGTCCCTTTCACAGTTCCCTGCACTGGCTACATCTTGAAAGGTAGCCATGCCTTCGCATTGAAGCAAAACAAACAGTGAGTTTGCAATGATAGAGACATGTGAATAATAATTGTCCAAGGTGTTCAAAAATTTAAAGCTCATTCATTGCAAGCTCACTGTTCATCTTGCTTTGATGCAAAGGCTACCTTTCACGATTGCGCAGGGCCGGGAACTGTGAAGGGTACAATTATAGTTATTTGTATCACAATTTCCAAAGGGCAATTTAAACATCACAATATTATTATAGGAATAAATTTTTACTAAAAATTACATCCATGCATCTACAAGACATAAAAACTTGATGCAATATTTGCTGCAAATTAGGCAATTTTCCTTTGAATCAATTGAAATTTTTTTCTGGAGGAAATTATAATATATTCTAATCTTAGAATACTTTACTGCGATTTGTGTATAATATCAAAATAAATAATTTATACTTTTCTTGCATACCTCCTTTGCTTTACATATAGACAATTTTCCCACTGGTTCATAATGTATTATAAATGACATCTCAGTTAAGGCTTCATCACCAACAAATTTAGGTGACACATTCCAATTTACTGCTAGCTTTCCGGCCACGTGTGAATGCACCTGGAGGTTCTCTGGGACAGGACAGATAGCTAAACACAGAAGAAGAGAACACAGTTCTATGTTAGTGTAAGAGATACAGCTAGCATGGACTAATAGTCTTAAAGGGGCACTTGGATGAAAATGCCCCATCTTTTGAAAGTCTGAATAGTTCAAGTATTTAAGAATAATATGACTCAATCATGAAAACCAGATTGGCAAAAATTTTAGCCTGGAAGCCCACTCGCAGTTGAGAAATTTTGGTTTAAAAACTAAAAGAACAATAGGGTTGAGTAAATGACGTCATTTACTAACAATTTAGATGCTGAAAAAAAAAAAAAATTTTTATTCGCCAATTTTGACTGTGAAGAGAATTATATGTTGCTTGGCTACTATTGGGGCCATGTAGATAAGTTTAACCAAGTTTCAAGGCATTTCCAATTTTCATTGATTTTCATCCAAGTGCCGGCCCCTTTAAACAATGGATAATCGCACTAAAAGCCATAGGTAACATGACCCTATCCTATGGGATACAAATTAGGGTAACCATTTTTTTTGACAGCAATGATGAAATAGAAAGTGTGTATGAGTACATTATGCTCTCATAATGCATGTGTGTGCTCTCAGCCTTGGCCAATAAGAGAGATCGAGGTAAAATAAACTTACCTTTAGATATTACACTATTATACTCCAAAAATCTGTAACAAGTTTCATTTGACCAAGTTGAACTAATGCTTATCATGATGCACAGACTATCTATGCCCATATTTAAGTTGAGCATCTTGTAATCCTCGGTCAAATCACACTCATGATGCATGCCTTCCTTTGTGGAATTCTGACCACAATCGTTTGCAGTAAAAAAGGCATCGGTGGTGGGATATGCACAATGATTCAAATTTGAGGTCCTGTTGTAGTAAACTTGGTATAAGACTGGCCGCCCAGAAGAATATACTGAATGCCATGTTACTTTCAATGATCCAATTGGTCTTCCAATGGCTTTTACTTTTAGGTTTATTTTATTGTCAATTGAACAACTACCTGTTATGAATAAATAAAAGAAACATCAACAAATAAATAAATATATATATCATGTCACTGCTTTGTTGCTATGGTAACTCCAATTTCAATGAAATATACATCTTTACAAACTTCAATAATCATACAGTAGGTAGGGGGAACTTCAAAATGATAGGTGCTTGCATGTACGAATGCAGCTGTTAAAACTCAAGGGGTGATGGCTCAGCACTAGAAAAAACTGTAGACAGCCTCCTTAAATGGGTATAAGGCAGTCGTTTTAAAGCCAAATGGACCATATTGGTGAGATGATTATGTAAATATAATAGTCACAGACAATTTATAAATTATGTATACGAAAAGATAGATAAGATCAAATAATTAATGCATGCATGCTGGTGTGTCAGTGTTTTAAAAAGACATCATAAGTGCTTTTAAAATTTTAATTCGTAACGGTCACAGCGATGTCACTGAGCAGTGAAAGAGAAAATTGAAAGATTAAATTGCACATAATAAAATTTGCTAATAAAATTTATCAATAAATAGAAAAGTATTACCAATTTACTCAGCAAATTCCCTTAAATCAAGCTTATGTATATATGGAAGCTTTTAAGTTTTTTAAAAAAACTTAAGGAATATTTATAAATAAGGTATGTACATGACATTTTAAAAATATATTCATTTCTTTTTCCATCAAATACCTCGAACTTGAGTGAGATTATATTGTATTCATTTAGAGTAAACTCCCACAAATATCAATCCTTCGTTCTGCACGACAGTTAACACGCACGACAGCGAAATACCACAAACTCCAAAAACATCGTATCGAGTTTCAAAACCGAGGTCAAACACTCACTGCTACTGCTGTTACCTAGACTAAAGTTTAACAGGTATTTTTTCAAGAATAAAATAAGGGAGGAAGCAAAGAGTTTAAATGATGGAGACAAGAATTCGAAACAGGAAAAAGTTTGGCATATTTGTCACCGAAGATGTTTGGATTTCTTATTGAATGTTAACATTCCAGCTTATTCTTAATTCTAACTCAGAGAGAGAAAACTAAGACTTTATAGCATTAACAAGTCTTTACTTACTGTTTCCTGATGTAGAATAAAGGGATATCACTAATAATAACAGATTAATCAAGTCTAAATATTTCATCTTGTCATCGTACGTTTGTTCCTTCTGTAAATTTACAAGTTTACACGACCCCTCCCCCTTACACCGTACGGGTCTAATTATACCTTACCCCTTCTCCCTAGGGAGCAGTTTTAGTATTAAAACACAGGCTACCCAAATGACAATTTTTCTTAAAAACTTACGAACTGTAAATTTTATAATAAATATCCATTCATTTCTCGCTTTTCTTTTGTTTAAGGAATCAGATATTACAACGACTTTTCTGATGATAAAAAAAATGTTTTTTAAAGATTTATTTTCTTTTTCTACACACTAAAAAATTGTTTACCTTTAAAAATCGTGAGTCATGCCGTAATTCAATTCCTTTCCTGCTCTTTCACTTTCAATCTTGAGCTAAAAAAATCCCCTCGTTATTTTCTCTTCGTTTTTTTAAGCTAATTTTCTCAAATCTTTCGATTCCATTTTCAGGCTGTTTTTGAAAGAAAGATATCCTTATGCTCTGGTTTTCTTTCATAATAATTTTATTGTGATAAAATTCGTTTTGTTGATATGAATTTTATGTAGCTTTATCCAGGAAACTGCCATTGTAATTATTTTTAGATAATGACATGTTATTGTTATCACATGTGTTGTAAATGTATAACTTTCATTCAATCATTGATTAATTCGTGTCGTGGCGTGACATTCACAACCTATGTATTGATTCAAAATGGGCCTACGAGGAATTCCTCTATTCTTCATATTTTACCAACTATGTTTATATTCTGCACAAAAGCTAGGTAAGTATGCCCAAAACGTATCTTCCGAGAAATATTTTGTGTATTTTTTGTCGGTTTTTCTTCAAAATACTCGTACGGGATGACGAGGTTGCCAACGGCCAGAGAACGTGTTGCTTGTAACAATGAACAATTACTCCAGCTTTGAAAACATAAATAATCAGCAAAATAGCAGTCAGTTTGAGATACAGCATAAGGAAGCTTAGTAAATGTGCTTAGCATGAATTAGGCTTATATTATTCGAATAATTTATGAAAATAGCTGAAGACTAACAGGAATTTTAGCATTGATTTCCGGTCGGGAAGAATGTTTTTGCGGACTTTTTTCTGTTTGATTTTTCTGCCCCAAACTGCAAAAAAGAATTGTAAAAGCAAGTTTAATGATTATATTTTATCTCACTTTCTGATTTTCAAGAATATTTTACGTTAAAATGCGTTTCCAAAGCGTTTAATTATTAAGGGAAAAAGCGGCTTAGCAATATTCTAGTTTCGTGAGGATCAGGTAATATGAGATAGGGGTAACTTGAGCCCCAGGTTGCGTGCTTTTATTATCCTATTTTCTGAAAAAATAACAAAGAAATATTATGAAAAATAACACAAAAGATGATATTCTTGAGCGGAAATTGGTATTATGATGAGAGGCGTAGTAAGAGTCCGGGAGTTGGAAAGAGGTGATGATGGGATTTTATACAAAATAAATATCAATAACCTCTCCTGAAAATCCAGATCTATCTCAGATATAAATTTTTTGAAGTCGATTTTCGCAGGATTTATGACACCTCAGTTTTGCAGTGACGTCATTTCTACGTCACTATTTCAGATCAGCTGGAAATATCGATAAGTTAAATTTATTGCATGCGTGGAAACTGACATGGGGGGGGGGGGGGGGGGGGGGAGGGAGGGGTCACCACTTTGTAAATCTCGTTTTATACTGGGCTAGCAAAAAAAAAAGAGCTCCCTCAAATACAGTTTTATCCCCTCCCCCCCCCCCTGCCCAGTCCCTAAGGCTTTTCTTTTGTCAAATACAACATGCATGGACAATTTAAAAAAATATTTTACTTTTCTCCTTTTACTTATTTTTACTTAAATTTTCTGGGGAACGCCCTCCCCTCCCCTCCCTTCGAAAAAGGAAAGCGCCTTCAAATCATGCAAAGATAGTCGGAGCTGTCGAGTGAGAATAAATATTTTTAAACCTCGGGACACCAGGGTACTTTCCTTAATTCACAGCTAATACCACACCGTGGTTTTTATTCCTTGAGTGTTATTCTTAATTTATTACTTTTTTAATTTAACCAATTTCAACTTTATATTTAAAGTTTTAAGGACATCTCCTCCGTCTCCTGTCCACGCTGGCGTGAATACAGACTTAGTTCTAACTTGTTCTGTCGACGACAGTAACTTAATTGTTTTAAAATGGGCAAGTTATACGAACAACGAGGTTAAAAGCACATCGAGTAATAGAAGTTTGACGAACGTGGTATTTCA
Source organism: Anthopleura sola (assembly GCA_023349425.1). Taxonomy (NCBI): domain Eukaryota; kingdom Metazoa; phylum Cnidaria; class Anthozoa; order Actiniaria; family Actiniidae; genus Anthopleura; species Anthopleura sola. The sequence continues at coordinate 2,886,267 of JALHLI010000017.1, read as the reverse complement.
CCGATTAAATTATTCTGACGATGGTGTTTATTATTGTCAAGCTTTCAATCAAACTAGTGGTTTAGTGGTTGCACAGACAAATATTACTGTAAAAGTTGGAGGTAAGTTTTTAATCGTTCCTTAAAAAGTGCTAGTCAACTACAATGCACTGCGCGCCTATATCATTGTTTACTTTCGAAATTTACCTTAGATTCGTTTATAAAATCTCACTCACGAAAAGCACTCATTATATCTTGATAATTTTAAATTTCTAGCTTGAATAACAAGACCGATGAAACTGGTTTCCCAAACGTCACCTACAAAACGGACATTTTGTCTGGCAGAGAAAATAGCGGATAGCATTGTTTTCGACGTGCAGTGCATTGTAGGTGATTCTTTAAGAGGCCAATATAGCACTTTGGTTTTCAATTAAGTCTGTCTGATAAGAACCCAGCCGAGAATTCTGGACGAGTTCTGCTAGGAAAAACACATGGTCTGAAATGCGAAAAAGTTACGCCCAAACTCCATGATTTAGGGTCCAATAATATCTGATATTAATTTTTTTCAACAGATCCACCTCCACAGCCGCCGTCACCAACGATGAAACGTGTCTGTGGTTATCCTCCTACTGAGGTTATTATCTCGTACCAATATACGACGCCCTTACTTACTCACGTGCACTATCCAGTCACCGTTGAACTCATCGTAATTCCAATATCCACGAGTAACCTCTGCATGAGAGTAAGCGACAACTTCAAGGTGGTTGAAAAAAGTAGACAAATCATTCATCGACCAAAAAATTATTCACTTGAAGTGAACGTAGCGGATACTGTAATGGAAATGGTTCCTGACTTCCCTTTCTGTAGTGACAACAACAGCCATGGATCGTGTACTCTCCTGTGTACAAGTGTTTGTACAAAAAATGTATTTGGGACAATATGTAGCGAGACAAGATTAAAGCCAATCAAACGTAAGTCATTTCTTCGCTTATTTTTTGTTTTGTTTTTCTTCGGGCGCTATCGAGAATATGAATTAGGGTTAGATACATGATGCGCGCTATCTAGAATAGGTATTAGGGATATGATACGTGATATGCGCTATCTAGAATAGGTATTAGGGATAGGATACGTGATGCGCACTATCTAGAACAGATATTAGGGATAGGATACGTGATGCACACTATCTAGAACAGATATTAGGGATAGGATACGTGATGCACACTATCTAGAACAGATATTAGGGATAGGATACGTGATGCGCACTATCTAGAACAGATATTAGGGATAGGATACGTGATGCGCGCTATCTAGAACAGATATTAGGGATAGGATACGTGATGCGCACTATCTAGAACAGATATTAGGGATAGGATACGTGATGCGCGCTATCTAGAATAGGTATTAGGGATAGGATACGTGATGCGCACTATCTAGAATAGGTATTAGGGATAGGATACGTGATGCGCACTATCTAGAATAGGTATTAGGGATAGGATACGTGATGCGCACTATCTAGAATAGGTATTAGGGATAGGATGCGTGATGCGCACTATCTAGAATAGGTATTAGGGATAGGATACGTGATGCGCACTATCTGGAATAGGTATTAGGGATAGGATACGTGATGCACACTATCTAGAATAGGTATTAGGGATAGGATACGTGATGCGCACTATCTAGAATAGGTATTAGGGATAGGATGCGTGATGCGCACTATCTAGAATAGGTATTAGGGATAGGATACGTGATGCGCACTATCTGGAATAGGTATTAGGGATAGGATACGTGATGCACACTATCTAGAATAGGTATTAGGGATAGGATACGTGATGTACACTATCTAGGATAGGTATTAGGGATAGGATACGTGATGCGCACTATCTGGAATAGGTATTAGGGATAGGATACCTAATGCGCGCTAACTAGAATAGCGAGCTAGTTAGCTATCTAGGATAAGTATTAGGGATATAGGAAAAATAATATACTGAGTCATCGTACCTTACACTTTGTAAATATTTTTGATTTTTTCTCAGCATACAGTGGCGAGGTCGCCGACTTCAGGTCTATAAAAGTCGGACGAAATAGCATCTCTGTGGCTTGGGGCTTACCAAGGTGCCTCAGAAACAGGGTGCAGATGTATCAAAACTTGCATTATTGGATTTGGTGCGAACGCTCCTCGTGTGGGAGCAAGATAATGGTAAAGTGTTATAGGATCTTATTCAATATTACAACCAAAAGCGGTCTTCTTGTTTCCGTTAAAAAATGCGGCATTCTTCCAACCTTCAAATATTATCGATACCCAGAAACATCCACTGTGCTGGCCAAAGTAAGGGCACGGCTTACTCACAGATCGAATTGGAATTTAGTATGAAAACCGGAGAATCCGCTAACCAAACTCTAGAATCAAGCGAGAGACCTAACCAACATTACTCACATTTGAAGCCTCGTCTGGAAATCGACGTACTACCACTACTCGACAATAGACCTCATTGGCTTGGGGTATTGTTGTCCCATTTTAGACCACGTGTCATTCTCTTGAGAATAAGGTTCTTTGTTTGAGTTGTATCCATATTCATGTATCTTCTCATGCACAACCGTTAAAAAATGAAATGATACTCTGGGGAATGACACGTGGTCTGAAACGGGACAACATCACACCCAAGCCCATGAGGCCAGGTCTATTGTTTCTTTCATTACGACAGCCACGTCTTTGCGCATTTTCATATTTTTCATGGGTTGCCTAAAGGTCTTCTTCAGCTATCCTCTGCGGATAATTTTCTAGCAAAACCATGCAACACTTGCAGTGAAAAACAGTTGATGCATAAAATATATTCGTCTTCTCTAGATGTGGTCCAGTGATTGATATAAAAACTTATTCATGTACCAAACTATAAGTTAAAGAATCCTAGCCACTACAATACACTGCGCCCCTTTTATCATTGTTTACATACAAAACACATCTTAGATTCGTTGCCAAAATCTATAGAGTCTCAAAAAAAGCATAACATAATTACTTATCATAATATCTTGATAGTTTTAAAACTACTAGCTTGAATAAAAAGAACAACGGAACTGAATTCCCAAACTTAACCTACAAAACAGCCATTTTGCCTGGAAGACAAAATGGCGGATTGATTTGTTTTAAGCGCGCACAGAGTGTATTGCAATTGACTGGGATTGTTTAATAAATTTGATCATGATTTATTTAATTTTTCTTGATTGTTTTTACATTCCTATTGGATATTTTTGGCCGTAAATGGAAAAGCTAGTTATACTAGAATCATATTTCTTTTCTTTTCTTTTCTTCAGAAAACGTATGATGTTAACGCCATTTCCGGTTTGAACTACACTATCCATTCACTCATCGAACACACAAACTATACAATCTACGCCAGTTCTTCGTTCTTACCGTATTTCTTAGACGCTAGCAAGCATGTTTCTATTTCAGTACAGACGAAGGAAGGAGGTGAGTAGAACCTAACTTTTTTCATAGCGAAACACTAGAGTATTTGGTGAGACTTTTCCTTAGCGAGAGTTAGAGGCTTGAAGCGCGCCGTTTCGTGAGCGAACTGGGAAAAAAATATTTCAGATTTTATCGATGCCCTGAAAAAACTCCTAGGCTGATCTAAGTCAGGGTACAACTAACTCAAAGATCGAATCCTGAAACAACCTTTAGGCTTATCTAAGTCAGGGCACTGCTAACTCACAGATCAAATTTGAATTTAGCGTGTTAGGTTTTTGCGAAGCGAGGAAAACCGGAGAACCCGGAAAATACCCTCGAACCAAGAGAGAGACCAAGCAAACCCTACGCTCACGTGATGGCGAGCCTAGGAATCGAACCCGAGACCCCAGAGGTGAGAGGTGAATGCACTACTACCCCAACCTTGATTGCGCTAATATATAAGAAATAGTAACTATGTTAAAGGTCCTTCAATAACAAAGCTGCTTTCCCAATAGATCATTTTCGAGATGCGCGAGCGCTTTCAAAAATATCGCAGGCGCAGACATGATCTCGAGTCAATAGCTCGCGCATCTCGAAAATGATCTATTAACAAACGCACGGATTTAGCTTACTAACTTGGGCTCCCTGTGTTACTGACGAACATATCCACAATCCAGAACGTTCTTAATAAATCGCAAATCTTTCATTTCCCTCTTTTAGTTCCAAGGGAGGCTCCAGTAATAGACACAATAAGATGGCTATCCGAGTGCACTAAGTCAAATGGTACAGCTTTAGTTTCATGGAAGGTAAGCTTATATATACTTAACTGTCCAGGGTCCTGTTAATCTTACTGCGCATGCTCGATGAAATGTCAAAGACTGGGAAACCCTAGAATTTCAAGAGTTCTGATTGGTTAGAATATTTGTCGCAATAATTGATTGAAAACCGCGCTAGCGATCACAAGAGCCCTAACAATAAAGGATTAAAAATACTAAAAAGGAGTAAATACTGCTCTTCCTGGAGTAAGATTAAAAAACCCGATTATTTAGGAAGCGCGTGCTCTAGCTATAATTCAAATCCGAGCATGCGCATTACATACCAGGTACCCAGATTTCTGGATACCGCGCGCTAGGGTTTCTCAGAGTCTCTGGCATTTCGTCGAGCATACGCAGTAAGAATGACAGAATTCTGGGGTCTTGAGTGTATACTTATATTCATAGCTAAACGCCTACTGAAGTCAAACAAGAAAGTAGAACTACCTTGACGTCTTTCCTAAAAGAGACAGTTTTTCAATCGTCTCATAATTGGAACACTTTTTCATTCCATTGATTATTCTCTACAGGCTAATGACAAAGCAGCTTTGCTTGGTGAAGTAAGGCAGTACATCCTAACATATCAAGAAGCTAACAGCTCGTCAAGAACCATAAGAAACGTTTCCGCCAGTGTACAGCAACTTGTAATATCGGGATTACGAATGGATAAAAGCTATAAGTTAACTATAAGAGTTTGTACTGGTGGGGGCTGTAAGGCAAGTTCTTACTATAGCTTATCACGATCCTTTGATTGTACGTCATCGGACACACCACCTGGTAAGTATAATGAGAAACACTTTAGGAATCGACGATTCGCTTGCCTCTCCCCTTGAGGCGATTTCTTAGTAACATGATGCTTCTTATTTCATGCTTAGATCGATCTAAAGTTTGCGATTTAAAGTGGATTTGGATACCAATTGGAGTCATCTTTATCTCAGTATTGGCTTCAATCTCTGTGGGCTATGCAGTTTTCAAGCAGAGACGCAAAGGAAGGCAAGTAGACTGATGACATTTTAACACAGGCAACCCAATGGGTAGATTTTCTACGGCCCGGAAAACTAACTGTGGCGTACCCAGCGTAATTTGTATGGGTTCTGGGGCCCCTTTATCGAATTTCAAAATTGAATGCCTGTACTAGGGATCTTGAGTGACAGACTTCGGACAGAAGAACTCCACCCCCACCCCCACTCCCTAGCGAAAATTTCAGCTGAGTACTCCTTTGATCGAGTACTGTCAGTTTTCATCTTTAGTAGCTTGAGATTCACCAGACGTATAATCAACTGATAATAATTCTTTTTTTGACATCTTTTGTTAGGGTAAACCTGCGGCCTCTTCCTACTGACGGGATTCACCCAACGGTTAGTATAATGCTATTCAACTTTACAGCGCTTTTCATACGACTCCAGACGTCTGCCGTTTTAGCTTCCATAAATCAAATTTACGACAGGCCGAGTTCATTCCGATTGATCAAGAAATTCCCGTGTGAAAATGGCTGTCTAGTCGAGGGAATTTCCTTAGTTGTCGCTCGATCGGAATGAACTCGGCTCGTCGTAAATTTGATTGACGGAAGCTAAGACGCCAGACGTTTGGAATCAGTAGGTAGCAAACATATGAAAAGCGCTGTAATGTTTGACTAGTAATGTCTAGTAATGATGTAAATTTGAAGTGGAAAACTGAAAGGGATCCTGGGAATTACGTTAACCAATTTACCTTTTCGGCGCTAGGCTTTCACGTGGTCTTCACGTGGTGGATCATGTTACGGTCACCAAAAAGTTCGGACATTGTTGTTGAATTGCCACACGATCGTACTAACTTTTATACAATTTATTGACTTGATTTGTTTCTTCTGTTCTCAAATTTTTATCAAAACGTCTTTAGAAACAAATTATTTAGATAGTGTCACTAAGATTTTGAGAACAGAATTAACAAATTAAGTAGATAAATTGTATAAAAGTTAGTACGATCGTGTGGCAATTCAACAACAATGTCCGAACTTTTTGGTGACCGTAACATGATCCACCACGTGAAAGCCTAGCGCCGAAAAGGTGAATTGAACTAATAAAGCGTACAAATCCGGATGGACGACAACAAAGCCAAGTAATACAGATTCCTCTTCTCAATATCTGAATATCTGCTGAAATATCAAGCTGAGAAATTAAAATCCAAATTTGAAAAGGGATAATGTCTGAACACTGTCAGCATGTGTCTCGTGATAGAATTTTCCAACGTCGTTCAGTGATTGGCGATTGCATGCACAACCGAAAGGAACTGTGGGGCGGCATTAAGAATTTCTTCAAAATTAATTTGATCTTAAATATCTAAACGATACCATCTAGAGTCTTCGCTGAATAGTGCAGGCATCGTTTACAAATAGGTTTCTTTTATGTTAGAGAAAATTCATATTTTTCTTCTTCGCCATAGGCTGATTTTACCTCATATCAAGCGGAGCTCGACAGTGATTACGCATGCGCAGATGGACGATTGTCATCCTGGAGTGACCCAGAATTCCTTGCAAATGAACCCCAAGTACTCAGAATAAGTAGCACGTGTTTGTCCAGAAGTTCTAGTGTCCTGACATGTAACACAGAAATACAGACGACATTTCAGTCATAAGTGTTGACAAAATCGCAATTAATTTCCACATATTAGATCTGTACATGCGAAATATGGCGCGTTGAAAGGACATGAGACGAACTCAATTCAAGCTACTGGCGCTCTTCTTCCACACCGTCGATCGATCGAGGAAACACTGAAGAAGCTAGATTAGTCCAAGCCCCCTCCCCTCCCCCAAGATTTTTGTGTGTCAATACGACATATACATGAAAGAAAGTGATTCTCGTGATGCACCGTATTTCTTTTAAAGTATAGATGGTTGTAATTCCACAAAAAAGTTTTTAAAATAAATGATTCATACCAAGAAGAATAGTTCACCAAGCAGATAAATTATTACACATGTTGGAACGCTGAATAAAGAAGATTTTTTTAAATATACTTTGTAAACATTATTATTTTTTATTATTATTATTTTAATTTTAATTATTAATTAATTAAAAATTCTGGTTATACTGAAGTCGTCTAACATTATAAGCCCCCCTCCCCTCCCCGGTTATAAGCCTTGCCAGTTACAGGCCGTTGATAAGCTCACCTGTTGTCCCTCCCTCACCAAATATATGCCCTTAGCTTATAATGAGCGCAACGCTTCCAGTTAGATATTGCCAGAATTTTGATTCGTAAATATTATCTTAATTGGGCTTCCTGTGGCAAAGCGAGAGTTATTTACACACCTGTTTTTACACTTTAAATTCAAAATAAGAAAGGAAAAAGATAAACATTCTTTGCTGTTATTACTGTAGTAAACAAAAAATAATAATTTCTCTCAAGTTTTTTACTCTGTTAACAGAAATATGAAAGCTCACCGCTCAGCACATAAATTATATACATAGTGTAACGCAATCTGTTGCCACACAACACTACCAATATCAGCAACGACACGCCGATCGACTTCCGCTCTAGATCTTGTGATGTACAGCGAGGCATGTTGTTTCGTATTGTAACTCTGCCTGTATTTCTCGTGTTTGGAGGGTTCAAGATCGCTCACACAGGTAAGATTGTAATAAAATATCATCATATCTTAGTAATAACTACAATGAATAACACCCAAATAGAATACACAGTTGTTTTTAGTTAATAAATAACTGGCCAACAGAAAGTAGCCACCATATTGATATACGGCATGCTTGCTGACCAAGATATACTTCCAAAATATCACAAAATCTTGACGGCTTATATACCTCGATCTATTCTAAAATAACAAAGATAATATAGGCATTTGTCGTAGCCAGTTTCCCTGTAATCTAAAGACCACATTTTGGAATAATGACGTTGATGAAGAATTGCCTTGCAAAAAGCCGTATGAGTATTGAGAATTGTTTTTCATTTGTAATACGTACAAAAATGTACATGACTCAGTTGTAACATTCAAGTTTTATAAACCGTTATATTTCTAAAGTAAATTGAAAGAGAAAGAAGAAATTGAAATGTGAATTTTAGTTCTGATTTCCGTATAAATTGATGCGTGGTGCTGATTTACGAGAAATCCATTTCTTGGAAAACACTGTGAGACACCGGAAGTCGATGGTTTGATAGCTTAATCTTTTTGTTTCGCTTTTATAGCTTAAAAAAAAAAAGAATGTTAGCTACTAAACTAGCATTCAAAAGACATGCTTTGAATTAATGATATTTGATGTAGAAAAATTTTAATTTTAATCTTAAAAGATTTTTTTGTAAATATAAGAAATAATAACTTAATAATAGAAAAACACAGGGTGACCAACTTCCTGTTTATATTTTCCTGTATTTTTTCTTCCTTTCTAAAGCCATTCTACATTTTTTTTTTAATTCAATCAACTTTCCTATGATACTTTTTAAATTATTTTTCTAGATATCAAAATATAAGCCATTCTAAGAAATGTACTTCACAATTTTAAAGCACTGGGCAAATTTTCCCATTCCAGACAATATGTTATTTCCTAGAGTGTCATTACTTTGCTTAATGATTGCGCATGAGAAGACATATATATGAATATGGATACAACCCAAACAATTATAATGTCATTCCTAAGCGAATGACGTGGTCTGAAATAATCATGGGAAAACATTGCGCTCAAGCGAATTAAGGTTAGAGAATATCTGTTTTTATGCATAATACCAGACAAATTATAAACACAAATTTACAGTAATCAGATTGTAAGTTCTATTTTACCTAATGTTTTGATCTTATAGGGCATAGTAACAGTAACTAAGGGGATTCAGGGCCTAGTTATGTTTTGTATATTAACCATTACTGACCACATCACATTTTTGTGAGTCATTAATCATTTATTTGATAAATTAATTAAACTAGTCGTTGCATATTGCAAGTGAAGTGCTGAGAGTCTGTGCATTGTGGAATGAATTCTATATGATACCACTGTCCAATATTCAATCAAGAAGCCTTGACCACACAATAGCTGCAATGAAAAACTCATAAAATAACATCGCCTTTCCCATAAAATGTCACTAAATCGTTTGTGAACTTGACTTAAATAAATTTAAGTTTGACTGTGATGCTTACTAGGTTGTGAAAAAGAAGACTTGGCTTGCTTTCTTGAACGATACGAATAAACATATTTAACGTAAGCTAATCCCGCTGAATATACATACTGCATGCTCCGACATTCAATGGAACAGACACAAAAATCAAGATTTTTTCCTGGCATATAGCACACAGGGATCCCAACCCTGAAAACCTCTTTCCTTTTTTCATTTAAGAAATACCTCCAGCTCCACCTAGGCCACAGTGTTTGATCAAAGGGTGGCCTCCAAGATGGAATATATTGACTTTACTATCAGATGATGTTACTAGCAATATCACCTATCAAGCTCAATACTGCCATTCAAGTTTAAAGACCAGATTCTGCAATAAACATGAATTCTACAAAACTGTCTGTACATTCAACAAAACCAGTAAGTACATGTGATATCCTAATTTATCCCTCAATATAGAAAAATATATCAGCCAATCAGAGTGGAGGAAAGCTGTTGTATATTCGTCGGTATTTCCCTCTTCCTTCCCATCATGCACTGGACATTGAATCTACACATTTGTATTGCTTTCTTGTGGCACGTACACCATGGAATATCCCACTTGTCACTTGTATTTTCTTTGTATACACAATTGCAAGAAGGCTTGTGTGTACGTCAGTCTTGCATTTTCAACCCTCACAATAAGGGGCCCTAACTTATAAAGAAGTGACTGGGAAGGGGTCCACCTAAGGCTTGGGATTTGCACTGATTTCTAATTTTTAAAAATATGTTATAGAAAATTCCATGTTTGATTGTGCAGTCACATTGCAGTTGCATCAACATATTATACCCGTTTCCCATTTTTAGAGCTGAGCAAGTCCCACAGTTTCATTTGCAGATATTGATTTTTTAGAGCAAAAATAGCACCTTGTAGTTCTATTCAGATATTTTAATTCACAGGTAGCCCAAGCTGGGTTTCTGTGGTGTCATATTATAAAAAAATGTATGGGGAACTATAAAAAACCTCAATAAAATCGTCAAAATGTGAAATAAAGTAAAGAAATCTTAGCTGACCTTTGAGAAGTTATACCTCTATCGCCCTGCCTGGTTAGAATTCGGATTAAGCCAGTTCTAGCATTTTTTTCCTCCACTGTTACATTCTCTTATAATATGACACCACAGAAACCCAGCTTGGGCTACCTGTGTTTAATTAAGCTGTAGCTTGACCAATGATGTCCTGCACAACAAGCCAGTCCCCACTGCATCAACCTTATTTTATTGAAGAAGTAGAGAATGCATGCGCATGCTGTGTGCAGTTATAAAGCATGCAGGGTTTAGCAGAATAACATGATAAATTAGTGGTAGGAGAAGCATGACGCATAGTGGAGTGCTTCTCATGCAACACTTCTTGAGTGTACTGACATTCCCCAAGTGCAACAACAAAAAAATAGTTTTTTATTTCTTTTATAAAATACAAATGCATGTGCATGCTGTACACTCTCAGTAATGCATGTGCGTGCTGTGTGCTCTCAGTAATGCATATGCCATCAACCAATCAAAAAGTGAGATTTATTAACAGTTATTCTATAATAATTTCTTTACTTTGTAGACAGAATCAAGGCTACACTCTTCCAATGCAACATGACAGAAGTGGTATGGAGTTTGTATCCAGACCTTGTGGACCCACGTTTACCCTCTAAAGTCAAAGGAAACACATTATGTACCATTATCAGCGCAACTATTAACAATGGGACGAGTTACAGCAAGAAAAAATGTTGCAGTGTCAGGTCAAATAGTAAGGATTAATTTACTAAAATTATGGTTTTGGTATACAAAGATACATAAGCTACAGGGCTGTAGCTATGAAGAGGCAAGCAAGGCATCTGCCTCGGTAAAATTTCAGATATTTTAATTATCTTTTACTCTAACTTTTTAGATGTGTGTACAGGAATTTCAAATCTCCAAGGAACGCCTTCAGCAAAGCGTGAACTCAACATAACTTGGGAAACACCTGCAGACATCAATGATGTATGGAACGAAGTTCTTATCTATGAAATTCGTTACACTGGCAACAACCAAACTAAGGTACATCATAATATATCTTCTGATCAGTCTTCAGTAAGATATGTGCAGCTCTACCCCCCCCCCCCCACCACCACCACCAAATCACAATGTATTAATGGTAATGCGAATTCGAAAGTAGAGAATAATAAAATATCTTTTTCATGATCAAACTTTTTTTTTTCATTTCAATTTTCAGACTAAAACTTTTAGTCCCTTCACGGACAAATCGAGACGTTCATCACGCCAACATAGTGTAATCCTCAAGAATCTTCCTCCTTTTACTAAATATTTTATTGAGATTTCTTGTTACTATACATCGCCAGCTGAGAATTTTGATTCACAAGTGTATGCCCAAACATTACCAGAAGGTATTTCTTGTACTCATTTAATATTTCTTTTCGATTCTCTTTGCTTCCATTGCTTTTTCCTTTTATCTTTTAGCGCTGCATGCCCTTCAGTCGCATTATGTTTTGGTAAAGAACATTAGATTGTGAAGATTTAAAATATTTGCAACACCTTGTAACCTGATGTTACAACTGCGATATGCCCTAAATGACGCACAATAAACCCTAGGTGATGCGCAGTGTACCCTAGGTGACTCGCAATATGCCCTAGGTGATGCGCAATATGCCCTAAGGTGACGCGCAATATGCCCTAGGTGACGCGCAGTAGACCCTAGGTGATGCGCAATATGCCGTATGTGATGCGCAGTAGACCCTAGGTGATGCGCAATATACCGTATGTGATGCGCAATATACCGTATGTGATTCGCAGTAGACCCTAGGTGATGCGCAATATACCGTATGTGAGGCGCAGTAGACCCTAGGTGATGCGCAATATACCGTATGTGAGGCGCAGTAGACCCTAGGTGATGCGCAACATACCGTATGTGAGGCGCAGTAGACCCTAGGTGATGCGCAATATGCCGTATGTGATGCTCAGTAGACCCTAGGTGATGCGCAATATACCGTATGTGAGGCGCAGTAGACCCTAGGTGATGCACAATATACCGTATGTGAGGCGCAGTAGACCCTAGGTGATGCGCAATATACCGTATGTGAGGCGCAGTAGACCCTAGGTGATGCACAATATACCGTATGTGAGGCGCAGTAGACCCTAGGTGATGCGCAATATACCGTATGTGAGGCGCAGTAGACCCTAGGTGATGCGCAATATGCCGTATGTGATGCTCAGTAGACCCTAGGTGATGCGCAATATACCGTATGTGAGGCGCAGTAGACCCTAGGTGATGCACAATATACCGTATGTGAGGCGCAGTAGACCCTAGGTGATGCGCAATATACCGTATGTGAGGCGCAGTAGACCCTAGGTGATGCACAATATACCGTATGTGAGGCGCAGTAGACCCTAGGTGACTCGCAATATGCCCTAGGTGATGCGCAATATGCCCTGAGGTGACGCGCAATATGCCCTAGGTGACGCGCAGTAGACCCTAGGTGATGCGCAATATGCCGTATGTGATGCGCAGTAGACCCTAGGTGATGCGCAATATACCGTATGTGATGCGCAATATACCGTATGTGATTCGCAGTAGACCCTAGGTGATGCGCAATATACCGTATGTGAGGCGCAGTAGACCCTAGGTGATGCGCAATATACCGTATGTGAGGCGCAGTAGACCCTAGGTGATGCGCAACATACCGTATGTGAGGCGCAGTAGACCCTAGGTGATGCGCAATATGCCGTATGTGATGCTCAGTAGACCCTAGGTGATGCGCAATATACCGTATGTGAGGCGCAGTAGACCCTAGGTGATGCACAATATACCGTATGTGAGGCGCAGTAGACCCTAGGTGATGCGCAATATACCGTATGTGAGGCGCAGTAGACCCTAGGTGATGCACAATATACCGTATGTGAGGCGCAGTAGACCCTAGGTGATGCGCAATATACCGTATGTGAGGCGCAGTAGACCCTAGGTGATGCGCAATATGCCGTATGTGATGCTCAGTAGACCCTAGGTGATGCGCAATATACCGTATGTGAGGCGCAGTAGACCCTAGGTGATGCACAATATACCGTATGTGAGGCGCAGTAGACCCTAGGTGATGCGCAATATACCGTATGTGAGGCGCAGTAGACCCTAGGTGATGCACAATATACCGTATGTGAGGCGCAGTAGACCCTAGGTGATGCGCAATATACCGTATGTGAGGCGCAGTAGACCCTAGGTGATGCGCAATATGCCGTATGTGATGCTCAGTAGACCCTAGGTGATGCGCAATATACCGTATGTGAGGCGCAGTAGACCCTAGGTGATGCGCAATATACCGTATGTGAGGCGCAGTAGACCCTAGATGATGCGCAATATGCCGTAGGTTGCTGTGTTGTGCAGGACTAGCTACTTTTTGTAATCATTTGTTTATGAAGTCTGTTGCGCAAAAACATTAAAGCTTTATTATGTATTTTGTTCCTTTCTAGCTCCGTATAGTCCTCCTACAATCACATACGTCCAGACGGTGTCATCAAATGATTCCATGAAGACGGTTAAATTACAGTGGAAGGTACATAAAAATCAATTTTCCATCTTCTCATTTCATGATCATGCTGTTATTTCAAAAAAGGTTGAAGGGCGAATGGCGATCGGTGATTGCACGACCAAAAGGAACTACGGAACAATAAGAAGTTCTTCATGTTCACACCTCAACAATGCCTGCGCCATGTAGCGAAGACCTTAGATGGCTAGTAGTATAGTATTTTATTACAATACAAATAGTATTTTATTCAGGACGAAAATTATCAGTGACATACAATAAAACATTCAAGAGAGCCAAAGCAGAAACTAACACGCAGCTAAAATAAATAAATCAAATAAGCATCCTGAAAGGAAGTTTGGAGGTTAGCCCTATGTGAGAACTCCCTAAACGCGAATGTTCGTCTGGACATGGAAAATATCCACTTATATCTCAAACAATTAAAATAAAATTGTCATTTTTTTACCGCAGCATCCACCCAAGAACAAGAGGAATGGGATCATTTCAAGATCAGTGGTATCATATCGGAATCAAAGCAATCTTTCACTTCCAAAACACATGCCCGTCAATGGTTCCAATCTGATTATCCCTGGCCTTGCAAGTGAAACTGTCATCGAAGGGCTTGATCTCAATTATGATTACTTGGTGACCGTTAAGTCGTGTACTGTTGAATGCAGTAATGAAAGCTCAGAGTATCAGATCAAGGGTGAATCAAGGGGTAAATATATACCAAAAACGTTGTTGGTAGGAGATCTAAGATTTGAAATCTGAAACAATTCGCCATCCCCCAAAGGTGGTGGCATATTTAGATGTTAACTTGTTGCGAACTTTGTATACTAATTAAGAAGGCAAAACAATTATCACTTTCCTTCAGATTTAAATTCACAGCTTACAAGACACTATTATTTTCGGCCTCAGCTTTCAGATTTTCAGATCTCCGAGCGAGTAACCTTTTTTAAATAGCTGTACATGTAATTCAAAAACGTTTTCTGTCGTTAAGGTCTTCGTTGGGTATGAAGAAACCCTTATTCACCTACTGCTCCTTTCGGCCGTGCAATCGCTAATCACCGATCGCAATTGGCCGTTTGCCCCTTCAACCTTTTTTCGAAATAAGTTGTATAGACCGCACCCCCTTGCACCTGACGTCAAAGCAGCTCAATTTGGAAGACAAAAAAAAAATTCAATCTTCTGAGAATTGGAACCTATTTGTTTTGCCTCGAAATTGAACAGTATTTCGACGTGGTGCAAGGGTTCTATACTGATCTTGCCGATGATTGATATGAGCTCTCGTTCTCTAGCTGATTGGATTCTTACTTGTGTGTACTTGTATGTTGTTAGTTCCTCGCCCATCCCCACAGGCATCAACTGGAATTTACCTAACCGACGTTATTGTTACGGTCCTGTCAATCTTGGGAGTTATCTTGGTGGTAGTTTTAATGGGAGTCTTCTATATTGTTTATCAGCGCAGGAAGAAAAGGTACGTGTACACAGCTGATTTAACTTTAATTTTTGAATAAACTTTAAGGTTGACATAATGGATGCCCCTCTGAACCAAACAGAATACTCCAGTTTCGAATTCTCTGGTCCTTTATTTATTTTGTGTAGAACATTCACGTGTTTCATTAAAGTTCCGTGGAATTTTAAAGTGTTTGTATTGTTTAAGTTGTGCGCACTTCACTTCACCGTGGGTAGGTATAAATATTTTGATGCTGACTGCTGAAATTACGCTAACCCTGGTGAGTAAATGAGTCAAGGAAGACAGAGGTATTGTACAAATTCGAAGTTGTGCGCACTTCTAAAGTTCTGTGGAATTTTAAAGTGTTTGTATTGTTGAAGTTGTGCGCACTTCACTTCACCGTGGGTAGGTATAAATATTTTGATACTGACTGCTGAAATTACGCTAACCCTGGTGAGTAAATGAGTCAAGGAAGACAGAGGTATTGTACAAATTCGAAGTTGTGCGCACTTCACTTCACCGTGGGTAGGTATAAATATTTTGATGCTGACCGCTGAAATTACGCTAACCCTGGAGAGTAAATGAGTCAAGGAAGACAGCGGTATTGTACAAATTCGAAGTTGTGCGCACTTCACTTCACCGTGGGTAGGTATAAATATTTTGATGCTGACCGCTGAAATTACGCTAACCCTGGAGAGTAAATGAGTCAAGGAAGACAGCGGTATTGTACAAATTCGAAGTTGTGCGCACTTCACTTCACCGTGGGTAGGTATAAATATTTTGATGCTGACTGCTGAAATTACGCTAACCCTGGTGAGTAAATGAGTCAAGGAAGACAGAGGTATTGTACAAATTCGAAGTTGTGCGCACTTCTAAAGTTCTGTGGAATTTTAAAGTGTTTGTATTGTTGAAGTTGTGCGCACTTCACTTCACCGTGGGTAGGTATAAATATTTTGATGCTGACCGCTGAAATTACGCTAACCCTGGTGAGAAAATGAGTCAAGGAAGACAGAGGTATTGTACAAATTCGAAGTTGTGCGCACTTCTAAAGTTCCGTGGGATTTTAAAGTGTTTGTATTGTTGAAGTTGTGCGCACTTCACTTCACCGTGGGTAGGTATAAATATTTTGATGCTGACCGCTGAAATTACGCTAACCCTGGTGAGTAAATGAGTCAAGGAAGACAGCGGTATTGTACAAATTCGAAGTTGTGCGCACTTCACTTCACCGTGGGTAGGGTGAGTATTTTGAAGCTGACCGCTGAAATTACGCTAACCCTGGTGAGTAAATGAGTCAAGGAAGACAGCGGTATCGTACAAATTCGAAGTTGTGCGCACTTCTAAAGTTCCGTGGGATTTTAAAGTGTTTGTATTGTTTAAGTTGTGCGCACTTCACTTCACCGTGGGTAGGTAAGTATTTTGATGCTGACCGCTGAAATTACGCTAACCCTGGTGAGTAAATGAGTCAAGGAAGACAGCGGTATTGTACAAATTCGAAGTTGTGCGCACACAATTTAATTGCCCGCATTGCTTTTTGGTTAGAAAAAAATGCTAAGGTACAAGATAAGAGTTTGAGTTAATGTGCTCTTTATTAACAGGAGAGATCAGGCGATTGGGCGTGCTCCGTTACCGGACGATTTACAGGTCAGTTAAGCGTGTATCTGTCTGTCAGTGCCTACCCTTCTGTCTGTCTGTCTCTTTATGTCTCAACTTCATATTTCCATTTACTTAACCATTTTTTGACAAGTAAAAAAGTAAACACAAATTGTAAGAGAAATGACTGGATAAGACAAAATCTCGGGGATTGTTTTGACGGAGTTCTTGTGGATTTGGCGGGAACATTTATTCGCGCCAAAATTCCGCAACCCTTACCATTCTACTCATTCATGTCTGGGAATATCAGTGCTCATATAGACGCATCAAGAGTTCCGCGCTGCTGCTCAATGCGCATGCTCGGGATTAAAAAGTGGGATAATGTTTTGTATAATATGCAATTTTTTGCTATATTTGATTCAGAATTCGCTTAAACGGTACGCGATCGTGAATATTTAGTGAAAATTGTACTTGACAAGAAAGATAAAACTAAAATATAGAATATTTTACAAATTGTATCCCACTTTTTAATCCCCTGAGCATGCGCATATAGCAGCAGCGCGGAATTCTTGACGCGTGTATATACACTCAGCTATTTCAAAAAAGGTTGGTGAAGGTTTTGTTGCATGTTGCGTCCTACATGTTGCACATTTGCTTACCAAGCTTTAAATGTATTTTATTCATATGAAAATAATATCAGCGCAAAAGAAAATATGCTGGAAAAACCTGCAGACAAAGTTTGGGAAAATCCAGTATTGCTGTGACCTGTTGCTGCTTGAATTCAGATCACCTAAATTGCATTTCGGGCTTGGTATGCAACATGCAACATACAACATGCAACATGCAACATGCAAAATAACCTTCACCAACCTCGTTTGAAACAGCTGTATTCCTTTCTTTTCTGCATTTTTTCTAATTTATCTCTTGTCATTGTTGTAGGACTCGTTCATTACTCCAGACATCAGTGAAAATTTGGATAGTTCAGACTACGCACGCCCAGCAGCGATTCTACCTACTTCTGTTGAATGCCCCGATCACGAGCGAGCATCCATACTTCAGAACGAAAATGACGGAGGTGATTCAGAGATGAGAATACCCAGCATGGAAGAAATACCGCTTTGCTGAAACTCGGGGTCTGTTGCATTAATTTATTCGGGGTTACTGTAAATGGCACATTGCCCCCTCCCCCCAAGTGAATTATTCTTAATAAAATATAACTGAAATAGAGGGTTATTTCAATTTTAGCGCTCGACAGGGCGACCGCTGAAAAGTATTTCATGGTTATGCATGTATAGCATAATTACATCTAATAGCATTTGACAGTGCCACAACTGACACGCGTGAAAAACGTCTGCGCATGCTCTAAGTCCGTATGCAAATTAGTCGAAAGCGTCTTCGTGCTATTGTAAAAATATTCAAATTTGACTTTCACACTTGCCTGAAGAATAGCCTTTACAAAATGCCAAAACTTAAGATCAGTTCTTGAAACTTAAGGCTAATTCTTTCATATTATCTTTACTGACACGTTATCTTGGTCTCACAAAAGTACACCCACGAATTTTTTTGTATACTCGGAGAAAACAAGCATTTATTTTCTCACTAAAACTCTATAAATTCTTGGTAAGCGTGCTGAAAGGCACGCATGCGCAAACGTTTTTCTTTAGTGTCGCCACAACTATAACCGGGGCCACTTAGACAAAGACAACCAACCAAAATGGAGAATTAAAACAATGCATTCCAACTTTGTCCAATCGAGCCAATCAGAGACCATAAAAAATAGCAATTATAGCATTTCAACTTTGAGTCCATCCAATGCAACAAACTTATATATCGTGTACACAACTCATTTTCCAGGTTTCTGATTGGCTCATCTACGCAAAGTTGGCATGCATTTTTTCATTCTACATTGTGATTGGTTCTTGCTGTCTAAGTTTTCCCAGTTATATTTGAGGTATTTTAGAGTGAAGTCACTAAACCCGTGAAACAAAAATTGCTTCTTAACGTGTAATAGTACAGTCAAATTGACACAAAAGAAAACAATGGAATCAGGTTCTACTAATGTGATAGAGTTGTTCTCATTAGACCTTTTTGCTCTATCACTATTTTCGACTTCGTGCGCTTTCAGAACAATAGGTGCATCAAAGACTGTACGAAATTTGAACATCTTTAGAATTAGAACAAAAGATATTCGTATTTCATTGTTGTTGAACAATAGTTGTAGTCAGGTCATAATTTCAAGATACGTAAGTGTTGTGCATTGGTATGGCCCGACCAACAATGAAATACAAGCCTCTTTTGTTCTAATTCTAAAGATGTTCGAATTTCGTACAATCTTTGATGCACCTATTGTTCTTTAAGCGCACGAAGTCGAAAATAGTGATAGAGCAAAAAGGTCTATTAACCCGTGAAACAAAGTGTGCTTATTAAAGTGTAATAGTAAAAAAAAAAAAAAAAAAATACCGAATAGAAAACAAAAGAATCAGAGTGACGTAGAGTGTAACAGACCCCTTGTAGCACGTCGGAATGCAGCTCAATTTGGAGGGCAAAACAATAGGTTCCAATTCTCAAGAGATTAAGATTCTTTTGTTTTGCCCTCCAAATTGAGCTGACGACGTCACGTGCCAGGGGTCTATACGCTAAAGTGAATTTCACGGGTTTATACTGAGAACCGCTCTATCAATTTCATGGGTTTAGTGACTTCACTCTACTGGGCCGTGAACTTGAACAAAGTTAGTGACTAGAGTACAAACACTAAAAGTGTGCAACATAAATACCACTAAATACTGGTAAATTATGCTAATTCTATTGTTCTCTATTGTTTAATCAACACTATTTAGTGGTAAATAGTGCAAAGTATTGCACACTTTTAGTGTTTGTACTCTAGCACTTACACTTTTTTGGCTTCTCTAAACATTCATTCATCTGATAAATTTTCCTCCGACATTTTCTATGGAAATGTATTTCAACAGACGAAAATAATTTTTTTGAAGGGCTCGATTTCCCAGAGTTCTTTGTGAGCTTTGATGCACATTGCCTATTCAGTATATGAAACTGGTTTCCAACTTGGCCCACTGTCACTCACGCACACTACCACTACATTATATATTCTATGCAAACAACTCTCAACTCACATGTTGATTTTTACGGAGGGAGGAAAGACCAGAGAACCTGGAGAAAAACCCTCGTGGCAAGGGAGAGAACACCCCATCAGACAACCTGCAAACTCAACCTACATATGATCAAATCCGAGCCAGGGCTTGAACATGGACAGCGGTGAGAGGCGAGCGGTAAACCCGCCTACTGACGTCGTCCACCAACCATTCTACAGGTATACACTACAGAAAAATTCAGGAGACGAGTTTATCTGATTTTTTTTATTGCTGAATTTTACATCAATTATTCTACAAAAAAATCATAAAGTCTCTCCACTCTGTCTTAAACATTCTTACATCATATATATATAACTATTTAGTATAAATACAAAGGTGATTATACGAAATCGCGCGATCTGATTGGTTTTCTATCTCGGATTATCAGCCGATAATCACCTTTTCGGACAAAATGGCTGTCAGCAGTCGTTTTGTCACAGTAAGCGAAGAGGAAATTTCTTTTTTGAGATAATCACCTTTTTATTTATACTAAAACAATTATTCACCTCAGGCTCAGTGATTATCGATGAATATTTACCTCGCAGTTCGAAGACTCGCCGCTCGGTAAATATTCATGGATAATCACTTCGCCTTCGGCGAATAACTGCTAAATAGTCTAACGAAAAAAGTGAGCAAAATCTAACAAGATCAGACTTCATTGAAGACAAGGCATCAAGGTGAAGATCGTCTAGCCATCTCTCAGTAAACGGTAGAACTCCATAACCTGAAAAGCACAAAAAGACCACCACAACGTTTCATAGTTTAGAGAGAGTTTATCTTACTTCAGGTTTAGATTTAGTTTCATGTAAAGTTGAGTTTGTTTAATTTAGTTTTAACAGTGTAGCTTTAAGGTTTAGTTTTTTTCGCCGGTTGAATGAAGGTTTAAAGGCTGGTGAAAACCATGAAGAAGACACTCCATAACTCAGAATCTGAAACTGAGAAAGAAAGACACAGCCAGGTTAGTGTTTAGTAAAGAGGATACAAATCTCGGACAACAATTGATAAAAGTTTTCAACCTTAAGTTTACCAAATGGTTTAGCCAGAAGTTTCAGCTGAATCCGTCTACAAGGTGGGCTAGTGCGATGCTGAACTGTAAACAGAATTAAAACATAAAAGGAAAGAAAGATTAGTATGTTGCTGATGAACAAAAAACTTTAATGATTAAAATAGAAAACCTCTAATAACTCGTCAAAAATTAAACTGCAAATTAAGCTTAATTTTCAAAGGACGAGAAATTCCTGAAAAATACGGAAGAAAAACGCAAGTTTTTTTTAAATGTTTGGAATTCAAAAGAAATTGAATTTAGAATTTCCGCGCTTATTGTTAGAGGTGCATTACTACTTGAAAATGAGGAAAAATAATAAAAGGAAAATGAATTAGCTAGCTAGAGCGAAATAATGTTAAATATACTAAAGTGAAGTATTTGATTTCAACTGGGTTTGAAAACCATTCTAGTGTAGACGCGTTAAGGTTCCTGAAACGAGCAAAGAGAAATTTAGTAAATACCTGAAAGAGAACGCAAGCCAAAAAATTAGTAAGAAAATGTATTTAAAAGAAAGGAGAGACCGAAGATGTAACCAAATGGAAGCAAAGTTTGCAAATTTTATTATTGAACTGAGTGATTTTTTTTTACAACACAAGTCGGTGACTTAAACTATACAAGAATCTAACTAACATAACCAAAATAAATAAAAATAAAAAAATAAAATGCAAGAGCCTTATTGACAATGGTGTTTTACAACTGCAAGGTAAATGAATTGCGCCATAGTTTCGCACCAAAAAATATTAAACTTCTGCAGCGAGAAAAGAGAAAGGTTAGTATCGAGAACCCCCTGAATGGAAAAAGTTTTTAAAACTAAGCGAACACAAAATCGGACAAATTTATTATTGAACTGATTTTTTTTTACAACACGAGTCGGTGGCTTAACTATACAAGAATCTAACATAACCAACAAAACCAATCAAACATTTTTTCCACAAGATAAAAGAATTACGCCATATATTTTCAAAATTTTCAACATTGACAATTGTATTGAACTGAGTTTATACAACACGATTCGTTGACTAAACTATACAAGAATCTAACTAAGGAAAAAATGCAAAAGTTTTATTGACAACGGTGTTTTACAACAGAAAAAAACTAAACATTTTTACACCCAAAAATTTTAAACTTATGCGCATGCGTAACTTATAGCTGACGTAAATTCGCCATCTGCAGCGAGAAAAGAGAAAGGTTAGTATCGGGGACCGCCCTGAAAGGGAAAAGCAGTACATATCTATTGGGGTACAAAGACCATAAGCATTTCTGAAACGAGAAAACTAAAAAGTCTTAAATTAGTGCTGAAATAAAACTGAACAGTTAGTACAAGTTAGTCTTATCGAGAGTACGAATTACAGCTAAAGAGAAGTATAGTGAGTGATCGAAAAACAGCCGAAATTGAATCGAAAAAGGGGTAGATATTCCACGAGATCTCAACAGAAGTAAGCGAGCTGTGCAACCAGCTCATTAAGAGTACCCATAGGTCAGGAAACCCACGGTACAGTACTTACAACCACCGGCTCGGGAATATCCGAGGACCCAAAAACCCACGACTATGCATGAAACACAAGATGATACTTTATTTACAAAACTGTTAATTATAATTATTAAATAAACCATTAAAATACAAAGTTTATTAGTAATATCCTGTAAAGCGAGCGACTAATCGTAAAGCAGTCGAAATTGAATCGAATTGAAAAAGGGGTGGATATTCCACGAGATCTCAACAGAAGTAAGCGAGCTGTGCCACCAGCTCATTAAGAGTACCCATAGGTCAAAAAACCCACGGTACAGTACTTACAACCACCGGTTCGGGAATATCCGAGGACCCAAAAACCCACAACTATGTACGACACAAGATAAAACTTTATTTACGAAACTATCAATTGTAATTATTTAAAAAAGCATAAGAAAAACATAACGTTTATTAGTAAACTTTATATATATATATAAATATTTTTTTACAGTAATGAAAAATTAGCCTATACAATCATTGAGTTCTAAACTAGCAAAAACATTTCCCATGTAAACAACTTCATTAAATTAATAAATGATTCCTAATAATTAATATCTTAGAAAATGAAGAATATCCAATCTATAACAAGGTAGGAACAATCTTAGCTATTGCAGATATGTATGAGTTATGATATCGAAACTTATGATATAGTTGCGAACAATTAGAAAGTACAAATTGCACACTCGCTCGCTTACACACTAACCATACAACCTATTAATAGAAATTCCTATAAAGTATTAAAGTAAAAACTAATAATCCTAGATCGAAGAAACCTAGAAAACCGAAATACTTCGAAAACCGGGCCAAAATAATAGAAACTTAGTAACTTAGATAAATTCTACGTTTGCTGTTCTTCGAGAACAACAATATTTTGAGCCCCGTGTTTTGACAACAAAACATCGGGAGAGAATTGAACACATTTGCTGTGAACAATTATCAATATTTGTATCAAAGTTTTATATTGATTCAAACATTGAAAGACAACAATAATAGATAATAATAAATATAAATGATAATAATAATAATAATAATAATAATAATAATAATAATAATAATAAAATAAGATTCTATAGTGAACTCTAGGCTAAGACGAAGCTACCACTGATTCAAACTATCGCGGGGTCGCAACCAAGTTTGGTTGTTCTTGGTAGACTGTAAGGCAAGTTGAATGCCACGACGTATCTCAGAAAATATTACAATTACATTAAAAAATCGTCTATATAAATAAAGATACTGTCGTGACATTCGGTGAACGAAGTTAGTAATAAGATCTGGAGGACTGTTATTTCAATGACACATGTGTAGCCAAGGTTTGTTGTTCCAAAAACAAATGAATGAAAGAAAGAAAGAAAGAAAGGAAAAAGTGAATGAAAGAAAGAAAGATAGAAAGAAAGAAATGACCAAAATCGATGCCTAACGTTAAAATTTGAACCATTTAGTAAACAAAATTGCCAATCTTAAATTTAGATACCACAAGTATGGTAAATTTCATTTTCCGTAATCCAAGACCAGGTTCCAGGCTGCCTTTTGCCTGCTCCGCCGCCCCTTTTCCGTTCGTGACTACAGAGCCGACAAAAGGGAACCCAAAAACAAGACCTTGGTTAAACCTTGGCTGTGTCAAAGTTATTGATGTTGCAGGTAACCAAGCAGGTCATTATTCCTCTCGCTATCCGACGGAGAGAAAAAGTGGCCCTTCACTCGTGTTACATAATACTGGCCGGCGCTAAACTATAAGAACCGAAAGACCGACCTAGCTAACCGCAGTTTAAGTTTGTGTGTGTTGGGGAATGTGAGCAAACCGACCAGCACTGCTTAAATATAATAACAAATCCTCCAGCTATCTAAATCAAAACACAGACGCATTTGAGAGAAAGAAGAGTAGATTCGTTGATCCAGGTCGTCTTCAAGATGTCCAACGTTGCCTATTTGAAAAGCTAACCTAAGATTGGCCAATTGACCCTGGCAATGCCAGTCAAAAACCACTAAACCCCTTACCTAGATTCACAAGTGGTAGCTTCATTCATACACGAGGGCTTCGCATACTCAAAGCCCTCTTAATCCTAACCTAGTCCTAGTGGTATTTGACTTGCAATAGATGTAGAACCAAAATTTATGAACCAAATGTTTTAGTAATGCTTATTGCAAGTCAAAAATATTTTCTAGTGCTCCATACTCGATTTAGGAGCAACCCATTAGCCCCTTTTTAACAAGACACTGATAACCCGAGCAAGTAAAGCGAAATGTAATTTCAAAAATAACAATGAAATATATTTTTTTTGGGAAACAATTTTTGGAACTTGCTCAAGAATCAATCGTGTGTCAACATGAATATTATTTACAGACAAACACAGACATTTAGCGAGTATAGGATACAGTCATCATGTGTTAACATGAATGACTCTGAGTTGACGGCAGGTAGCGACACCCTCATGAATCTTGCTTGAAGCCATGTGTACCTGGAATGGAAGATAAAACGTGTT
The DNA here is from genome assembly GCA_023349425.1 of Anthopleura sola. Taxonomy (NCBI): domain Eukaryota; kingdom Metazoa; phylum Cnidaria; class Anthozoa; order Actiniaria; family Actiniidae; genus Anthopleura; species Anthopleura sola. The sequence goes on along the minus strand of JALHLI010000017.1, from coordinate 2,861,182 downwards.
TGTTAACCTGACTAGTACTCAAATCAGTATAAAACTAGGAAATGTTTTCCACACCACAAATTATTTTCGAGAACTGTACAAGAACTGTACGAGAGTGAAAACTTTTGCTTACATTGAAATCGTAGCGTACGAGAATGAGAAGGAATTCGAGTTTCACATGAACTTTGGCAGTTCCGTTTACTTATTCCATAGAATAACCGTTCAATTTTTGAAATATTTCGGTTAAAATCATAACAAAATTTCTTCTAGAATAATAATATTATTTACAAGAAGTTCATAAATGTTCTCAAATCTTTCAAATGATCGGTTTTTACTTATAAACTTACCATTTCTCATCCTAACTGTTTCATCATGCAGAGTTCGTTCTGTGAATGAATCTGAATGCAGGCGAAGGTCATCAAACCTGATACTTTCTGACGTCACTGATCCCCATTTCGTCCAATCATATCGCACCATCAAGGAATCATGTGATGGTGCACGTGAATACTGTAATTCGATTGGTTTACAGCGTCGATACGATAGAGGTAAAAAGTCATGCCGGAATGCAAATCTCGTGCATACCTTATTTGGTTATTTTTTGGGTCAAGTGCAGTCTCGTTGCAGAAAGGTGTAAAAAATCGAGGTTTCGGAATTGTCGCCTCATGCGGTACTCATCATTGTTCATACATACATACATACATACATACATATATATTTAGTGTCATTTTTTGTTATTACATAACACTTACAAAGAATTATAACTTAACCTAAATCGAGACACAAGCTATCTATAGTAACTATAAAAGTTAACCAAGATAGATAGCTTCTAAATTTGATTTATAGAGGATATGACATGGGCACGCGGAGATACAAACTTTATCTTCGAGTGTTGAAAAGATCTCTCACAAGTGAGCAAAGCGAACGAGTTAGAGATTTTCAACACGAGAAGATAAAATTCGTATCTCCAAGCGCCCATGTAATATTCTGTTTATTATATAATTATCAATGAAAAAGAAAAGAAAGCTTTTTCGAGCTTTTTTCTGGTATAAGAAGTGTGTTACCATAGTGATGAATCTTCACATGTGAAAATATCAAAATTTTGAAATAGAGAAATATAGGTATTTCAATGATAATAAACAATAGTATACAATAAGGTCGAGGGGAGAAAAACTATATGATATGATAACTAACAAACGAATTAAAGATGAGAGGGGGAAAAACTACACTAATGATAGAAACAATATTGAAGATATTCATTAAAAAAAAAAAAAGAGTTCGTATCGTTACAGTTTCCGTGTAATCATATAAGCCAGAGCACGCTATAAGCTATGCAGTTCACAGTTTAAGGATCGTTTTCAGTGCGCATTCGATTTTATCCCGAATTTCTCACCTTCTTTTGTTTAAACCTTCTTTTGCTTTTAATTAAACGAAAGAAGGAGAGAAATTTGGGATAAAATCGTATGCACACTAAAAACGATTCTTAAACTTTGAACTGGCTTATAGTTTTCTAATCCTGTAATCATAGTATAAATAATGGTAATAGAACTGAGTTGAGTGCAATTTGGGCTGAAATCGCAAGAGTGATTACAAAATTGCACGACCGCGCAGCGGGAGTGCAATTTGTTAATCACGAGTGTGATTTCTGCCCAAAATTGCAAGACACTCAGTTCTATTACCTATTAATCATATCCATTTTGAAACTTAATATATTAAAATACTCAATAAAAAAATTAAACATGTCCATAGCAATATAATTTTCAAGTGAAGAGGGATTTGAAATTTTTTTCTGTCATTATATTAATATGCTAACAAAACTGTAAGTTTTTAAAGTTACTAAAATTGCTCGTTAATCCTGACATGTTTACATGTATGAGTTTCTTTCTGTTAAGCCTGGTTTTCACTAGCGACGCAAGCACAAGCACAAAACACAAGAAGGAATACAGTTTTCACTACGACGCAAGCACAAGCACAAGCGCAACGCTTAAAAAAAATTGATTCTTGTGCTTGCGTTTGTGCCTGCGCTTGTGTTAGCGTCGTAGTGAAAACGGTATTCCTTCTACACAGAGAATAAAAATATATATATATATATACAAACAAACAATTATCTAATTAAAAAATGGGGGGAATACGGCGGGGTGGGGGGGTGGGGTGGGGTGGGGCACGTGTGCGCCTTTGCCCTTCATCCCCCTACTTACGCCAGTAGAACTAGCGAATATTGAGTAATGAACTAATTGTTCGCTGATTGGCTAATTCAAAATCAACTGGACTGGCGAATAAACATATAAATAATATATGAATAAGGCAGTAGTATGTGGGGCCTATGGATAGACGCCTCATTAAATTCAATAACCATGGAAACCAGAGTAAAGGGAAAGGAAGGGAGGGGAGGGGAGGGAGAGAAGGGAAAGGGGACAGACAGAACGCCAGCACATGCGCGAGGCAAACCCAAAGAGGAAGTGACGTCACCACATGCGCGCGCAGGTTTTTTAAAAATGAATTGCCGCACCAAGAAAATTCGCGTTTATGCAAGCAAAATATAAGTAGATTATGGGAGACATGCAGACTGGCACGCAAGTCAGAAAGTGACGTCACCACATGCGCGCGCAGGTTTTCGAAAGAATGAATAGCGATGCGCGGACTTTACATCACAAGATAACCCCCCCCCCCCCCCATCGTGAGTTGGACAAACGAACCATATTGATGGAGAGGAATGTATGGAGATGTTGAGTGTTCGCTCAAAAAACTTGTTTTGGGCTGAAAATGATCGAAGGTTTTGATATAAGTCGGGAGCTGACGGTTTATTCGTAAACGAGACTGAAAACATCTCAAGCATGTTAAGGCAGGGTATTTTACCGGTTTTTTGAAAAACACATACTTTGTAATAACTTTAACCTATGAAATAGAGTTTTGGACCTTAAGTGATATTTAGGTTTCTTAAAATTTTCGGCATGGTAATATTGACTTCCGGTGGTCACGTGACCTTAAGGCGAGCAAAATAGGAATTTCAAAACGGGGTGGCGGTTTTTATGTGAATCAAAAATCTTTTGATGGGTAGTTGCTTATTACATTGAACTTAACAAGAATCTGTCTGGAATAGGTGTCCTTCGTTTTCGGTTAAAGGAATAATGGGCAAAACAGGTCACGTGACCAAGTCAAGATATTGAATATTTCTACTTTCTTCCTTAACTAAGAATGATTTTCAACCATTCCAGACAGATTCTTGTGAAGGTCAATGTACTTAACAACAACACTTTAAAAGATTTTTGATTCACATAAAAACCGCCACCCCATTTTGAAATTCCTATTTTGCTCGCCTTAAGGTCACGTGACCACCGGAAGTCAATATTACCATGCCGAAAATTTTAAGAAACCTAAATATCACTTAAGGTCCAAAACTCTATTTCATAGGATTAAGATTGAAAGAGTTATTGCAGTAACTTTGATTTTCAGCGATCCAGTAAAAGACCCTGCCTTAACATGCTTGAGATTATGTCACTTAAGGCAACCTATATTCCAATGAAATACATCTCTGTTTTTGTCCCTTTTGTCTCTCTTGTCCCTTTTGTCCCTCGAAATTTCGATAAAAGTCCTAGTTTTTAATTTTGAATTTCATTTTTTTCAACATCTTTGAGTTATATCATGAGTCAACGCGTTTGTAAAAGTTGCCCAGTACCAAATTGTGGCTCAAAATATCTTGTCAAACTTTCCAACCATCTAGCCCAAGTTCACGAGTTTTCTCCCGAACAAAGAAAACCTTTTTTACAAGAAGCTAAGTTTTTTAAAGTAACAGAAACTGAGTGGAATGAGCTTTATAGATTTAAAACATTTCAACTCCCAAACGTTTTAGAAGGCCTATAAAAGAAAGCGCTTAAAATTTCTGTTTAGTTATCTTTGAGTCTTAGATCTATCCACGTCTCCGGCATGGGTTGTTTTCCACCGCCATATAAAATTGGAATCGAACGTTTATTCAATCGCATGCGTTGCATCTTGGCCTGCTGTGGAGGGACGATTGTAGTCAAAAACTCGGACATTTGCGATGGACAAAGTACTCAACCAGATCTACTACGATCATCGAAGCGCAGGAAGTTTTTCGGGTGTGGATGCTGTTTTCCGTGCCGCAAGAGAAAAGGGGTACAAGAAGATCAGTCGTAAACAAGTCAGAGATTGGTTAAAGAGACAAGAAGTATACACTTTACATAAACCTGCTCGTCGAAGATTTACTACCAATAGAGTTATTGTTCCTGGAATAGACGCCCAGTTTCAAGCTGATCTCGTGGATTTGAGTTCCTTAAGTAAATACAACAATGGATACAAGTACCTGCTGACATGCATCGATATCCTTAGCAAGTATGCCTGGGCTATTCCTCTAAAGACGAAGTCGGGGAAAGACATACTGGATGGCCTAGTTAGGATCTTCAAGTCTGGAAGGATTCCCAAGACGTTTCAGACCGACAAAGGAACAGAGTTTCTTAATCGCCTGGTTCAAAACTATTTCAAGAAAAATGATGTCCACTTCTTCGTTACTCATAGTGATAAAAAAGCCTCGGTGATAGAACGCTGGAACCGCACATTAAAGACCAAAATGTGGAAATACTTCACTTTTAAGAACACTTGGAGATACATTGACGTGCTTCCAGACCTTCTCCAGTCTTATAACACTAGCTTTCACCGCAGTATTCAAATGAAACCCGTGGAGGTTAACAAGAAAAATGAATCAGTGGTTTGGCACACATTGTATGGAGAGAATTTTATACAACCTATTCGTTACAAATTCCGTGTTGGCGATCAAGTCAGGATCAGTAAGGCTAAAAAGCTATTTGACAAAGGTTATCTACCCAACTGGACTACTGAGATATTTGTCGTATCGGAAAGGCTTCCAAGACGACCGCCAGTCTATCGTCTAAAAGACCTACAAGGAGAAGTCTTGGGGGGCGTTTTTTATGAAGAGGAACTACAAGGCATTCAAAAGGACGATAAGGTTTATCAAATAGAACGTATCTTGAAAAAACGAAGAGGAAAAAATCGCTTAGAGTATTTTGTAAAGTGGAAGGGGTATCCAGATAAATTTAATTCCTGGGTCCCAGCCAAGGATTTAAAAGATGTGTAACTCTTTACAAATATCAAATAAAGTAATTATTATTCGAAACCCTGTTTTGTTTCAGTATAAATACCAATTGCAAATGCTAAAGCGCTCAAAAAAATAGTGGCGTCATGGAGAACACACAGTTTTATGTGTGGCTTCCTTCTAACAGCAGTATGGACGTATTTCCATCCAACACTCTCGCAGAGTATCGAGTACACCTTCCGCAACCCTTACAGTTGACGGGGGAATGGGAAGTGGCTTTGACAGAGATTCAGTACCCCCATAGTTGGAATAACGTCCGTGAAAATTTTTGGAATCGATTTTATATCAAAAAGGGGGATTGGATAGATGTGTTTATTGTACCCCAAGGCCATTATACTTCATTGAAGAGCATCATCGACAAAATGAACGATTTGGTCAAAGCGACTGAATATAAAGATAAAGTATGGTTCTCTTATGAAATGCTCAATCGAAAAGTTACAGTGCATTTGGAGAACCCATATTTTGTAACTTTCTCGGATTTTGGAAAGATGTTGGGATTTTCTCGAGATGTTACACTTTCACAGACTACTACGGCTGAACGAGAGGCAGATTTGGATTTGGGATTCCACAACCTCTACGTCTACTGTGATGTGGTTCAACCACAGGTAGTTGGAGACACCCAAGTTCCCTTGATACGAATAGTCCCTGTCGAAGGAAAAGATGGCGAACGTGTTAGTAGATCCTTTTTAACCCCACAGTACCTACCAGTCAACAGGAAACAGTTAGAGACCATCGAAGTGAATATAAGGCGTGATACAGGTGATAAAATCCCATTTGAATCCGGAAGAGTGTTGGTTACGTTGCATTTCAAGAGAACATCCCCGTATTTCGCTTAACCATGCCACATTCGAACGCTGAGTATTACAGAAATTACTATGTTAACCAGGCCCAACAACGAGGAGGGAGTTTGTCCGCCTTCCACGGAGCACCCATGCAGCAAGGATATGGGTTGGGCTCTATGCTTAAGGGTCTCTTTCGTTGGGCCATGCCTCACGTGACCGCTGGGGCTAAATCTCTTGGTCGTCAGGCACTAAAAGGAGGTTTAGAGGTGGCTCGAGATGTTATGAGTGGTCAAAATGTAAGTAATTCCTTAAAGACAAGAGCAGGGGAAGTTGGCCAAGCTGTGATGAAGGACATGGTAGCCCAGAAATCAGATCAAACTGGTGGAGGACTGAAAAAGACTACAAAAAGAAAGAATAAACGAAAACCTGCCATTTCACGTCAAGCTAAGAAGCAGAAAACATCATCAACCAAGAAGCAAGACTTCAACTTTTTCTAATGGCACAATCAAAATTTCACGAATGCAGCAAGTCGGAGCTAGACTTGTTTGCTGTACCACATGTTCAGACCAACATTGAAAAGGGACAATGGGTCGAATATTTTCCTGTGTCGAACATTACCGACTCTGGCCCTATTGAATTCAGTGTATCAGGAAGTGGAGAGGAATACACCGATTTGAGACAAGCGTGGATCTACGTTAAAGCTAAGGTCACCAAGGCCGATGGGGGCGATTTAGATTCTGCTACCGATAAAGTTGGACCGGTCAACCTATTTCTACAATCACTTTTTAGTCAAGTCGATGTCAGCCTGAACGAAAAAGTCATCTCCGATTCCACCAATACCAATCCTTATCGTGCTATGATCAGCACTTTATTGACTTATGGTTCTGATGCTAAAAAATCTCAACTCTCTGCGGAACTGTTTTACAAAGATGTAGCTGGAAAGATGGATCTGGCAGACCCTCTCGCTACTGGCTACAATACCGGCCTCAATACCCGATACAAGTTTATCAAAGACAGTTCTACAGTGGAGTTGATAGGACCTTTACATTCAGATTTGTTTTATCAGGATCGCCTACTGCTGAATGGTGTCACCATGCGCATACGATTGAATCGAAGCAAGAATGCCTTTTGTCTCTTGTCTGCTGTTGGCGGAGCGGATTACAAGGTGGTTATTTCACACGCCAGTCTGTTTGTTCGAAAAGTGAAGGTGACTTCAGACACGTTCCTTGGTCACGCAGCAGCCCTACAGCATTCGCCAGCCCTCTATCCCATACGAAGGATAGAGTGTAAAGTCCTTTCCATTCCCAGCGGTAACATGTCCTTCACTCCAGATGACGTATTTTTAGGACAAATCCCCAAACGAATTGTCTTAGGTCTGGTTGAAAACGCCGCCTTCAATGGAACCTATAACAAGAACCCATTCAATTTTCAACATTTTAACGCCACACAGGTTGGAATTTATGTCAATGGAGAGGCTCAACCGATCAAGGCACTACAGTTAAACTTTGAAAAAGAACAAGATCTTATGGGGTACATGAGTCTGTTTTCTGGAACCGGTACACTGTATCACAACCAAGGATGTGAAATCACCAGACAAGATTATTCAAAGGGCTACACACTCTACGCCTTTGACCTAAGTCCAGATCTTTCATCTGGTCCTCATATTTCCGCCATAAAGCAGGGAAATCTACGTATTGGTTTTCAGTTTGCCGAGGGTCTTCCAAGTACCGTTAACTGCATCATATATGCTGAGTTTGACTCTATGATTGAAATTGACTCGAACAGAAACGTCACTTACAACTGGAGCGGCTAGGGGGAATGAATACCAGACAGATTGTGGCTGTTTTAAAAGAGGACCCGTTTACGAGACCACAGTTCCAGGGTGTCTTTCCATCAGATTTATTGCCGAGACAGATACAGCGATACCCAGCAGCCTTTGTGGCTAACGTCGACCCGAAAGGGCAACCTGGCTCACACTGGTGCGCCTTTTACTTTACCAAAGATCGAAAAGGCGAGTTTTTTGATTCATATGGACTCAGACCTCAAGATTACACCCAGGCATTTCAAGATTTTTTAAGCAACAGCAGTATAGACTGGACCTACAACCAAAAGTGTTTACAAAGCCTAGATTCTAACGTGTGTGGACACTACTGTTTGTATTTTTTACTCAATCGATGTAGAAATGTAAGCATGAACGCGATTCTAGCTCGTTTTAGCCATAGTAAAATATTGAATGATAATTTTGTGTATCGATTTATTGTGAAACATTTTAGCCGTACCTATAATCACCCTAAAAAACATATATGCCACCAAACGTCAAGGAAAAAGAATAAACACCATTAAGACAAACAAGTTATCTTTTTATTTCATCTAGCTAATTTTAAGATTTCCATTCAGTTGGTGTCATATTTCTTTCTTTCTTTTCATTTATTGTTACGTTGTTAATTTGTCCTTCCGCGCGCTCTATTCAGTTTATTAGCTCGCGCTGCTGTATTTTCTATGATGGTTCCTGTATGCGCGCGCTTATCGTTAACTACGTACGTTATTTTAAACATAATACGTGTACTACATCCCTGATGATGGCCAAGATGGCCGAAAGCTTGGTTCAAGAAATAAACCATTTCGCAGAAGACACATAGTCAAATATTAAGTTATCTTTTTATTCGTTTTCAAGGCAAACCTCATACAACACTGGAATCAAGAACGAAACGTTAGCCAACGTCTGGGAGGTTCACTCGGTCTTATACTCCTAATAGTTCCTGGCGTCTTATCTGAAGAGGGTAGGGATGGTAGCTCACGGTAAACACTACGTTTGGGACTTGGGCCTCTTGGGGGAGGATTCGTAGGGGGAGGGGTAGGCAACCAGACACTTAGATCTTCTTGGTCACCCAATCGAGATTTGAATTCTCGAAGTGCTCCCCTTCTTCGTTCGTTTCTGACCAAATCTTCAGGAGCGTTCATCTTAGCAAGACCCCTTGCAAAGACTTGCCATCCTATTGGATCTATACCTTTGCGTTCTCTCATGAAATCTCCTATCAAATCAACAATATGGGAGCCAGCAAGGGGTCGGTCCTCAAAAACCAGCTGCCCACGACTATCCCATTTCATGATTTCTGGATTTTCCTTTATTTTTTCAATGAGCAACTTGCCACGGTTTTTGAGCGTTTTGGGCAAGGAACTGACAATGCTGCGTTCGATTTTGTCCTGTACTTCCAGTCTTGGTGCTTCTGGTGCTGGTGGTATCTCCTCTTCTTCTCGTGGTTCCTTCTGATGTTCTGGAGTAGCTTCAAATTTAATTTTCATCGGTTCATCTTTTCTCTGATTGTAGTAAGTGAGATAGTTTTGAAGGGTTTGACTGTAGTGTTTGACTTTTTCCTCATCGGATAACTCTGTGCTATTTAATACACCCTCCATTTGATGATCAAGCCTATTTAGTCTTGACGTCAAGGGTGCTGTTTGGATCTTTTCTCGCTGTCTCAACCTTTCCAAAGCCTGTTCAGGGACCAGAACCATCTTTTTGGTAAAGTTCATTTTACAAAATGTTCTATCACACTTAGCACTGGAGGTAGCAGAAGAGATAGAAAATTTCCTCCTTTTTGGACCAACACCTTTCTCTTTTGTGACAAAGGGACTTGTTTGTCCACCAACGATAACAAAGGTTTTTTAAATTTGCAGAGTTGTTTCTTCTGTCGTGGTGTGACGGGTACAGTGGACTTTAGAATATTAAACACGCATTCACAAATACTCTTGATTAGGTCGTCGTCAGCAACTTTCAGCAAGGCTTTAGCTTGATGGGGTTTGCTTGTAGATAACACCTTTAGATGATGGAAGTTGTTTCTCACTTGCCGACTCATGATCAACTAAATTCTCGTACAGGTGGCAAAATGCTTTATAGTTTTTTCACGTAGGCGTGCTGTGTTTCATTAGGAAAAATGTTTGTTCGGAGTCGAAAGTCTTCCAGAGTATCTGGTTTGAGGTCACAAAGCAGGTATCCGTGGGGCTCGGCTGTGGCGTCGTTGAAGGCTTCTTGCATGTACTTGACACAACCAGGAAACATTTGCTTAGCCAAGTGGTTGATTTGACTGCTGTCTCTTGGAGATTTGAAGAGGACCATGTAATGAGCGTTGAGACTGATGTTTCTCAACTCTTTGCCTTGATGAAAAATATTTTGCAAAATAAAAATACACGAGAGGTTCTTGTGGTGACATCCTTTGGTGAAAATATTCGTTAAGCGTTTGTCATTGCTCAATTCGTTCATCAAATCGTCAATAATTACGATATTTCGAATAGATGGGTCGATACTCTCTTCCAAATTATGAGGAAGTCCTTCTACGAAAGAAATAAATGGGATGGTAGCCATCATTTCTTCATACGCAGGTTGGTGCATGCCATAGCACCATATGATATTCTGAGGCGTTCCATCGAACATAACATTAGCATTTTCTAAAAGTCGTTTAACGAACTGAGTTTTTCCGCAGCAGGTGGGTCCAGCGACAATGGCTCCAAAAGGGTGTCTTAGTCTTGTGTCCATCTCAGCATCAAATGAACCAAATCATTTATTGCCGGTTTTATAAAACTCTTTCTCGGATGGAATCAGACAGCAGTCAAAAATGTTTTCTGGTAAATTCTCGAACGACTTTATATTTTTGAAGTTTAGCTTCTTGTAAAAAAGGTTTTCTTTGTTCGGGAGAAAACTCGTGAACTTGGGCTAGATGGTTGGAAAGTTTGACAAGATATTTTGAGCCACAATTTGGTACTGGGCAACTTTTACAAACGCGTTGACTCATGATATAACTCAAAGATGTTGAAAAAAATGAAATTTAAAATTAAAAACTAGGACTTTTATCGAAATTTCGAGGGACAAAAGGGACAAGAGAGACAAAAGGGACAAAAACAGAGATGTATTTCATTGGAATATAGGTTGCCTTAAGTGACATAATGTTTTCAGTCTCGTTTACGAATAAACCGTCAGCTCCCGACTTATATCAAAACCTTCGATCATTTTCAGCCCAAAACAAGTTTTTTGAGCGAACACTCAACATCTCCATACATTCCTCTCCATCAATATGGTTCGTTTGTCCAACTCACGATGGGGGGGGGGGGGGGTTATCTTGTGATGTAAAGTCCGCGCATCGCTATTCATTCTTTCGAAAACCTGCGCACGCATGTGGTGACGTCACTTTCTGACTTGCGTGCCAGTCTGCATGTCTCCCATAATCTATTTATATTTTGCTTGCATAAACGCGAATTTTCTTGGTGCGGCAATTCATTTTTAAAAAACCTGCGCGCGCATGTGGTGACGTCACTTCCTCTTTGGGTTTGCCTCGCGCATGTGCTGGCGTTCTGTCTGTCCCCTTTCCCTTCTCTCCCTCCCCTCCCCTCCCTTCCTTTCCCTTTACTCTGGTTTCCATGGTTATTGAATTTAATGAGGCGTCTATCCATAGGCCCCACATACTACTTAAGGCTGAACGCATTAGGAAAAAAATACACTCTGATTAATATTTGATTTTGTTTCGGGCCGTGAGACCTTTAGAACTGTTACCGATATAGAACAATGATCTGGGTTTCTATGGTGCAGCTGCCATTCGATCCCAGCCAGTCCCCTCCCTTTTTCGGCTGCCAAGTTCCAAGTCTTGTAGTGTTCAGTTTATTCCGATCTTTTTACTCTTGAAAAGTACGAGAAAGGGAGCATGAGTTAGCCTATAGTTATTTTATTTATTTTTATTAAGTAACTGGACTTGGTTGCGCTTCAATGCAAGCCAAGGAACAGCTGAAAACAGTTGTATTCTTATTTCCTCGGAAATGAAAAAAAAAAAAAAAAAAAAAATACGACGCAGATCTTAGCTATAGGGCAGTCACAACATAAGTTTCAATGAAAGTTAAAGGAGCTTAAACGCTGTTTGACAAAAGCCGCTAGACAAAGAAGAGGAATGGATAATCTGTAAAGCAGCGGGTAGAGATGCCGGCATTATTTTAAGTTATTCTTCAAAATAAAATGCATTAGTTGAATACCCGTTCCGAATGCAAATCCACTCACAGGTGAAAAGAGCACCTCGATATTAGTAAGGAGGCAAAGTTTTAGCTCATAATGTTGAGTATAGGAGAACTGGTATTAAACATAAAATTCAATATTTTATAAGGATTTGTTTGGGAAAAGTCCAATAAAGCGAAGTAACAAAATCTGTTCTTAAATATGGTTAGCACATTAACATAACAATGACAATGCTCATGAACATTTGATATACATATACACAGATTACATAAGTCTTAGGAAGCTTCCATAGTAGTTGCTGTTGGCAACGCGGCACAATATCAAATCCATCGGGCGAAGTGGGTATTTCCAACCATGAGTTAACGCTACTTCCCTTTTTCCTTTTTCAGTTTTCCTCCGTATTTTTGTACTTTCTTTTTCTGTGAAGAACGAATATGTTGATACACTACTGGTAAAATGTAACACCAGGGATTTCTAGCTTCTATTATTGCCTCCTCCGCTCTGAGTTTCCCGAATTTCCTCACTAATATAAAATTTACGAAGAGAAATAAAAGTAAACATAGAGTGTCTAGAAAATATGCAAATGAATCAATTTTCTCTTAAAAGAGTTATTAAGGAAACCTCGAGTGAATCTAGTGAACTGTGAATTTAGTAACTAAATCTGATAACAGATTCTAGTGAAAGGAATATACAGTACTAAGGAAGGTGTTGGCTAAATTGTAAATAATTAAAAGCTTATATAATATGATATAGTTTATAAAGGAAAAAAAATAAGGGTTTCTTTATTGAGTCGAGTTTTCATATTCGTATTACTAGCTTTCTGAGCTTTGTTTTCAACCATGCATCACGGCGAGAATCATGTTGAATTCGAAGGAAATTCTTCATAGTTTCCGTGGAAAAGCTTGAAAAAGAAAAAAAGGAAAAGAAAAGAAAAGAAAACAAAAACAGAAAAAGAAAAAGGCATCTGGATACGCGGTCAAAAAAAAAAACAATACAAAATAGACGTCTGTGATTGGTCAGATTTTCCCTATTCACCTGCGCGTAGCTAGGACTATATCTACCCTAGTTTTATACAATATTATGCCATGCTCAGTGGAAGCACAACAAAGTTGCATCATGGCCGACTCACTCTTTATTTTCACTTTAGTTTTATCATCTTTCTCCGTTCTGGGTAAGTACTTTTATTTCCTAAGGATTCGATCGATTGTAGGAAACCGACTCTTTCGGATGAAACCTTTTTGAAACCGGTGAAAAGGCGATCGAGGGTATAACCTTTCGACAAGTACTTGTCGACTCGATCTGTTTATCCTCCCAAACGAAAGCGAAATGTAAGCTCGAATGTTCCTAAAGTAAACCTCAACGCTAGGTAGCTGGTTGCATATCCATTTATTTTCTACACGGTATAGATTTCGAGTTCAATCTGGAAAAGAGTCATTCAACTTTGACCTACATCTTACAAAATCACTCGTCCTCAACATGAAATTGAATACGAAAAGAAACCAAATCAGAAACAAGACGTGTCGATTATCAGTCAAGAAAATGGTTGGCAACAAACCTTTGTGCAGATCGTGAGTTGTCTGTTTGCTGTATAGACAAATTCAGCATCGAAAAAAAAATCAGAAAGAAAACATTGTTGTCTAATTTTTACACTCTAGTAAGTTTCGACACGTGCTGGTCATCGAGTTTGCTGGTGTACATAAAAACGTGTAATGGTCACGCTAGCGCTATTTGCAGCCAAGAAACATTAATTTTTTAAGCATATTTATATAGGAATATCTCGGCTTGTTATTTATACATCCTTGTGTCGGATTCTAACCGCTAAATTGATAATATTTCCGACCAACTTTACAACTACTTTACTTGTAAAGCCTTTTTAGAACCTCACTAAAAGGTAAATTAACTTAAAGGTTGACATTGTATGTCTCTAGACTTTAAAATGAATATAAATGTAGAGAATTATGCTTAACAAAAACAAATCCTAAATCTATTTTGAACGTTTTCAGTCAAGCGTTTCGACAGTTCAAATGTCATCTTCTGTGAGAAAGAGTACATTCGAATGCAAGTGGTAAATCCTCCTCCAATCACTTACCCCTGACAAATATTGTCACAAAAATCACACTTCCACGATCTTTGTCACTCCAAAATTTTCAGAACAGACAGACTTTTATTTGAAGTTTTATACTAACTGTACATCAACTTTTACCCAAATAAAATATATAGAGCATAACCAGTAACCACCAGATTGTCTCTCCCTCTCCTTTCCCCCCCTCGGGCAAAAAAAAAAAAAAAACACAATTATTCTTAATTGCAAGTCATAATCACTTTCTAAAATGATATTCACTTCAAAATATAATATACAGCTGGCATAAACATGTTGCTAAGTTACCAGCTGATGTTTTCAAAAATTACTACTGAATAATCAAATGAATGAGCTCGGGTCTTCACAGTCTAAAGAAAATGAACCATTGGGTTTTTATTTGGATCAGTCGAAGGGCAGATCCAGGAATCAATAATCCTGATCTGTCTTAGAGTTTATATTTCGTACTTGCATTTATTTGCGGGTGAGGTGCCCAAATATGTAACAGTGGGCATGTAGCCGACACCCCCTGGATCCAACCCTGAACATTGCCTATTTTTTCACATGTGGAATCCATGCCAGTGGCTTCATTTGACATGTGAAGTCTGCAGTTTAACGATTATTATGTCAATTTTTTTCAATATAATTGGCATTAAACTGCAGACTCTATGTCTACAGGTCCTATGTGTGTAAAACTGTGAAAACATGTTGTGCCATGACTTTTTGAACTCATACAAAATCTGCTCTAAAAGCTGTTTCATTTCTCTTTTTTTTTAATTTAAATTTGCACTATTTTTCTTTGGTAGGTAACATTATGAACCCAATATGTAAACCAGTTGGAACAAAGTTAATAACTATATCATGGAAGTTTTCAACAGCTCAAGCTGGTAAACCACCACTAGCATTTCATGTCTACTTCTGCAAAAAGGACTGTGGCAATACAAGTGTCAACTACCATCTTGGTTGTGCTTTGAATGTGACGGGAAAAAAATCTGAATATAGTTGTAATATTGGAAAGGCTCTAGATCTCCAATTTCCCCAGGAGAGTTTATTCAACTTTTATGTCAAAGAAGATAATGGCCCACCTGTAAAAGGAAGATGTCCAGTTAATATCGAGAGTATGTATTATTTTCTTAATATATTTTTGTCATTTTATTTTACTTATTTTTATTTAACTGCTTACTGCTATTTTCATAAACATGCGAACTCGGTAGCTGCGAGCTGCATGCTGAAATTTGGTTTATCGCTTCCATCAATCAAAAATAATCAGTTGGTACCTTTTATATTTATGATTGGCGGCAGTGAAAAACCAAATTCCAGCGAGCAACTCGCAATTACAGAGTTCGCATATTTATGAAAATTGCAGTAATTAACACAGGCTGGGAGCAGACTCAAAGTCCAAACAAGCTCAGTCAGAGACAAGTTACAAATAGTACATTTAAATTTAAACTCAGAAGAAAAAATACTATAACTGGGACAAACAAAAATTAAGAGCTAATACTAGCTAGTAGCAAATACATATGCCATAAATATGATATAAAAATATAACATTGTAAATAATGTACTAAATACAATATGTTATATCCATAATGTTATTTCAAAATCCCAGTAATTGATTACAGTAAGCTATAAGGGCGCATGAACCTTGAACACATAATTGCATGTCCATAAGAATTTTAAGCCAGATTCATAACGAGACAACATTATGCTTAGGTTAGCTAACTTTATATACTGCCAGAGCCTTATTTGAATTTGGTTTTGGATTGGATGATTAAAAAAATATCAAAAATCTTGAAGTGTTCACTGTTCGAGTGTCTGCACTGTAAGCCATCTCAGATATAAACATCTTATCTGCTGATTCCCCCTTCGAATTCCCTCCCTCTTGTTATGAGAACACCTCTGATTCCCTCTAAAAATTATTATTAAATGTGAGTTGAGTCAGTGTTGTGTGGATGGTTTAAATAAAAGATATCACTTATAGATTTGAATAAATTTATAATATCATGTTATCTATGATACTGTATGGGAAACACAGGACTGCCCTCTGAATGTGACAGCAGAAAAATCCGAAAATAGCTGTAATATTGGGAAGTACTTTTACGTAAAATTAATGTATATTGAGCCACTCCATAGAACCACTGTTAATTCCCAATTTATTATAGTTTTATTCTTTATAAAATATATGTATAAAATATGGGATTTAGCAGTTGGTATCTCTACAGATTAGCTAAATTTTGTGATAAAAAGTTAAATTTTACACCGTAAAAAATAAGAGATCACTTACTGACGTTTCGGACACTAGTCCTTAGTCGGAGTAAAAAGGCTAGCTATTTGTCCACTGTAATTCAAATTGAAATTTAGAAGATGATTTTTGTAGAGAAAGGAAAACTTGAGAACCCAGAGAGTCCCTCGAACCTGAACAACTAAGGGCTGCAGCTAAACACACCAAGCTCAGCTGTACTACTGTATGTGTCATCATGTATTCAGATACGAGCTAGAATATGATTTTCATCACATCATTGCATGACCTTGTGGATAAACTACAGTCTCATCCATCACTGATATTAATAATGTTAATTTTCTTGCAGTTCAATGTCCTAAACCTACTGGGTTGGAGCTAAAACCATCTGGGAGAGGAAAATTGAAGCTTAGTTGGTCTGCTCCCACTGACATGGGCAGATCTAATATGTTTTTGTGCTATTTTATTACATATTTTAGTGAAGAAAGTCCTGATAATAAGGTATGTGCTCTTATACTAGTCTACTAAATACTAATTTATAAATTAAATACACATCCAGAATTTTCTTACAAAGAAAATTCTGGATGCGACGCAGGCTTTAGAAGCCTAAAATTGCCAGCCCCTGGAATCTGTTGTAGGTCACAGAATTATGTAAAGCACTGTACATGTAAATACACCAAAATAATAGCAAGAAAGAAACTGAAAACACAGCTGTCATTGAATATATTCTTCTTGTCTCCTAATCTGATTCAAAAATTTTGTTTTCCAGAAAACTCAGAAATATCCTGATGAAGGAAAATTTCAATATGAGATAGGATCCTTATTGCCCTACAGGACATATCATGTACTCCTAAAGTGTGCATTGAATTGCGCACAAAAGAAAAGTGTTGCTGCAGGACCCGCCATCGCCACAACATTAGAAGAAGGTAAAATTTAGAACAAATCCATCAAGGGATTTCTTATCTTTTAATTAATTATTACAGTGCAAATTGAAAAATCGTGGGCACCCAGAAATATTTCAGGAATCATGTAGCGCTTGTTGAACAATCTGAATCAACTCTCTAATTGCAAGCAATGCAACTGATTTGTAGTCAGGTAAATGTTGTGTAGTTAGAGAGTTGTCTCATATTGTTCAATGAATGATAAACAATTTCTGAAATATTTCTGGGTGCCCACGGTTTTTCAATTCGCACTGTCCTGTTACTGTTGCATGTCATATTATATCAATGATAACTGAAATTCATTCGTGACAAATTGTTTTTGGTTGTAAATTAATTCATCAGAACCTGAAGACCGGGTGATATTTCAGGATTGGATTAACAAACCAGTTGATCATTATACAAGAAATGTCACTTTATTTTTTACGGTAAAGTTCACTTAATCATATATTAGATATTACCAGTAAATATATATAATTCAAACAATGTGAAAGACTGTTTCATGTGGATTCATTTCCAAGGGTTGCACTGGGACCATGTAGAGAGTGGGGAGGGGGGTATATTCCCTCCTCAATAATTTTCCCACCAATATTAGCACCCCAATATGAAATTCACTCTGCTGCCCCTGGCTCGAAAATTTGATAGAAATAAAAATGTGATGCTATGATAATTATTCACTTTAACAGAATTTTAACTATTATTTCTTCCACAAAAATGAACTTTTGAATTCCAATAGGAATTTCAGTGGACGAATAGCTACTCTGTAGAGGTGCCACAGCTAAATCCCATTTACTATTATTATTAAATTATTATGAATTTATCATTAATTTATTTGTTTAGATTCCTGATAAAGAGAAGTGGAATGGCAAAGTTACACGAATTAGACTATTCTGCTACAGATATGAGCATCTATGTACAAATATTACATTAGAGGAATTATTTCCACATGGTTGGAAGTACAATGTTACATTTCCCTTCCTCAGGAAGGATACGGAATACCATGTTGAAGCAGATTATTGCAACAGTGTGGGTTGTAGCCCTCCAAGCAGAAACCATACAATATTACCATTACCAACTGGTAAGCAAGAGATATTATCTTATTAATTATCCTTAAACAACATAGCTGATCTAAGTCAGGGCATGGCTGACTCACAGATTGAACCCTGAAACAACCTCTGGGCTGATCTAAGTCAGGGCATGGCTAACTCACAGATTGAACCCTGAAACAACCTCTGGGCTGATCAAAGTCAGGGCATTGCTAACTCACAGATTGAACCCTGAAACAACCTCTTGGCTGATCTAAGTCAGGGCATTGCTAACTCACAGATTTAACCCTGAAACAACCACTGGGCTGATATAAATCAGGGCATGGCTACACTGTAACTGACAGATTGGATTCTTAAACAACCTTTGATCTACGTCAGGGCACTGCTAACTCACAGATTGTATATTTTTAATTGGGCATATCATGACTGAGTTTTGTGGAGGGAGGAAAAGTATAGACAACCTGAAGAAAAACCCATGAATCAAGGGGGAGACCTAACAAACTGATTACTTCCATGTGGTACAAGTCCAGGAATCAAACCCAGGATCTGTGAATAGACCATTTTCAAGATGCACAAGCGCTTTCAAAAATATCGCAGGCGCAGACATGAAAAAGAGGCATTTTCAGGCAAGATCACGCGCGCTATTGACTCTGCCCGAAAATGCCTTGAGATCATGTACGCGCCTGCAATATTTTTGAAAATGAATATTCTCAAAATGGTCTATTGAACCACCCTTGATTCAGGGCTATCAAACAATAAAATATGTGAAAAATAAACTGTTGTGAAACCACAGGGAGCCCAATTTAGATAAAAGTAAAAGGTGAAAATAAAATCGGAAAAAAAATCGCGTTTAATTAATTTTTTAATTCCAGGTCAAGATAATGTCCTCTATAATACGAAAAAGCAAAAAAATCCGTAAAAAATGCACTAGAACATTTTTTTTCGCGCGCGCCTTTGTTTTTCAATGTAATTTCCCTATGGTATCCTACGTGTGGATTTCTGTTAATATAATTTAACTACGACTCATATATATTTCAAAAAAAAAGTTTGTCCCTGCTTCTTTATCAATATATATCCATCATCACCATCATCATCACCATCATCTTCATTTTTTAGCATATCCCTCGCTATAAATATAATTAATAGAATATACATTAATTATTGGTAATTTTGATATTGTTTTCTTTACAGAAGCTGCAGCTGTAGTAGAAAATCCAGCAGAACCAAAAGAGAGCTTAACAACAGGAGAACTTGTTGGCATTATTGGTGGTTGCTTAGCTGCATTACTGTTCATAATAGCTATAGTGCTCATCAGGAAATGTTACTGGTAATATAAATATTCTTAGTGTGTGGACTTGGATTGGTTGTTGAACCTGTCTTCCTTCCTTCCTTCCTTCCTTCCTTCCTTCCTTCCTACTTTCCCTCCTTTCTTCCTGTCTCTTTTTCCTACATGTTTTTTTTTTTGTATCACTTTATATATATTTTTTCTATTTTTTCCCTACCTTCATTAAAACCAAGCTTGGGCTCCCTGTGGCACAGAATCCTAAATATTGTCCTTATTAACCATTTTCCATACATCAGTTCACTGGTCAAACACAAAGCATTCAGTTGAGGTTACACGGTTCAAATTTGAATAATCCAAGGAAACTACCTTGAAGATTCGCTTGAATGTTTTGTGTTTGACCAGTGAACTGTCATTGCCTGTCATTGTAGGCTGGTAATGAGATTCATGAGATTTATTCAGCTGATTGATAACAAGCAAAAGAATACTCTCTGGTTGATAGCTTACGAAAGGCAGTGTTTGCCTGTCATTGTACGCTGGTAATGAGATTCATGAGATATATTCAGCTGTTGACTATTTTTAATCCTACAGCAATACTGAACCTCGTGCGAGCCTCGAAAAACACGTTGGTTCTGTGGTAAGTTTTAAAATAATGAAAATACTATTACCTATACAGTAATTGATAAATGAAAGCTCCATCTGGTCCAACCTTGTCTTGTGCGACTCTTTGTTGATTATACAACCGCAATGAGTTCTGGGAAGTGCGTGACCTCATGGCATTCTGGGATTTCGTTACTCTTGCGTGAATCGTGCTTTAAGTGTGACGAATGAAAAAATGACTTTCGGGTCCAAAACGAAAAGCAGTTTCACAAAGATTTTTTTTACTTTTTCTTCGTGACAAGATTTCTTGTCCAGAGTTCTAACTGTTTCAGGTCGAGGTTAAATCTTTGAGAAAATTTTTGCTTTTAATATTTTAGCGGTTTTTTATGAGCAGTTGGACACGGAAATACGTCACAACTTAACAGCTCTATAGACCCCTTTCACGTGACGTCAAAGCAGCTCATTTTGGATGAAAAAAGAAAATAATTTAAATCTCTTGAGAATTGGAACCTAGACGTGCTACAAGGACGTGCGCGTTAGGTTTTGCGGAGGGAGGAAAACCGGAAAACCCGGAGAAAATCCCTTTAAAAGGGATAGACCCAAAAAAACTACTCACATGTGATGCAGACTCTGGAAATCGAACCCGAGACCCCAGAGGTGAGAGGCGATTGCACTTCCGCTTAGCCTCCCTTGATTCAAAAATTAAATATTAAATATTGCTATACCTTTTTCATTTTTCAGTCTCCCTCTTCAAGCGAACACCACGAGAGGGATTTACCCGATGACCATTCTAATGGCGTGTACAGCAGAGCCGATGGGCCTGTACCACGCAGAACAACCCTTAACCCAGAGACAACGGACTTCCAATCAGCATCCGTCAGGTCTTTAAATAGCTTTAATTCGATTGGTGGACAAACCGACCAATCAACAGTCAGGGAAGATCCTGCTTCCATTCGTGATAATGATTCTAATGAAGAAAGTGCCAGATTGTTACAAAGATGTGGTTCTCCTTCAGTTGAAAACAGACCCAGTCATGAAGACGATAACCCGTTGTCTACTCCAGTGTAGTATGTATTATGTGAAAAAATAATTGGGATCCCTGTGGTATTTTAAATTATATGTTTTTTCGGGGTTCTTCATTTTCCATACATCGGTTCACTGGTCAGCAATCAATCGAGGTTGCAAGGATAGTTTGAAAGGGCTAAAACTATTCAAATTTGAACCTTGCAGTCTCGACTGAATGTTTTGTGTTTGAGCAGTGAAACGATGTATGGAAAGTGGTGAGTTTTGTAGCGGGCTTTTTTTTCTATCAAATTGTGATTCCACTTAGAAAATTACAGGAAGAGTATTTGCAACAATGTCAAACATTTGAAAAGCATTTCTAACTTAAGGTATGTATACATATAAAACACTTTTTTAAGTTTTGATAAGCTCTTTTCTTCAACATATTTCGCGTTGCATCGTACATTTAACCGCTAACCTCTATGGAAGAAACTAGTCAGAGCACATTTTGTGTGATTAGTTGTGAACTGACGCACAAGATGTGTTCGTGCATTTTTAGTTAGATAAGCAATTATCCTAAGATGTGATTGGTTTTCGTTAATAATGTCGTTTCCGTCTCGTAACGGTGTAATAAGATTTTAGAATTTTTTTTTTTTTTTGCTGAGAATTTTTTTTTGCTACTAACACGACGTTTTCACTGCTAAAAGCATTGACAAAAAGACTGTTTTGCTGAGAAAAAAGCTTTTTTTGCTGAAAAAAGGCCATTTGTGCTCTCAAAACCGGTCGTTTTTTGGCTTTTTTTGTTTTTGTTTTAGCGGTTTTAAGGAGGATTACAGCTTCCACGGTCTATCGTTCACAAAAATTAGTTCAGACCTGTCAATTTTGCATTTTGAATTATTTGTACAAACATAAGTATTATAATATTGTTATCATCAACGTTAGAGCAGTTTTCATATGAGTGGGAAACGCACGTACTGACTTACAGCACGTACACGGTACGACATGCTGTAACATTTTAATGGCTTCCCATTGTCTTCCAGTAATCCATTCAATCATAACGCGTAGTTACGGTTACGGTAAGATACGGTACGCCTGCAGTAGGGCTACGAATTCGTTGTGTCGTTTCCCACTCATACGAAAACCACTGTTCTCGCCGCTAACTAGCTGAGAACACAATCCTCAATAGCTTGTGAACTTGATGTGATAAATCTATTATCTATAGTTTTTTTTATATAGATATCAGGGCCATAGCTACGACGGATGAGGCAAGCGAGGCATTTTCCTCGGTAAAATTTCAGATATTATTATTTGTTTAGTTTTCTTTAATTCTTAAAGAATGAAAACAAATTCTCTTCTTTTTCTTTGCCAGAATGTGCATGATTGACATAACTTTAATACAATGAATATGTCGCAAATGCCTCTCAAGACGCTGGAAATCCCATTTCCGAGGGTATGAATTTCAATTTTTTTCGGGGAAGCATGCCCCAACCCCCTAGTTGCTCCCACCTACAGCAGTCGATTGCCTCGGTAAACATTTCAGTCTGGCTACGGCCCTGGGTATATAACACATTCATTGTGTGAAGGAAGTTTATTCAAGTTCCTAAGGGGGGTTGAGACAGGGTATAGTTGTATGCTGTGCCAATAACTGTATAGTATGAGTTTTATGTTGGTAGGATCTACAAAAAAAGGGTATAGTATTCAACAATTTTAAGTTACAGTTAGGTTAGGTTTCCAGAGTGATATTTATATAAGATTCGCGTGGAACCTTTCAAATTCAAAAGACATTCAAAAAGGGTCAGTGAGGCTAAAGTCAAACGTCGAACTTCTCATGACCAGAACGCATTGAATACAATACACGCATCCAGCATTCCGCGCTACTGCTCTAAGCGCATGCTCAGGGGATTAAAAAGTGGGATAATATTTTGTAAAATATGCAATTTTTTGGTATATTTGACTCAAAATTCGCTTACGGTACTTGATCTTGAATGTTTAATGAAAATTGTGTTTGACAAGAAAAATACAACTAAAATATAACATGTTTAACAAAATATTATCTCACTTTTTAATCCCCTGAGCATGTGCTTAGAGCAGTAGCGCGGAATGCTTGATGCGTGTATGGATGGCGGTTTTCTTTGGTGTCATTACATTAAACTGGTGCGAAGTTCGTTTGACCTTAGGCTGAAGGTTTTGTTGTAGGTTATATACCAAGCCCGAAATGTATTATAGATGCTATGATAATAATGTCAGACAAAGTTTTCGAAAGTTCCAAATTCCATATTGTTGTGAGCTTTCGCTGGTGGCATTCACATCGCCCATAGTGCATTTGAGGCTTGGTATGTACTTGGCTTGTGCAGGATGCAACATGCAACAAAACCTTGACCAAACTTTTTTGAAATAGTTTTATATGAATTATGGAGGACGTCAGCCATGTTGTAAATTTTCTTTTTTGGATTACGAGTTACAGAATTGTAAAAATTCAATTGTTTTGCTCTACAACATGGCTAGCGTGCTCCCCTCCTCCAATAGGTAGGTAGAATTACCGTATTCACAATTTGACATATTTCCATTGCTCTAGCACTGAAATGGCTTCTTTATATAAGCATCATGATCGGTTGGGTTTTATTTTCCTGCTCTTTGATTGGTTCACAGAGTAGTGAAGCCAATTAAAAGTGCAACGTTAGCTAACCGTTCACCACTCATACAAAAAGAAGAAATAGAGGAAAACAAGATAAAGAGAAGACAAACTTTTCGTAATTTTTTAGTAGTTCAAAAACTTTGACATCGTTACCAGAAAATTACGCTAAATTTTATAAAATAACAAAATATATGATAGGATAGACGTATTTAAGTGTACAGTGTAGAGTATATAATATATATATAAAAGAGCTGTTGATATATAATGAAAGGATAAAGGAAATAATATATCATATATCTTAGGTCAAAATTATCTTAGAACGAATATATAATATAATGAAATGTTATAAGATAAACATTTGTTAAATATAAAGCATAGAGCGAAAACACTAGAACCATGAAATAAAAACAAAATAGTTACTAACTAATAGTTTTAATTTAGTGACTATTTAGTCAATATCACTCAACCAGAAACAACAAATACAAAAGGAAACAATACCTCATTACAACTTTACTTGTCTTTTATTATAAGTAATAGCATGACTTGAGGGTGATTAGTGATTAAATGTCCCCGAAAGCCGAGGGAGGTTTTGTTGAAGTCCCGACGCCGAAGGCGGAGGGACTTTAACTAAACCTCCCGAGGCTTGAGGGGACATTTAATCACTAATCACCCGAAATTTCATGCTATTAGTTTGTAATATTATGATTACCAAGGAATAAAACTGCTCTTAGGAAATATGTTAGCTTTCGTACGATGCATAAATTACAAAGTTTTACAAAGCTGTTGATATGCGGCATACTTAAGGGAATTCGCCTTTGTTAAATGCGACAATGGCGAATTGAACCAGCATTCATTCATTCGTGGTGCTTTATTCTAATTCACTTTGGTTGGCCTAGAGCGGTATTAATGAAGTGTTTTGAAACCGTCTTGATTACGTCACAAATAGTAAGAAAAATTCTCGGCTAGTCAACGTATGCGCAAAGATTATTCAATGGATCCCACAAGTGCCGGGGAGTTCAATAGTGTGTAGTCCAGAGTCATTGCGCAAAAGTTTCGATTGGGTCGATGCTACCCAGCCATGGTCCCGGTGATTGTCATATGAGGAACCATGCCTCATGGATAGTGATGAGGGATATTTAGACTAAATATCCCTCATGATTATATTCATGAGGGATATTTAGTCTAAATATCCCTCATGATTATATTCATGAGGGATATTTAATCTAAATATCCCTCATGATTATATTCATGAGGGATATTTAGATTAAATATCCCTCATCGCTATTCATCCAGGGGGATGTTAGACCTTAAACATCCCTCTGGAAACAATGGATCCCGAGGTAATCATGATATTATAGTAACTAATAGTCGCTAAATAAGAACTATTACACACTAACAATTTGATTTTGTTTCATGGTTCTAGTGTTTTCGCTCTATTAAGGACCGTTCATTATGTATCGGGGGTGGGGTATTTTATCTATTTAATTTATTTCAAGATTCATCTAGAGGTGGGTGTAAAATACGATAAGACACGAGGTCCCCTACAAGGCATTAAACACCCAAGGATTGAGAAAAAATGGGGGTCCTTGAAATTGTAACAACGCTTTGTTTTCTTCTTGTTTACTCTAGCTCTCACTCATACAAAACTCTCTCAGCTCCCTCTCAACACCAACTCGAATTGGAAGGGGGGGGGGGGAGGAGGGTGAGTCACTCATCAGAAAATGTTAGTGACACCCCAAAAAGAAGGCTAGGATTGAAATAGTTGTTGAGTTATATGTGAGAACCTTCAAAATGTTGGAAATAAACAGGGCGTCCCGAAAAATATTGGGCATACTGATTGGGGATTGGAGAAAACTGTATTGAATAATTTTGTGGTCATACCCCACTACCCCCGATAATTAAT
Source organism: Anthopleura sola (assembly GCA_023349425.1). Classification (NCBI taxonomy): domain Eukaryota; kingdom Metazoa; phylum Cnidaria; class Anthozoa; order Actiniaria; family Actiniidae; genus Anthopleura; species Anthopleura sola. The sequence goes on along the minus strand of JALHLI010000017.1, from coordinate 2,835,582 downwards.
GAACGGTTCCTTAGATATTACATAAAGGAGAGTTAGAGAAATAAAATAAATATAAAACTAAACTTTTTGACTGAGTTACATTAATAGATTTCCTATAGACCCCTTGCACGTGACGTCAAAGCTCAATTTGGAGGATAAAACAAAATTTCAAACTCATGAGAATTGGAACCTATTGCTTTGTCCTTCAAATCGCGCTGCATTCCTACGTGCTCAAGGGATCTTTAGGGATGCACGAGTTGTGTGCGTGCTGCTAATGTTGTGTCTCTCACCGCTGTGGTCATGGGTTTGATCCACGAACTTACCATGATATGTGAGTCAGTGTTGCTTGTTGGTTCTCTCCTGTGCTTCGAGGAGTTTTTAGAACCTGATGGAGACGCACGCAAATGCAGAGATGATCGCCGCACAGTCTGCGTCGTGTTTGTTTCAGAAACTAATTTAAGCCCGGAATAAATTCATAACAAATGTTGTATTTTAACCAATCCGAGGTTGAGGGAAAACTGGGTCGAGTTGGCATTGCAGTGTATTGTGGGACTAAGGGACATATTTCCAAGAGAGCGTCAATTTCGTCTCTAGTCCCACAATGCACTGCTATGCCAACCCGACCCACTTTTTTCTTCAACCTCCGCGGAATAGGTAATACCTATGTATGGATTGTATATTATATCCTCCCACAAATAGGCACATCTATAATTACAGGGCTCTTCCCAATAACATAGGGTGAACCTACTGCTATAGGACTAACTCTCTTGTGTGTCCCCTTGGAAAGGAATGAATTAACAAAAGACTTGTCTCTTGCAGGTTCACCATACTTCCATATTGAAAAGGCCTTTTAGAATCGATATTTTGTCTTTCAATATGTCAAGACGCTTCTTAGCTAATAGCTAATACGCTTAGGATTTTTGATACCATTCAGGAGAGAAATTTATTTTTGGACAATAAATCACCCAGCTCTCTTTGTCCACTTAAACGTTAAGCTCAATAGCTTTACTTGCAGACACATTTATGAAGTTATGAACGGTAATGAACTTTTTCCTGCGGGAATCTTATTCCTATCATTATCCTATTATAGACATTTTTTAGTAAAGAGGGACATTTTGACTAAGTAGAAAAAAAACAAGTTAAGTTAGATTTGTCTGGATTTAGTCATTTAATTTATTTATTACCTAAGATCTAGTTCTAGCTCGATTCCCACTATAAATAGCTAGAACAAAACATTTTTTAACTAGAAAAGTTATCATCAACATCATCAGTAGCAGCATCATCATCATGCATCATCATCATCATCATCATCATCATCATCATCATCATCATCATCATCATCATCATCATCATCATCATCATCATCATCATCATCATCATCATCATGCATCATCATCATCATCATCACCATCCTGCATCATCATCATGCATCATCACCACCACCACCATCACCATCATCATCATCATTATGCTTCATCATCATCACCACCACCACCACCATCACCATCATCATCATCATTATGCTTCATCATCATCATCATTATCATCATCATTATCATGCATCATCATCATCATCATCATGCATCATCATCATTATCATCATGCATCATCATTATCATCATCACCACCACCACCAACCACCACCACCATCATCATCATCATTATCATCATCATCATCATCCATGAACCATTATTATAATCATACCCATCACCATCACCACAACCGTCATCATCATTATGATCATCATCATTATCATGATCATCATCATCATCATGATCATCATCATCGTGCATCATCATTAAAAATCGCCAGTGTAAACGGGTCTTTACCTCTGTTCTGTCCGTCCTTCCCTCCACTCCTCCACTCGATCATTCCTTCTTTCTTCCTTCTTTTATTCATTTATTCGTTATTTCCCTTTTGGGAAGCATTGGTGGAGTAGCGGTGAGAGCGCTCGATGTTTAGTGTTGAGTAAATGACGTCGCTGACTTCGTTAAAAATCCGTAAAAATATAACACTTCCCATCAGAATATTAAGAAAAAAATTTTCACCAGTGTTCATTAGACCCATAAAGATTATTCCAAGAAAGTTTCAGCCGAATTAGATTTTGAGCGATTTTCGTACTAGTCCCCCTTTAATCTCATCCGGCAAAAAAACCAGCCTATTTCAGGCGTAGTAATACCCTCAGCTTCTGAGCCAACTCCACTTACTTACGTGTGCTTTAGCACCACATCGATCACGTTTATTTTGAATATTTGGTTTGACATATCGACGCCATGGGTGGATACACAAAGGGTGGCATCACATCCTGTCATGTTTACATTCAAGGTTCGAAATATAATTTTAGCTTCGTGATTAAATTGTTTCTTTTGTAAGTAATGTTTTAAATGCTGAACAGAGTGATTTAAGTCTAGTTTTCTACCATCAATGTGTAGCGAATCTCATAAGTTTTAGTAAATTCTTAATGCACTATAGTAGTTTATATGAATATTTTTTGATTTATTTACTATTTCATATATCTATTTACCATTCTTATTATGCAATATGAATACACATCACATAGTTAGTCTATAATACATATACATTAGTTAGATATGCTTCGATTTTACCGATAAAATTGCAATTCACTGTTAACATGATGCGAATATTTTGTAATAGAATACCATTATTATTATTATTTGTCAACGCAAGCTTGGCGCCGCACTTTGTTCAAAACGTACATGATTACCGAAACAGGCACCGTAGAGGCGGGAATGTTTTTAACAAAAAAATATGTTTTTCTGTTATGAGTTGTATAAAACTATGACATGTAGTTCGTCAGAATTTTGTCACAAGTTTGGAGCAGCACCATTGACAAAAATGAAACGCTTATAGTTTTGCAGCATCACTGCTAGTTAAATAAACAAAAATCGTGACAGTAGCATCCTTGTCGTTTTTAAGATAATGCAATAATTATGTTGCAACTGTCCATTAAAATCGAGGCACTGGAAGTCGCATTTCACAAAGCCTAAATTTTAGGACTTTCAAGGGGAAGAGGGCATGGTCCGGGTCCCCCCTGATACGCCCCCCCCCCCCGATCAAAAGTAGACCAAGCATGATTTTGCGTACGTGTGCTGTAAGCACGTTCGTTTATTGTGTTTACTCTGTTTAATTATTGACGTCCTAAAACTGAGATGAAAACCTCTTTCCTGCAACTCAACTATGATTTGAAATATAATTATGCATTTTAATTACTATGTAACTTTATTTTCTTTTAATTTAGAATCTCGAGTATCTTACCCTAACGACGCCAGGTAAAATTGGAATCTGGAAGGGATTGTTTTGAGGGAGGAAAAACCGGAGAACGGCAAAAAAAATATGATTATATAATGTGGGTGAAGATGATTAAAGAGAATAACACGTAACACTGAATGAATTCGAGATGGAATGATAATAGAATGTACATTGGATACTCAGTATAATTTATTTAGATCGAAGACGAGCTTTCGACTCAAGTTAAAGTCTTGATCACGTTATGAATCAAGTAGAATAAAAATGTTTGAAAAAGATATTGGAACTATAGAACATTATGAAATGAGTAAAATAAAATCGAAAAAAATCAAACGAAATGGGAAAAAAATGAAAATTTTGAAATGAATAGAATCAAATCGAATAAAATGAGAATTGAAAGAAAAATAGAGTTAAGAAAAGATAAAAAGAAGTAACACACTTTGTCAAAAACGCTAGGGGAGGATACAATTATTTATAGATATGTCTGTGGGTTCTGTCTCATAGATCACTGTCCAATCTATTTATCACTTTGGCAAATCTGTTGGGCATTGTCCGACATTGACAAATTACTCTCATGGATAGGATCAAGTGGTTTTTAATCCATCGAGGCTATACTGTCCACCCTTCGACATGACTTATGTCATGTGCTGTCACAATGTCAGGTCGCTTTGTGCTTCAAAATATTAGGTTCGCAGTACGTGTAAAATACAAATATAAATGTAAATACGAATATTAATAAATGAATGAAATAAGAATGTGGATGCTATATATTCAGAAAGTTAAAATGACATCTGTAAGGAAACAACGCACAAATGTACACCACACCACACCACACCACACCACACCACACCACACCACACCACACCACACCACACCACACCACACCACACCACACCACACCACACCACACCACACCACACCACACCACACCACACCACACCACACCACACCACACCACACCACACCACACCACACCACACCACACCACACCACACCACACCACACCACACCACACCACACCACACCACACCACACCACACCACACCACACCACACCACACCACACCACACCACACCACACCACACCACACCACACCACACCACACCACACCACACCACACCACACCACACCACACCACACCACACCACACCACACCACACCACACCACACCACACCACACCACACCTCAAAAGTCTTTTAAAAAGACAAAAAGAGCACGCACGCCTCATAAACAATTCAAAAAACACTGCATGTATTCTCTGCCTTAACACAGCATTATAGTCATACTTAAAGCTGGTTTCTTAGTTCAATATATTATTAAATGGCTATATATATAATATTGAGTTTTTAACAACAGATATTGCCGTTGTCTTACGTGCTAACGGACAACATTTCCTGAGGAATAAAATATTTATTCTGAATTAAATACACGAGTTCAAATTGTTTGAAATGATTTGATGCAAAGGTATAATCGTTTCCTCGTGCTACAAACTTTTGGTATTTTCTCCCGGATTTGATATAAATTAATGTTTCTTTAACAAGGCACTTAAAACTCCATAAAAATGATAAAGCTCAACAACAAAGCTGAAGCGGTAATATTTGAAGAAGAACTCAGTAATATATACTAAGCGCTTTTCAAAATGCTCTCCCTTTAGCCGCTTTGTTTGATTTTATTTTAAGGATAAACATCTCTAATTGCTTAACCAAGGAACAGGATATCGAGGACAAAAGTTATGAAGTGATTAATATTGAGTACTGAGGGTGTGCTTCCGGACGATGTTGGAACTATTTCAGTCTTAGTCATCATTATTCAACAATAATTTTCGCAACGTGCTTAATTTCCCCCCCCCCCCCCCCCCCGATATTTAAAGGAAAAATTTGTCGTTCTTTTTATAAACGTCTTTACAAGTGCACCCGGGTAACTCTGACTTGTGGTAGCCAAGGTAACCCTGTTTGTTTGATGGGTTACTCTTCTAGATCTGCTCTGCTGACCTGGTACTAGGGTTATCCTATCTATATTTTTTTCCCTTGTAAAGTCGAGCTATCTATTAACCCTACCTGGCTTACCCTCACTCACCATAAAGAGGCCTTTAGTTCGAAATCCCCGGTAATACCGTGGAAATGAATGAAAAAATATAAATTGCAGTTATTTTTTTCTCGACAAACACGAATTTTTTTTTTCCCGTTAGGCGCCAAGTATCTAAAAGGCTTTTTTGTCAAAGTCAATAACACCGCGCCACTTGGTCGTGCGATTTTTTTTTAAGCAAGCGTGAAAGGATAATGATAGCAAATGTTGTTCCGGTTTTTCTAATGGAAAAGCAAGCTTTCTGTTTAGGATAAATGTGATAACTAGTTCAACTACAAAACAATGTCAGGTCGAAGCATTTGTAATTTGTTTTACAATCAGTACAGGAGACTTGAATTTGGTAGTACTGAGTAAATATTTTGATATAAAGTGTAATGAAACATCGATCTTGTCAGTTTTTTTTATCCTATATACTGCCTTAAGAATTTCACAAATAATTGGAAATCCAGTTAATTTCTTTTCGGTGAGCTTAAAATTAAATTTCCTTGGCAAAATTTTGACATTTGATGAGATCGAAAAAGTCTTCTACTATGTGCCTCAGGCAATCCGTGTAGATGAAAAGTATTTTGTGTTCTAAATATACCTATACCTAAATATACCTATACCTAAAACTGATGTATGGCAAATAGGGCTTGCTTTTCAGTTATTCGCTCTTAAAAAACCATATGTTTTTCAATTTCTTTTTATTGTAGCTGGGCTTGAGTGGGCTTTTTGTTTTGCAATGTACTGAGTGCACTCGTGCACTTGAATGAATTCTGAAATTTCAGTGAACTGATTATTCATGAAGTTCCTCTTTGGCTTTTAGCTTTTACCCCATTAACACTGAAACCAAAGTTATCTTTGTATATCTTGGATTCCTGGTATTAAATTTTTTGGCTTTTTAATGTGTGTGATAACATATCATTCACCGACAGTTGTTAGATAACCACGATACAGATTTTACCTTAAGCTCGTAAAACATAGAATATTAGAACTTAGAAATTAGTACAACATTGCAAATAACGCTCTCTTTTTGCGAATGAATAGCTTACGATTACAATTGTAAAAAATGTATATAGTTTTCAGTGTTCTCTTTCTAATATAAAGGTAAATTATGAATTAACAAATGAATTTCAACAACTGAGCCCTTTTTACATGGAGAGAGGAGCGGATTAATAAGGAGATTAAATATAGTTTTTATACCAAAATTCCCCATAATTGACTTAATGAGAACCGAAGAAAAACTTGGACACAACTCTTGTAGCAAGTTGTAGGGTTGATTTACACGACGCAATTCGTGTTGTAAGCGTGGCGAAGCAGATTGCATGCGACAGTTGTAAGCAAAAGTTTTACCGTGTGAATCGGCCTTTAGTGTTCAAAAATACGTGTAAATATCAAGTGAATTGGACAGCCAATAGTGGATGGCAACCAAAAAGTGCACATTTTAAAGGGTTTTTTTATATAAGATCTTTCCAGGTTTCTATTCCAAATGAGTAAGAACCCTTTTATTGAGAATCATAAAATAGGGTCAAGCAAAGCTAAAACAATGCGTTGCTTACCTGTAAAAAATGATAAAAATCTAGGTGTCATTGGTATTGTTTGCTTGGCTTTTATTGTATTAGAACACCTCAAATTCTTCATCTGAAATCTTTGAAAATGACAAACGTAATCTAATCCCTATAATTAGTTTTTTTCTAATTTTGTTGAATCAAGACAGGCGAAATACGATCAAGGAAAAAGCTTTTGTTAGCTTATAATCTATCAACGTGGAAAAAAGGAGGTGAGAGAGAGAGAGACAGAGAGACAGAGAGACAGAGAGACAGAGAGACAGAGAGACAGAGAGACAGAGAGACAGAGAGACAGAGAGACAGAGAGACAGAGAGACAGAGAGACAGAGAGACAGAGAGACAGAGAAAGAAAGAGAGAGTGGGAGGAAACAAATATGCTAGCTTGATGTACACAAGGTAACATCCATCAACGGTCTAGAATCTAAAAGCACTGCTCTCCAACTATTAATAAATTATCCACTTTCTATTATCTCTTCAGTATTACTTAAACATCCCCTTAGCACCTTCTTTGGTACGCACATGTTAGAGGGCGGAAAGAGAAAGAGGGGCTGCATAGGTTTCAATGACTAGTACAAGAATATATCGAGAGAGAATCTAAGAGCACTGCTCTTCAATTTGTGAATAAATCATCCACTGTCTAGTATCCCTTCTTATCATTCATTCATTCATTCTTTCTTTCTTTGTTCATTCATTCAATTTTTTCTTTCTTTCTTTTTTTCTTTCTTTCTTTCTTTCTTTTCTTTCTCATTCATTCATTCTTTCTTTCTTTGTTCATTCATTCATTCATTCAATTTTTTCTTATTTTTTCTTTCTTTCTTTCTTTCTTTCTTTCTTTCTTTCTTTCTTTCTTTCTTTCTTTCTTTCTTTCTTTCTTTCTTTCTTTTCTTTCTCATTTCACCTTTCCGAGGACAGGCTCTAGCGATAACATCAGTTCCCCTGTACCTATAATAGATTTGAAACTAATAACGGATGTGTTTTTAAGTCAGTCCATAATTACAGTCAGTTACCGCTATGACTTACACAGAAATCAGTATGATGAATACCAAATGATCAAAAATAAACTACACCAGAAGTACTTTTAGATAACATCAGTCAACAACTGATAATCTTGTTGGAATAAAAGCCGGATCGATGGACTCGTATTTATTAGATTTAAGAGCCAAAATTGAAAAAAAAAAAAAAAAAAAAAAAAAAAAAATCCAGAATAGATGGCATTCACTACCGGTGTTTTGGCATGGTTGTCATATTATTCTCATCATTTCCCCTACGATCCAAGTTTGGGCATGCGCAGTCTTGATATTATCAAGATAGCATCTACTCAACGTTCCTGCGAAAGGAAGCGACGAAACCTTTTTTTTTTTTTTGGGACGTGCTTCACATGACTTCAGAAGAAAATACTGTCATTTCGCGTTATTAAAATTGTTTCTAAATTTCATAAATTGTTTTGCTGTTGTCATGGTTATAGGGGAAGTTGTTTCATTGTCATTACTTCAGTGTACGTTGCGACAGATAAGTCCCAGAGCTCAGGGCGAGATATGACTTTTTTTTACGTTTCAAAAATAAAATAATGAGTCTAGCGCTAGTTTGCTTTAACTTTATTTTTAAAAAAACATAATTTTGTTGTAAACTGTGCGGGGCTTTTGTTATTATCACACGGTACAAAATATTGTGAACAAAATTGGATTTCTTAATTGTCTAATTTTCAAAGAAAATGCTAGACTGAAATGGTCATAAGTATTGTTAAAAAAAAGTCAAATTGGAGCGGTTTCACAGAGGGCTTTTCATCTTCTCCATCCAATTGGAATAACAAACTGCTTATTTTAATGGTTTGATAGTGAAAATTAAAGGTAGCAGAAGGGTGGAAAACCCGGGAAACTTGAGCGTTGAAAAAAGCAACAAGCAGATTTGCTACATTTTTGTTTTTTTATGGAGGGAGGACTGAAACATGAGAATCCAGAGAAAAACCCTCAAAGCAAAAGAGAGAAGCACTGACGAGCAGAAACGTTTAATGTTTTTGTTGGAGGAAAGAAAAACCGGAGAAACATGAGAAAATCATAAAGTAGAAGAGAGAACCATTCAGCATGATCAATTATTTTTACCGGGAGGGTGGAAAACTCCTAGACAACACAGAGAAAGTCCCTCAAAGCACATATGATAGCAAGCAAGCTGCCTCCTTGCTTCCCCCACAACTCTCCCACATTTCCTACGCCCACAAAGACCTACTCTACGAGGAGTCATTAACTAGAAACTGGCGTCTGCAAATGCAAAGCTTTCCATCCGATCCCTCGCAGTGAATTGTTCACGGCAAAGCACGTCTTCGGCTGATTTTAGCACCCTGCAGGGTTTCTATAGACGCTACGAAGTTATAATTTCGAAATCGTGACTATTTGAGATTCATTTTCACAGCTTGGCACTAACTCGGTACATTCTATTAAAAGAACCTACAATTCAATATGTGGTTCCGTCGAGCCCTGACTTTGATCAGTGCAGAGGTTTAGCTGTACCCTGACTTTGCTGTGCATGCCCAGAGGTTGTTTCAGGGTAGGTTGATTCAGGGTTCGGTCTGTGAGTTAACCATGCATGCCTTGACTTAGATCAGCCCAGAGGTTTTATCAGAGTTCGATCTGTGGGTTAACCCTGTCCTGTGGTTTAGAATAGCCCAGGTTGCCATTGCTTTCAATAATACAAAATTTGAAGTTTTTTGTTTGTACTTTACTTCAATCTACTTGAGCATATGTCTGATTCATCTAAAAATCTGCCCACCTTTCCACCCAGTCAGAACAAGTGGAAAAAAGGGGTATTTCTTTAAGTACGTTGACATGATTCAATCGTAATCAGTGACTTAATAAAGCTGCCATACTGTCTCCCCAGCCAGGCTTCTCGTCTATCGATACATTAATCCACTGTGCAAGAAATTATTTTCGGACTTCTTTTAAAAACGATATAGATATCGATTGGAAATACTTTGTGTTGCCATAGCAACTTAAGTAATTCTGATCCAGCATTACTTTCATATTTACTTAACTGAATATCCAACGATCGAGTTCGGTGATTGGCTTTCATCGAGCTATAGTAAATTCACTATGATCGAACATAAAATTGATACAGTCATAGTCAAAAATGTTGTCCTGTGAAAGAAGACTTATAGACCAAAAGAAATATCACATGATGATTTGTTTATTTGTTTTAAACGATATAAACTTCTGGTTTCAAACTCTAATAATGAGTAACAATGAACAGAGAATAATAATTGTTAACTCTACTTATACAAGGATTGTTGGTATCGAGCATTTAGAGCGAGTGTATTAGGATACCTCCCTGGTATCACGTGACATTTCTTTTGGTCTAAATGTCTTTTTTGGTGGACAACATTAATGACATTGACTGTATGTATATAGTTGTTTCAAAAAGGTTTCGAGTGAAACATAGTATAAAATAATCCCTGGTATTTTCTTTTGAGTTGTTCATCACTATAGGGCTTCTTTTAAGGAAAAAAAAAATATCAGAGATCATGGCCCATAAAAAATTTTCGTACGTGTTTTTGATATACTTCGGTACTAAATCTTTGAAAGGGTCAAGATTTTTGCATATTGTTGTACTAAGTATTCCAAAAAATGTTTTTAGAGCCAAAGGAGATAATATCATAAGCGATAGCCAAAGGTCTTTCCAAGACGGGAAGGAATTATTGGCATACAACTCACAACATTGAATCATATAATCACTTATTCCGTGTTCAATCTTCACGAGAATAAAAATCAGAAACACAAGTCATAATTCCAGTCATTCTCCGATCTTAGAATAACCTATATCCTATCGGTAATCGCCTATCAACTCTGGTTCCGACAACCAGCTTTTTTTTTACTGGAATAGGTATAATTTCTCAAAAAAAATTGCTTCCCAAATCAGTGTTGTAGACACTTTCTAGTAGCTTCTTGTCTACTGTATATTTTCCAAACAAAAACAGCACCAAAGCGAAAAAAAAATTGAAATTTGGCGCATATACGTATTTGGGAAAGTCAAAGACTGGCTAAGCAATTAATAATCTAACTCGTATCCTTAGAAAGAAAATCATGTTTTAATTGAACGGATATTCAAAAAAGCCGCTATGATCGCAAATCTCAATTCGTAATAACTTAATATAGTCTGTCAATACGAAAGATATATAAAACATCTTACCCTTCCATCTTTCCCGCTTTTGAAAAAGAAAAGAAAAAAAGAAAAAACACTTAGTTTAAAGAATTTGTAGAGTAATTACAGAAGAACTCTCACTTTTAAGACCGTCATCACTATTATTATCATTCAATTTTTCAGAACGTCTGGCGCTTTTATCATTGATCGCAATCTTTTCCACCAAGTTATCTCTTGTATCTACCATTCATTTCGTGATTTTTGGAGTTAATTATAGATAGGAAGTCTATTTATTTTTTTGTAAAAAAGATTGTTAATGTTATTCCTTTTGTCTGTGGACTATGACGTCTTTCGCAGAAGGTGGTATGCGTCATACTTTGTTTAGTTATACCATTGATCGGTTAGACCTGTTTTTCTACACCATAATCTAGGATTTTGAAAACGTTATCTCAGATTTCACCTGTATATGGATGGGGAATATTCGAGATTTCAAACTGTTTTTATAACCCTGAATAATAATAATAATAATAATAATAATAATAATAATAATAATAATAATAATGGGGTAAGGGTAAGGGTAAGGGTAATAATAATAATAATAATAATAATAATAATAATAATAATAATAATGGTAATAATAATAATAATAATAATAATGATAATGGTAATGGTAATAATAACAAGTTATTTTTAGAATTAGTTTAATAGCCACTTAGCAACCAGTTTAGAAATAAACGTTAATTGTATATTTCAAAACACGCAATATAAAATAACTCGCTCAGTCTTTCCAGCACATTCCTTTTTGCTTTGAAAAGTTCCTTACATTTCTAGAACAGTCTAAAAGCCTTTAAAATAAAGTTGTAGTTTCGTATATATTTAAGTTGAGCATTATATACTTTCTTTATATAATATGAAGAATATTCACATCTTAATTTCAACAGTAATATCTTACGTTTTTTCCCAAAAATTATTTTATAGTTTTCAGATATTTCTTATTAAAGCACTCAGTAAAACTGTTATGACATAATCAAAGCACATTTTCAAAGGCATTTACACAAATGGCTTCGCCGGGGGGTTTGCATGGTATGGGGGGAGGTGATGAAAACTATATATTCTCTAATTTCCTGTAAGCTAGGAAATATTTTGGTATTTTTTCACTTTGGATAAGAAAAAAAATGTCTTTTTTTTTTTAATATATATTGCCCAATTCACTTAAATTTTGTCATGCAAACGTTTTTGTCCTTGGGTCTGTTGCATTTCTATCGTCTGTTTATGGATTAATTTTAACTTGTTTTCTGAGCAATTAAATCCCGATTTAAATAAAAAAAACTTATGTCAAAAAAACTTATGTCAACTTAACTGCGAATAATCGATCACTCGGACACACTTTTCAAACACTTAACTAAAACGTCTTTAACTTGAGAAAAACTTTAGTAAAATTAATGGAAAATGCCATAATCATTTTAACGAGTGATGCTTCAAATTGATAGCACTACCGTCGAACTAGTATAGAGCATTTTGTTACCGGATTTTGACAGCATATGCGAGCATTATGTAAGCTTATTATTTAACAATTCTGGACGTGCTCAAGAACGCACAGATCTAGAAAACGTTTTCTTAATATCTTTTAGCCCCCGGGGTATTTTACCTAACAACCTTGCTCAGCTCCAAATGATAATTACTCCTGTGCACGAATGATAAAAATGCACTACTTTACTGATAATAGCACCGAGAATCGTTTCCTAGTTCGCTGAGCGATATATTCTCGTATTAGTCATCGAGACCCAGCTCCATTTTCTCTCTACAGGTTCTTACGCGTACCAAAGAAGGTGCTAGGAGGATGCTTAAGTAATACTGAAGCGATACTAGAAAGTGGATGATTTATTCATAAGTTGGAGAGCAGTGCTTTTAGATTGTAGACCGTTGATGGATGTTACCTTGCGTGTGTGTGTGTCTCTCTCTCTCTCTCTCTCTCTCTCTCTCTCTCTCTCTCTCTCTCTCTCTCTCTCTCTCTCTCTCTCTCTAGCTAGCTCTCTCCATAAGAAACGATAATAAATCCGGATTCCGGAAATGGAAAACATCACGACATCTATCCCTTAATAATGGAAATGAGTGCAATTTGAAAGAAAAGTTCTCAATTGTATAATATACGAGGAGATTAGCCTTAGATATCTGAGATGTTTTCTTCGTGCTAATGATAATAGGTTGTTCTAAAGGTTGGTGATTATGTCCAATACGTCCTAACTAATTGATCTCAGAGAAAAACGCTTTCATTCTTAAGTAAATCGTATATATTTTTATCCTCAATTTCACCCTAACGACGGGTCGCCATTTTCGTAAGCAACCAAGAAGATCTCTTGGCTTGTAAATGCTGCTTTTTTATTAGATGCTTTTAACCTTTTCTCGCTGACATTAAACCACTTGACCAATCTTGTAAATAGAACTTCACGCAAGCAAACATCAAATGCGGTTTACCAACAAAGGGCTGATTTCCATGATGCAAAGCTGAGCGCTGACAAAATTTTGATTCAAAATACGTTTTATTTGCAATCATTAATATTTTTCATACTAGCGTCCCTTATCGCAAGAACCTGCAGCTACTAGATATTGGTAGACGATCTCGTTAGCGAGAGAAAGGGCGTTCTATTGTCTTGGCAGATTCACTGTGAAATAAATATAGACGCTATTGGCTAGTCTCATTCTCATTTACCATAAATACACCTGCCGATCTCATTAATATTTTTTTCGATAAAGGAAACATGTTCAAACGTAATGGACACTTAACAAGGATTAAAAGCCGAGGATAAGTTACGCTGTGTTAGTGACGATGCTCTCAACCAAACAGGACATTTCATAGCTTGGTTTCCATCGTGTGAGGCGAAGAGCCATTCAAGGTACCTACGTACGATTCCAAGCAAGGCCAACAAAACAACAGCCCCGAAGGCTGCTAACAGCAATCCAAAATGTTCAGTTCGCACTTAAATTTGACCGCCAATGCCACTAATGGAACAATTCAGGCTAGTGGATTTGATACTTGTTATTTCATTAAGTGTATGTTTAGTGATGGTGAAAGGGCAGCTATCATTTTTGCCTTTTTTGCAACTTTTTTGATTTCGCTGGTCGGGAATTCCTTCGTGTGTCACATCATTGCAAGATCCCGGAGACTTAAAAGCTGTACAAACTTCTCCATCCTAAACCTTAGCATTGCCGATCTTTTCCTGACGATATTCTGCATCCCAATCATCACGATTGATCTGTATATCGTAGCTGATTGGGTCTACGGGCTCTTTATGTGTCGAATGGTGGCATTTTTGCAGAATACCGCCATGGTCGCATCAATTCTTATTCTTCTAACAATTAGCATAGAAAAGTTCCTTGTGGTCTGTTATCCATTTCAGTCACGTGTTTATCGGAACTTCTTTCGCTACATCATTTATGCCGTATGGATCCTTGCTATCGTGGATTCGGCAGCTGTTGCCAACTTGAAGACGACCGTGGCTTTTGGCGGAAAGAATTATTGTATCTCTGAATGGCCAAGCAATACATTCCAGCAGAACTACCTGATGGGACATGCAACCGGGCTATTCTTTCTTCCGCTTTTATTGATGACCTGTCTACACTGTGCTACGATTTATGTTATCCAAAAGAAGACAACTCATCGCATGAATGGATCCAAGGCTATGGTCCGCACTAACGGGAGAAAGCTCAGGCAGAAGCGCAAAGCGGTGACGATATTGGTGATGATTGTGGTGCTTTTCACGATTTCCTGGGGTCCTTTTCTCTCGCTCGCGATTTGGGATGCGTTCGCTGACATGGAGGAAAAGATGACGTCGTTCAAAACTCTGAACCAAATGTTTGTCCTATGTATGTGGATGATGTTCTTAAATGCTGCTGGCCATCCTGTCATTTACTGCTTTCTGGGCAAAGAATATCGCAAAGCTATGAAGCAATCCCTATGGAAAAAGACCCCGTCATCCAATACGAGATTTACACCCCGAGATAATCAACCGGCCGCCATACCCTTAAGAAATATTGACCATTCTTAACTGGTAAAATTATTAAAACATTAAGTGATAGCAAGATCCAATTGCTTGAATCCAAGAACAAATGCCATGAACACTAGTGCTGTACTTAAGTGAATCATTGAAAAGTCGTCAGTCA
The DNA here is from genome assembly GCA_023349425.1 of Anthopleura sola. Taxonomy (NCBI): domain Eukaryota; kingdom Metazoa; phylum Cnidaria; class Anthozoa; order Actiniaria; family Actiniidae; genus Anthopleura; species Anthopleura sola. The sequence goes on along the minus strand of JALHLI010000017.1, from coordinate 2,820,413 downwards.
AAGTGGCGGCCAAAGGTAAACAGATGGAATATGAAGACTTTAACGTCCAGGATCCGCTTCAATACGCGCCTAAAATACCTTATTTATCAAGGATGTTGTCGTTGTCTTCTAAGCCATTAATAGCTGCAAGACCAACATGGAACGCCTCCACAATTAATATTGATCAAGATGACTTATATCAGAGAATATATCTTCAGAAAAGTCATCATCTTAACCTCCTTTCAAGCGATTCTCGCAATTACATTATCAAAAATGTATCTCATCTTAGAAAAAAAAATAGTGAAGCTCTCGCTAATGAACGATCGAATTAGAAAAAATTTCAAGTAGAAAGAGTTTTAGGATTATTTTTAAGGGAGCACGTTCATACTTGTATTGTATATTTATTTTATTTCGTTTCCTTTCCTTTGAAAATCTTAAGATATTTTCCGGATTTTTCCAGCGATTTAGAAATTTTAATCCTTTATTTATTAACTCTCTTATCAAGAAATCACAATTTCCTTCACAGAAACTGAAAGGAAACGTCCAAAATATTTTGTCTGGCTAGCTTAGCCATTGTTGATAACCCTGGTAGCTCGTTTACAATCGGCAAGACAAGATCAAAACAAAAACCACAGAAAGTAGGGAAAAAAATGAAGAAAGACAGGAACGGCTCATTAGTGATTGTAAAAGCTTGCGTCAGATGCTTCAGGCGTTACTCTTTTTGGGCGAAGAGGAAACCCTTCAAACTCTTTGCTTTGGTCTGACTGTAAATTCCACTACTACCAATCAACGAGTGCTTCGAGAGAGTTTCTATACAACTTTTATGTGCAAAGTAAACCTGCCTGCTGATTTATACATCAAGACTTATGAGAAAAACTACCGGCCTCTTTGATCCTATTGAGTGAGTTTTATTGGACATTTAACTCCATTTAAACCGGGGTTTTGAAGGACGTAAGAGAGCATGGACTCAATATCAATGCACTCGTTGATATAAATAATAATAATACAGAACATGATTACAAAATTAATGGGAAAAAATGCCTCAATTTCTACAAATCCATAAATATCTTTAAACTTTTAGGCGAGTAATTTAAAATGTAGGAAATGATATGGGAAGTTTCGGTTCATCGATATCATTATTTAAAGTGGCTGAGACTCAACGTAGTGTTTTTCGTGATACTGGATATACTAGCTTACTAGTCAACTGTGAATAACACACGACGACAAACCATGCCAACTGAATATTCGAGTTCCAGCTGTTACATCTATGTTTTATAGGTTAACTTTAAATGCCTAGCTGATTGTATTATATGAACTTATTGTTTTTATAGCCAAAGAGGGAAGCTTGGTGAATACTAAATTAAGCATTAAAAGATGCCAAAAACACAACGTAAAGATGCCACAAAATGATTGTAAAAAAAATATTTTCAACAGCTTTCTTTATTTTCTCTATAAGTTTTTTTCAATTTTTCCTCTTTCTTCCTTCCTTCCTTCCTTTTTTCCTTCCTTTCTTTTTTGTTATTCGTCTTATATTTTGCTCCTCTCGGTTTTAACTTTTGACTTAATCCTTCTTTTTTTTAAATCCCATTTCTTTATTCCTTTCTTTTCTTCGCTTTTAGATTTTTCTTCAAAACTAATACTATTTTTATTTTTATTTTGATCTACTCTTGTCAATTTGTATATATTTAAATAGTTATAATCAGTAAAAGTATTGAATTCAAAATTGCTAGTCTAGGCTAAACAGCAGGGTATAGGTAAGCTTTTAATGCGAATATGGTTAAATGAATATCTTTGACTGCCAGTTTCGCATGCTGCAGTAATACCTGAATAATTCTAGAATAGTCTCAAGATGTGTCATTAAAATTCAATAAACTCTCTCATCTTGTAAACTTGTATCTTGTATATCTTATAAAATGGGCTTGCAATTTTTACGATAAAGATTTGAAAAGCAGTATAAAAAGATCTAAACAATAAAATGCGTTACGAAAATGCGCCGCGTGCTAAAATATGACCACAATTAATGTATTCGCATACTTCTATGCACGGGTTTTCGTACGTTAAACCGACATATTTCGACGTAAAGCTGGCTGGTTTTACCAAATAAGATGCGCAAAAGCTCCTTCGGCAGCAAAAAGTCAGTGCATAGGAGTATGCGAACACATTAGATGTGATCATGCTTTCACTTAATTCCCAAAGTTAATTCCCCCAAGAATGTTTGCTTCGCGCCGCTAGTTATCTCAATAAATGTCGTCCTTGTGAACATGACTAAGTACATTGCTCGAGTAATCGCGGGAAATGGCCCTATTTCATAATGACGGCATATTCCAAAGCAAAACCACGCTATTGCACAGATGAAAGCCCCGACAATCAGCAGAAAAAGACTATGCCCAAAGAATGTTAGCGGCACTGGTCTAGACGAGCAACCTTTTCTTGACAAGTTTTCCTGGACAAGGAAAAATTGTTAATCAAGGATGAAATTTGCTCGTGTAGACGGACAACAAGGAAAAGGTGGCAGTTTCCAGCCTGTTACTTCACTGATCGAAACTTGTGAAGCAAAAATTGTTCATCACCTATACGAGCAAGGAAATCTTGTCAATAAAAAAATTGTCAAGGAAAACTTCCTAATCGTGTAAGCGAGCAATGAAAATTGCCAAGGGCACTTGTCAAGGAAAACTTGCTAATCGTGTAAGCGAGCAATAAAAAATGTCAAGGATGTTTGTGAAGGAAAAATTGCTCTCGTTAGATGTAGCTTTTACTTAGAATGTAATTTCAAAGACAAGAATATTGTTTATCAAGATTTTGGAAATTTTTGTGAATAAGCGTTTAACTTATAATAACAATTGTTGCTTTATGTCTGACATCATGTCGAAATAGCTAGGTCAAATATACGGGGAGACATCTAGAAGCCAGGCCAATCATTATTGTAGCCAAGAAACCGTCTTTTACTACTAATATAGCCGGAGTGACTATCCTCCCTATCCATTCTGTCGGCCTCATTTTTCTTTCGGCTTCCATTGATAGTAGTTGGAATTCAACTGAAGGAACTACCGACGTTTAAAGATATGCACTTTACCTTTACCTTTACTAGACTTATTAAGTTAATCACACATGCGTGTGCAGTGTGTGTTTTAAGGGGAGGGGGAGTTTGCGGGGGATGATTGGGTGTGGCTTCTCGCTGAAGAGTGAAATAGGAAATTCTAGTACTCCCCAGTTTTTATCAGAGTTTTTGATATAATGTTCTGTTACTGATATACATAAAACAAATATAGAAGGTGCATGGAATTTTGTTGTAAACAGCTTAAATGAAATAAATAAATGCCTGTGTACCTCTTCTAGAGGTTTTGAGACAAACTTATTATAGCAATTCGGCTGGGACCAGGCCAAGGTGTCCGCCTTAGACAGGTGTCCGCGCGCGCGCCCTACAGAAGTGTCCGCCTTAGATTGAGTTTCATTACAGAGAATATATGGCAATTCGGCCTAGACCAGGCAAAGGTGTCCGCCTTGCAGGGGTGTTCGCATTGAGGTAGTTCACTGTACTATGTCAAACCAGTATCAGTAGCCTTTTCAAAAACAATATCTAAATCGGTAAATTATAGTAAACGACAAGTTGGATAATACGGGGTTATTAATTAGTATTCCCTAAGCTAGACATTAGTAGTATTCCCTACATAGAGAATATTAATAAGGCCTTTTGTTTTCTTTTTGTTTCAAGGTCTTATCAGTATTCATGTCTAACTTAGAAAATACTAATTGAATACACTTGTATTTTCCCTGAGCTTCAAGGCTCTTTCCATTTTGACACCTCAGTATAATTACTCTATTGGATATACAGCAAATTATTCAATGTCCCCTTTACCAAAATATTTAAGTCCTAGAAAGAAATATCGTAATATATAGCTCATGACAGCAAACTATATTAACGTTGTCGTCGGTAAAAAAAAAATCCTAAACATTATTTGCTTACAACTACAAACTTCACTGTAGGCTATCTAAAAAGTAAGGAATACATGTCCAAGTGGTAGAATTTGCAAGCATATAGTGAGTTTCTGATTGTTATAATGTCATGGTGAATAACGTTTCATGATTCCGCTCTCAAATAAAGCTTTAGACTTTAATAAGCTTTTTCTTTCCACAACTTTAATTGAATTAGCTACATATTATGACAAAAGTATATCATTTCTAAAGTAAATCTTATACAGCGTGACGCGCAAACGTATGACCACATTTAATGTATTTGCATTCTTCTATGCACGGGATTTTGTACTTTAAACAGACACATTTGATGCCAAGCTGTCTGGTTTTACCAAATAAGGGGTGTAAAAACTCGTTTCGCAGCAAAAAGCCCGTGCATAGAAGTATGCGAATATATTAAAAGTGGTCATACTTTTGGGCGTCGCGCTTTAACAGGCAGTAGCTTAATATATATTTATTTGGCACTTGTACTAACTTTGCAAATCAACAGAAGCAAACAGATTTTTTTTACGATATTTGGCCCAATTATACAAGAAACGAATTGCGTTGTGTTTTTCCCCGTAAAATCGAAATATCAAACTTTGAAAGCATCATATTTCTGTGATTTCTTTGAATCGATTCTAGACCACGTCTTGCCATTATTCAGCTTTCAAACGGCAACTTATTTGCGTTCTTTGACGTATTACTAATTTAGATAAGTTTTGGTTTCTTACCTGCGTATGCACATGGCATTGGAGTAGAATTTTTAACTGTTATGGACATACTAAGGTCTTTTACATTCGCTCTGACATCTAGTCATGATAAAACTGTAATTCGACATAAATATAATATCAAAAATTTGTCAGAAATTTTAAAACATTTTTAACATTTAATGAGATAAAACTCAAAAAGCGTGTTTGTACTTACAATTTTGTCTTGAAATTATATTGAAACTTGTCGACAGAAACCTTGGCCGCTTACGTCTCTTCATGTTACAGTTACAACTGACTATGTAAATTCTCGATTAAAATTCTTAAGTCTCGGGGGACAGACCATCACATACATGCTCTTAATGAACAGAATAATGCATCGTATTCCTATTATTTCAAAGCTATGAAATATGTCGTATATTACTTTTATTCAAAGATTAATTAACAAAAAAAAAAAAAAAAAAAAAAAAAAAAAACGTAGCAAACAAATGCATTCAAACAAATAGTCTCGTGACTTTATATTCTAAATCGGTTGGAGAATATACACTAGTGCTTTATTGGATTCAAAGCTCCTCGCAATGAAAGAATTATTTTTCAATTCTTTCTTTCAATGCTCGGAGCTCTAAATCCCATATAACACTCGCGTTATTCACTAACCCTTACTTGGAACAATATATATCGCAGTTATAAAAAAATCTAACAAACAAGGAAGGCTTCAATTTTAAAAACACAAAAATGAAATCAATGTTCTTAAAAACAATTTCTTCACGGATGAAAAAATTGTAAAGCGACTCAAGACGTTTTAATGATCACTTCAGAAGTCTATACTATTTTTTTAAAATAAAGTATTTCAAATTATTGCTCAATTTAGTTGATTTTAGGGAAAACATGTCTCGAACTCGAAGTTACGTTTTTCAAAATTGATCTTTCATTTAGATATAAATTTAATTAATTTTTTTTAAAATTATTGCTCAATTTACGTAATTCTTTGGAATAATTTTTTTCTCGAATTATATTTGGTTTTTCGATCTGGAACTAAGCTAGGCTTAACTTATTATCACTTTTAGCAATAGCGTTTATTCTTTATCCTTCAAGAGAGGCTTTTCACTCCGCTTAGCTCGCAGCAATAGCAGTTTACAAGAAGCTTCTCAGTTTTGAATCTGGCCGGCAATAAACTTTTCACCAATTTTAGCAGTACCAGCTAACGAAAATCAAAGTTTATTTTCTATCCGCACTCGTAGCAATAGCAGTTTACGAAGTTTATTTTTATCTGGTAATCATTGGCTTTTCACCACTTACGGATAATATGATAGCTTTATGGCTTTTTACGAAGTATATTTTTCAATTAGCAATAGTTTATTTTTTAGTCTAGAAATAGGCTTTTTACCGTTTTAGCCAGCTGTGACCTGTAAAACAATTAGCTCTCTGCTTGTGGGCCACAGCAGAGTTTTGACATCCAATTTCCTCACTAACATCCGAACTGATCTAACATCCGTAAGAATTATCAATATTCCTGTGGAGCTTCGTCAAATTCGATGAAAGAGCATGCGAAAATGCTAGATAAATTGATAATTAAAATCAATATTGTCGTTAGTATCGATAAAACACTTTTATTTACTACGATGTAGTTTCCTGGACTGACAGCTATCCCCTGGATTTCTGTGTTAAAAATATCATCGGAAATTGGTTTATGGAAGGAACTAGCGGAGTGCTATTATACCAATGGCCAAGATGATTTATCAACTAAGTTAGAATTTAGAAATAAGACGGAAATAGGTTTGTAAATAATGATGGGAAAAAAATATTACGTCTCATGTATCCATCTATCTGTTTCAATCAATCTATCCATCCATCCAGTCTACCTCGATCAGTCCATTTGTCCATCCATCCATCCATCCATCCATCCATCCATCCATCCATCTATACATCTAGTCTATCTTCGATCAGTCCATTTGTCCATCCATCCATCCATCCATCCATCCAGTCTATCTTCGATCAGTCCATTTGTCCATCCAATTATCTATCCATCCAGTCTACCTTCGATCTGTCCATTTGTCCATCCATCCATCTATCCATCTAGTCTACCTTCGATCAGTCCATTTGTCCATCCAATTATCTATCCATCCAGTCTACCTTCGATCTGTCCATTTGTCCATCCATCCATCTATCCATCTAGTCTATCTTCGATCAGTTCATTTGCCCATCCATCCATCTATTCATCTAGTCTACCTTCGATCAGTCCATTTGTCCATCCATCCATCCAGTCTACCTTGGATCAGTCCATTTGTCCATCCATCCATCCAGCGTACCTTCGATCACTCCATTTGTCCATCCATCTATCTATCCATCCAGTCTACCTTCGATCAGTCCATTTGTCCATTCATCCATCTATCCATCCAGTCTACCTTCGATCAGTCTATTTGTCCATCCATCCATCTATCCATCCAGTCTACCTTCGATCAGTCTATTTGTCCATCCATCCATCTATCCATCCAGTCTACCTTCGATCAGTCCATTTGTCTATCCATCCATCCATCCATCCAGCGTACCTTCGATCAGTCTATTTGTCCATCCATCCATCTATCCATCCAGTCTACCTTCGATCAGTCCATTAGTCCATTCATCCATCTATCCATCCAGTCTACCTTCGATCACTCCATTTGTCCATCCATCTATCTATCCATCCAGTCTACCTTCGATCAGTCCATTTGTCCATTCATCCATCTATCCATCCAGTCTACCTTCGATCACTCCATTTGTCCATCCATCTATCTATCCATCCAGTCTACCTTCGATCAGTCTATTTGTCCATTCATCCATCTATCCATCCAGTCTACCTTCGATCAGTCTATTTGTCCATCCATCCATCTATCCATCCAGTCTACCTTCGATCAGTCCATTTGTCTATCAATCCATCTATCCATCCAGCGTACCTTCGATCACTCCATTTGTCCATCCATCTATCTATCCATCCAGTCTACCTTCGATCAGTCCATTTGTCCATCCATCCATCCAGTGTACCTTCGATCAGTCCATTTGTCCATCCATCCATCTATCCATCCAGTCTACCTTCGATCAGTCCATTAGTCCATCCATCCATCTATCCATCCAGTCTACCTTCGATCAGTCCATTTGTCCATCCATCCATCTATCCATCCAGACTACCTTCGATCAGTCCATTTGTCCATCCATCCATCTATCCATCCAGTCTACCTTCGATCAGTCCATTAGTCCATCCATCTATCCATCCAGTCTACCTTCGATTAGTCCATTAGTCCATCCATCCAGTCTACCTTCGATCAGTCCACTAGTCCATCCATCCATCTATCCATCCAGTCTACCTTCGATCAGTCCATTTTTCCATCCATCCATCTATCCATCCAGTCTACCTTCGATCAGTCCATTAGTCCATCCATCCATCTATCCATCCAGTCTACCTTCGATCAGTCCATTTGTCCATCCATCCATCTATCCATCCAGTCTACCTTCGATCAGTCCATTTGTCCATCCATCCATCTATCCATCCAGTCTACTTTCGATCAGTCCATTTGTCCATCCATCCATCTATCCATCCAGTCTACCTTCGATCAGTCCATTAGTCCATCCATCCATCTATCCATCCAGTCTACCTTCGATCAGTCCATTAGTCCATCCATCCATCTATCCATCCAGTCTACCGTCGATCAGTCCATTAGTCCATCCATCCATCTATCCATCCAGTCTACCTTCGATCAGTCCATTAGTCCATCCATCCATCTATCCATCCAGTCTACCTTCGATCAGTCCATTAGTCCATCCATCCATCTATCTCGTCCAATCTCATCCCACCCATCCGCAATCAAATCATCTATACACTCACATCGCATTCAATCGAATATATCCATCCATCAATGTAAGTAAACACTTGATGTATTTGGCTACCTGTGAGTAGTATATTATGGGATTAGTAAACACCTGAGGTATTGGGCTACCTGTGAGTAGTACATTATGGGATAAGTAAACACTTGATGTATTTGGCTACCTGTGAGTAGTATATTATGGGATAAGTAAACACTCGATGTATTGGACTACCTGTGAGTAGTATATTATGGGATTAGTAAACACTTGAGGTATTGGGCTACCTGTGAGTAGTATATTATGGGATAAGTAAACACTCGATGTATTGGACTACCTGTGAGTAGTATATTATGGGATTAGTAAACACCTGAGGTATTGGGCTACCTGTGAGTAGTATAGTATGGGATAAGTAAACACCTGAGGTATTGGGCTACCTGTGAGTAGTATATTATGGGATAAGTAAACACTTGATGTCTTGGGCTACCTGTGAGTAGTACATTATGGGATAAGTAAACACTTGATGTGTTGGGCTACCTGTGAGTAGTATATTATGGGATAAGTAAACACTTGGTGTCTTGGGCTACCTGTGAGTTGTACATTATGGGATAAGTAAACACTTGATGTGCTGGGCTACCTGTGAGTAGTATATTATGGGATAAGTAAACACTTGGTGTCTTGGGCTACCTGTGAGTAGTATATTATGGGATAAGTAAACACCTGATGTCTTGGGCTACCTGTTACCTGTGAGTAGTATATTATGGGATTAGTGAACACTTGATGTCTTGGGCTACCTGTGAGTAGTATATTATGGGATAAGTAAACACTCGATGTATTGGACTACCTGTGAGTAGTATATTATGGGATTAGTAAACACCTGAGGTATTGGGCTACCTGTGAGTAGTATATTATGGGATAAGTAAACACTTGATGTCTTGGGCTACCTGTGAGTAGTATATTATGGGACAAATGAACACTTGGAAGGCTGCAAAATCGCTAACAAACTGTGCGAAGCGATGAATCTCGTGTGTGTAGTGAAGCCGGTTGATCACCTTTACTGTCACTATCGCCAACGTTTTCCAACACTCACCTAATATCAATGCCCTTACCTAGGTAGTTATCTATATTTGCGCTCTAGACTGAAAATCACCTATATTTATTGGCTTTAACATGATGTAGTTTTCTTCACAGATCAGTTATGTTTCCCCTCTTTTGTTTTATCTGGAAATAGTCTTCTTATTAATATACTTCTAGTTTATCTAGTCTCTACCATATTCTTATTGGAGGGAGGAAGAAATTTGCGTCCTTATTTCCAGTTGTTTGTACACAATGTCCCTAGTAAATGCCAAAAACAATACGACTGCCTACTACTGAACAACGCTCAAATTGAGCCAACGATGTGCGCTGATTTAAATGTCTTTATTCATTTTGAATGAGCGTTGAATTATATGTAATACAACTTTTTTAAAACGTTTTTAAATTACTTTTTGCTTAACCAGTCAGTCTACACCTTTTCTTATAGTTGTGAGACTATAGTGAGACTCAAGGTAAACAGGTCTATTGACGTTGATCTCAACCCATTTAGTAGTAACAGTACACTTAGTGTTCTGAAGGATGGTCTATATATCAACTTCCAGTCACGATCTTATCACAATTATAACTAATGACGAGTATTACAAAGAAATCTTACGAAAAAGGTTAAAACAATCCTCATCTAACGAAAACCGATTTTAGAACCTGGAGGGGAGGAGTCGAGCTACCTAGGTACCAATCTCCTCTTCAGCTGATCTGAGAAAAATCGATAGCCAATCAAAATCAAGAATGTTTACAAATGTCACCCTTAGCTTTAGTCACTAACCTACTGGCTACAACATAAGAAAACACTGCAGTGCACGCGTCTTCGCTATTTACTTTAGCTATTGCTGAGGTTTTGTGGTCTGAATATTTTTAGTGGTGTTACCTTGGTATATTTGAATTTGGCATGTCTGAATAACCAAGTGCTGTTCCTATCCTCGCAGGCTGTATGGCACCTGAGTTTTGCAGTGATGTCATCTTTACGTCACTATTTCAGATCAGCTGACTGGTAGTTAAATTCCTAGTTTTTCACCTCGAATATCTACAAAACTAAAATTCTAACCGCAGAAATGAATGTACTGTCTGTTAAGCTACGTATTTGTGTATACAAAAGTTCAATATGGACAACAAATATCAGATATTTCACAGGTCTCTGAGAGGAAAGGTTGTACGGTACACCCAGGGGCGTACCCAGGATTTAAACATTTGCCAGCACTGATCAGAACCAGGGTATTGTGATACCGATTTCTTAAAAATACCAGTGACAATGGTACTGCTCTTAAGAATAGAATTTTTACGTGAGTCAGCTTTAAAAAAGGTTTGCATTTCAACATTTATTTTGTCTTCTTTATCTATAAAAGGATGCACTTAACGTAATTAGTACAATGTCAGTGATTTACGAATTTACAAGCACGTGCCCGCAGGCCTATAGGCTGCCTACGCCCCTGCACATCACCTAGATGATCAATAAAATCGAGTCCCTCTTTGGACCACTGTTTTGACCTTGCCTTGACCTTGCCTTACACATGCATGGTCAAAGCCTTTAAATCCTGGATGACGTGGCTTCCTAAAGCAAGTTGATTCGGTATGTTTGCGCTTTAGGACAAAGACATGAGATAAGATGAGCAACTCCTTCCTTCCTTACAGATAATCGTACCAAAAAGTCTATAAAGTCATGAGATAAGGCGAGCAACTCCTTCCTTCCTTACTGATAACCGTACCAAAAAGTATATAATTAGACAAGCTGAAGACGTCAGAATCGACGTCTTTATATATCGTACATAATTGTTTTCTAAGGCGATTACGAAGCGCTGAACTTTTCAGTATACTTTATCTTTATTGTATCATTATTAGCGACCATTAATTTTGCGCTGAGTTTCTTTATAATTATATGGAAATAAATGTCAACAAGATAAATAAAGCAGTGATGATCAAAAATGTTCCGCCTGCATGAACAACTAATTTTGAAACAACAAGACAGAAGTGAATTTTGTTAAAAGCCCTAGAGCCAGAGTAAAAACCTTGTTGACATACCTATTTATATATTTTACGAAAGCATGCGCAATGATGAGGATCGGAGAGCTAAACATAAATATTTGCTGTTTACTTTCTAACATTGACTTAACCAGAGTTGCTTACCATGAACTTCTAAGTACTTTTTTTTTTAGTTAAAACTAATTATAATTATTTGCTAAATTGTTCAAGGAGAAGAAAGGAGCTCACAAACTATGCTATGACAAACTACTTCCTAGCGTCGACAAACACGATTTGTAAAAACTATAATTAGAAAGGGAAGATCTACAAATGTCATGTTTAATCATATTGCCTGATATTTGCCACGTATTGTCTCGCGTAGTCTGGACATCAATCAAATAACTATCAAATAAGCAAACATACATAGGTAAATTAAATTAGGCAGTTTAAATTTGAAGCACCAAAAAGCTCTCTTATTATCTCTACAGTCTTAATGGCTTAGTGTTTTGTAGGTTAGATTAAAAACATTTGCCGTACGTAATCAGTGTTTCCATTTGATTGATTATTTGATAAATAAATTAAGCTAAAATAACGAGAAGTAAGAGCAACGTTTATTTTATAATTATCAGACACTTGTATCGTAAGCGTTTAAAGACGCTGTACTGAGGGAATGAATAGTCACTGGCGAGAGAAAAACAGAATAAATCCACAACAGCAGTGACCTAGCAAGGTAAGGTTGGTATTGTTACATCTTGTATTCTCAATCAGTTCTTAATACTCTTCTATTTTAAAGTTATTATATTTAGGTCATGATACTGTATTTTAGTTCACAATCATGTCATGTTATTTCATACTTTATTTTAGTCCAAAATCAAGTCTTTAACGTTGATATATATGTAAGATAAAGATCGTGAAAGATTTAGAACTAAGCAAGCAGTGCAGTCCAAGCCATTAAACCTTTAAATTTCATCTTCCGCATTAAAAGCTTTAAACGAATGCATTGCTATTGATGCTAAAAAACTTGAACAACAGAAGAATGTCTCCGTGGATTCAACATCTTTTAAAAAACTCTTTCTTAAAATACTTTGAATCTAAAACTGTAGTTGAATCGTATGACTTCTTAGCCTACGATAAAAATCGACAAACCTCCAGTGCTGCTCTTCTACTATGAACAGTAAGCTAAATGGAAATATTTCAATAATTTCCAAGTTTTGATCGTTTAGTTCAATGCGGTCAATGGCTTTTATTTGCAAAAATGAAGTACAAAGTCGGTCGGAACAGGTGAACACCTTAATGTTGTCTAAAAACATCACTACTGTTTAGAATTGAATAATATTATGTCATGAAAAGAGCTTCATAATGCGTCCGGACCTCGTCCGGACACCGAGTAACATCACTTTCCTGTCTTTGTTCGTAGCGGAAAAGTTTCTTTAAATTTGATTCGCGATTCCAGTTAATGGTTATATTTCGCAAAGTTTTACTGCCAAACACGTGTTTCTCTGAAAATGTCGGTCCAAATTAGACCTTCGTTAAATTCGCTTCAAGAGTGACCATGAAACAATGGTTCCAAGTCCAGGTTGGACTTGACGCGCATGTGTTTTCTTACTCAATTTCTACTTGAAGCCATTGTTTCGTGGATCATTGACACTCAGGCGAATTCGGGAAAGGTCTATTGATAATCAAAACGCTGTTTAGCGCTAATAAAATTGCCAAAACACATCCTTAGGTACTAAGGAGGCCAAGTAATTGTTTTGAAAAGAACTACTCTACGAGGAACATCGTTATTTTTGTCTTCGTGCGATTCTAAATACTTTATTTCATGTGAAGAGTTCTCCCAAATATATATTCAGTCCCCACCAGTTTATGTTTTAAAATCTTTTCAACAATGAAGACTTCAGGACTTTAAAAGTCTCAGGAAGATAATTTCAATGTACTGTATTTCTTTGTGCTTCCTAATGTAATCCTGACCCTCTCTCATAATCATTTGTGTATTTCCGTTTTTAATTTATAGCGATTGTTATGCCGGCAGTAAATTACAGGGCGGCAAGGAGACTGGAGAAAGAAAACTTGAAGCTATTTGGATGTTTGATAATATACAAGAGGAAATTTGAATCCGCAAAAACAAAAGACCCATTAAATATTTAGAGATTACCCAGCGGACTTTTAGGGTCAAGGACCTCCAGGCAACGTGCAAGTGAGCCTTATTATTCGGGGTATGAAATGGTGAATTTGTTCATCACCATTAAACATATTAAACAGTTATCCATGTTTTGCTATTTCCATTTTCATTCAAAAAAGACAAATTTTGAAGTTTTCTCTTGTGGGCAAACCAAGAGAGAAAACATGTCCGGCATGTTTTTATTCTCTGAGCAAATGGGTTGAAACATATATAAATTTTGCTTTTAAAACTTTACCACAAATACACTTTATAAAAAGTCAAAACATAAAGCTAGTAGATAATGTTAAAGTGGAGTTTTTAGTTTTGCATTAACTCTTAAAAAGGAGACTAAGAGGTCAGTAAAATAATGTAAGCAGCTGTAGCCTTTTTTCATGGGTTGAGTTCTAATATGAAATCATAAGCGCTTTTCCCTTAAAATGTTTGGCAAAAAAAGTATTATTATTACGAAAACGTCTTTGTAAGCATCGATACTCTCCATATGTAGGTTGTCAGTTTGGAAAACCGTGGAGACATGAAGTCTGAAGAATCAAGTAAGAGCATGGGTCGAGTCCTATTATGACGTCATATGAATTCCTTTTTATTTTTTTAAATAAAAATGTTTTTATTTTGAAAAATTGCTTTTTAAACATCGATACTACGGAAGGAGGAAGTCGATAACATTTATTATAAATTGGTCATGCATGGTGACTTCTTCCTTGATCTCCTGATGTCTAGATATATTCGCGGTTGATATCATAGGTATTCAGGCGAATAGAGATGTACGTGGGTTATTGACTTGATAGAGCACTTAAGGAAGAAAACAGAAGGAAAGAAAGAAAGAATAAAAAAAGAGAAAGAAAGAAAAGGAAAGAAAGCATAAACGTTGCAACGTAGAAACGTAGATTATTGACTTAATATATATATATATAATGATGAGCACTGAAGGAACAAAACAGAGGAAATTAAAGAAGGAAAGAAAAAGAAAAAAAGGAAAGGAAGAAAGGATTATATAAATGAATAAGGATCGAAAAAAAGAATTTGTGGATAAGTCACGTAACTTGGAGGAAAAAGAAAGAAAGAAAGAAAGAAAGAAAGAAAGAAAGAAAGAAAGAAAGAAAGGAAGGAAGGAAGGAAGAAAGAGTCATTAATCCCATTCTTGTCCTCAGTCCAAATAATCTTAAAAGAAGGTTGTAAGCAGTTCATGGTCACTGAGTAAATAACTTTGCTTTTTGACTAGTGTTGAAGGTTCATCATCATTGCGTAGTTGCGTCAATTTATCGATAGCAAAGTATAATGGTCGTTAAATTGATCAAGCGACTTTCAGCAACCACCCAATCTTCAAGATGAACTCCAAAACAAACCTTGACCTAAGCCTGATCAACTTTTGCCCTATCGATTATAATCTCTACTCCTTTCTCTTCGCAAACGCCTTAAAACTGACTAAACCAAACTTAAGAATTCGATCGGTCGGTCAGGGTTTCGTTTACCGATTTGCTTGACTCTTAAGGGCATTACTTTAGCCGTGATTGGATCTTATAGAAAAAGCCCTGCGCCCAATAACACTAGCTAAGTATCTTAAATGCCATTTTTTCACCTTAAATAATTACTACACACAACCACGTCTTATTTACCGCAGGATTTAAAGGATTAGAAGTCTGACATATCAGTCCATCCACTATGGGGTTTATAAATTTTTTGTGCCATTTAATCGATTGCAATTAAGTGTGATTCTTATTGATTTTTTCTCTGTCCTGCGGTTGGTCTGATTCTTCAGTATCACGAACTAAAGAGAACACTGGGCCATTTTAATGCTCTTTCGCTTTAAGCCATTACTATTACTTAGAAAGGGCTTAAGATCCAGCATATTTTTTGTCTCGAAGTGGATGGTGTGAAGTAAACTCGGATTTTTCAAATCATATGTGGTACAAAAAAAATATACATGTGGTCTTGTGGTTGGTCTGATTCTTCAGTATCACAAGCTAAAGAGAACACTGGGCCATTTTGATGCTCTTTCGCATTAAGCCATGCATTATTATTACTTAGAAACGGCTTAAGATCCAGCATATTTTTTGTCTCGAAGTGGATGGTGCGAAGTAAACTCGGATTTTTCAAGTCATATGTGGTACAAAAAAACAGGTATGCATTATTAGAACAGTTAGGAATATTTACAGTACTCAAATTTGTTTAGATTTTAAATAGTATTAGATGGAGGATTCTACAAGGAATATGTGAATTGATATATTATTATTATTATTATTATTATTATTATTATTATTATATTATTATATAAACCTATTTTTATTATGTATATAAACTTACTTTTATTTCTATATATATTTTTTACATTATATGTATATATATATTATACTTATTTTTAAAGAATGAACTAATATCTAAAGCATAATATTTATATGTTTTTTTTTAATTAGAAAAATATATATATATAAACTTCAAGTAATTTTTTTCCAGTGGATCGATTATTAAGTTGACCATTTCATGCAACAGTGATTATATACAAAAGAATCTTTCTGAAAATGACATCGGACGATGTCGAAACGTTGTGAAATCAACAACATTGCGTTTGTGTTTATTTTAATTATAATCTCAAAAGCTAAACTCATCAGGATTATTATTATTATTATCATTATTATTATTATTACTATTATTATTATTTTTGCTGAACACATTTTTTTCTTATAAACGCGGGGTAAAACTGGCAAAAAAGCTCAAGTTCACAGGGTGTACATGTGTTAGATGGAATGACATTAATACTCCCAAACTAATGAGACCTCTCTAATGGAATATCTAAAGGTTCCTAATGTAAGGCGGCGTGTTTGTTTTTTAAAGCATGGGAGTATTTCCCTGTCTCTTGCACCTGTAGTGTAAGTGTTTTTATTGCTATTTAGTTTTGAGAGATTCACAAATGGAGGTTCAGTGCTAAAGGGTGGAAGATGTGATGTATTATGAACATATTTTTTTCCTAGAGAAAAAAGTTTAAATATAGTTAACAATTCTGACAACATTTTATCATTTATGTTTACATTTAAAACCCATTAAATTAATCAGGAAAACGGAAACCACTTCCAAGACAATCCAGAAAGTGTTCGTATTCACAAGGTGTACGAATTAAGCAGATTAGTCATAGTATTAACAATAAAACCTCATTAATACGGGCATAAAGAGGGACCAGTGAAAGTGTTCGTATTATAGAGGTGTACATTTAATAGGATTATAGTTAAGCCTCATCAATAAGGACACCAGAGAGGGACCAATCGAATAATATAACAGAACAGTTGTCTGTATTTCTGTGGTTTATTGAGCATTTAAAACTACTTGACCTAGAAGAGCACAGACAAAGAAATCCCGATTATATATGCAGACAACCACAAAATTGATGTTTCCGTAATAAACCAGACTTAGCTTTTTTCCATAATAAATTCGAGTTTATTAACTCAACTGGTTAAGTCAGGATTGAAATCATCATTGAAAAATATGAGACTAGTTTGGGAAAAGGGAAAAAGTTGCAGGGCTAGCGCTTTACCTTCCAGCCCTCCCTGTCTGTTGTCCCTGTAAGTAAGCTCAACATTATTCGACAAGCCAGGCCAACAGTTCTTTAAGGTGCTTAGCAGATGATCTGAATTCCATTTATTCGTGGGAGAGCAACTTTCTGACGTTAGTTCCTAATTCTTTTACAAAGTGCAGAGTTTGTACTGGACATAATCCCCTGTGCAGCCTTAGGATAATAATCTTTTTTTTTTAATGTCATGTGTGGATTTAAATCTGTAGCGGAAGAGTAATAATCGATATCATCGTCGTAGCGTCTACGTGTTTAGTATGTAAGTTTGCAAGCTAGGTCAGCAAAGTAAAGGGAACTATTGTACACCTATCAAGCTAAAGACACTTTGCACCATCCCGGGATGGCAGCCATGACAGGAGGCAGGAACAATTGAATCTAATATGATTTACATGAGAAATAATTGAGTTTCCCATTTGTTTTTATTTTATTTTTGTGCCTCCTGTCATGGCTGCCATCACGTGATGGTGCAAAGCCTCTATTGGCCCATTTCGTTTTAGAAATTAGTAAACTTCAGATTCAACTAAGAGTACGATAACGTGTACGAGTACGAGTTTTGCAATTGGCCCTGTGCGCTTGCTTAACATGCACTGAATCGTATTCAATTTCCTATTTTAACAATCTTAAGTTTCCATCTACGTACTCCACCACGACTACAAAATTATAGAGCCAATCTTTGAGAGTTCAAAACTCGTACTCGTTCTCGTTCTCGTAGTCGGATCTGAAGGTCGCTATTTAACCAATCAAGATCCAGCGAGGTACAAGACTGAGTTATTTAAAAACTGCTTTAGCTATACATGTATGCTTCGTGTCTGATCGACTAATTGCAATTGATCGGCCATTAGATGGACCATTTGATCTGCCTTTGATCGTCCATTAGATGGACCTTTTGATCAGCCATAAGGTGGACCATTTGATTGGCCATTAGGTGGACCATTTGATCGGCCACTAGGTGGACCATTTGATTCGCCATTAGATGGCCCATTTGATCAGCCATTAGTTAGACCATTTCATCGGCCATTAGATGGACCATTTGATTTGCCTTTCATCGGCCATTAGATGGACCATTTGTTCAGCTATTGAATTGACCATTTGATCGGCCTTTGATAGGACATTACATGTACCTTTCGATCGACCATTTGATGAACCATTTGATCTGCTGTTATATTGACCATTTGATTGATCATCCATTTGAGCGGGCATGAAACCGACCATTTGATCGACCATTGCACTAACCGAACTACATTAAATATCGCTTACTTTCGCATTAACTCTCCATCACAAAGCTTTCAGACAAATATTTGAGGATTGATGAAGATCGTCGAGAAAAATATAGTTGACGTCAACGTTAATTACCACCACTTTGATCTATTTCCAAAAACAAATTTTGGCGAACAAACAAAATAATAACTTCTTAAGGAGAAAGGCTTGAAGTTTATGGAGGAAAGTAGGTTAGAAATTTATTTCTGCAGTAGTGCTTTAATCAACTGAGTCAAAGTCTGACAAGTCGATTCGAGAAGTTTCATTTCCTCAAGTTCAGAGTTTCAATGCGCGTGCGCTGTGATTTGACCGCTCATATATATATACATTATACAAATCACAGTAGGTTCCGAAAGTATTTTCATAGCTATATGACTCATAAGTGTAGTTGTCGAAACAAATTGACCTCTTTACCTTCGTATGCAAATTGCGCATTTCAGACCACATTACATTCCCTTGAGAAATGTTCTTTTGTTAAAATATTTACACATGAAAGAATCAACTCTAAAGAGTGGCATCACGTGGTCTGAAATGGGCACAAAAAACAACGAAGGTAAAGAGGTTTATTGCGCATCGTTTCGCCTGTATCTGAATTAGCTAATATGGTTCAAAATTCTTTTTCAAATAGACCCAAAGAACCCTTTTCAGTTCCTTGTTAACTCTAAACGGATCTAGACTAGTCCAATATAATTCTAATTTATTTAAGGTTTTGACCATTTGTCTAGCTTTTTCCCTTCTAAATGTCCACCATTTTGACAAGCATCAATAACAACAACAATGTAGGAAAGTACGTGATGTTAGTCTGAGTTATCAGTTAAATTAACATTGATCACACAAATAATCAAGCGGCACTGAGAACACAGACGTTCCACATAAGCTCTTGTCTGATTCTTGATAACACTCTTTGAACAGAAAAAAATGTTATTTGGAGATTAGAATTCATAAATCCATTTTCTACGGGCTTTACGTTGGCGACTGCATAACAAATAACAATACATTTCCTGTTTGAATTAAAAAAAAATAGTGGGAACTTTGTTCTGATTACTAATTCGATGACACGGAGTGTAGAATTATCAGGTTTGTTGAACTAGGTAACCTGGTTTATTTATGTTATTCTACAAGTCAGAAACGAGAATAACTAAGGCAGTGAGGTTTACAGAGTGACTATTTTGCAGCTGCTAGTCTCTTCACAAAATTGAATTGATTCTTATGTTGACTAAAAAATACTTTTATGAAGAATCCTGAAATTATACTTTTTTCAAATGAAGTTTAAGGATAAACTCGATCGATCGTCTTAATCTTTTTTCCAATCCTTTCTCTCCAGTTGTTTCTTTCACATTATTTCATGTCAAAATTTCCGTACTTTCCTATTTATTTGTTTGATCTCTTTAGTGACTCGATCGATGGTCCTAATCTTTTTCCAATCCTTTCATCCAGTTGTTTCTTTCACATTATTTCATGTCAAAATTTCCGTACTTTCCTATTTATTTGTTTGCTATCTTTAGAGCTGTTTGACCAGTGGGATGAAAAATCTTAGTACAATAAGTGTTTTCAACAAAATACTAAAATTCGCAATACAACCATTTCACAATTTTGTATCATTCTTTTCGTTAGTTTTTTCGTTTAAAACTTGCGACTGAATTTCCAATTTCGTTCTTATTTTGATTATCGATTCACAATTTATTCTAGTTTATACGTGTCTACCATGATATTTATTTGCAATTTGATTTGATTTTGGAGAGGCTTTCTCATGGTGTATTCTTTTCTTTAAACGTTAAGCGCTTTTTATTGGTCAAATTTAGCAATTTCCAGCTTAACTTCGCTTTCAATTTCATTTCAATTTCTCATTTTATTCTTAATACAGAATATCCTATTTATAATCTCCTATAAATACATTAATCAGAGAGACTTTCTAGTAATTTCATCTTAAAATACATTTGCTTGTTATTGTTCATAATTGACAATTTTGGTTTTATTTCAATTTTATTTATTCAATTCTCATTCTATTTTTCGTAAAGTCTGGCCGGGCATATGTTCATTTATAATTTTATAAATCTTTGAGAGACGATCGACTTTCCGATGATTTTTATCTTTTGTGCACTGAAAAGATTACTGAGGAAAATGCTTTTAGACAAAATATTATTAAGCGTTCAACTAATTTCTCCCAAATGGGAAAGATACGTGCCCTCAATCACGACCTCTTTTGCGACTTTATTACAAGTTTATTTACAACATTTTAAACTAATTGTGTACCCGAATTAAAGCCTTTAATTTCCAGGAAGAACAACATATTGTCAGTTGTCGGCAACTTTTGTGTCTTATCTTTCTGCATCGGCGTCTTTTTAATTAATTTCGGTTAAAACTTGTCCAACGGTACAGAGTATATTGATATGTAGAGGACAGGATATGTTATATGTAAATAGTGCCAAAAGAGGCAACTTAGAACTGTTAAAATTAATAAAGCGTTGCGGTCTTCGTCCGGATGGAAAAAAACTTTGATTCCTTCAACTTATTAGCTTAGATGACACAAAATTATATTGGACGGCACAACTTTTTACTCTTAGGCCCAGTTCAAACTTTGATCTTCTCATGTTGTCAAGAGTACAAATGTAGGAATACAATTCTCTAGTACCAGAATCCTTTTCGCAGTTCATCCTTTTGTTATCTTGCAATTTCCAAAGGAGTTAAGAAATTTAATAAGAAACAGAATTCGTGAATAGGATTCTGATGGCAATGGCCCAAGACCTGAGGGAATTCTGAATGGTGAATTAGCTACATATCTTTTGTATTTCGGCCATTTTCTTAAGCTAATATATATCTTGTTTCCTTAGTCTTTTTTGATGTCTTATATTCACAGCAGTTTCAGTATTTTAGTATGGCTTGCATTCACCATTTTCCACACACCGGTCCCGGGGGGGAGGGGGGGGGACTCCGGGGGAAAAGTATCGGGTATGCTCGTCGGAAATTTCCAAAAATACCCCTAAAAGATACCGGAAGTTTTTTTCAAAAGGGCGTGGCTTGGCAAATTTTAACCCCTAAGAGATACCACAAAAATAATACTATTAAAAAATAAAGGCTTTTGAAATGTTTTCCCTTGAGAAATATTCCGAGTTTACGCAGGCATACGTATTGCGTTATTATGCGATGGGCTAGTTCCTTTTTCAACACCCTAAAAGATACCCGAAAGTGCTGATTTGCTAAACCTCAAATTTAAGACCCTAAAAGATACCAAATCGCTGAGTTTTACCCCTAAGAGATACGACGAGCATACCCGATACTTTTCCCCCGGAGTCCCCGCCCCCCCGGGACACCGGTTACCTGGTCACACACGAAACATTTCATCGAGTCAGCAAGGTAATTTCAAAGGATTATTTAAATTTGAACCTTGCAGTCTAAGCTGTAGCTTTTTATTGTGTATTAAACCAGTGAAGAGTGAACCGATATATGGAAAGTGCTGAATAAGCTTATCCATGGGCTTGCCGAATCCCTTAGGTCCCCTTGCCCCCGCTTTGAGGCTTTTGAGAACGTTACAAACAAAG
Organism: Anthopleura sola; assembly: GCA_023349425.1. Taxonomy (NCBI): domain Eukaryota; kingdom Metazoa; phylum Cnidaria; class Anthozoa; order Actiniaria; family Actiniidae; genus Anthopleura; species Anthopleura sola. Next base: position 2,798,360 of record JALHLI010000017.1, on the reverse strand, counting down.
GTTGTTTTTTCTTTATGGGAATAAACAAGATATGACCGCCGTGTGGTTAAAGTCAATATATTTCTAATTTTTTAATTTTTAGCTGAAAAATATTCAGATTTAGAAAATCTTTTCAATACTCAAACATTGCAAATAAACAGAAGATTAATTTTTAAAATACTAAGAGATAGACGTGGATATTAATAATCATCTAGACAAACACTTTTTTAATTTCCCGAGTTGGTCTCTTAGTTCAAGAGCTTCCGCGGCTTCAACTCTCTCAAAATAACTTTGTAGCAACACTTGAAGTTAGAACTCTTAAAGCCCACAGTTATACCTTATTTCTTATCGGCGGAAACAAAAAGAAAATAAAAGGCAAGCCCACGCAACAAATCTTACTAGAAAAAATCAACACGTGCACTAAAATAAAGAGCATTGCGCACAACGAAGTTTTTAGGAGTAAAAATCTTGTTGACGTCAAACTGAATCTTCTCAAGCGTATTGTTGATTCAAAAGCATCGAAAGCTCAAAGGAATTGAATGATACGTGTTCCAAAATTAAGAATTGTGTTCCAAGATTGAAGAACGACTCCAGGCAATGAAATACGTGACAGCGCGGGCGAGAAACAGCGTCAAAGTAGCACATGTCATCCAAATATTAACATTTATTAAGAACCGAGCCGGTTTTGTCGTCAACCACTAACAAGTTTTTAATTAGTACCTGCTATATTAAGCAGTAAAGAGTTTATTATAGTTAACCACGTTTGCAATCAAATTAATGCGCTTGCATGGATAAAATCCTTGATAACAAATAGTATAAAATTGTAAATGCTATTGCAATTGCTTACTTTACGAGTGCAAAATACGCTTACGTCAGAACGATTTCCAATTAACTCTCCGTGTTTGAGTAAGAGAGAGAGAGAGAGGGAGAAAGAGAGAGAGAGAGAGGGAGGGAGAGGGAGAGGGAGAGGGAGAGACAGAGGGAGAGACAGAGGGAGAGACAGAGGGAGAGACAGAGACAGAGACAGAGACAGAGACAGAGACAGAGACAGAGACAGAGACAGAGACAGAGACAGAGACAGAGAATGAATGAATGAATGAATCACTTTTATTTATACACGGTAGTTCCATAAGTTATAAACTTCTTTACATGAAAGCCGTGATAAAAGAGTCTGTGTATACATACAATAAGTACAACTTTAAATATGAAATAAAAATTTCAAATTATATAATAAAAACATTCAAAGTTAATTGACAATTTGTTTGCCCAATAATAACTTTTTAAAAATCTCTTTAGATTTTGATGACTTTACATTATGAGGTAGCGAATTCCAGTTTTTAGCACCCCTATATGAAAATGACCCTTTATAGAACTCAGTCTTTGGGACACGAGCTATCTCGACATTAAGTTCTTGATCTCTAAGTCGAGATTTATAAGGGTTACTTTCAGAACATTTTGGGAAAAGATCACTAATGTACTTAGGAACAGCATGGTTAACTGAATTGTACATTAGCAAACTCAAGTGTTTATCTCAGAGACAGAGACAGAGACAGAGACAGAGACAGAGACAGAGACAGAGACAGAGACAGAGACAGAGACAGAGACAGAGACAGAGACAGAGACAGAGACAGAGACAGAGACAGAGACAGAGACAGAGACAGAGACAGAGACAGAGACAGAGACAGAGACAGAGACAGAGACAGAGACAGAGACAGAGACAGAGACAGAGACAGAGACAGAACAACTAGAGAAAACAACTAGAGAAAACAACTAGAGAAAACAACTAGAGAAAACAACTAGAGAAAACAACTAGAGAAAACAACTAGAGAAAACAACTAGAGAAAACAACTAGAGAAAACAACTAGAGAAAACAACTAGAGAAAACAACTAGAGAAAACAACTAGAGAAAACAACTAGAGAAAACAACTAGAGAAAACAACTAAAAATATAGAAATAATTTTTTACAGAAATAATTGTTTTTACAGAAATAATTACTCTTTTTAGTCCAACTGAACCCTTGCGGCAATATTTTTGATACTCTTAAGAAACCTAACTTGCAATATTATGTACTAGTCAATTCTACCTCCCGTGACTCCTATTTTTTCTTGAAGTTATCGTTAGAGCTCGTTCCGATTACCTTACTTCGATATGGATGTACGTCCATTTAGGATACTGCTGGGTCGTGGGCTCGTCTGTGATCAGAGCTATTCACAAGTGCATTTACAGCAGAGACTTTATATTGATCGTAGCTATAGCAACACTTGATTGACAACTCTTTTGTGAGTAAAGAATTCTAAAATTAAATAGCCTTGAAACGTGTATATTTGGTTGCACGCGTAATTCGTTTTAAAAGCAATGAAAATAAGTGCATGGGCTTCTAGGATTTGCAGGTCTGGTGTTCTAAAAAATAAGAATAATATAATAAATAATAAAAACTCCGTCTGTCATCAATGCAAACAAATCCCTTCAAAAGTACCGAAATACAGTTCATATTTTTTTAAGATGGCAAATTGGACGCAAGAAAAATTGATGTCGCAGTCTAAGTATCAAAAGCAGGAAACGAACGACAAAGAACAGTCAAAAAATCTACACTTGGTTCAATGGGTATTTGCCTTGAGTCTCATGATCAAACAAAGTACGATGACTCGAAGCTAACTCACTAGACAAAACAGTCTCAAATTTGAAGCCTGTTGATGTAAAAAAAACTGCAATTTCTAACACAACAATATTTTGGTTTTTCTCAGTTTTTGCGAACGAGAACAAACTATGGCTAGTTCTTGATTATAATGCTAGTTGGCGATCAATCTTCAACAGTTGTCCAAGTAAAAAATAACATATATTTATTACAACTAAAACAAAAATACAGCTTGGCAAAGATTGGGATATGTCACGTTATGAATCTAATTTTTGAGTATACGTAGGTGCTTTGAGCAAACAGTTAACGAGGAATTGTGACACTTTGTTATGTAAAGTTTAGTCGAGTCCATGTTGGCAATTTGGTGGGCACTGTCAGTAAATGTCAGTAACATCGGACTTGCGCATCTGTTTTTACAAATTAAGCACTAGTCTGGCCAAAGTAATTTGAAAAAATGTCCTTGTTAGACGGTCTTTTCATTAAGCAGAGAAAAACTGGCAATCATTCGTGACAAGACGTGCAAAAATTACTTCTAAGTTCATAAAAGCCTTGTCTGAAATAAATCCTGGTCGTATTGTTGTGGATCTAATGGTGTTAGGAAGACACAGCCTTGCATTTGATAAATTATACATTGGTGGTGAACAGCTCAGGTAAGAAAATTATATCGAAATATTGACGCCAGGCAAAAATAATAATTTTTGTTTTCAGAAAAAAAAAAAAAAAAAAAAATCAAAAAAAATCAAAAAAAAAAAAAAAAAAAAATCAAAATCGGGGGTATATTTCTAAACCTAACAAGCGTAACGTAGATAAGAAACTTTTCGGGGTACAATCACTATCGCAATTAATCCAGTTTATAATCCTTTAGCTATACAATATATTTTGAACCCTTGAGATAAAAAATATAGATGCATAAATCAATTTAATTATGTAACAGACCTAGCTTTGTTATCATGCAAGAAAAGTTTCTTATGATTTTTCGCCTTGGAGTTCATGCTAGAAAACAGATTGTAAAGTCATAGACTAACTAGTACGTTGTTCTAAATATAAAAGCGCCTGAATGTATGAAGTTTATGTCGTAAAAAGCAAAGGAGCAAACATTGCCTTAATTAAGACACTTTGACACAGTTGGTACATTACTGTAAGGTTATCAATAATTCATGAAGTTAAAGCAAGATTTTAAGGATCTTTTGAGAATTCACAAGTCACCATCACTAATTGGCTGCAACCACGAAACCTCAGGGCTGATAATGCTCTAAGTCAGGGCACGTCTAACTCATCTGATCGAATTGGATTGGTAGTGAAGTTCGGCATCATCAACGTTTTTAAAGGTAAAAATAGGAAACTATTAAGTTGGTACGTCTTACACAAGAATTACAAGGGTTTTTGAGTGAACTAGATCATGTTAAGGAAACCGCGGCATTTCTTACATTTTTATATATGTTTTACACGAGTTTGGCGGCTTTTCAATCCGAAGTCTTACCATAGAAATAAAACTATATAAAAGGGTGTCCAGAGTGCGTTCGTTTTACAGGGTAGCTCTACGGCCTAAGAGAAATTATCAGAAGAACTATATATAATTAAGCGTCGGTGTTTTGAATATACAAATGAATATATCTAAAGGAATACATTAAAGGTATAACTCAAAACTAGGGAATAAGCAATTTGATAAAGCTCTCGGCATTGAAAGAGCTGAAATCCTTACTTCGAGCTAAGATCAGGATTACTTTTTCCCCTAGTTCTTGACTTTTACTCCAGGTTACCCAATATATTTCATTGCATTCATTATTCATCTTTTTGAATCTTCACCAAGTCTAAAGGCAATTTTCTCCTCTTAATCAATCGTACCAGCCTATAGGAGATCTACAAACCTTAAAGAACAGTATACCTGCACCATCTAAATTACAATCTAAATCCATAGCCGACACCTAGCCTGGATGTTCGAAATGCGCTAAAACGTGTGGTCTTTGTTACTTTTTTATGCTAAAATACGAGATTTTTTTTTCTAGCACAGCTACGGGACGGATTTACCATATTAAGGGGGATTGAAATTAGGCCCAGATAAAAATACATATATATATATAAGAAATTAGAATTTCGCTGTTCGATGTGGGATGCATGCAGTTTAGCACTGAGCATGTGCACAGTCGCGCATCAGCTTACTTTCGAATTATTTATTTCAAAAGAATCAAGAAAAGATGTTAAGATAGCAAAGACGTATATATATATCTACATCTCTACGCTATATAATACTTTATTTATACTTATTGTGGTTATTAACTGAAAGACTTCAAAATGCGCTTTTTATCAGTCACGTGACAGTTATGGTTGTATATTTGTATATATTTCGAGAGGGTAAACCTTCTGGGGATTGACTGTATAAATATGAAGTTTGTGAAAACAAAAAAAGTTATTAAAAGTGTTGAAACTAGGATGTACTCACATTGTTAAAAACTCGAAAAAAATCCTTTGATTCTATATTGTAGTGCACGAAAGGCTTCGACAAAACAATAGGGTTTTAGTAAGCAAGCCCCGTTTTCTGATAATGACTTCTGATGACGTATGCATTATCTTATTGGCCTTTATCTTTACATTTTTAAACTGCAGATTCCAATGATACCTCGGTTTTTCACGGAAAGGTACACGTAACAATTTCAATGCTCAATCAGAGTCACAGCCGTAAAGGTGGTGCTTTTTAAGACCCATCAATTGTTGTTCAGCTTATCTTTTGATGTTATCAACCTCAATTAATATGCGATGGATAAGTCCGAAGATCCCTCTGGTATAAACTACACGGTTATATCATCAGTATATTGTTAGAATTACCGTTATCCATAATGGTTTACTAGTACAGGCCCTAACACTGTGCCCTGGGGCACTCCTTGATTAATAGATAGAAGTTATCACACTATTAAAAAAATCTCTCTTTGTACGAGTCCTTCAAAAAAGTCATTTACCCAGTTAACTACACGAGGGTTAATACCAGGCACTGACTTATACTTTAATTTGTCTTGCTACATAGTAAAACACTTATAAAACTGAGCTAAACTCTCTAAACATTTTCCAATTACGTTGATAATATAATTAGGCCTTTTCGGTGCTATAAGTTTCATTGCCTAAAGCATACTGGTCAGGCTAACAGATTCTTTTATTTCTTAGCTAAAAATAATCTTTCAATTAGTCTCATTAGCCCAACCGAGCGTCACAGATACGGGTCTATATATAAGTTGATTTGAAAGTAGTTCTGTTGGTATATTCGGGAATTAGCTCAATTAACGTTGGCACTTTTACGCTTTAGTCCATTTTCGAAGCAATAATAACTTCATTCGAAAATCTCGATGATAGCACGGACATGTGAAAAGTATTCAAGTTAGATAGGTTTGACAGTGGTGTCCTGGCATTCCTATGAACTTCAAAAATACATCTAAAATTTAGTAAAATCGCAGCTAATAATCTAGCATCTAAGCAACCAGGTGTCCGGAGCACGCACGAACCGTCCAATCACAGCGCGCTTCGATGCTTAGCCAAGCGGCCCTTGCTCCAAGTCTCTTCCCAATACAAAAACACGCGTTTCAAAGAATTTAGAGAAAAAAGTTGAAGTATACGTGTGGTTTAAAAAATTTAAGTAAATCTTTGCGATCCATCTCCTCAAATTCTGTGAGATATATGATTTTTAGGACTCGGGCGAGGGCCGCTTGAATTACAACAACAATCCTTTTCGCGCTTAGTTTTTCGTACAGCTGGAAGGTGAGTGAGCAAACATCATTATATGCATATATATATATGTATAATTATGATGAACTTAGTAGACTACCGTTACCGATGAGATTTCGCTTTCTTCAGAATCTTGAATTTTATATATTTCTACTTTAATAACCTTTCGTGTTGAGCATTTATCATATGCGGGAAGAGTCGTGGGAATATATTATTGGGTATTCGACCCACGACTAGTTATTTTGGGGCTCAGATCTTTGTGTGCAGTTAGTCCACTTCCTCGATCCCACATTGAAAACCACTTCGCCACTTGTGTTTATGCACCTATTTAAAAAAGACGTTGTCGGTCGGAGATCTGAAATCTGAAATCTGAGACCGAAATGAGTTGTGGGCTGCGAGCTGTGAATTTGAATATGGAGGAAAGTGATAATTGTTTTGTCTTTACAATTAGTAGTTCACAACAAGTTAATATCTAAATACTCGCTACCATTGAGCGATGAACTGCGCTGCATTGCTCTCAGTGTCAGATTTAAGATTTACGATCTCTGACCAACAACTAGTTTTTCGAAATATACGCTCGGTGTCATATTTGAGTAGAGTTGCTTGTTGGTCTTCTCCTGTGCTTCAAAGGTTTTTCTTCGAGTTCTCCGGTTTTTCTTCCTCCGAAAAAATCAACTTCTAAATACAGATTCGACTTATCACGAATCACGAATATCTACTCTGTAAAGATGCTACTGCTAAATCCAATTCTATTTCATTTTAAATATGTGTATATTATTATTAGTATCTGAATGTACCACTATTCCGTCTGGTCCGGGCTTATTTATTATTATTATTATTATTATTATTATTATTATTATTATTATTATTATTATTATTATTATTTAACACAATAGAAATACAACCAATCGGAAAGCAAGAAAGCCATTATATATTCGTCGTTATTTCACTCTTCCTTCCAGTCATGCACTGCGCGTTGAATCTAGGCATTTGTATTTTCTATGGTTTGGGATAACATGGTTGAAGGCTCGTGTGTATACTAGAAACTATACAAGTGATTCTGGGGTATTCCAAGGTATGCCACTCGAAACCATTGTATAACTAGTATGTATATAAAAAGATACAAGCCATCTGCTCAACAAATTCACACCTTCCCGAGTGCTTTTGTACATCAATGGTCTTTCAATTTGCTAAATTAATGAAAGTAAAGCAAATATCAGGTGTCATCTCAAAAATTAATAATCACTTGTCCGCTACAAGACTTCAAAAGTTACATAACATTGATTTCGTTCACGCTCCTTGTCTCACGTTCGTGAAGACGCAAAATAGGAAAAAGGCAAAGAAGTTGATAGAATAAGAAGCATGAGAAGCATGTTACAATGAATATTGACACAATAAAGAAAAGTGTTTGGTGGCTTCTTTCCTCGAGCGGCTGTTTGGGACTAGGGGACTATGATACACTATCACCAGGCAACCAATCAGCAAGCGGAATTCATTCTCGATATATTCTATTGGTAAAATCGAATTTTGTAGAAAGCAAACCGGTTGTTCACGAATCCTTTCAAGTTACTGCTTCTTAAATTGTATTCAATCAAGGTTGTTTTTAAGAAAAAGAAAATTAAACATTAATTATCCTGCAAGTATTTTTTTTTCTCGCTTGAGTGGATTTCACAGATGCTTATTACATCAGGCATCAGGCAACTTAATTTTGATACACTTTGTATAGCACAGTTTAAAAAATTCTGTCATGCTGTTTTTTTTTGTTTTTTTTTGCTGTTTTTTTTTTTTTTTTTTTTTTTTTTCCACTCTTATCATGAAAGAAACATTGATCATTTCTCTATCCATGGCACAAAAAAAGGCTTTTCATAAGCTTGAAGAAAAGTGGTATGTTTAGCTGTTCCTTTTACGTGGAACTAAGCTATCCGGATAAAAATCCAGACGTCTAACCGTGCAAATGAAAGAGGCGGTCCCGCGTAAATGGTATAAACTGGTCAAAATTTTGAACGGCTTAAAATTCGTCTGGTACCGTGTAAGGCAAGCCTTAATAATAATTTTCTAAATGAAAGCAAAGCAAAATTCACATGTCCCCTCAAAAGTAATGATAATAATTACTGGTCTACAAGACTTAAATATATTTATTTGGGCATATGGCTTGATAATAAAAAATATTACGAGAAGACGTTTTTTTTTTTTTTTTGTAATTTCTATATTTCGGCCTTTCTCCAAAGGCCATCAACAGCAAATGAACTGGATTAGGACGTATAATTCAGTTTAGAAGGCTCAGGGGGATAGATTGTCCCTGTTCATTCAGGCTGGAAAAAAATGACAAGTCCTCTCGTAATATTGTATTTCCAAAATTACGCACGTTCCTACTTGAGAAATTTACAATTTTTTCAAATTTGCTTTATAGACCTTTACTACACGGCGGCCATGTTTATTCCCATGAGAGCAAAAACCTTTGTTTGGAATGTTCTGAAGCGCCTCAAAGTGAGGGCAAGGGGACCCAAGGGAATCGAAACCCATTGTTTCAACCAAATGGCCGCCGTGTGAGTTTGAGGCAATGCGGACCCGTGCGTACACTTACCAAAAATATCCTAGCTACGCCCCTGGATTATTCTACATAAAATGTAGACGAACCCAGAATAACACTCCTCTATGATTCACCCTAAGCAACAGAGAATTCGAAACTGGAATATTTTAAAATTTAAAATTTAAATATTATTCAAAATACAATGACTTAGAAATAACGGTAGCTAGGTGGTAAAATGTGGGAAAGACAGATTGTGTTTTCATTTTAAGTTTCCGCTTCTGAACTTTTGTCGACTCAAAAGTGTTTTTTCAGTTCTGCAAACTAATTATTCGATTCATTGAAAAAAATTATCTTGGTGACGTTTCTTGTTAGTTATTTTGATGCTTATTGCTCAGTTTAATAGTATTACACGTTCTAATCAGCAAGTCCACACAGTTTCTTAAGGTAAATTTCCTGCCAGATCTATTTGTTTCCTACCTTTTTAAGAAGTAAATCTTAAGGTTCTTATTAAGAGAATAACTAGTGAGCAAATTATAAATTAGAAAGAAAAACTCATAAATGGAGCAATTTGACTCGCCAAAGTTACGTAACATTTATACAGCTTAAAAGGGTGCTAAGATTAGGAAAAAAGACAGTGTTGGCCGGCTCTGAGAGTTTCAGGTACAAGAATATTTCAGCTTCGTCCAACCTACGAATCAAGGTATCGATGAAACTTGTTTTAGAAATACTATGCGTCCTTTTTTGAAATTTTGGTTTTTATTTCCCCAATTTGGAGAAGCACGGGTGGCGTAACGGTGAGAGCACTGGTCTATCACTATATGTCGTATGTGGTTAGAGTTTCCAGTCGGTCCTCTCCTGTGTTTCGAGGGTTTTCTTCGGGTTCTCCGGTTTTCCTCCCTCCAAAAAAAAATTCTAAATTCCAATGCGTTAATGGAACGAGAGCCACAGGTTTGTTAGCCACTGGCCATTATAAGTGCTACACTCGTAAGAAAACAAGGACTTTTTTTCGTGCTGTCTTCTATTTTTTGTTTTCTATTTTTTTTATTTAAAAAAAAAAAAAAAAAAAATTATATCGTTCTCCTTCGAACCTTTTGTAATTGCTGTCGATCATTCATATGCCATAGTTATTCTGTTTCCAAAAAATCAAAAGAAGGATAGGAATTGAAATAAATTAGGTTCAGTTGGTTATGTAATACTCAATCACTATAATATCAATACTTGATTTGTTAGTCCAAATGATGTGATGAAACGAACTAAACCTATGCACATGCGTTCCTCAAAAATTTTTTTGAAAGGCTAAGAAAGTGAAGAAAAATTACAAGCAAACGATGATACTTACACTTTAGCCTTCGTTAGTACTTTTAAGATTGTTTTTTGCATTTCATGAATATTTATCATGCATGGCAAATTATATTATAGAAGTACTTTTGAGATAACAAACCAGGTTAAATGAATGACTCTTATAGTTTAACTTTCATGTTTCAAGTCCCTTAAAAATTCCCGTGCTAAATAACATATTTCGTACTTGGCGTTTTACGAAACATTTATTCTAGCATCATATATTTCATATTTACCTATTTCAATATAAGGTTGAATACTAGCTAATTCCTTTCATCCAGGTGCAGCTTATACATATTTATCCCGTCAGTACCCCCCAGGGTAGAGTATGGCTTAACAATTCAAGATTGTCCCTACCGCTGATAGTTGCGCGGTTCACACTGTTTTTTTTTTTTTTTTTTTTTCGACTTTAAAGCTCAGCAGATCCGGTAAACTATTTCAACACATAAACAGAGATTTAAATAGAACTGGAATAGACTGAATGGATAACCTTTGATTTCGAATCCTTATTTCGTACTCCGATAACTTGTTATGTACTGCATGTCTAGAAATGATAAATATAAAAATAATTTAAAGCTTATTAGATTTCGAACCTTTAGATGTACTTTAAGGTGACTGGCTACTTTAGCAAGTTGTAGTTAGGAAATTTTCTTAGAAAGATATTTTACGCGGAATTTAACGCTGATTCCAAAAATGAAAAGAAAAATGAGGTGTCCCGGGATTTTTTAATTGTTTACTACAAGCAATTTCATCAGCTTATTGTCATAAAATAGTTCAAAATATTTTATAAAAGCAATATAAAACGTCCGCTTGTGTCTATATACTGTGATATAAACACTCTGGGAGCTGTAGAGCACTCGAGAAGTCAAAGAAACACTCGGCTGCGCCTCGTGTTTCTCTACGACTTCTCTCTTGCTCTACAGCTCCCAGCGTGTTTATATCACAGTATATAGACACGCGCGCCGTTTTATATTCCTTAAGCAAACCATTACAAAAGGAGAAGAAAAAAATGAGAGATCGATGAGAGAAATTATTAGAAAGGAAGGAAAAACACCTGTTAGCAGATGGGTGGGCTTATAACCGGGGGGAGGCTTATGACCGAGGGGACTTATAGCTGGATTCTACGGTATGAAGGCGATTCCGGGGAACGAACTCATAATTATACATGACCATAACGGTGGGAGGCGGCGTTTTACAAATGAGATGATAACTAGCGGTAAGCTAGTGTTTCTAGTCGGTGTTTCTAATGAAGCAGTATGGATAAAAAGTTAAATTTTACACCGTAAAAAATAAGAGAGATCACTTACTGACGTTTCGGACGCTAGTCCTTCGTCGGAGTAAAAAAAAGGCGACGAAGGACTAGCGTCCGAAACGTCAGTAAGTGATCTCTCTTATTTTTTACGGTGTAAAATTTAACTTTTTATCCATACTGTTTTACAAATGACTTCATTTTCATGGACAAATAACTTCACCGCTATAATTTCAAATGTCTTGAAAGATCAACATGCTCTCAATCAGATTATCTTACGATTTTGTGATCTCTTTAGTTACACTCTCATCGGTTGCATTGTAAGGAAAGCTAGTACGTGCAGTAAATAAATATCATCACGTTTCAACCTCAGCCTATATCGATTATGTAAGTGATCTCTCTTATTTTTTACGGTGTAAAATTTAACAACTATTTATCACATGTTTGATTAGAAACACCGACCCAGCCCACACTAGCTTACCGCTAGTTATCATATATTTTTTGTTGATGAATTTTAGTTGTTGTTGAAGGTACCTTGTGCGGATAGAGCGTTGTTCTGTAAGCCTTTCTCGACCCACTAAGCGATAATATGGCTTGGATATTTTTGCTTGCTTTATAACTTATTACGATTTTGAGCCGCCAATACGGGTTTATATTGGCGGTTAGTTGTGAAAAAATGTTTCCGTATTGCCAGTAGTCGCGAACCGAATAAATTTTCTTCCAACGCCGTCAGTATAACCCGTATTGGCGGCACTAAATCGCAATAAGTTTTGTATCGCGATTCTCCTATCGCGCAGTTATTCTGAGCCGACAATACGGGTTTATATTGGCGGCTCTCTCCTGATCAAACTTATAGGAGAATCGCGATACTGTCGGGTATCGACATTTCTGTCTACACACATCGTCCCACAATCACTTATCCCGAATCGACAAAAAGCAAACACCTCCTTCGACAAAACAGGTACAAGGTGAAATTTAATTTCAATTTTCAACTGACAGCATTGTGCTTTCGTGGTAATGCAGTCTTTGTCTTGAATCCATGCATATCACCGTGATTAAATCTTCATTTTTCAATGAACAAAATAATGAAATAGCAGTTTTTCTCGGTTAGCTTGCTTTACGGACGGACCATTAGATAATTGTGTGTGTGTGTGGGGGGGTTGCATGAATTTTAGTTGCATGATATTTATTTGTTTGTCCTACCCAGCACGTTATTTCTTTTTGCGCATCATAACCTTGCACGATATTGTTTTTAAACTAGTATGGAATCATTAGTATTATTAATCATACATAGGGCAAAATTACTGATTGGTTAATCAAGGAGGGCTTTTGGGCAAAATTTGAAGTCAACTTTGACTGAACATGCAAGGAAATCAACATGTAAAATTATCATTTATTTAACTGGCTTCTTGAAACCACTCTTACTACTGGAAGAGATGATAACTACTACTATTTCAGAATTGAAAACTCAACATTATAGTCCGAATTCTGCTTTAATTTATCATATTCTGATTTTCAATGCAATTATGCATCATAAAGGAACCGTCGAGCGTAATTTTTATTGGGAAGGAGGCTAAGTACCGCCAAAGGCGGGTGAACGTAAGGGGGTTTGGGGGCATGCCCCCCTGAAAATGTTTGAAAACGGAGACCCTCGGATATGCAATTTCCAGTGATTTGAGGGGCATTCGCAACATATTTATAAAGTTCGTGCTATTCAATTGACCTGTGCTTGCTCGATATTTTTTTTTCCGCACAGAAGAGCGTGCGCGATATTTTTTTTGAGGTTGAAGGGCTTGCTCGATATTTTTTTTGAGGTTTAAGGGCTTGCTCGATATTTTTTTGGGGATTTACGCAACCCCCCCCCCCCCCCCCCCCCCCATCAACTATCTAATGGTCCATTCCTTATGAGTGAAAATGTTTACGCAGGGGAAGCAGTCATGTTCGGCGAGTACACGGATATGCAAATTAAACATATCAACAAACGTGAACAAACTAAACGTTAAACGTTGACATCAAGTACGTGCACACATAATAGAGAGCTTAATAATCGCGTTTTTTTCTCCCGCAAACGGGCAACGTGACCAAGTTTTCTTTTCCTGTATTTCACTTAACCTTTTGCAAACTTTCTTAACAAATATTATTTTGTTTATCTATGACTTGGAGATCAAGCACATGGATACGCAACTGACATGCACAGATTTTAATGGCCTAGTTTAGAATTGGGAAAGCTCTTTCCTAGCCCGCATGCAATAATTTTAACTCGTGGATACGCGAAGCGTTACATAAGAAATCGATTTTTAATTTGTTGAATGTCGGTGCATTGTTGTAAACTTGTCCATTTGACGTCAAGCAGATGGATACACGTGTTACGTGCACAGAATATAATTTGGAAAGTTCTTTAATTTACATTTTTAGCCGCGTGTATTTTTTTGTGTGAGATGGCGGTACCTTGTGGAGTACCTTGGGTACGTACACATGTTTACCAATGTTTTATTAGGAAGCCCTTTCATACAATTATGGTTTTCAAATGGGTCCTAAAACATATTGTTATAGGATTATGTTTGTACCAAAGCTTCTAGGACGCATACTATATTTATTTGTCAAATTCAGAAAAGGCCTATCTATAGTTCTAAAATCATAAAGAACCTTAATAAATCAATAAAACTACGTAGTCTAGAGATTTCCGGTCGTAGAAAAACTTAATATTGTCTTGCCGTGTAAACACAAAAATATTTCATTATCACCTCTCTGCAGTTCCATTATGTGGGTACCTTTTAAGATTGTTTATGAGATATTTAATGGCAATCAAACAGTTTTGTTTTCTCTATATAAACAAGTGGGGATTATTGACAGAATCACTATTTTCCAGGCAGTGACCAGACAGCAACCTAGAGAGGACTTGCGTTGGTGGATACAAATCCTGAAAGAGCGCTCCATATCTACTACATCAACGTACTTCAACCAAGAACTAAATAACTCGTTTAACTATAAAAAGGTAAGAACTAAAATAATTGGGGATTTGTCAATTTTATCAGAATTTTATCAGAATTTTATCAGAATTTTATCAGAATTTTATCAGAATTTTATCAGAATTTTATCAGAATTTTATCAGAATTTTATCAGAATTTTAATCATCAATTTGTTTTAGCAAACGCTGGACTTGTCTATGTCAGTTGCAGCGTGGTTATACAGTCCATATGGGAATTTAGTTTCCCCTTGCTGCTGTCCCCCTTTTGTATATATATGTGTGTGTGTGCGTGGTTTCCTTTTTCCCCCCTTTCTTGTCAGCGTATTATTTTGGGAAATTTAATTAAAAAAATTAATTAACTCAAAAATCGAATTGACAATTTGGCTGTGGCAAGGGTATTCGTTGGTAGGGAAACCAGGGGAAGAACCTAGCTGGAAAACTAGTCTTTGTTAAACTCTACAACATGATGCCAAGTCCAGGAATCGTTTTTGCAACCGCGCGCAGAGGCCAGAAGCAAGTTCACTCCACCAAACTTGAAGAGTCAAAATTATTATGAAAATTTTATCAATCAGCTGCCTTATGTTGTTTAAAACGAAACCTTATCGACCCCAGGTCTGCAAATTCTCCTGCAAACTGTTTATATATAATTCACTTCTGATATTGGCTTACAGTTTACGTTTGACACATATTGACAACAAACTTGAAGAGTCAAAATTATTATGAAAAATTTATCAATCAGCTGTCTTATGTTGCTTAAAACGAAACCTTATCGACCCCAGGTCTGCAAATTCTCCTGCAAACTGTTTATAATCATATAATTCACTTCTGATATTGGCTTACAGTTTACGTTCCAAAAGCAGAGTCTAACTTTCTGTCAGAAAAGATGATTTCTGTCTGACAAACAAATGCCACAAACTGTACTTGTTACTCATTTTGTAATTTCTTCATCAACGAATGTCTGTACTAAATTTGAGATCAAAATTCCCAAGTGTCTTTAATATTAGAAATGATCTTCATCATATTAGAAATCCTCCCTCCGACGCACAAGTGATATGGGTTTTCAATCTATGGTCTTTAGGCCTTAACATAAGATTTAAATCATGTAAATTATAAGGTGATCCCTATTTTTCTCGTAATGAATGGCACCCAGTGGCACATATGTTATTTTTCACTTAATAAAAGGCTTTTAAGGTTTTATATTAGCTGTTGATTACCAGTAGATAATGCGTAGCGGCTAACTAAAAAAAACAAACGATAATAAATAAAAAAAAAGTACAGGAAATACATTGTTCTGAGTTTTGATCATAAAAGCGAACGAGTAGTCCTTTTTTCTTTGTGTTTCTCATAGCTTTTTATACGTTTTTGCTTGGCTTAAATTCATATAATGTGTCACTTGTCAAGGGTTTCCGGCAAACATAATACCGATGGGAAATAATAGTGCTCTCAAATAGGAAAGCCTATAGCGTCCAAAGTAAAAGAGTCCAATTGCAAATTAGCATCAATTAAGTTGAAGTATAGTTGGAATTTACACCAAAGTTATCCAAGGAGCTAAGGTATAACCAAAAATAGTAAAATATGAATCATAAAATCCGAGAAAAGGTTCTAGTTTCTAGCTGTTCCATATAATATGCATTTAAAGTCGCCAGATTGAGATAGAAAAATCAAAGTAGTCAAGAAAACCAACCAACCAACTAACCAATAACTTTATTTTTCTTACGGACGTTTGCGGGCAAAAGCGTTTCATAAAACGTGAAATAAACTGTCATAGAAGTTCCATGAGCAAATAAAAAATGGGAGTCACCGTTCTCGTTAAAGAGTGAGATGATACCAAAGTACAACCTTTTTCTTGTCGAAAATCGCTTGCGCGCAAGACGTACGTACAAGTAGAGCAATAAAGTCAATTATTTTTGTAGAAAAACTTAATGGATTGCGAAACATTTTTTAAACAACCGTCTAACCAACTATAAATAAATATTATGTGTAAATATTTATGATTACATACAAATAACTTGTAATTTTTGGCTCGAATTTGCAGCCACCATGCATCATTTGGTGACGTTATGCCCGTAGTGGAGATTTCATTCAAACACATGTTTTTATTAAGATTTTCCCATATTTTTTCTCCAATTCGGAACACTGACAGCTTATGTAATTCTTTATGAAATGATAGAATAAAAAGTGGGGGTCACTGTTGTTGTTTTCTAGATATAGCCAATCGAAAACGTTTTCACAACGAGCATGACGGAGTTTGATCTTGAAAAACATAGGTCACACGAGCGATGTCACGCTATAAGCGCAGAACTGCGCACAAACAATGCCCGCGATAATTGTATTATTATATTATTCTCATCAATAATGATCAAATAGGTCTAGGCAAGCAGAGAAAGACTATTGTTCAAAGAGAATATACGAATACTCTGAAACTTAAAAGCAGTTAGCATTTCCTCCCACATTGTTTGCTGGAAAACCTTTGGATTTGTCGTAAATCATTAAATCCCTGTTTTTGAAAATGGTCTGTATCAAAATCTTGGAACTATATTGCTTTTGCACGGACTGTTTTTCACTGAGTTTTGAACTGTATGATCGTGATAAAAGAAGCTTCTATCTTGAAACTACACGTAAGATTTAAAAACATTATGGTACCCGATCTTGCTTAGAATCCTTTGATAGATAAAACCTTTGCTATATTATCCATGTTACAAAACTTGTTGAAGTATCAAAAGCATATTTGAAGTATGTCTTCCTTAAAGGCTAAAAAAAATGCGTGTAACTTTAAGAGGTTTTTCCCATGAAATCCATTTACGCCTTTTCAAAATAGTTTTAAATGATGAAACCTATCTTATACGTCTTATACAGGATAAAAAGAAATGTCATGTTGAAGTGCATTAGGCCATAAACTTAGAACGCAGGACACAAGCATATTTTTGTGATGTTAGTGGTTGTGAAAATCCTTCAAGATCCTCGACAATTTTCAAAACTACTTTGGTATCAGTGACAAGAACTTGCAGGTACACGAACATGAATTTTGTTTGACTGGGTGAGGCTTCATGCGGAATATTTTTTGGCGTCAGACTAGTCTCTTGCTGGCCGTTAAAACTGTTCTCACATGGAGCAATCTTATAAACACAAAACGTGAAGAATAACAATCAAAAAATAACAAAAAAATTATGTCTCTATGCAAAAACAATTGGAGTAAAGAAATGATACAAGCAAAAACTATCTTATAAGAGAAGCATATGGAGTAAAAGCCTGAAACTAACTAAATAGGCGACAACAAATGGTTAATTCACAGACCATCTTTTTGACAATAGTTATGAATTTTTTTTATATTTACAACAATGGCGGACAGGATAAAACGTTCTGTGACTTACCGCTCAAAAACAATGTTCATTTACAATGATTCAAAAGAGAAACCAGGGAAAACTTAAGGCCGCAAATTTATTTTCTAGACTTTCAAAATCTTGATTTCTTTGTGAATGGCAATGCTATATTTCGTCTTTTTTGGACAGAATCAAATAATTTAGACGGCCAGCCGTTAAGAGTACAATCCACTCCGCCGTTTGATTAAGCTATGAAACCTCCTATAGATGTATAAGCTGCTAGTTCAACAATGGAATTGGATGGACTTTCCTCTTAAGTATACTTATTTTCTCGAGGGGCAAATTTTGATAAGATACACTGATAAAAAATTGGCATAAGGATAGTTAAGAACCTAAACAGAACGCACAATGGATCGATATGGCGAGCGATAGCATTGACATTCGTACACATCCAATGTTACAGTCCCAACTTATACTTTACAGGAAAACATTGGGCACAGTTTGCTCGGTTTTGAATATCACAAACAAGTTAGACAGTCACTAATAAGATTATGGTGACTAAAATGTAGTTAATACCAGATTAGCATCGCTAATCTGAAGTGAAGTGAAGTTCTTCAGGAGGTGGCAATAAATGGGAAGAAAACACTTATAAACCTATGACCCTCGCGTACAATTTGGAGCTGGCGAAAATAACATATTTTGCATATTCATTCTATTCGCAGGTTATAAACAAGTTAAGGAAGAAAACTCTGTTCATATCATGAGCTTTAACAATACCTCAGCAGCTTTCTTCAGCGAAGGTTGTCTTTCGGTGCGTTGCGTGTTCTCCTTCACAGAAAACAGCATCATAGCAGCTGCTTTCTTTGCCGTCATCATCGTATCTCTGATTGGAAACAGTTCCATTTGTCATGTCATACTTACCAAAAAGCAATTGCGTTGCACAGCAAGCCTTTCGACTCTTAACCTTGCTCTATCAGACCTACTGGTGACGATCGTATGCGCTCCTGTAATCACCATTGACTTCTACATCGCCAAGAGATGGATATTTGGGGAAGCACTCTGCAAGATAGTACCAGTTATCCAAAGAATATCCGTAAATGCGTCGATCATAAACTTGTTCGTTATTTCCCTTGAAAAATTCATGGCTATCTGTTTTCCGTTCTGTTTTCGAGCTCGCAAGAGGTCTTTTGCTTATGGAATACCAATTGTATGGCTTCTTGCCATTGCAGTGGCAGCACCTTCAGCCAAATACAGAAAACTGATAACCACGCCTAGTTCTTCGTACTGCATACCGTCCTTCACCGATGTGGACACTCCCAAGATTTTTGCTGTCATAAACTCTTTGTCATTTTTCGTACCATTAATCATTATGATATGCTTACAAGTCACCACCATTCATAGTTTGAGAAAGAGAGGAATCACTAACAACATCTCGTATATGAGCCAGCACAACGTACGACGAAAGAAAGCAGCGGTTGTACTTGTTATTGTCATGCTCTCATTTCTCGCTTGCTGGACTCCAATTTATTTACTTTCCATGTTGCATCAGTTCTCTGACATCGTGTATTCGATGGACGGAAGGACAATCAACATAATATACGCCGTCTTCACATGGATGTTCTACGCATGCGCAGCTGTCCATCCATTCATATACTTCTTAATGACACCACAAGGTAATAACACTTTGAAACGATTCAAAGGCAACAAGGGACAAACAGCATTAAGAAATAGACTCATTTCCAAGCCCTCTACTGCAGGTAGCAATGTAGGATCATTCTTTTTTACCCGAGAGTCAAAAGTTTAGTGAAACAAAGACTGTAAGGGCAAGAAAAGGAATTAGGTATCAGGAAGAAGAACACTCGTTTTCCAAGCCCTCTACTGCAAATGATCAGTGTAGGATTATTCTTTTTCACCCGAGAATCAAAAGTTTAATGAAACAAAGACTGTAAACTATCTTGGGCAAGAAAAAGAATAATGTATCAGGAAAAAGAACAGTCGTTTTCCAAGCCCTCTGGCTGCAAATGATCAGTGTAGGATCATTCTTTTTTAACCCGAAAATCAAAAGTTTAGTGAAACAAAGACTGTAAACTATTTTGGGCAAGAAAAAGAATAAGGTATCAGGAAGAAGAACACTCGTTTTCCAAGTCCTCTACTGCAAATGATCAGGGTACGATCATTCTTTTTTAACCCGAGAAACAAAAGTTTAGTGAAACAAAGACTGTAAACTATCTTGGCCAAGAAAAAGAATAAGGTATCAGGAAGAAGAATACTCGTTTTCCAAGCCCTCTACTGCAAATGATCAGTGTAGGGTCATTCTTTTTCACCCAAGAATCAAAAGTTTAGTGAAACAAAGACTGTAAACTATTTTGGGCAAGAAAAAGAATAAGGTATCAGGAAGAAGAACACTCGTTTTCCAAGCCCTCTACTGCAAGTGATCAGTGTAGGGTCATTCTTTTTCACCCGAGAATTAAAAGTTTAGTGAAACAAAGACTGCAAACTATCTTGGGCAAGAAAAGGAATTAGGTATCAGGATTACAAATAAGAATTACAGGAAAAACAAAAACCGAAAAGAAAAAAGAATATATATTGAAATTTCATTGAGGTGAAGTAAATGTTTAGTGAAGTCCGATCACATGTTTATATGAATGCTCTTTAAAATTTCTGTATGTTGACTGTAATTTTCAATCACATGCGACCTTCGCTGACACAGCGAACTCGGCCAATTTGTTTCTTTTCTGCTCTCACTTTATTGATTAGATTGTACTAAAAATCGTTTTCGGACTCAACATATTTATATGCTTAACGTCCTGGGTTGAACGTAAAGAAATGAAAAGCATGTTGTTACGGTTTCACCACAGAACTCCACAATGCACTTGTACATAAGAAACAATGTACATAAGAATTAGAATTTACTACAAATATTTAATACAATTAGCGTGTAAATATGTTGCAAGAAAAAAGTGAACTTGGCCCGTCCTTTGTCCAGCAATTTAAACAATAGACTAGGAGCAAAAAAGTTAGAATATAATTAAACGCTTGCAAGCATTTTTCCCATATGACTAGGAAAGGAAAGGAAAGGAAAGGAAAGGAAAGGAAAGGAAAGGAAAGGAAAGGAAAGGAAAGGAAAGGAAAGGAAAGGAAAGGAAAGGAAAGGAAATACAGAAAAGAAGAGGAGAGCTTCTCATTAACGCTTGAGTTCTGGATATCTATTCCGGTTATTTTTGCAGATTCCTTACTAATTGTTGTTCCTTAACTTCTCTTGTTTCATTTCCTCTATTCATTTCCTCGAGCAGTTCAACTTAATTGGTTATCAACTAGTTTGCTTTAGTCAAGGTTAGTTTTTGTTATTCGGGAACGACCCACTTGCAAACTCACCCGCGCTTTATTGAATTCCATCAATAATTAAAGTATAGGTGTTGTGTTATGTTTGTTTCTTTGCTTACATATTGAGTTTTTTTTCTTTGTTCAAGAAACTGTAATACAAGTTATTTACGTTTATATATTGTAAAATATCTGAGGAATGTCGAAACGTTATATTAAAATTACATGTAATGGTTCATTTGCCTGGCTTGTCCCTTTTACTGATTTAGTTGTGTTTCTAAAGATAATCATCACGCACAATTGAAACTACAGCAGAATGCAGGAAAACCGATACAGTCAAAACGGCTCAAGCTTACCCCCTAGGCTCCATTATTGATTTCATTATTCGAATATTGAGTTGATTATTCATTCTGAGATTTTATTAAGAAATCGGAAGACTCCAAACTTCACATTCATTTCAAAACTAAAATTATGAGAGATGGCCTTTCTGGGGAGTTTTTCTACCTTGGCATGGCAATTGTTGAAGAATCCAATCTAAACTCACAGGTAGATAATTTATTTTCAAGCTTGGAGTCAGAGTGAATAATGAATTCTAGGGGAGTACGCTTGAGCCGTTTTGGCTATAAATATTTGGCGATATTCAACTCTTTATTCCCATAAGTCATGAATAAAAATATGTCCCTTTCTGCACTGAATACTGGCCAGTGGCTAACGAAGTGGCCCTCGTTCCATGATCGAATTGGAATTTTAATTAGAAGTTGATATGATTTCTACTGAGGGAGGAAAACCGGATAACACGAAGAAAAACGTTAACCCTCGATGCACAAGAGAACCGACTGTCGAGTCCGTCTGTTAAACCCATGCATCTGACCACAATGGTGAAAGGCATCACATTAAAAGCGCACGCTTTACCAGCGCTTCCCAATATCTTTCTAAAAATATCTTTTGGAAATATCAGATGTTTGTTCGAGAGGTATCCGTTACGCGATATTGTTATTCATCAGGCGAGAGGTGCTTGAACAGAAAAACAGGTTAAACGCGAGCATCAAAAGAAGCGCCAGTTTTTTACCTTGTTTCATGAAAGAAAATAGTTAAAGTGTAAATTAATATATCTTGATATAATTGATCTTACCTTTTATATCTTATTCGAAATCTTATATATCTTTATCAGCTTGGGAATTGGCAAAATCCATGGCAAGGTACTTCAGAATTAATCCCCCGATCTCAGCTATGAATCAGGCCATGGAAAAAAAAAAAAAAAGAAGAAGAAAAAAAATCTAAATTAAAATTAAAATTTCAAAAATTATCAAATTAAACATTTTTTTTTGTCTTCGTTATGTCAAAGTCCAAGCGTTGGTCTGTTATCTTCGTGTGGATCAGTGTAATCGGGGATTTTATCCTTACAGAGATATATGTTCTGATTTGATAGCACGGGCTTAAAATAATGTATATTAAGTACTGTTCTATGCTATTACTATATAAAAAGCAGGTAAAAGAGCAAATGAAAGAGAGAGAAGAGAGAAGACTTTTGAACGAACGAACGAACGGACGGACGGACGGACGGACGGACGGACGGACGGACGGACGGACGGACGGACGGACGGACGGACGGACGGACGGACGGACGGACGGACGGACGGACGGACGGACGGACGGACGAATGGAATGATGGAATGATGGAATGATGGAATGATGGAATGATGGAATGATGGAATGATGGAATGATGGAAAGTAGGAATGATGGAATGATGGAATGATGGAATGTAGGAATGTAGGAATGATGGAATGATGGAATGATGGAATGATGGAATGATGGAATGATGGAATGTAGGAATGATGGAATGATGGAATGATGGAATGATGGAATGATGGAATGATGGAATGATGGAATGATGGAATGATGGAATGATGGAATGATGGAATGATGGAATGATGGAATGATGGAATGATGGAATGTAGGAATGTAGGAATGTAGGAATGATGGAATGATGGAATGATGGAATGATGGAATGATGGAATGATGGAATGATGGAATGATGGAATGATGGAATGATGGAATGATGGAATGATGGAATGATGGAATGATGGAATGATGGAATGATGGAATGATGGAATGATGGAATGATGGAATGATGGAATGATGGAATGATGGAATGATGGAATGATGGAATGATGGAATGATGGAATGATGGAATGATGGAATGATGGAATGATGGAATGATGGAATGATGGAATGATGGAATGATGGAATGATGGAATGATGGAATGATGGAATGATGGATTGGTGGATGGATGGAATGATGAATGGATGCATGGAGGGAGGAAGGGAGGGAGGGATAGATGACGAATAACGTTATACCGTCTTATTCTACTCGAAGTATATTTTTAGAAGACGAAAATAGAAATTTTATGTCTAATATACCTATTTCTTTTTGCTTCATTACACTTTAACCTTATCTAATCACATCTTTTTTAATTTAGGGCCGGAAGACAGAAAATAGGTCTGATTAAAATTCAGTAATTGATCCTGGCTGTTCAGACATGTTGGAATCTTATTACAGCGACTCTCAAGAGGGCTTTGCCGGCTTCATTGATGATGGTGCCGGATAAGAATACTTATATCAGCTCTTTAAGTGAAGCGTTTCGACTCGACTGTCAACGTCTCTTATTCCCTATAAACTTGCTCACTGCAATGATATCCGACGTTGGTCATATATAACCCTTTCAATTTTTTCTTGGATCAGTGAATATAACAAGAGAAAATATATATTCAACGGTAATCACGCTTTTCTCGCATAGGATTCGTGCCTTTTTACTTGCGTGTTAGCTTCGCATACAAGATCGCTCAATTGTCTATTGCATGTTGCTAATCGTATTAAAGCCTTTTCCAATCATTGTAATACCGGTACCATGGTTGTTTGTTCAGATACTAAATCAGAATGGACTATATGATAGCTAACTTTGGAGACTTGCTAAGAAAATTTGATCAAGGTTAAAAAAAAAAAAAAATTTTTAAATAATAAAAAAAAAAAAAAAAAAAAAAAAAAAAAAAAATAATAATAATAATAATAATAATAATAATAAAAATAATAATAATAATAATAATAATGATAATAATAAAAAGATAAATAGATTTCGTGCTAAAATTTAAGTCCTGGAACTTTTTATATTAGTTCCCCCCCCCCCCCCCCCCCCATATATATAAGATTTTTATACATTTTCTATGATTTATGTTATAGTCTTAGGATATATCCTCATGATTTATATATTTCCTTTTAATATTACATGTAAATAGATATTTTTAGTATTAATTCTTTTTTTTTAGATTCTATAAATCATTAGTATCTTTATTATTCTTCAAAATCACTGTTAATATTTTCGTGTCTTTTTTACTATTGTCATTATTATTGTGAAATAAAGTTTACATAATAATAATAAAATAATAATAATAATAATAATAATAACGATTCATTGAAGCATATCTACAGAGTAGCTCTACATCTTCAATACTAAGAAAATAATAAATGTTTAAAAAAAGTTAAATTTAGACCCAAAAAATTATTTTATGTTATAAAACAATACAATAGTAGTTTAATGAGAATGTCGCTCGGTCAAGTTTTGGAAATTGCGTCTTTGACCGCTCAAAAAATATAGAAAGGCGCGTCAAAATCAAAAAAAATTTTCACCAGGGATCTTCAATGAGTTTATATTTTGATATAAAAAAGTAAAAAAATAAGTGTCATAGGCACTTTAAAGTTGTAACACATGCAATAAAAGCAGAATAACCAAAGCAGAACAAATAGATAAATAAATGGGCATTCTGAAAGGAAGATAAGAGTTAGCCCTATGCAAAACCTCCCTGGAAAGCGACAAATATACGAGACGAAAGTAGCGACTTGTGGAGATTAAGTAATAATTCTTAAATAAGTAAGGACAAGTATATGGCAAATCGTACAGTAACTAGACAGTTCTGATAAATAATGGCTGCTAGGGTTATCAGGTTATCAGAGTCCAGGAAAAAATAAAGATTGAAATCTAAAGTTTGGTCGAAACGAAGCCATTAATTCCGCTAGATTAGATACTTCCTATACCTTTCAATACTCTATATTTTATCTTATTTATTTATTCATTCATTTATGATCCATTCATCCATTCATTCATTCTTTCTTTCTTTCTTTCATTGCACTGTTAATGTTAATTTTATGTCTTTTTTATTATATTTCATTAAGTTTATTCAATTGTTCATCCTTTTATGATCCATTCTTCCATTCATCTATCCATCCATCCATTCTTTTTTTCTTTTTTCTTTCTTTCTTTCTTTCTTTCTTTCTTTCTTTCTTTCTTTCTTTCTTTCTTTCATTGCACTGTTAATGTCAATTTTATGTCGCTTTCATTATATTTCATTAAGTTTATTCAATTGTTCATCCATTTATGATCCATTCATCCATTCATCTATCCATCCATCCATTCTTTCTTTCTTGCTTTCTTTCTTTCATTGAACTGTTAATGTTAATTTTATGTCGTTTTTATTATATTTCATTGAGTTTATTCAATTGTTCATCCACTTTTTCGTTTGTTAGTTCATCTTCACACAGAGGTGAAGGAAGATACACTATCAACACACGTGCATGACTTGTACACCATCCGTTCTTATATTGTCATGATTTTTGATTTTCCAATAAATAAACTATTAATATTATAATATTACTAAAGAAGAGTCTTGTTGTGAATCAACGTTTGTGTAGCGGTAATCCACTCTATCCTTGATCTGATCTGGACATCACATATGAGTAGAGTTTGTTGAGTCTCTCGGCTCGATTTGAAAGCCTTTGTCTGGGAAATGCTCTCCCCCAAAACCCAACTCGAACGGAATGTCGAAGTTAATTTTTGGAGATAGGGAAGAAAATATTGGAGAATTCACACAAAACCCACTAAGCAGTAAAAGAATTAACTTGAAAATATCTGATATACCCTTACTAATGGGGGAATTTGAGGATCTATTGTACGGACAGAAGACCAGGATGAGTAGGACAAAACGAAAACTGAAAAATGTACAAATGAATCAGGAAAAAATGAGATTTCAAATATGATAAGGAAATATGGGAGGAAAGAAGGAAAGGGGAAAGATAGTTCAATGATGTAGAAAAGATGAGGAATTATCACTAAAATAAATAAATTTCAAAATAACACACGTTCATTTTCTACCTCCCTATAGGTACTGTTGCAACGTCGGACAAGCAAAAATGTGTTTTTGATATACAGCAAGGAACAAACACCGATTGCTGAAAATTGTAAATGTCTGTCTTAGTATAAATGCATTCTAGAGGTATAATAAAAAAAAATTGATAACTACTAAAAAACCTTCTGAATTCGAGTTCGTTTGTCGGAAATTCTATATTCCATTGGGGAAATTACCCATTGTTTAATACTAGTAGGTGGTTATTCAATTGCAAGCAAAGCCAGGATCGGTGTATTTTACAAGGAAACTTCAACAATAAGGCTATTATTTCTATATGTCTAGTAGACACGTTTTTTTTTAAATTTACACAATTTACTCAAATTTACTTCTTTAAATCCCTTGAGTTTTTTTTCCCCTGACAAATTATTTGATTAGTTTTAAATTTTAACGAGAAAGATGACATTTTGAAGTTAAGCTGCTTAAGAAGAGATTTATTTAATAAGCCATCAAACCTTCGAAATTAATCACTTTATCTCTCTTAATCTTTTGGTTGTCGTTCATGATCGAGTGATCCCGGGTGGTGGCGGGGGGGGGGGGGGGGGGTACAAACTATAGTGGATTATACGGGGATGCTCCCCCCGAAAAGCCACAGCTAACGAAAAGGATAGGGAATATATGTAATTAGTATAGAGAAGGGTTTAGAATTTGCAAGCCTCGTAGAATAGGTATAGAAAAGGATAGGCTTTCACGATGCTAGTATTAAAAAAAGTGCTAGAATTATTATTCATTTTTTTTTTCAAAAGACAGACTCTTGGCGAAAACCAAGAAGATTATGGTAGGCATTTTTCAAAACATAGGTTCTTTGGGAAATCAAGAAGATTCTTTTCCAAAGGTACGTATATAAAAGGGGTGCCTTTTCTTCGAATATATATTAAATAAAGATGGACTTTTTTCCGAAATTTGGTGTATAAAAGGGTAAGGGGCGGGACAAGAGTCCGGGTGGAGTGTTCCCGTACAGAATGATTCGGATCCCCCCTGATTGAATGATCTATTTTTAAGATTTTGATATATTTCCTGTCAATCGTCTACCTTGCATCTTGCACGTTTCCATCCCATTCCATGCCATTCCATGCCATAGATTCGTAATTCCTAGCAATTAATCTCAGCTTTCTAACAGCAATTAGGTCACGTACATGGGAAATGTAGGGAAAAATAAACAAAAATCCATTATAGTCTATTTCCCTAATGGATTATAGTCATAACTGGTTAACAACATATGCCAATATGCATGCTTACGAACTAAAAACGATTTTTATTTACGATTTTTGGTACATCGTAGCGTGGTATTAAAAAATGGGTTCGTGTAATTTTAGTAACACTTTGACGAAAATCTTTAAAGTTCGGCTGAAACTTCACTGATATAACAAAATATGCCAATATGCATGCTTACGAACTAAAAACGATTTTTATTTACGATTTTTGGTACATCGTAGCGTGGTATTAAAAAATGGGTTCGTGTAATTTTAGTAACACTTTGACGAAAATCTTTAAAGTTCGGCTGAAACTTCACTGATATAACAAAATATGCCAATATGCATGCTTACGAACTAAAAACGATTTTTATTTACGATTTTTGGTACATCGTGGCGTGGTATTAAAAAATGGGTTCGTGTAATTTTAGTAACACTTTGACGAAAATCTTTAAAGTTCGGCTGAAACTTCACTGATATAACAAAATATGCCAATATGCATGCTTACAAACTAAAAACGATATTTATTTACGATTTTAGGTACATCGTGACCTGGTATTAAAAAAATGGGTTTGTGCAATTTTAGCAATAATTTAACGAAAATCATTCAAAGGCAAGTTCGGCTGAAGCTTCACTGATATAAATAAGAAATGGAAGATGGAAAGCTAGGAAGAAATGATAGAAAACTTGTTCAGTAGTCACAACCTTGTGCAAGGACTTGAAAAAAAAATCCACCTGACTTCATTGATATAATAGCTAATGGTAAAAGAAACACTGGTTAAATTTTCTCCTTCGTATTCATTGAAAATTATTAGTATTCTTTAAATATTTATTAGAAATGTTAATTTTATTTTCCTTTTAGTTTGGCCCCAACAGTCGGCGTGAAGATCAAATGATTTTTATTTTTTCCCTCATTCTATTTTATTACGTTTAATGGAGAATATTAGAATTTTTACATACATGCCCCAAGATAAATATATATGTTTGTGAATATATATAGATTTAGTATTAATACCTATGTGATTACAGAAAATGGCGCGCGATGTTCACCTATCACCTACGAGCCTCCATTCTTGGACAAAATTAGTTGTTACAAAACGGGAATTTCAAAACATTACTTCATTTCTCACTTTTAACTTTCTATTTTCAAAGTATTTCCCCTCCCGCTATCCAATGTTGCATCCTAAGGGGCTATCAAACCAGAGACAGCACAGTCAACAACAATGTTTAGTGAAAAATGCGAAGAGTTTTTCAGTGATGAAAAGTGCAATGTAACAATAATTTTGCTCAAGATTGTCGGTCATTAATCACCGATAGTCAGCTTGACTTCGGTGAATAATTGTTAAGCATATATTTTTTCCTACCCAGAAGTTTAATTAAGCATGATCAAATTTGATGGAATATATGGAGTATATTGAGTATATGCATAGAGTATATGGAGTATATGGAGTATATGGAGTATATGCATAGAGTATATGGAGTATATGGACAATATGGACTATATACATTTTAAACAATCAAGTCATGGCAAACCAGAATTCAAAAAAATGATTAGCCTACGCTCATTTCAAACGTCGATCTTCTTATGAACCTAATGACATCAAAGAAGACCGCCTTATTCTTCATTTTTTATATGCTTTCGGCTCATGAGAAGATTGACGTTTGAACTGGGCAAAGAATAATATTTACAATATATTATACAATATTTGGTTAGGTGAAACCTCACGTTCTCTCGCTGAAAGCAAAATTAAGCCATGGCAAAAGAGTGTTAACATATTAGTCTTGCAAACAGCATTTGGTTTAGTCAAACCTCACGTACGTTATCTCACTGAAAACACAATCAAGCCATGGCAAAACTATGTTAACATATTAGTCTGGCAAACCGCAACATTTGGTTTAGTCAAACCTCACGTTCTCTCACTGAAAACACAATCAAGCCATGGCAAAACATGTACAATGTTAACAAATTAGTATGGCAAACAGCATTTGGTTTAGTCAAACCTCACGTTCTCTCACTGAAAACACAATCAAGCCATGACAAAACATGTACAATGTTAACAAATTAGTATGGCAAACAGCATTTGGTTTAGTCAAACCTCACGTTCTCTCACTGAAAACGCAATCAAGCCATGTCAAAACAGGGTTAACATATTAGTCTGGCAAACCGCAACATTTGGTTTAGTCAAACCTCACGTTGTCTCACTGAAAACACAATCAAGCCATGGCAAAACAATGTTAACAAATTAGTCTGTCAAACAGCATTTGGTTTAGTCAAACCTCACGTTGTCTCAATGAAAACACAATCAAGCCACAATAGGGTTAACTCGGCAAATCTCACGCTCTCTCCGGCTTCAGTTTACCAAACATTAGCCTATTTATTGATTAGCTAACTTTGTTTATGTCATATATACAGATTTAAGTATATCCATTTCCTTTATAATTGACTATAATTTTCAACAGTTTTATAGCTCTGTCAGTTCTCTGGATTTTTCTTCACTTCAAGTTTAAGTTTAGTACGTTAATAGTTTAGATAGAAGTATCGTTAATTTTAGTACTTTGGACACCCCTGAAGCTACTTTTTTGAGTTTTTCGTGTGATGAAAGTCCATTGTCTCCGAAGTGCATCCTTGTAATAAGATGACATTAGGCTAAATACCACGGGGTGTGTGGAAGCGCTGAAGAAGTACAATATGTTGATTAATACATGCAACGTTAGGTATGCTTTCATGTCAAGTATCATTGAATAGATAAGTGGTAGGCCAAATACTTGATGGGGTGTTCGGCAAATGATGAAAATCAGCGAAATTATGATGATCTTTTTTGTGGCGATACGGGTGTAGGAGGTTTTGGAGGATCTCCGGTTAGAGTGGAGGTCCCAGTTTTTAGCCTGGCAAAGCCTAGCGACGGAGAACATGTTAAGTATCGTAATAAGACAAATAGGTAAGATGGATATGAGAATTACATTGGCGTAAATAAAATTATTCTTAAATTCAATACTAGGCCAGTCCTCCATGCAGTATGGGGTTCCATGGATGACATTGTATTTCTTATACTGGACATAAGCGATACCCTGGATTCCTGCTATTGTCCACGCCACAGCACAGGAAACGATCAAGATAAGTCGCTTTCGTTTCAAAAGTCTGAGGTAAAATGGAAAGCACACGGCGGCGAAGCACTCAAATGTCACAATGAGAAGATTGAGGATTGACGAAGTGGAAGATAAAATCTGGATAAATGTTACAATCTTGCAGAACGCAGCTCCGAAGATCCATTGCTCGGCGATATACAAATCTGTCAGCATGAATGGAAGACAGAATATCGTCACTAGAAGATCTGCAATGGCAAGGCTGATATGGGATGCACTCGTCTTGGAACGGAGCTGATTGTCTCTTTTTAGAAGAAACAAGATCAGGATGTTGCCAAGAAGAGAAGCCAAGAACAGCAGAACAAAGACGCTAATAATCGTTGTCCTTTCAGTTAGAGATAAAATACATTTCACTGATATACAGGTTTCGGATCCGTTGTAATTGTCTCTTGAGTAGTTCATTTTTTTCTGGAAAGAGATGCACAAAAAGTGACATTAACTACCTTAAGTTCCAGTTGTCTCACGAATGGCGCTTTGGATTTGAATGGCGGGTATTATATAGGAATATTGGCCAATCAGGGACGCGGGTACTAGACAGTAATCTAAGTATTGCTGTCAGTAATAACGAAGCAATTTCCTCAGTGCACTTGAATTGTGTATTTGTACGATGTTAATGAAAGATATTAGCAGACATAACACAGTAACTTTATTTAGATTGAATTCGGAATAGGAATTCAACGCAATCAAAATACAAAATTATGCTTGTTGCGATAATATTTCCAAAAAATGTCGCGTTTACGTTAGTTATTCATAATATCTTAAAAACAATTGGTAATGACTTGTGGTTTGTTTTCGGGCCATGTACAACAACATAGTTTAACTTATCGTAAATTAAAAAACGACATTATGTTTTCTCGATCTGTATTACTTATATTGCTGTACATTTAAGTTATAGCCTTTCCACTAACGTTTCCGAAGGCCTTTCCTGTTGTAAACAAATATATATCTTATTAACAAGTGCTGGCTTTCATTACATTTCTCAAGATTGCTTCTTCTTTTTTTCCCTCCCTTTTTTCTTCTTCTTTTTTTCTTTTTCTTTTTAACTTTTTCTTCTTCTTTTTTTCTTTATTAATAATTTCTCCTTTTTTTTCTCTTTTTTCTTATTTTTTTTCTTATTTTTTTCTTTTTTACGTTGAAAAGGATTATCTCAACCTAATTTGAACAGAGTCTGAGATAAAATAGAAGAGCAATGCCTTCTTATCCTTTCGTCACTTTAAATAACTTTGTTTTGAGTGCGAAAGAAGATACGAGGCTATTAATCCTATCGGGATTATCTTATAAGATTGAATTAGAATTTAGAAATTTTGATTTTTGTGGAGAGAGGAAAAAAAAACACGAAGCAAGGGAGAGAATCAACAACAAACTCTACTCATATACGAACCGAGCCTCGGAATCGAAACCGGGTCGCCGTGGTCAGAGGCGAGCGTTCTCAGTCATCGCTGCGCCCCCATACTTCCCACGTTTCTACTGAATACGTTTACAAGCGATTTTTTTTCCTTCTTCTTTCTTTCTTCTCTTTGTAGATATCTATCTTATATTTAATTTAGATGGGCTATTTCAACAGCTTGAAAAGTCCGAGGTAAAATAGGCAATCGACTCTCTTCTTGGCAGTTTCTCATATGTTCTCGATTCGGAATTCAAATCAGTCAAAAAAAGTCGTGATCTTTTGAAATGGCGTTCTTTGAACAGACCGCAACAATTCTAAAATAAAACTTTTTAATCCTGCCGCACCATGGTTTTCCGCATTGATTTTAATTACTTTTTTTAGCGTTTTTTTCTTTCTTCCTTGAGTGAACTAAGTAATGAAGTTTGTAAAATTGGAAACCGCAAACTTATTAACCTTGATTTGATATTGTTTCTTGCGGTTATTCATATCATTTAAAGTAATCTACCAGTAATACAAACAGTCGTCCAAAACATTGACTGGAACTGTTATTAATCTACGTCCAGCTATCAAGATATTTTATCAACAACTATAACAGTACTACCTATTTTGCAATCAAGGAAAGATTCATTTTACGTGATTATCCCACTAATGCAAAAAGCGTCTCAAAGTAAAGTAATCAACCTGAGCGTCTCTCCAAACATTTTCATGACTTAAGTTTTTTTTCGGGGTAAAAATATGGCTTGAAGGGGCTTTAAACTGGAGCACTGAAGAAAGCCGATTTTCAAGTCCGCAATCAATACTCCCATTATCGATTTTCATATTCTACTTAAAGTGAAAATTAACAATATTACATGGAGTAATATAGAGTAACTTCTTATTCTAAATTGAGATATTTGAGTTGGTTTGTCCGCCTTGAGACAAAATTCTATTTCCGTTGATTGTACATTAGGTTCCGATTTTTGGAAAGCCGAATATTGAGATAAAAATGCAGCTTTTTTTTTCCTTTTTTTTTTCCTTTTTTTTTTTTTGTAAAAATGGAGAAAGGGTCGTGTTGTCTCTTAAAATCATCCTACATTTAAAATATAACTGATTGCGCAGGCCGAATCAGGATCGATACACTAAAGCGATAAAAATACAGCTTTTTTTTGTTTTTTTTTTTGTTGTAAAAATGGAGAAAGGGTCGTGTTGTCTCTTAAAATCATCCTACATTTAAAATGTAACTGATTGCGCAGGCCGAATCAGGATCGATACATTAAAGCGATGAAATATCCGTTTCAGGCTTTTAGCTAAAAGAAGCACCGGGGTCTTTAACGAGTTCCTGTTCTGGAAAAATTCGTTCATGTTAATGTAATATTTACGTCATTAGCAGCCAAAAACATTATTAACGAGAAATATTACCCTGTGAAAATTAATATGTATCGAGAAAAAAATACTGTTTCCTAAAGGTAGGGAATCTAATACTCAATATATAGATTTCCTAAACACCGCTGTGACTCATGCTAGCTTATCTAAGTGGAGATTAAACAAACTTATTATTTTTGCTTATTTGTGATCACGTTTCTGCTT
Organism: Anthopleura sola; assembly: GCA_023349425.1. NCBI lineage: Eukaryota > Metazoa > Cnidaria > Anthozoa > Actiniaria > Actiniidae > Anthopleura > Anthopleura sola. Next base: position 2,764,783 of record JALHLI010000017.1, on the reverse strand, counting down.
TATATTTAATGATTTAAGCGTTAATAAAGCAGAAAAATGCATAGATCGTGATATATTAATGCATGAATGTTTCTATCCATAACATCCATTCCAAATTGTGTCTTTTCTATTCAGTCATCTGAGCATTTTTTTTTTTACCAGAATAAGCCAATTCACAGTTTAAGAATCGTTATCAGTGCGCATGCGACTTATCCCGAATTTCTGACCTTCTTTTGCTTAATCAAAAACAAAAGAAGGTTTAACCAAGAAGGTGAGCAATTCGGGATAAAATTGCATGCGCACTGAAAACGATTCTTAAACTGTGAATAGGCTTATTCCATCCCATCTCTCTATCTCTCCAACCATCAATGTTCCTGAAGTCTGTTTAGTCCACTCTTCCACTCCATCCATCCATCCATCCATCCATCCATCCATCCATCCATCCATCCATCCATCCATCCATCCATCCATCCATCCATCCATCCATCCATCCATCCATCCATCCATCCATCCATCCATCCATCCATCCATCCATCCATCCATCCATCCATCCATCCCTCCCACCTCCCTCCCTCCCTCCACCCATCCATCCATCCATCCATCCATCCATCCCTCCCTCCCTCCATCCATCCATTGAGTCGTCTCATAAATTAATTCATTCACTACATCCACTCTCCTATCCCATTTCATTCATTCACTTCCATATCACAGCAGTCTATCAATAACAAACGTTCTACTTAAGCATATCAAGCTTCTTGCTAATCATTTTTTTTTAGTCTACAACCTATTTGATTCTTTGATATCAATGCGCAACTTCATCATCCCCATAATGCTTTGCGTTTTGGGGGGCCAGCGACGAGACAAAATTGTTAATATTACCATGAAGATTAATAAGAAATGAAGAAAAAACATCTAAAAACACTTATACTAGTATACGTCTATCAGAATTAGGGAAAAAAAAAAAAAAAAAAAAAAACAGAAAGAAAGAAAGAAATTTGAATAACTTTATAAGTAAAAGTCATCTCTTAGTCAGTAAGACCAAGCATTTCGTTCTCCCATGCCATGCGTACGCGTGTGGAATTAACTGTGATTAAACTGATATTGGATTTTTCAATGATAATGGCAAATATACTCAACATCAGCACGAATTTTCAAATATCGTGTGTTATTCTTGCCCCCCAAAACGCAAAGCATTATGGGAATGTGAAAGTGACGAATAAAATTGAAATATTGTTGCTGCAAAAATAGTCCCCTCCTCAGTTCCCTGCGCCATCTTGAAACTGGTAGCCGTGCCTTTGCATCGAAGCGAAACGAAAGGTTAACTTGCAATGATAAATACTTATAAAGAATTCATGAGCCTTTCGTCCAATTGGTACGACCACACACGTCACGTGCATGGATCTTTATAACCCATTAAGTTTTATCTTTTAGTATTCTTTATATAAAGAATACTAAAGAGGATAAGTACTTTTAATTACGTAAAGTTCTCATCCTTATTAGATTTCTTTATATAAAGAATACTAATGAGGACGACTTTATCAGAGATAAATGTGCATCCAAGTTTATAAGAATACTTAGAGCCACAAGGTCAGTCTCACATACGATCACCGACGACCCACAAATTAAGTTGACTAGCAATCCCGTCTAGCGACTAATATGCTATCTTCAAAATGTGAGAGCCTTCACATGTGTGCCTGCACATGACATTGACCTTCAAACTTCGACTGCGCATGACAGTTACGTACAAACTTCTATCGATGTATACAAGTAAATGTTCGTGACGTCTATGGTCGCTCTAATTCGACCAAGAATTTGTGAATTATTCATGTGTTTTATCAGGTTTAAAACCCCTTGTTTTCTATTGATATACCGCCGTCCACGGACGAACCAAACCGGTTTAGAAGCCACAGCAGTTAGATAGGGAAAGGCTCTGTCGTGATTGGACAATAAAGTCGTGTCTATTTTGCTTAGTACCACATTCGGTTACAAACGAGCTCTTCAATTTCAAATTTATGGACTAAGTTTTATCTTACATTCAAAGTCAGAATATTTAAGACATTTATATTACATGCTTCACGAAAATCACCAGCACATTACTGAGGTCAAATAAGAAGAAATCTAAATTCAAAAGCAAAAGAAGAAATTATGGTGTGACTGCACTTTACTTATGTAATAGCTAAACACGGAAAAGAGTGTCTCATCCGATATCAAAACACTGAGAAGCTGTTGAAAAACCGTGCCACAGCCGAAATTTTTAACCGACTTCGAGGTGTTTAGGCAGTGATTCGGTTTTCGAATAAGAGGGAATTAGTTCTCGCGGTAAAAAGTGTTCCTGTTAAGACCGTACCGGTTGCTACGACTCTGTTATCGAAATCTTTATGCTTGTGTGTGTTTATATATACTGACAAAAATCTAGAAAGTTCTATTTGACGTTTACTATTTACAGTGATTGTAAAGCCATATTAGTAGCCAAGATGAACTAGAGTACCTCCTACAACGTTTCTTATTGAGTAAGCAATGTTATTAAACACAGAGGGGAAGAACATCAACAATATTGATTACGACCCTTGGACTGTTCATTAAGTGAATCAAGGCAATCGAAGAACAAAGAATCCGAAAAAAAATTGCTTAAAATGGAGCACATCTTGTATCTATATATTATTTCATTTCACTACCCTCCTTCATTCCATTTCATTTTTCATGTACTTTAAAAATAATTTTAAAAAAACGCCGACGATTTACTCTTCCTTGATCTCATTAACACTATCAATTCTTTATTCTTACACTATATGAGTATGCTGGAAATTCAACAAGATACTCCAAAAATATATTTCTTGACGCTAATATTATATCATTAATCTTTTTCTTTTTTCATTCATATAACAGTGCGAATCGAAAAACCGTAGGCACCCAGAAATTCCAGAAATCGTGTATCGTTGGTTGAGCAAGAAGTACGACTGATTTGAATTTCGTACACTTAGAGAGTTGTTTCCATAGGCGGCGCGAAAGGGTGGGAGGGGGACGGGGAAGGGGAGGGGGGCTGAGCACACCCTTTTTTAAACGGTGATTCTTAATTCCCCATATGGACATCTCCTTTTTCCTTTTCCTTTTTTGCTTCGGCGATTTGGACAAGGTATTCTCTTTGATCCGCGATTATTTAGTTTTATTTTCTTTTTTCTTTTCGAAATTTTTGCGATGACAACTACCCCAATTTTTTTGTCCTTCCGTCGCCTGTGGTTTCAGATTGTTCAACGGACAATGATTCAACGATTTCAGGAATATTCCTAGGTGCTCACGGTTTTTCGATTCGCACTGGAATATAGTTTCAAAATTATAATTTTGGTTATAAAACTAAAAAAGAAATATGTTGTTCAGTGTTTTCTTCTGTGCTTTCTAAAGAGTTTGGATACATAACTTATTCTAAACTTCTGCGAAACTTCTAAAGCCTTCTAATGATTATTTTGATTTGTAATATATATCCAAAATAATATAAATAGAAATAATATAAATCCAACCAAGAGGGCATAAATAAGAGGGAAACTTCTTAATATCGCGCGCGCCATGTAAATTTCCGGTTTGGCTAGTTTTAGCATTGGCATAAAGTCAATTTTCATCTCACCCTACTCCAGTGCCTCAAAAATTGTGTGCTTATCCAAACCTGGAAGTAGCGAAAGCATGTAAAGATGTATTAGGGAAAACATAAATTTCGTGTCTTTTTGAGTGTTCCACAGCCTCAAACGTGTTTTATCAAAGAACAGAACATAAGCAATCCTGGCCTATTTGCTTCTGTCATGTAATAGATTTTTCCGAAAAAGTGAGAAAAATCGACGAAAATATGTTGTTTTTGAACCCGCATGCACACATCCATGCCATCAAAAAATCAAAAACCAAACGACTGCGAATGCTAAAAATAGCTCAACCGGGAATTCACATGGCGTGTGCGATATTAAAAAGTTTTCCCTTTCTTATTTATGCTCTCTTGATTCAATCTGTGTGGGCTTTCTAGGGTCATAGCATGCGAAGGCGTCTTTCACTGCACGAAGCTAGTGCCAAACTAGCAATCAAGATAATACTAATCGCGAAAGTCAAATCATCAGGCATATATATTATCCACACCATATGTCAACCTTCATATTCAACATTAATTGATTCCTTTTATCAGATAAACTTGTAGTTTGAAGTGCTATCATTAAAATGAGTGACAATTTTTAGTTTGTAATTTATTTTGAAGATTTAAGATAACAGCAAAAAAGCAGTAAGACTTCCTGCCTCAGTATATTCGTCCCGTTTCTAAAATGTGGCGCGATTTTTCTATCTTTTACACAGAAATAGAATGGCATTTCTATTCATTCTAAAATAATTCAAATAAAACGCGCGCTGTTAATCGTTTTATATAATTAAAATAGATCTTGAGAAAATGACGTCAACAAGCGCATAAATTTCTCCAAGAAAAAATGAGTGGAGTGATGTAGAAAAAACTCTTTCTAAAATGGATAAATTTGGAAAATAGGACCACGAGAAGAAACTAGAGGAAGAAGAAGAAGCATGATCAATCTTTGTCATTTAATCAAGGCTTTTATTTAAAATCGATGATATTTTTAAAACGTTTCGGTAAATCGTTGATAACAATGCGAAACTTCGCTTTTTCGATGCAGGAAAAAAAATGAATAAATGAAATCTATGTATAATGATAATTTTGTTTCTAAAATTATTTGTAGTTCGACGAGTGAGAACTTCTTTGTAACATTTGTATTCTGTTATGTAGTGAAACCGTAAGTTAGATAACTCCATTGGTTAGTAAGTCACCCTCTTTAAATAAAGTTTATTTTATTGTATTGTATAAAATTCTAATAAGCTCTAATTTAATCTTTTTTGTTTCAAAGAAGGAAGGAAAGAAAGAAAGAAGGGAAGAAGGAAAGAAAGAAAGGAAGAACTGAGAAAGAACTTCAAGAAAGAAAGAACTGAGAAAGAAAGAATGCATAAATGAATGAAAGAAACAAAGAAAGAAAGCAAGAAAAAAAGAAAGAAAGATAGAAAGGAAAGAAGGAAGAAAGATAGAAAGGAAAGAAGGAAGAAAGAAGGAAAGAAACAAAGAATAAGATGGAAAATAACATTTACCTGATAATGTACGAATTTCTGTGGCAGGATTGTCGTAGTCTAACTTGATTCAAAGTAGGTAATTCCACCTTATTCGTTGATCAGTCGATCTAGTAACGGATTGTAAGCCTGCCTGGAACATCTGTTTATATAAGAACCACCCAACGTACGTCGAATCCTTCTCTTTTCCGCCAGATAGCACGCAATGCATTGTTTGTCAAAATTAAATTTTCAGTTGCTTTTATCCTATCTTAAAATCAAAATGAAAACTTTTCCCACCAACTGCGAGATATTATCGATCAAATTTGTTTGTTTTCTTAGTTTCCCTCTTATCGAGTTTGCTTTCATGAACTTTGCGCAAAGCCGTCGTTTCAGTGTTGACTCAGATCAAATCATTGACCGTTTTCTCAGCTTATCATTGGATGTAAATGCACGTGTTTTATTTTAACGCGGTGGCAATAAGTCTAATCATATAATTATATTCAATATACTATATTGTCGGAGATTTATAATAAAAAAAGCCAATAAGTGTTCAGTTGGATATTTTGTTCGGCTCTACCTTCAAGAGTAATGATTCACAAAGGTTTCTTTTAAAAAAATCACATTTTTTTTGGTGCAATATCACATGAAATAATTGTAATTGGTAATTATTTTAATCGGCATTTTTTAACTTACTTAGTCTTATTTGAATTCGGTTTCATTTCATTTTCATTTCATCCTCATTTTAAAAATATTTTATTTTAAAATACTTGGTTTAGTATATTTCTACTTTATTTTGATATGATTTATTTTATTTTATTTTATTTTATTTTATTTTATTTTATTTTATTTTATTTTATTTTATTTTATTTTATTTTATTTTATTTTATTTTATCTTATTTTAATTTATTATTTTCTAATCTATTCTCAGTATCCTATTCTATCCTATCCTATCCCATTCCATTCCATTCCATTCCATTCCATTCCATTCCATTCTATTCTATTCTATTCTATTCTATTTTAATTATTTTACCACAAAACCATTTAGAAATACAATATTGAAGTAATCAGTTGCCCTTTTCGCAGTTTCTTTTTCTTTAAAACATAGCCGATGCTTTCCAAGCCATAAAAAACTTTCTATTTATAAGTGTGGCGATATCTGACAATGAGGATTTTCTTGTAAGACTGAATGACTTCATTACAAAGGAAGAAACAGCTCGTGTGTTTTTTTTCTAAATCATCTACCACTGGTCTAATTTAGTATCATAAACCGATTGGAGAAACATATTTTGATAGAAACTATTTTGATAGCAAGCACGGATGTTCCATAGTGACATGTCCCCTAGCTCGCTTTCGTTGTTAATATCTTCAAAACCAAAATATTGTTGTCATTTCTTGCTGGTTTGAGGCAACCAGTTTAGAAAACTAAATCGAGCCGAGCAATCAACAGAAATTTCAATTTCTTTCTGACTATCAACATATCTTGTATCTCCGCCTAAGTCTTTACAACTTTACCGAATTGTTCAACTGCGGTATGTTGTAAAAACTCAGCCCAGCTTTGGTAAAGGAAATACAGTAGTCGAGCCAGCGCTTAGTCGATTGTCTAGAGTGTCGCGCATGTGCAGTAAAGCCTATGTTACCAATTTTAATCAACAAAGCGGATATTAATATTTTTGAAAGGTTGTATACGAATGGTTTAATAGATTTGTTCATTATTTAATCAGTATATACGTACAAAAAACGACGGATAAAGACTCGGATTCGAAACATTACAAAACTACCAGCAGTAAAATGATATAATAAGAAAATCGGCCTTTTTCAAGTTCTTTGCGAGGAATAACTCCAGCGGTTAATTTTATTACCTTTTCAAAGGAATAAAAAAAATCCTTCCTGCCCTAGCCACAAAGAATTCATTCTTTTTTTCTTTCATTGGCCAATGATGTCTTAAAGTTGAAAACTTATTTTAATTTCCGAATTGATTTTTACTGACACCTTTCGAGCAGGTCGTCGATTCCATTGTCAAGAGCCAACGAAATTTCATCTAAACAACTACCACCTGGTATCAAGGGCTTCCTATTTACAAGGGTCAAGGAACAGCTACTTGGTAAGGGGTCATATGAAGTCGTGACGCATGCGCAGTAGCTTACCAAGCAAGTTGTTTTACCTCTTGCCTGCATTCGCCGAGGATTACTTCATAGTGAGTCATCGCTCTTGAATTTGACATTTAGTAAATAAGCTTATCCTACGGATTGCTTCTCGGTACGGATTTTTTTCAAACTTGAACAAAGGGAAAACGTAAGTAATATATTCGTATTTTTATAAGGACTTCTCTTAATTTTCTTTTAAATTGCTAGATCAACTTGTCAGGATAGACCAATTATTCTAAGGAACTAGAGATTTCCTGTTATATCTCGAGTGTTACCAGTCTTCATCTGTCATCATGGTAGCTGAACGCATGTCCCATTGAATTGAATCGAATCACCAATACTTACTTAATCACTGAACCTTTTCCACATAGACAAACTTAATGAATCAAGATAAATCACTGAAGTGATCCAGGAAAATACAATCTTGATACATATGCCTGCGACGACAATGATTTACGACCGATAGAATTTCAAATTTTGAACAATTCAGTCTTCAATATATTGATTTTGGAACTTGAAAAATGAAATAATTATTTCGTTTCTTTCCTTTGCTTCAGTCATTCTTCTTTTATTTCACTACATTGAAACCTAACATGGAAACTTCCAACATTCTTCAAATGTAAAACGTGTTTATAAATCTGATTGTTAAATCTGCAATATATTATCATTCCACCTGCAGTAAGAATTCTTTCAAAACTGCACAGCTTCAATGACATGTTCATGTGCTAGTAACCTGCTGATGAATTTTGAAAATCGATAAAAGCAGTTTTCATACTGGAGTGCGTTTTAACTTGGACATTTTTCGTTGTCTATTAGAGTGTTCCAAATGGTCTTTGAAGCAGTAGATATTAAAGTGACTTTCAGCTCTTCTTTGACATCATTATATAGTAAATATTTCAAGTACAGTAGCGAAAATCCAAAACCGTTGACAAACAGTAGACATTCTCGTTGAATACTGCTTAGTACTTAGAAGATTTTTAACAGTAACTACTATAATATTTCATTGGCTGTTATCTATGATTTTAAGTTATGGTTTTGCAGTGCATCTTTGGGAACGGCTTGCAAGGTGCATTCAGGAATGAGTCAAAAGATCATATAGTAACGATGGGTGCTCACTACCTTTGTTACCGGTTGAACGTTTTTAGTTAAGACTGGTTTCTAACTATCCTAGCTAACGACTTAAAGGGATTATTTTTTTAATGGGATTTCTCGCTACCAGTTAAATTAATTAAGGGGAGCCAAAGCTGGCGTAACGGTAGAGTAACGGTAGTGCACTCGCCACTTTAGTTGCCTCTGGAGTTTCGTGTTCGACTCCAGGACTTAACATCTCAAGTCAGTAACATGTCATATGAGTAAAGTTCGTTAGGTGTTTCCCTTCCTTTTTTTTCTTTGGCGGTTTTATTTTTCCTCCCTCCACAAAACCTAACACGCTAAAATAATTCGATTTGTAAAAAAAATAGCCTTGCGGTCCTGTTTCAGGGTTCGACCAAAACTTGTATTCGTGGGATATGAAATAATCATAGAATGCGATGCAACATAGAAAAAGAAATCTCCGAGCATCTGGCTATCCCTGAAGTGAAATCTATATTCTAGTAGGTATTCAAACTGTTGTCAATCTTAAAACAGACCTTCAGATATATACTTTGGCTGCGAAGAGATTGGATCACCAGTGTTCTGTCATTTGGTTCCCGCTAACAATATTTTATTTATGATACCATGAATAGACCAGTTTACAAATATTAAACAAGTTTGTCGATTTTTAAACAGTGTTCTGCTCCTTGCGACAAAAAGATTCAGTTAAGTTAACTCCCGGGAGAAAAAAGCTCTGAATTGGGAAGAAATTGGGTTTTTTATTTCTTAAAAATAAAACTTGTTTCGACGAGATCGCATCACGTAGGGATAGCTTTAAGAGTTACTGGTACTGCGTTAAGTTAACGGTTGTTTCAACAATATTTCATAATTTATTGATCAAGTCAAGAAAACCTGAACAAATCGAGGAAAGGGCTGGATTAAGGTAAAACAAAATCTATGGAAAAATTAGCCCTATTTTCTATTAATTTCTATGACCAATGAAATATACGATATGTATATATCATTCATTGTTAATATCTGGTTAAAGCTAGTGCAAACTTATAGTCAAAGCTTTAGTAAATATGTTTTTTTTTTTCGATTGGAAATAAGATGAAAAGATCGATAGAAAATATATGAATGTCCGAGGATATAGGAAAACACAGAACTAGAGGAATTGATATCTAAGAAAGTCTTATTAATCCATTGAAATCTCAAAATGGATAACTTAGCGATATTAAAGATCGATAGAAGATTTATGAGTCCGAGCACATAAGAAAACATAGGACTGACGGAATTGACATCTAAGAAATTCTTATTGATGAAAGGACATCTTAATATTGATAGCTTAGTGTGGCACCGCGACGTTTATTTGAAAGAGATTTAGTGGAATTTAAGCGATTCTTATTGTCATAATAAATAGATTTTAGTTGTTTACTGACATTAAGGAACTCTTCAAAAAATTGCTATTCCATTGTTACAAGAGAAATGACTTGAAGAAAACAAGCTGTCGCAGTACAGTTTAAAGTTGTTCAGCCACGTTCAAGAAAGATTCCATACAAAGTTGATCAAAATTAGTGTTCGATAAAAAAAAATAATATTAAATGAAACGAAAGACATTTTAAGCAATCGATACAACGTGAGTGAGCGATCTACAAGACCCTTATGTAACTGTTGTTATTTTTGCCGTTTCAACAGACAAAACAATTATTAAGTCTATAGCCACATATCGAAAAGTTTAAGTTTAGATACTCAGTACGACTTACTTAGATCCCCGCCCCCCCCCCCCCCCCCCCCCGGGCTTAGATCGATGACTGCATAACGTGATCAAGACTCTAGCTTGAGTCGAAAGCTTGGCATCGATCTAACTAAGTTGTACTGAGTATCTAAGGTTAAACTTTTCAGTCCGGGCGGTGGTTGTTTGAATTGGTCGCCGTATTTAGATTCGGTGTACAGGATAGAATTTTTTTGAACTATATTTTTGGCATGTAGTAGACTGTGAAGCGCCATAGAGTACATATATATGGCGCTATATAAATGTAGAATATTATTATTATTATCATTATTATTATTATTATTGTTATTATTATATTATTATTATTAATATTTTCCATACATATTCAATACCAGTACAGATGAATGCACATTCTATTAGTCTATAGCTAGTATATTTATCTTTTATCTCTATTTCAGAAAATTTGTTCAAGATGAAAGGTGCCACTGCTGTAGTATTGCTCTTATTATGTGTGGTTTCGCAATCATGTAAGTATTATGACACATGTGGGTTGATTCTTATATTGATCATGTGCTTCCTTAACGATAAACCGGTAATGGCCATGCTTAAAAAAACATAAACTATAGTAATTCATTTACTTCGTGACCGAGGGAAGTTGCCCAATTCTCCCTAACCAGGGACTCGAGTACGAAGTGTTCAAAGATGCGCCCTTTAAAACGAAAATGTTTATTGATATTGGCGCTATATGAATTAATAAATATTATATTATTATTAATAACCTCCTAAAACTATTAGTGCTCCTTATTACGGGTATTTGAAGCTACGACAACACAGAACAGAAAAAAAGCTGAAACATACATGGAGGTCCTGAGGATCGAATCGTGGATCTTATTAATTATTATCAATTATTTAATACTGGCAGTCAGTGTAAGACATTAAGCAAAATTAAGGACAGTATTGGTTTTTTTTATGAAGATGATGATAGATAGAAACTGGCAATTTTCACTAGCACATCACGTGATCATTTCCCGTCTTGTTGAAAATGCTATTGGAAACTGTTGATATTTTTTTGAGATTTTTTTTGTATAAGTACTAACAAAATGTATGTAAAAGTCATTGGTTTGAAAGATCGATATTTTTATCCTTTGAATAAGAAGTCGTGGAAAGTGTCTGACAATGTTGGCTTGAAACGTTTTATTTAACACGAAAATTGTGCGAATTGACCCTTGAAGTTGTGCGAAAAGGTCACTTTTGTGCGAGAACACCTTGTGCGAAACGACCGGTACTACAATCAGGTGTATAAAAAGTCATCATTTGAACTAAATTACCTGCATTAAAGAAGCTTACATTTGCTACTCAATATCGTGGCAGAGGTAAATTGCGAAAAAAATCTTCGTAATTAAAACGTGTTGTTCTGGTAGTAAACGAAACTAACCGGCGCAGAAAGCGTGCTTGATAATTCCGGTAATTCTTGGGTATTTTGGTCAGAAATATATTCAGTGCGATAGAAGTAATAATATGATATATATATTCATGTGCAACATTAATCAGGATCAGTGAACCATCTGTCTATAGCTTTGTGGGAGTTCAAACACGTTATAGTACTTATAACAATAACAATGCTAGAGTCCAAAAACGGCTTTATATATACAATAAAATATATAAAATAATATAATCAAACAAACAGTAGAAACTAATGAATAATGAATATTAATATGAATTAACCTAAAATATATAAAGATAGAAAGCTTTTCAAAAAGGAAAAGAGCTTTTCAAAAAATTAAGTAGTGTCTTGCAATCCCTAATCTCATTTCGAAGATCAATCCAAAGAGTTGGAGCTGCAACCGCAAAAGAACTTCTGGTTTAAGTTTGAAGCAAGGATTTGGTTTTGGATCCGGAACGCTTCTAATCAATTAAGAAATATAGTATAAAATGTTTGAAGATCACATTTCATCAAAGTGAACCATATTTTGCCGCAAAAAGGGAATATGATATTTTGATAGCAAGATCACAGTAAAAGGTTGTCAATAGAGCTAATCAACTTTGAGTAAAATATCAGTACAGCTTATTCACTTGCGGACTTAACTTCTATCCGGCCTCCTACTCCATAATTTTTCAGATTGTTAAACTTCAAGGAATCGATCTATAACCAAATTTCTCTTCTACTCTCACTGATTAAACCAACTGTACGTTCTCCAGAACAGAGGAGGTGGATCAGCAAATTACCGTAATAATAGGTGTATACATAAGTTACTAACAGTCGAACAGTCAAAGTAAAACTTAAAAAAGAAAACAATAGAATTTGAGTCGACCACTATGTACTATGCTTACTGTTTTACTGAAACGAAGCCTAGAGCACAAAAGCAATGAAGTTAATAAATTATCTGTCCACAGAATTTCACCTCCTCAAAACGCGCGCCTAGAGAATATAAAGTACTTTCTTTACTGAGTACAAATTAACGAGAAAGAAAAATAGGGTTTTTCAAGCTTGTTCTTTTCTGTTGACTAATAATTATCAATATTTCAAAAGCCTATTGTGTATGAAAAGTGGCTTCTCAGCAAGAGAGGTAAAGAAATGAATAACCTGATTATTTGAATTTCATTATCTGCTTTAATTGGTGGTCGGAGTCATCAAACGCTGACTAGTACCATGTGCTGTAAGCCAGAAAGACTTCCGATTCTGCTCATGAACATTTTGCACTACGAGACCGAAGATGATGTCTAGTAAAACCAAGCAATTGATATCCGCTGATATCTCTTTCAAATACTAATCTCTTTCATACATATTCTGGCCGACTAAATTTTTCCTCTCAATTATTTGGGTTTTAGAGCCTGCATGGTTTCCATATGTGCTTTTCAATGCTTTTATCCTGCTTTTATCCAAGTACTAATCTCATCCATATATATCAGACTCGACTAGATTTTTCGTCTCAATTGTTTTGATTTTACAGCCTGGTTTCCATATGTGCTTTTCCTGCATTGCTTTAATTTATACTGATTTTTCTTGCTTTTAATGTGAGACAGGTAATTACAAAAAGAAAGAAACCTCGCGGTAAAAACACTGTAAAAAAAAGTACAGGCAGTGAGAAAAGCTAGGAAAAACAGATGGATATGTTAATTAAACAAAGAGCGTCAAGAAAAACAAGAAAACTGAGTAGGTTTTGTGTAAAAATGGTCATTACCACTCAGATAAAACACAAACAAGGCCCAATAAGAAATCCTGATGATATTAGGCCATTTTTTGGGAGTACGAGGGGAATAGTAAAACGGAACACGAAAACATCGTTACATTGCGTGCTTCTTAATGAACTTTTATGTTAATGGCCTTTCATTTTGGCATGAGATACATTAAAAATTAAACACAGTTAGTGGTCATAAGTACCTTGTTATGAACGTCGTCTCTATACAAACATTACACTCTTAAGTAAACAGAAAAATACTCTGAATAACATTCCATTTACAAGAAAGCTTATAGGAAATGTATTCATCTTAAAAAAAATAGCACGAGAAATATTGTCCACATTTCGACGAGTTTGTCAAACTAGATTCTTCCAATAAGGAAGGCATTATGAATTAAGACTAATGATATCATTAAATTATGACCTGCAAGTTAAAGAATGTCTAATTCAATCCGATAGCCGCTCAGCCATAAAGTTGGTATTCTTAGTAACCGCAACGCAGCAATGATTAAACACACAAGGGGAGGAAATCTTTCCGGAGTTCTCATCCTTAATCATTATTATTATAATTAGTAGCTTTATTATTCTTGATGTTGCCAATAAAGGTCGCTATTAACGTTTTCAATATACCAGCCTATGTATAGTTTAACCAGAAAAGCGACTGCCGGATCAAAATTTTTGTCAAGAGTATTAAATTTTATGCTTAAGAGTATCAAGGTTTAAATTCAATTTAAATTAATTTCTACATTTGTCTTAATAGATTTGTTAGTCGAGTTTATTGTACTTACACAAAGGTTTAGTTAAGGGAAAGCAAAGGTTTAGTTAAGGGAAAGCAAAGGTTTAGTTAAGGGAAAGCAAAAGCTTAGGGGAAAGTAACAGTAATTGAACCGGTTATAAAGTGTTCTGGGAAAAGTCTACTATAGTGAATAAAAATAGTGTGAGTTGGAATTGCCAAAAACCTCAAAAATGTATATTGAAAGATCAGCAACATAAGGTTCTATCAGATCACGTTCAGACGTGGTGGAGAGTCAATAATCATTACCTTTTTTATCGAAGTTCCAAACAGCTTTTCGCTCGTTTGCGACGTCGTTTCTGTTATTATTTCACGTCTGGAGGGCTCGGGGCTCTTCTTGATATGAAAGAAAATTGTGTATCAAAGAGCCTTAAGTTACATTGCATTATTCATAATGAAGTCACGTGGCGTTCCTATGATTGGATGAACGAACAGATCAATGGATGCTAATATATTTTCAATTATATTTCAATTTTCAGTCGCTCAGTCACCAGGAAAGCCCAAAAATGGTACCAAGCCAAAACCTACGCCAAAGCCCACGGTCCCCCCTGCACAGCTGAAATGTAAGTTTTATTCATTTTTTCTTGTTGCCGTGTGAGATTTGAAAAGACTTTGTCAAATTGATCTTCATGATATCATGTTCTAAAGTGGTCAATGTCTTTGCTTATAAGATGTTTTTATCACTGTGTGTAAAAGACGACAATACTGATGTAAGGAGTTTGATACTGATTTGAAGGGTTTTCATGTCTATAACGTGTTACTACATGTTTTTTACCACTCGACTTTTTTGTTGTTCGCTCCTTTCTTCATTTTTAGATACGTCATTTGCTTAATAAACAATGTTATTATATTTCCCCCGTTTTTGTCGTTGATGACGATGAGGTGCCTTGCCATGATCATGAATGATCTTTCAGTAAAAGGAAAGAGGGGGAAGTGAAGTAACAGTATACTTTAGAAAAATGTATACATATATATAGAAAAATAGAAACCACACCAAGCTTAAGATTGTTACTTACTATTCATATTATGCAATTTTATGATAAGGGTAATCAATGAATTGAATATTACACAGGAAGCAACAATAATAGAAAACGGTAACATAAATACGCACATCACAGCAACAAAAAACAAATATACAAATATGATTAACTTGCTTTCAGTTCTTTTCGCAAGAAGAACAAAATGCCCACTTACTGTATCAATAAACTTTTCCCACGCCCAGTCATGTTTGTTACCATGGAAATTAAAACGTGTATTTATTGTAGGGTAAACTCTTTGAATGCCTACAGGCTACCGAATTATTTTTTCTTCCATACACCATCGCTGGTGATCATGAATTTTGAAGAGTCTTTAGTGACACATGTGTTTGGCGCTTCAGGGTGCCTGATAAACCAACATATTTACTTAGAACTTAGTTTTTCCACTTTTGTAATTGTAATCAATGTTATAATAATTCTTATAACGAGTAAAATAAATCATAATTATTATTATTATTGTTATTATTATTAATTAATATTAGTGCTACAGTATTGTACTCGGCAAAACTGAGTCACATTCATGTGTTTGTTGAACGTCGTCCTTTCCATTGAATTTTCTGGTTCGTAAATATATTTTGTGTCTTCCAAAACAACACCAAATTAGCCATATACTTCCCTGTCCTTTGTGGAGAGACAATATCTCAGTGATTGATCTATTCTTGTTTACTTTGTCTCATTTCATTTCTTGAGACAATGGCTCATCATCGTGCAAATAAAGCTCAGCATGGGTCATGATGATATTTAAAGTGTTATGGAAAGCAACCTTCCTGTATTTATTGAAAATATTCTTTTTTTTTACTGCGTGTCATATCATGTCATTTTTATTTCATGTCGTGAATTTTCTTTTCAAGGCAGGCAAATATTACTCATTTATAAAGTCTTGGTGAAAACATTGCCAAATCCCTTGAAAATCCGAGAAATCCATACTTACTTATCAGTATACTAATACGACATACTATGATCACCATACTATACTACACCTGCCTATGATAACATAACGGCAAAGCTAGCGGTGTACATGTTTATTCATGACATACAGGTGATTTTGAAACGACAAGTAACTTGATTCAAAAACTGACCTTCAAGCTGAAAAAAAGCTCATCCCACACAAGGTCAACTTGCCTTTTCTTTCTTTCGTATT
The DNA here is from genome assembly GCA_023349425.1 of Anthopleura sola. Taxonomy (NCBI): domain Eukaryota; kingdom Metazoa; phylum Cnidaria; class Anthozoa; order Actiniaria; family Actiniidae; genus Anthopleura; species Anthopleura sola. The sequence continues at coordinate 2,748,628 of JALHLI010000017.1, read as the reverse complement.
GAACAAAAAGGCCTTCATAAATAACATAACGTTGGTTCCCTTGTATGACGACATAACGTTGTTGGCTTTGCCTTTCAAATACTTCATTAGAAAACTACCAAATTAACTATCTTGATCCAAACATCACCACTTTTCCCACATACTGTATTGCTGATTTATAGGGATTTTTTAGATTGTAAAACATAGGCGCATATAACCTGCTGTGCTTCCTAATTAACTATCAAAATATCACGTTTATCGAACCGTTTCACATAAACAACATTATAATTGTGAAGATAAAGTCAAAAACTTAAGCAAAAAAAAGAAACATTCTTGAGCATGCGCAATAAAGCGTCTTGCAGCTTTTAGATAGAGTTTATTAACAATTTAAACCAAGGATTTTTTTTTCCATTTTTCACTCTTTGACACAAAAGAGCGAACGAGCGAACGAGCGAACAAAAAAGCGAATAAATGAACGTCCGAGAGTGAACAAAGAAATGAACATACATCATCATCATCATGTTTTCCCCTTGAGCGCGTTATCGGCCTTAGAGCGCTTCTGTCTGGATATGGTAGGAAATCTTGTCTCCAGCAGTCGCTTAAAGTCGGATGTCTTCATACGAATATATTTTAAACTTTTTGTCTTTAATACTGAATATTTTTTTCGCGTACGAAGATTCTTACATTTTATCATTATTTTTGCTATTTTTGCTTTTTTGCTTTGTTTATTGCCATATATGTATTTATATACTAATATTTCTTTATTGAATCCTTTTTAGGTCGGGTATTTAACGTTACTATCAAACTGTCAAACACCAGCTTCAACGAAGATTATCTAAATGTGCACTCAAAAGACTTCGTCAACACAAGAATAGAGCTCGAAGCTGGAGTAAGTAAATTCAAGAAGTATTCCCTGAACAATAACCATGCTTTATATGATCGCGAGACCAAGAACCGTTGAAAAAATTGTATAGTTCGTCGGCTTGAAATGTTTTATCAGAAAAGAAAAATCGAGAAATGCGTTTTTTCTTTCGACTACTAACGCTGTTTTACTACTTAGAAAGCAGCTAAATATTCTAATTTCAGTTCTTGATTCTTGATTGTGAGGAATATATTCAGTTAATAATTTGTTGGATACCATCGCATCACGTGATCATCAGCAACCTATCATGAGACTGGTTTTATGAAATAGGAGAAACTTGAATGAAAGAACTCTGTCACTGGATTACTCAAAGTGAAAGGTGTTTTGGGTTGTTGCCTGAGACGTTTAATTACAAAAATGATGTTTTTTTTTCATACACCTTAAGGTTAACAGGAACCCTCGTAGGCGTAGCAATGAACTAGACGCAATGATCCTCTGACAAACCGCAAAGATGTATCATTAATCACTCTTACAATGAAATGAGAATTGTAATGACGTTCACTAATTTTAAACATTTTTTTCTAAAAATGCATCTTGAAAGTTAAGGACCATTGGAAAATGTGAAGTATTTATTTTTTTATTTTCTTTTTATCATATTATTTTTTCATTTCATCTCCGGCAGTAAATGAAAGATTTTGAGCACTTGCAGAAGCGTAGCGTGGGGAATGATGATTGACGATCGGTGTCTTAGAACCCAATCCTGTTGAACGTTAATTCTGTCAAAAAAACTTTTAGCAAAAAAAAGCGATAAAAGCTAAAAAGATATTCCTTTATCTGCATTTGGAAACAATACTTCACTGGGCCAATATTTTAATCTACGTTAGATATACAGCACTTGCAGAAGCGTAGCGTGGTGAACGATGATTGACGCTAATAGTTTCTTAGAACCTATCTTGTTGGACGTTATTTTTGTCAAAAACTTTTAGTAAAAAAAGCGATAAAGCTAAAAAGATGTTCCTTTGGAAACAACACTTCATTGGGCCAAACCTGTTTTTTTCAGGTCAACTTCCTCAGTTTAAATACATATTTGATGGAAACAAAAAACAAAAAAAAGAAAAAAAAAACGAACAAACACACACATAGAGAAGAAAAAAAAGAAAGAAAGAAAGACTGACAAACAGGCAGACACACTGAAAGACAGACAGACAGACAAAACGAACGAACGAACAAAAGTATGAAAGAAAGAAAGAAATTTCTAATCACGGAATTGCATTCTTTCTCTAGATACATTATTGTACCCGCCATCCATCACGTGACCATGCCCAGCTATTTTTACTTTCACCCAAATTACGTGTCTTTAGTCACGATTATCAAAATACTAGATTCTTGTTAACAAATTCTAGTTGAACGTGTATCAGTAGAAGTCTCAGGGAAATCGATTAAATAGATTGGATCTATGTTCGCAATCACTTTATCCGTCTTATCGACGTTATGATAAATGGTTTTAAAATTTGTCGAATTTATTATGTCGTCCTTAAACGCTTATCTTTATTTCCCAGATCCACCAAGCTTTCGATGGATATAAACCTTTCCAGACTCTTACAATACATCAATTTACGTAAGTCAAGGTTAAAAACGGAAATCGTTAACCAAACAAACTAACCATATGACGTAATAGGATATATAGAGAGCAGCAAATAATTAGATGGTAGTTTGTTTTAATGTTAGAGCGCTTTTCATAATTCTGCGACCTACCGACTCCAGTCTAGCATTTTGAGTGAAAAGAAAATTACTTTGTGGTAATGGCTGTCTAGTCACGGACATTTACTTATCGCTCGATCGGAATTAACTCGGCCCGTCGTAAATGTAATTAACGGAGGCCAATACGCCAGACGACTGGAGTCGGTTAGGTGGCAGAGTTATGAAAAACACTGTAATTTACTTGCGGATTTCACATTAGGGAGGAATAAAGCCGGAGACGCAGGAGCGGATCTAGGATTTGGGGCTTACGTTCACCTCAGGAGTAAAATTAATGTTAATCTTGCATTCTCAAAGGTTTTATCTCCCACATTTCTAAGGCCACTGGTTTAGAAAAGGCATCACAGGTACCCCAGGAACCATCTCTGGATCAGCCCTAAGAATGGGACTCCAGAACGAAAGAAAAATAATGGGAAATAAATCACGAAAGATCATGACGCAAAGACTCCATTTTTTCCATATACATCTCCCCTCTTTTTAGCTTGAAGCATTCCTTTTCGTTTAAAAAATGATAACTTAAGCCTCTTATCTAAAAAAGGAGGGGGGGGGGTGCTATCAAAAGTACAGCGTGATGATTAATGGTCTGTAAACCTTTAAGATGATAAATGATTACTTTTTTAGTCTCCCTGATCACTTGAACTCAATATCATTGCCTGAGGCAAACACTTTGATACTAATCTAAATCGTTTGATATTTTAGAAAATCCGCCGACGGCAAGGTCCGAGCTCATGTCTACCTTGAGTTTAAAGGAAATGGAACTCACCTTAAGAATCTGATAGCCGCATTGGCAAAGGGAAAACTTGGAGTTTTGACAGTCCAGGCAACTTTAATCACAGCAGGTATGCCACTCCTAAGGAATATCAACCAATATAAATAAATAAATTCCTCAAAAAGGTGGGTGGAAAGAGGCGATTTTATGTATACCATAAAACAGAGGAAGCGCAGTGAGGATGAAGTTTGAATTCATGATATCAGATGATATCAGAGCCTCCTCAATTAATTGGGAATTAGGAAATAAACATAAAAATCCTTATTAGGGGATGTATTTCCTTATGACTACATTCTGAAGGGGAGGCTCCTAGCAACGAACTCGTTTTTGATATATATATATATATAGTACATTTCTATTTGTATCTACACAATTACGTAGGGTTGAGGAGATGAGCGAGGTTTCCTTATGACTACATTCTGAAGGGGAGGCTCCTAGCAACGAACTCCTTTTTGATATATATATAGTAGATTTCTATTTGTATCTACACAATTACGCATACCACAAAGAGAAGGCTCCTAGCAACGCGGACATCTTTGTTTCTACATAAAGAAGCCTTAAAGTTTAATATAGAAAGTTTACACAAATATGTTGGGCTGAAGAGTCAAGAAACATTCAATAATTCACGTACCTTGACTAGAGTCCTCTTGGTGCATGACTGATTCTAAGATCGACTTGTTGGAAATATTTGGGCTCAAAGTATGATTGACAAATGTTCCTATAAAAAAAAAACAATACAATATAATTTTTTCCCTTCTTTTTTTCACCACAGGCTGTTACGTTAACACTCCAGTTCCCCAGATGTGTGGGTACCCATGCCCAACATTTTGTGCACCAGACTGTTCTTCTCTATGCTGCGGCCAGTATCAGCCCCCACCTGTAATGCTACCTCCCCCACCACCACCACCACCACCTCCACCACCACCACAGTGTCCTGCTCCATGCAGTCCATCATGTGCACCAACATGTGCCCCGTCATGTTGCTATACCGCCTATCCTGCTGGACCTTATGGGAAACGTCATGACGCCCCAAAACCAAAGAAAGAAGATATTCAGAAACTTAAAAAGCATCTTTTAAAGAAGCACGTTAAGAAACAACATTAAACTAAAGTTCTGAAAAGATAATCCCCATTTAAAAAGTCGTTATGAAACTCCCGAGTCCTATGAACAAACCCTTGTTTTGACTGTCATTTCAGTTTACAGAGATGGTTAATGCTGTTTACGGTGTTTCCACATGGTCCGTTCGTTAAGGATTGTAATCTTAGCCTACCACCGCATTAAGCTTTTAGACGACATTTTATCTCAACCTCCGTTTAAGGTTTCTGCCTAGTAAGCTTACGAAAATTAAATAACTATCTAGAAAAGAAAAACATATTTAAAGTTTTGCACCATGAAGGATAAAAACTTTCAAATTGGATGTTATTTTTGGTGTTGGTTGTCAAATATTTTCCCCGCGAAAAATACTTAGGCGGGTGATAAGAGTAAACAAGCCTTCAATTTGTCAAAATTCAACGGATAAATTTTCGTAATCTTTCCAAAATGTCTTTCAAGAAGGGATGGAAAATCACACAAATCAAGGTTATTTTTGGAAACTTCAGAAATATTTTTCAGTGGAAAATCTCAAAGTTTGAAATATGATGTTGAAGGCCATTCTTAACATTTTCCATTTCAAGACACGAAATCGCATGGGAGGGATTACTTAACACGTTTTAGTGTGTGCGTATGTATATAACAACATACTAGAGTTAGATAAGCATTAAGGAAATGTAAATTATCATTAAAAGATGAAATATTCTAAACTGATTCAGCTGTCTTTTTCTAATATATCTAAGTGTAATAAAGGCTAACAGAAGGGAAACTGGGAGCTCTGAGATTTCTAGGAAAAAGTTACAGGAAATTGGAAGCTAGAATAGATCGAAATTACGACATTGGAAAACGGTGTCGTTATAAGCCAGTTTGAAGTTTAGAATCGTTTTCAGTGCGCATGCGATTTTATCCCGAATTTTTCACCTTCTTTTGTTTAAACCTTTTTTTGTTTTTAATTAAACAAAAGAAGGTGAGAAATTAGTAATCACTATACATTATCGATTAATTATTGTTTAACATTTACTCGGGACCGACGAGAAAAGAGATTTTTCCGGTTATTCATGTCTCAGGATTTCTTCCTGTTGCGAAAGCACACGAGAGAGAAAGAAAAAAAAAAAGAAGCACATTTTTGGTGGATTAGCAAAAGTACTCCTGTAACGATGCGCAAGAACAAAATAGAACATTAAAAAAATCTCTTTTTCTTTACCTTTGGCATTCACTGTCACCCTGCCTTCAAGAAGTCCATCATCTATTGCTCAAATAAGGTGAAAATGCCTCCAGCCCATTTTATATAATCGCTTCCAAAATATCCAGCGCCAAGAAACCTAGAAGTTATATTTAAATTTACTAAGCCTAAAACAAAATTTCTTATGAAACCTCTATAAGCCTTCCTATTCAGCCCGAATTAATATTTTTTTCCTCCATATCCGAAGATTATTGAAAAAGTATAATATTTGTCCTTCCTGTGCACCTTCAGTTTCTTTATTTAGTACAGAAAGTATACTTAGAATACATCTAACAATATATTTTTTTTCCTTTCTCTAACTTAATTTAGCGCCGCTCATTTAGGATTCAGTGTCAACGTCTTGGGTTAAGAGAAGTCTGCAGAAGTCCGTTTTTTTGTGTGTGCAGAACTAGTTCTCGCTGGTGTAGATGTACATTCGTGGAACTTCATTCTGATCTTAATTTAAGCTTAAATTAGCCTGAGAAAACAGGCTTCGAAAATAATCCCTCCGAGAAACTAACTTTCGCGGGGGAATGAGGAGCGAAAGGACGTCTGTTTTCTCAGGCTATGCTTAAATTATCTCATTCTCGTCAAGATCAGTGCTAACCCGCAAAACTGTTGCTATATACTACATTAATTTTAATCCTCGGTCTATACTATAGGAAATGCATTAGATAGAAGGATTAAAGAACTAAAATAGGACTGTGGTATATTAAGGAACCAGTATGTGATCGATTCCATTTGGCCTACCAAGGTCAAAATGGATAGAATGTCTTTTTGTGGGTGCGTTCGAATTCAAAGTATTTCGCAATGCTTAATATGCCTGCTACTACGTATACATAACTACCTCATGTTTGCAATTTGTCTTTCTAATATCTGATTAAAGAAAGCCTAAAGGCCCTCACATACGGCCCCAAAATTTAACCCAAAAATCGAAAAGCCCCCGGGGGGGGGGCACTCCCATATATAGCCTCAGTATACGGGGATGTTCCTCTGGATAGGGTATGGTTTTTCGAATTTTTGTCTTAGACAGGGTATACAATTTCCATGATATTTTCTTGAATATGGTCATCATTCTTGTATAGGTTAGGGGTACTAGTGTTTTCAAGTCTTAGATAGGGCATTTAATTTTAACTTTTTTTTCGAAATTAGTTCTTTTCGCCGCCAAAAAGCTCTTGCCACGTGACTTTCGGCGTATTCAGGTTGTATAATTTCTCTTGAGTCTCAGATATGGTTATAAGGTATAGTGTTGTGTCTTAAACAGGGCATGTTTTTCAAATATATAGAGGATATTACATGGGTACGCGGAGATACAAATTTTATCTTCGAGTGTTGAAAAGTTCTTTCACAAGTGAGCGCAGCGAGCGAGTTAGAGATTTTCAACACGAGAAGATAAAATTTGTATCTCCAAGCGCCCATGTAATATCCTCTATATATTTGAAAAACATTATATAATTATCAATGAAAAAGAAAATAGAGCTTTTTTGAGCTTTTTCTCTGCTATAAGAAGTATGTTACCATAGTGATGATATCTTCACATGTGAAAATAACATGTAATTATTTTCACATGTGAAAATATCAATTTTTTGAAATAGAGAAATATAGGTATTTCATTGATAATCATACAATAAATTATTGTCTTAAATAGGGTCAGGGTCTTCGGATCCCATCGGATAACTCCCGTCACTAAACCACCCCTATTACCCCCCCTCCCCCTCCCCCGGTCAAAAAGCAACATTTTGACCCAATCATGACAAATGGTCCCACCATTGACAAATGTTTGCTAAATTTTGGAACAAATGTTAGGTCGTACAGACCTTTTTATGGAAACAATTGAATATGGCTATATATTTGGCAGCGAAACTTAAAGCACTCCGGTGAAGTTGTGTGTAGTTGAATTGGGGTTAATCAACAGGTGGACCTCGAAGCAAGCAAACGAACATACGAAACAAAGCAAGACGAAACAAAACAAAAGGAAAGAAAATTAAAGCAAAAAATCTAAACTAAACTGAGAAAAAGGATAACATGGTGGGGCCAAAAAGAAAAGGAGGTTAAACCTAAAAAAAATCATTAAAATTTTGCACAATATGCTTTAGTAATTAGTATATATCCAAATAATTTGAAATCGAATTAATGCTTATCACACAGGGTATTTTACAATGTCCTGCACATACCAGATAAAAGATTATTCGTTAAGAGTTAAAAAGCAATTTTATGCGGATAGCCAGAAGGGAAAAGGAAACACTAGGCAGCTTATAATATAAGCGCCGGGTGTAAAAAGTACATTAATAGAGTCAAATAACTCAAGGGGAGGAGAGTGAAAAGGGAAGGGAAGGGAAGGGAAGGGAAGGGAAGGGAAGGGAAGGGAAGGGAAAGATAATTGGAATGGACAAACACTGAAAGGCCAAGGAGAAACAATTTGGGAAAAATAATGATTCCATAGTTTCCTTAAGCTACATTCTTTAATCCGATACTGAACTAATTAGTTCGTATATCCAACCTTCTCCCTATCCCCCCCCCCCCCCTCCCCCATCATTGTTATGCTGCTGTAACCAAAACTATTTTTATAAAACATAGGAACATGCTTTTTCAATATATTTTCGTTGGAGTTACTGCGATTCTCAATATTCTGCGAACTCAAACATTTCATCGGCTTGTTGTGAAATTGGGTTTTTGCTGCCGTCAATCAAAACTAATCAGTCGGTACCTTTTATATTTTTACTGGCGGCAGCGACAAAACTAAATTCCAACGGGAAACTCGCAACTACCGAGTTCGCAGAATATTGAGAATCGCAGTAATATCAAAAATGTCTGTCGTTTTCTGAGTACAGTATAGGGAGAATGATATCTATCAACTCAAGAGTAGCAGTATCAGTGAAATTAGTTCCCAGGCTCAGGGGAAGCCCATGGAGCGTTCGTGACTAAAGAGATCTGTCACGCAATACGACACATATCGGCTGAGACTGACTTCGAGCAAAGATTTAAGAAGTCTGCAATTTTACATACTATTAAAGAACACTAAAGGAGAGGAAACTTATGTCAAAGTGGAATGCAAATAGCAAATTATATCAAGTAAGCAATTTTTCGTGCGGTGCGAAGTCAACCTCAAGGTTCTAAAATCTTCCAAAGAATCGCCGAAGTGTTTTTATCTATTTGATTCATGAATAATTATAATTCTCTGAATTGAAATAATTCCATAAAGCTCATCAGTTAGGGCATAATAACATTTCTTTAACGTTATACTTGGCTTGAAAGAAAAATCCAATTCATAAACAAGCACTCACCTATGGCTGCCGTAGTCGAGTCCCCTTCGCCCGCCTCGTCCTGACTTCCACTTGGATTCAATCGTTTTAAACTAAAGATTACGAGAGAAAAACTAAATACAAAATATCTCAGAGCATAGAGAATGAATATAATTCTGAATATAATTACCTGGAGAACTAAGAATCCATTGGCAAGAGTTAAAAAGCTTATTCACTGGCAGTGAAGAGTTCATTTGTGTAAGCCATATTACATTCCTGAAGTCACTGCCTATGAACGGTCATAGTTCGCACTCTTAACATTTCTACGGCATAAAATTTTACTTTAACAAGTAATTTTTACATTTGCTAAACATTTTCAATTCAAATGTATGTACTTTTAAGCAGTTGCGACGTGATTTTCCAACGAGCAGATATTTTTTAGTTTGGCAAAGGTGCCAAAAATGGCAAAGGTGCCAAGCCAGCGCACAGGGAACCCACTGTGCATTTTGAACTGGAAAATGCCATTATCATTTAGTAGTATCTTATTTTTCTATTTTTTGTTTCTTATTCTTTTTCTTTTTCTTTTTTCTTTTCAGTTTTTATTTATATATTTATTCATTTATTTATTCATTTATTTATTTGTTTGTTTATTCATTAAAATTTTAATTAGTTTTTCATTTATTCTCAAACTTGGCCTTGGTTAATTTATTTTTTAATTTATTTGTTTTTGTCATGGTATATGTTTTTATATTTTTTCTTACGATCATTATTTTTAAATTTTCCTTTTTATCTTTTCCTCGACCTTTCCTTTTATGACCTTCTCTTCTCTTTCGGGTTCTTTTCTTTTCTTTTTATCTCTTTCCTTTTTTATTCATTTCTTTTTGTATTCTATTCTGTTCATTTCTTTCTTTTCAAAGGTTTCATGGATTCTTGGTTGGCCTGGATTTTAAACAGTTATTTCTTTAACTAGTAGAATCATAGGCTCGATTACTATCCGTGGTAGTTTCGGCCAGGTGATCTGACTAGGCGCGCAAAGCATGATTTCCTGATCTGAAAAATTTAAAGAATCAATCCCATCATTCACCGTACGCTCAATTCACTTGAGTTTCATGGCGGCCATCTTGAAAATAGTCTAATTATGAGCGATTTTCTCACCAAGTCTATTCTTATTGAAAACGAGACACTATAAATAGCAGATAAAAGGATTTTCTTAAGGTTCAAAGCATCCTGGAGATTGCCAAGGACAAAAGAGCAGCGTAAGGTGTGGAAATTTTAGTTAAATCCAGCCAAGGAATCGAGAAAGCTTTTCGGCAGCCTCTTCGAGATCGTTTCAACGGTAATTCTTTAATAAAAAAACCATGAATATTAACCTAACCGATGAAAATATATTCTTAGTCTCATCTAGACAACATATTCTTTGAAGTAGAAACATTTTTAGCCTTAAATGATAATCGGCTAAATGACACTTTTCCTAGCATTATTGTACTTGTATGCTATTTGGTTTTGTTTTGATTTCCCTCTGTTTATCCATGATTGAGCTCGAAAAGACGCATGGGATTGATTCTTTTTCGGATATCACGATTCGCAATCTTATTGGCTAATCGCTTTTCCTTAGATCACCTGGGGTGTGCCTCCGATCCTCTCCCCACTCACGGCATGCGTTTGGGATTGTTATTCCAGCCAATCAAAAACTTGCCACTCAGAATTGAGTGGCCAATTCTGATTGGCTAATATTCTGGTAGACTATCCAGAATGGCGCATAAAGATATTTAGTTATCAAGTATTTGCCTAGTAAAGTTATTGTAAATTTGATCAGGGGATATGAAAACCGAGAAAAATTTGGAAAAATTAATGAAAGAATCAAACATTTTGCCATGACCATTTTATTTTCGTTCGCATTCAACCATCTTTGCTTATATTATACACGTTATTGCAGGAAGAAATTTATTTAAATTAAATGATATAATTTCGTTCGTTTCACTAAGACACTATTCCATTTGCAATACAATAATCTTTACCAAAATTTATGGCTTTTGGTCGGTTAATTAAATTCAATGCTAAATTTTATTTCCCTTTCGCTGGGGAGTTACAATTGATCTTGGAGCTTAACACTTGAAAGTAAATGACTTGAAGTATATTTTCTGACGTGGTATGACGTAATGTTTATTAATTTATCATCTATAATACATATTAAGAATCTGTTTTGGTAAATTTTTAATAGTTTATTGTTTGGACATATTTCGGTATTATTTTGGAAGTCGCAGTTCTTTGATGTTTTGTTGTCTTTCCATTATTGAGTGGCTTGTTCTCTAATTTTCTAAAAGAAAAAAGTAATATTGTCAAGAGGATATTTGGAGTAACTGCAGGCAAAAGGAAAATTGCTTGAGGAAAGTAGAACCAGAAAGAAGCAAAAATCAGACACAATTAAAGAATAAATGAATAAATAAAAAAAACATTAATTTATTGATTGATGAACAATTGTTCGTTAATTGAATGGATGGATGAGGGGGTGAGTGAGCGAATGAAGAAAAAGTGCCACAGAAAAAGAGTAGAGAAAATTTAAAAGTAGCAGGAAAAAAAAAAAAACCTGACGAAAATAGAATTCATAAATTTCAAGGGGCGTCTATTTCCGCCTCCATAAAGTTAGAAACCCCTACAAACTACACTTATAATAAAGTTACTCTTTGCTTTTTAAGAACAAAATAAATAAATTCATAAAGTACTTGAGCAAATAATAAAGTTACAGAACAATGAAGCATGAATTGTTTAAGTTTTTCCATTCCATAACATTTCTTCTGGTGATGAATGAACTCTTTGAAATGTTAAGATAAAGCACTTAAAAAACGGCTCCTTTTCAAGGCGGCTTACATTTTATCAAAACCTTTGAGAGCTTAAGTTTTCGTACGCGCGTACGTTTTTGAAGTGCCGATTGAGCTATTTCGAGTGCGCATGAATTGCCCCCTAGTAACCTAGTATTATTTAAGTAGTTTGCAAATCAAATACATCATTTTATTACAAATGTAATCACAACGAGACAAGACTAAGTTTGCACCACACTCTCAAGTTTTCTTTTCTTTTCTTTTCGTAATCATCTAAAGTGAAAGTAAATATTTTAAGGAGTGATAATAATTATGTGTTGGCAATCGGTATTTACATTACGTTTCTGACGTTTTCCATTGATTCTTTCTTTCATTAAAAATAAGAACATTTTTTGAGCGAAATCGCTAAAAAAAATATCAATTGATACAGAAAAAATTAAAAAGAAGGAAAGAGAGTAAAACAAAGAAGAGAAAAGGGTGAGAGAGCGAACCTACGAACAAACGAAGGAAAGAAAGAAAGAAACTTAAGAAAGAAAGAAAGAAAGAAAGAAACTTAAGAAAGAAAGAAAATAATAAAGAAAGAAAGAGAGAGAGAGAAAGAAAGAAAGAAAAAGAGTTAATACTGACATGCAATTTCAAGCCACCTACCAACTAATGATCTTGCTGTGCATTGTTGCCTGTCGACTCTTCTTTTACCAAACTCATCAAGTTTTTCCATCGGCTATTGGAGAGGTCCGTTTCGTCTTCTTCGAAAATCGGAGCCTTGTGTTTCCTTTGAAAACTTCTCCCGAATCTGAAAAACTTCCTATGAATCGAGTGGACTTCGATGACTGTTGTAGCGAGAAGTAGACACGTGACTAGAAGAATTGTGCAAGTGGAAGTCTTCATAATGTCTGTTCGTAACAAATGAGAAAAACGTCAGAAAAAGTGAGGAAATCGAATATAGGTAACACTTTTAATTTGACGGAGGAAGAACAACCACACAACCTCAACCCACATAGGATTTCCTAATACTTAACAATTATATGAATGAAATGTGGAGTGAGCTTGAGTCAAAAAGAATACTCATGCGAGAAAAAGCAAGAATTCGAGTAATCAGACTAAAATAATAAGAAGAAGAAGACGAAGAAAAAAAAAAACAGACAGAAAGACATACAAACAGACAAAGTAGATGCAGGAAAAATAAAGAGTTTGAGCTAAAAAAATAGTAGTTGATTGAACAAATAAGCAAAGGAATAGGTGAATAATGACTACAGTTGTGAAAGGCGGTACTTTGGGACAGAGTGGGTGTGTTGAATACAACAGGTGAATACGAAGGAAATTAAAGTGTAGAATTTTTATAGCTGTACTGACGTTTTTGGACGTTAGTCCTCAGTTCGTCTAAGTAATAGATGGATGAATGGATGGATGATTAGTTGAGTGAACGAATGAACGAATGAACGAATGAAGGAAGGAACAAACGAACGAAAGAACGTAGAAAGAAGGATTGAACTCTAGAGAGAGTTTTAAAAAAGTAAATCATTTAGTATAGCATGAATGAATAAAATAAGTAAAATTATGAAACGATGAAAAACTCTTTGAGGAAGGAAAAAACATGAGGATTTTCTAGGGTTTTTCTATGGTTTTTTTTAGGGATTTTCTAGGGTTTATCTTGCCTATTTTCCTTTATTTATCTATTCATTTTTTTAAATCTCTTTCCCGTGAAATTAATACTTTGAATAGACCTTTCCCGAATTTGCTTGGATGATCACGAAACAATGGTTTCGACTTGGAATCATTACCTCGTGATCATTTAAGCGAATACTGGAAAGGTCTAATTTTTTTTACCATTTTCCTTTCTTTTTCCCCTTTGTTTCCTTTTATATTTTTCATAAAACAATTTTTTAATTCCCATATGCAGATTCAATAGAACGACAACAAGGACGTACCATTCTTTACGTGTCAATAAATAGAGGGAGGGAACAGAAGGTCGTTAACGTATAACTAATACAACGAAACTGGACGTTTTGAATTTAACTGTTTTTAACTCATTCTCAGCCTTAAAGGTGACAATGAATTTTGACTGACTGCACTGATATTTTCCTTAACATCTTAAAGATTAACTGAGCCGAAAACGATAAAGTTTTATTAACACAAACAAAGAAAAGATTCTAAAATATCAGTCTAGAAGCATAGAACAAACCAAAGCGATAAAGCACACTTTGACTTATGAATGAATATTATTTTTATTGGGACAGGTGGATGGACAAAAAAGTCACTTCACACATGAATCAAAAAATTAAAAACTTACTCAAAAATATCATTCTTTTTTCTAGATGATATTTTCCAGATTTTTTTATGATTTTTCTTTTGAATTCATTTTTAAGGAGGCGGTGACAATATTTTGTACGGGAACAAGACAAGTTACGAATTACGGATAAAATTATAGCAGGATGACCAAATAGGCCTCTAGATATATATGGAATTGCTTTCATCGAAATATCTCACCGACACTAAAATGTGAAACACTTTATATTTTTCTTGTAAGGAAATGCGTTTAAAACTTCCTTTCGGTTTTTGGTTATATTTATAAAAATACATTGTGATATCGATGAAATATGTAGATTTGGGTAGAATTGGTGTGTGTTTCGTCAGACCGGTAGTAACTCTGCGTCTCTCTAATGGAAGGAAAGTTAAATGTTCTATATGTGTACAGACTGTTGGCAAATACAGACGTACAAATGAAGGTTTGATGATGAAACGTTTATCTTGGTTGCGCTTTGATTTTAATAACTACAATATAGTATTTATTTTGTAGGGCAACATAATTAGACTTGGTGTGATCAGCAACCACGAAGAAGCGAAAAAACGACAACACAAGAATGGTATTTCATTGCAAATGAGGTTGCAATGAAAGGAAGGAATAGACGAAAATAATTTCTTAGAGTATTTCTTGGAAATTCGTAAAAGTGAATTAAAAAAGTTGAAAATGAAAGTAATAATTTTGAGCTAAAAAACATCTTGGTTCAACTTACCTTTTTAATCGCAAAGCAAAGATCCTTTATTAAAGAATTTGATCAAAGTCCCTTGAGTAGAATTTAGAAGATGCCCTTCCTTAGGTTGAAAACAGCCACTATTGCAATGTCGTACGCTTCTCTGTTCCCTTTATACTTTGAAGCCGACGCCACCGCTTATTTAAAACACGCTCGAGGATTTTGATTGGACAGTTCGAAGCCCAAAGATAAGGACATCGATTGGCGATTTAACTAACAGCAATTTCATGACACGCACTTTGTGAGACAATGTCTATCATGTTTGAGATTCCAAATCTTGAATGTATAGGTGAGTGTTGAGAGTGCATTGTTTTATTTGGGCGTGTGTCTTTTCTGTTGTGTATAACCCGTGGGCCGTTTATCAGAAAATTACTTCCGAATTCATCACGGAGTTCGGCAAAACAAGGCTTTCACAAGATCGAGTAGCTCCAATGACGCGAGTGCTCCAAAATGGAACGCAGGAGGGACTTCCAAGTGGAAGTCAATTCTCGATTGCGAAAGATTTTTTCTTCGTTTTGTTTCATCTTATAGGTTGAAATTAGAAATAAAAATCTACTCTTCAAGGAAGATTTTGAAGATTATCAGAACCAAGGTGAAGTAACCAAGCAGAAATCTTTGATGTGCCTGAGAAATTTTCCGGCAAACTGTCAGTGTACAATCGAGTTAAAATAATTACACTTGTAGCAACAATATTAAAAAAAACGAACTTATTTGAAAAAGAGAAATGTTATATTGTTTTGTTCTTTATAACCCTTTTAGATGATTTCTTTTTGTTTAAAACGTAAGTTTCCCAAAACACATTATCGTGTTGATACAAAATGTTATACAAAGGCAAGTTTGAGGAGAGAGAATTGCCCGCCTACCGACATCTTTATTGGTTGTTTTTCCTATTTTGCTAGAAAGTATTTTCCCTTCTTTTAAAACCGTTCCTTAAAACGTTTTCAGGATGTTTCCATTCATAGAGTGTGATCAATTCTCCGTTGGATTAGTGGTTTTATTCAACAAACAAGAGCGCCCTACCACAGCGGCATCACAAAGGCCTTATCATCCATTCCCGCGCTTTTGAATCAGGATGGAAACCGGTAGCATTCCCACCGCGTCTGCATCTACAGGATTATGGCTTAACTTTAACCATAATAAAAGTGCTGCTTTAACTCTCTTTATTCCTTAATTTGTTCAATCCCTTTTCTAGAATCAATGGAGTTTGAAAGCATAATCTCCTAAAAAGTTTATAGCTCATAATCTTGCAGAGATAAGGCACACACACTGTCCCGGTTTTTCTTGTGGGATTCACAATTTGTATCATATAGTAGCTTCCCTTCCGCTAAATCCAGTTGGAATTGAGAAGTTGGTTCCTCAACTCACCTTCACTTAAAGTCAACTAATGAATGTTTTAACAGATAACTTTTGATATTTCTAGAAACCTTTAATCTTTTTTTTTTTTTTTTTTTTTTTCATGATTTTTATGAGTTTATTTTTCGCTTATATTTTATGATTAAAAGCTACATTTTGAGAAAAAATCCATTTAATTGGAAATATCGCGATGTGGGTAAATCTCAGGGGATTTAAAGCACTACCTTAAAACAAAAAAAAGCAACCTCTATATTCAAGATAATTTATGAATTAGGGAATTTCAAGTGTTATATATTATTCCTTGCAAATACTTTGAAAACAAAAATAACATTTGAAACGTTAAAGTTAGGTTCAATCTCATGTATTTTGAAAATAAATAAAAAAGTTTGAAACAAAGTTGAAAATTTAACAATATTTATGTCTGTCCCTTTTAACTTATATTTTCTCAAAGGAGTGTTTTTTTTAAAATTTTAATTAAATTTATTCTAAATTCAACTTTTTTTCTGTGACAGCTGAATTCATCCCAAATTCCACTAAATACTTTTTAATAATCTCTTCTCATTTTATTCTATACAAGGCGCGTTAACTTAAAACCAATATATTTTTCCTCGTGATTAA
This sequence comes from Anthopleura sola, assembly GCA_023349425.1. Lineage (NCBI taxonomy): Eukaryota > Metazoa > Cnidaria > Anthozoa > Actiniaria > Actiniidae > Anthopleura > Anthopleura sola. The sequence continues at coordinate 2,731,885 of JALHLI010000017.1, read as the reverse complement.
GAATATTCTCAGTAACATTGAGTTATATTTCGGACAAAGCTGTTAAACAATTTCTTAATCAATGTTGTGTTTTTGTTTCATTCTTTCTCTGAGAAAATAAAGTTTTTTAACGAAACTCGCCTAGAAGACGACCATTAAATTTCAATTAATGAACTAGATTCTACGCTACCTTTGTAGCTGGAGTTCTTCGTATATCAAATCTCATTCTAATAATACTTTTTTTATCTCAAAAGGTGTCAGTCAAATAGAACAGAAGTTCATAAACATAGGAAAACTTTAGTGATTTTTTAGCGTTTTTTTGAAGTAGCAGATTTTATTCTTTATCAAATATAAAGAATGTGTCAAAAATGATTGACCGCCAACGGATGCAATCAAACAAACGGCTGAAAGTGTAAATTAAACCAGAGAGAGTCCGCCACCTGTGAGTTTTGCGGAATTAATAACAGTGTTTGACATTGTATGGACTTCACTAAAATCTCTAACTTAAACAATGAATTAACTTCCCCAAAAAAAATTCTTAAAATTTTCTTTTATGGATAAAACTTCAAGGTATTTTGCTAATAGTTTTATCTGAAAAATCAAATTTACTTATAAACCTAAACAAATAGAAAATAAGTTTACAATTTAGGTGCGTTGTGTCCAAAAAGATCTTCAAAATTTATTTCCTCGTGTTAAGCAAACACGGTGCTAATGTTTGACAAATATAATGTGTTATTTTCACTAATGAACTAGCCTTAGCTTATGAAGTAACTCAGAATCGCTGTTCTTATCTGGTCTAAACAAAATCCGAAAACTATACAATCTTTCAAAATTCAAAATTTATTGCATTTTCTCTTTTATAATTATTTATTAGAAATTCATGTCAAGCGAAACAAAAGGTGTTTTTTTTTTCATGCCTGGTTAAGGAAGTTCGTATTTAAAAAAAGTTATAGTTCGAGTGAAGGCTGAGTAAAAATAAAGATTTTTTTTTCGCCCTTTTTCTCTATCTTTATCTCAGATACCGACGCCCATTTCACTTTAACATGAATTTCAGTCTTGGGAGTTTTGTTATAAAAATATTATTGGTATTAAATGATGTATACTGTTTGGGGCGTGAAGAGGTATATTTTTTCTTTCCTGTTTCTCATCAGTTCTATCCAAATTTTTAATCTCCGAGCAATAGATTTAGATCTCTGATCCTGTTCAAAGTATTGACCTCTGATCCCACATAGGTATTGCATAGTTTAACCCATGAGTTACCCAAAAATCGATCCCAAATGTACGAACTACATTTTCAGTATTTTTGGCCCCGGACTCAGTCAAAAGCAGTGTTTTTGGATCTCATATACTTTCCTATTCATCCCACCAAATAATCTCTCCTTCGTTCCTTAAATTTCGATAAATAGTCTAGTCAAAAACACTCTAGCCCAGTTAATAATTCAAAATATTTTAAAAAAATGACTTGTTCGAAAATTTGAAATCATTTTAAGATTAATCAGAATGGTAAAACTACTATATAGCTTTAATTTAAACGATATTTCAACACTTCGCCATTCTTTGAATTGTGAAATGCAAATGTATATCCTCGATTGATTTGATGAAAATATCTAATTCCCAGCTGATATTTTGCAGAGTAAAATGAAAATCTAAAATCTCATAATATAAGATCAATATTTAAAAAGTAAGACATAGTAAACCGACACACTTGCCCAATAGTTCAAGAGATTGCAATTTTTTTCTCTGAGAGCTCTATCTTTCAAGAGTTTTATCAACTGAAGGTTTTTGTGTTAAATTTATTTGACGACCGACCAGCTGCAATACTGTCCTAAGCTTGAAAAACACCTCTACGCAATTAATTCCAAGATCTTCGTTGACTATTTCAAATTCAAGATAAAGTTCAATTAATGAAATTTAGAATAGCAGTTGCAAATAAACAGAAAATGTCACCAGGCGGCTAATCCCTTGGAGTTGCAGTCTTAACGTTATCAGCAAGAAGGAGATAGGTTTCCCTTCCGAAATAAGATCCGCTAGTTTTTATCAAATCTTTTGCTCATTTTAATTATATTCTTGGGTGGGATTTGCTATTTAATGTCCAGGACTGTAATATGTTCCAATGTGTTTGATGCGTGCAACCGAGTTGATTGCATGGAAGATGACCAAAGGTGTCTCCAATAAGCTTCACCTTCATTAACGAAAATTGCATTCCTATCATACTACTCACTGCAGATGTTCCCTGAATCCCGCGACATATCTAAGTTATCTTCAAACGACTATCCAATATTTACAAACGGTAGTTTTTGATAATTATTTGTACCTATCTTGTGTACGCTGGTTTTAATTTACCGTGAAATCGGTAAATCAATAAAGTTCTGATATTATTAGTAATAAATAATCAAACTGCAAACACACTGAAGTTGGTCCGGTCGCTGTTTACACCTTCACAAAACGGCAAATGAAGATAAATAAGAATGGTTATGATTGTTTGTTAAATTTACTCTATTTTGATTGATTTTAGCTTATCGTACTTTTGCTGCCTTTTTTTTTTTTTTTTTTTTTTTTTTTTGTGTGTGAAAATTAAATATTCAGGTAAATTTTGAAGATAATAAAAAAACACATTTGTTTAAGTTAGAGACGGAAATTGAAAAGCTTGTTAGGTTAACAATGAGTGTGTATGAGTGTATGTTTACGTCATCACACCTAATGACAAACAATGACGTTGTGCCTGCATTCATGTTTCGGGGGGGGGGGGGGGTAGGAATATGTGCAATAGAAATATATGTCAAACAAAGAGCCAACCGGTCTCGTGAGAGGAAATTACTGATAAGCTCGATAATTAAATTTTCATGAATTGAATTAGGTAACATTTTTAACTAAGATTTTTTCACTATTCTACTATTCTAATTTCCAAATAGACTTTGGCTATTTTTTTCATTTCCCTCTATTTAACGCCTTGATTTAAGAAATACAGTCTCGCCTGAAGTATACTTTCAAAGTAAAGACTATTAAGCCATTGAGGTAGTCCGTGAGGGTTCAATTTGCCAAAATACTATTTTGTAAGAAAGAGCAATGATCCTTAGTGCTAGCCGGTGTGTTAGCGGGCATTTTAATGCCTAAAAGCTAAGCAGTATAGTTAGTCCATGAGGCTTCAATTTCACGAAAGGATCTTTTGTGAGAAGGGATAGCGATCCTTAGTGCTAGTGGGCATGCTAGCAGGCATTAAGCAGTCGAGTTAGTCCGTAAACGAAAGGATCTTTTGTAACGTCAAAAAATAGTGATCTCTAGTGCTAGTGGGCACGCTAGCAGGCATTAAGCAGTTGAGTTAGTCCGTAAAGGAAAGAATCTTTGGTAACGTCAAAAAGTAGTGATCCCTAGTGCTAGTGGGCATGCTAGCAGGCATTAAGCTGTTGAGTTAGTCTGTAAACGAAAGGATCTTTTGTAACGTCAAAAAAATAGTGATCCCTAGTGCTAGTGGGCATGCTAGCAGGCATTAAGCAGTTGAGTTAGTCCGTAAACGAAAGGATCTTTTGTAACGTCAAAAAGTAGTGATCCCTAGTGCTAGTGGGCATGCTAGCAGGCATTAAGCAGTTGAGTTAGTCCGTAAACGAAAGGATCTTTTGTAACGTCAAAAAATAGTGATATCTAGTGCCAGCGGGCATGTCGTTTGTCTCCTGAAGAAACTTAGCAAATGATTTCTTCTTAACTCAATGCCAGCATGCCTTCACGTAAAATACCTCTTTAACCGAGTGTTAAAAACTGTGCACAGGAAACAGAAACAGATCTAAAGTACACCAGTCCTATTGTTAAAAAAAGTACCCGGATATATAACTTCAAGCTATTAACGTATTAGTAGGTTGTCATAGTGATTGCCATAGTCAATCACGCTATCGAGTTATCGACTTCACACCTTAAAGACATCGAGTTTAGGGGACTTCAATCGGGAAAATTCTTCTTTTCTTCGTTTTTGCATGCACAGTTTTGATTGAGTCTCACCAATACTAAATATTAATTTTACCATTCTCCTTATTTTGTCTGGATACCACTGCCACCAGAATCCTCTTCGAATTCTTTTCCTTATTCAAATGTTTGAACTTCTTTGGGAGTCGCAAGATAATTGTGTCAATTGGGCAAATGCACAGTAAAAAGGATTGTGGTAGTAGTGGTATCAAGCGTAAGAACGGAATCGAGAATTTCATCAGCAGGAGAACAGAGATAACTTCTTTAATTTATTTTTAGTGAAAGGAAAAAATATTTCCCCACGCACTCCTTACTAATCTTCGATGGTTGGCTGTTCAATTTGATGCGAACGCATTTCTAACGATTAGGCTCATATTTTGAATAACTGGAGTTGATGGTTTCACGTGAAGTCGTGGCCGCCATTTTGTTTGACGAGCTAAACAAAAAGAAAATATTTAACTTCTTGGATTTCTTTTCTTGTTCAACCAACATGGCAGCCATGACTTTTAAAAAAAAATAATTTCATTCTTTTTTCGATCGATTACAAACCACCTATATACACAAATAGATATAACCAGACCTTAACATATACCTTATAGCAAATGAACGTTTTCAAACGGTTTTTGGCGTCTTTGACGTTCTTTGCCCTACTCAAGTTTACTGACAACAAATCATTCAGACGTCCGTTCCTTTTATTGGCAGCCAAAACATCGAGTTTTTTCGCTTTGCGGCATATATATAGTTTATAGCAGAACTTCAAGTTGAAGTGGAAAAGGTAGTTTGTGTATAAGTGGGTAAAGAAGTCGTATCTTAAAATATCATTAACTTAATGCACTTCCTAAGAATCCTGTTGACAGTAGTAAAAATACTTGTACAAACGCAAAACGCTCCTAACAGCTAAAGTGACCATGCCCAGCGTGATTATATTCTAAGAATAAAACATTCAGAGTATTCATTGTGGCTAGAAATTTTGTTCGTTCCTCTAAAATGTGTTCTCCATTGCTTTAGTTTTTGCTTTGTTCGTTCAGGTAAAATCCCAAATTTGCTTACCTCTCTCTAAAACTAGCTAATAGATTAAGCAATCTTTTTGTAAATATCACGATTCTCCCACAAGAAAGAGACGCCAATATAAACCCGTATTGTTGGCTCAGAATTACCGCGCCATAATATCGCGATACAAAACTTATTTATGTCTTTACAGTTCGATTTAATCACGCGGAAGACATATTGGTCGAAAATTTTTTTTTTTGAATCTCTTCTGTCCCCTTGCCCTCACTTTGAGGCGTTTCAGAACATTCCAAACAAAGGTTTTTGCTCTCATGTAAAACATAGCCGTCGTGTGATATTAAATCCCAAAGCCAAACTTAATTTTTAGGAAATTTTAAGTAGATAATATCGAGCATTATTTTATTTTGGGGTTTAAATATGAATATATTATCATACATCAGTTTCTCACAAATCCTATAACATTATTTTTGGAACTTCTGATTGTTACATTCCGGCATTTGGCATAACGTTTCTTTGATGTCCACTCAACTTCTTACTAGTGTCTTTGACGACGTCGCCTTCTCTTTTCAGCGAACCTACAAGAAAAGTGACCAGCTGACCAGCACGACCATCTGGATGTTTATTGTGTTTTAGGATTCGTGCCAAAAGCCTGATTTTCTTGCGTTTCAGCTGTGGGTTTGTCTTATCATCACTGTACACTGTGTACACAGGGCTACAGGGATATGTCGTTGGGCACGTGAGAGGAGGAATGCATCCTGGGAAGAGAGAGAACGCGAAGTTATAAGGAACAGGAACTATATCCATGGTTATAATAAATTGCTACTTCAACATTTTACATTTATTTTCACATGTACAAACTTTCGACCTACATGGGCATCTTTGGGAACCATATCTCACCATCAAAATCAGCAGTAACAGTAGCAACATATCACAGTGTGAGACGCAAAACTATGATCACTTTTAATATATTCGCATACTTCTATGTACGGGATTTTGCTGCCAAACGACTTTACACACCTTATTTGGCAAACCCAGACAGCTTCGCATTAAATGTTTTGTTTTAACGTACAAATGCACGTGCATTGAATTATGCGAATACGTCAAATGTAGTCATTTTTGTGGACGCTTTTGAGCGTCGGACTGTAACAATAATAACACCATTGACGGTAGCAGTGACAGCAAACCAATAACAACAACTTTAAACAGTAACAGCAACAGGCAAACTGCATGTAGCAATAGTAACCCCTTCAGGAGCAATAAGCACAACTGCTGTAACAACAGCCAAACGAGAAGAAAGTATTTTATTTGTAAACGCAGCGGGTTTAATCTAAAACTTACCACTTTGACAGGGTACATAAACAGGTGCAGGGCTTGGCATTGGTGGTGGTAGTGGTGGAGGAATTGTGGGTTCTGGTGATGGTTTAGGTGTTGTTGTTGTCGTGGGCGCAGGTGTAGTAACCGTCACATTATGATGAATATGCACATGGAGATGAGTATTATTATATCCTGTAGCAATTTCAGTCTCATTGTGAATGTGTTTCTCGGTAGCATTGTGACTGGCATTTGCTGCTGCAACATGAGAAGAAACATTTACTGTGTTAGATATAATTACAGTCTCATTGTGTTCCATGGTATGATTGTGAATGTGTTTCTCGGTAGCATTGAGACTGGCATTTGCTGCTGCAACATGGGAAGAAACATTTACTGTGTTAATAGATATAATTACAGTCTCATTGTGTTCCATGGTATGATTGTGAATGTGTTTCTCGGTAGCATTGAGACTGGCATTTGCTGATGCAACACGAGAAGAAACATTCACTGTGTTAGATATAACTACAGTCTCATTGTGTACCATGGTATGATTGTGAATGTGTTTTTCGGTAGCATTGTGACTGGCATTTGCTGATGCAAGGAAGAAACTTTTACTGAATCAGTAGAATCGCACTTGTTGCATATTAGGGCCCATTTACAAAGGTGACTTTTGATGCGATTTTTGCGGCCATTTTTATCGCAATTTTCAGAGCTATTGTGTTCCATTTTCAATGCTATTCCATTGCCCAGCAGGATTTCATAGACTTGATTTATAAAATCTTCAAACAAATTTCTAATAAAAATTGTTATTTTTTATTAAACTTGCATCCGCCCAGAGTTTACCTGATTTTACAAGGAACGATTCGAAACTACGAAAAATCGTTATTGCGAATCGTCCAGTGTAACATTACCTTTTGTTTCATGTTTCGATAAGATTAACGGCCTTTAAACATTACTTCAAACTCACCTGCTATTTCATAAACGAAATTCACAAAATCTCTACCAACGCATTGCTCTTCTTCATCAGTACATTGCGCTAGATCATGAGTAACGCATTTATCTGAAGGTCCGTTGATCTTGTAAGTTTCATGTGCGTTTGGTCCAGACCAGCACTCACCTGAGTGAAAATTATTAGTACTTATACTTGTATTACTAATTATACTAATTATCCTATTGTTATAATGAGAGCTAGTGGGAGAAAGGGAGCGTTCTTTTTGGGTAGCAGGTAAGCAGGAATCAATTTACTTTTTTCGTGAGCTATAGCTTGTTAAATATCTTCACCCTAAAATTCAAATGCATCCTGCCCACATCATGGGTTTCCATTCTCCTTTATGTTTTACAATTCTAAACTGACTGCGCACCCACATACAGCTATTTCAAAAAGAGCTGAAGGGGTGAACAGCGATTAGCAATCGATGATTGGCGATTGATGAGCTAAAATAACCAAGTAAAATGAGACCTTTTCAATAGGCATTGTTTAGGTATGAATATGAAGAAATTCTTATTGTCGCACAGTTCTTTACGCCCGTGTAATCGCTAATCACCGAACGTCAGTCGCCGTTTAAACCGGCTTCAACCTTTTTTTTCTAAATGGCTGTTTATCGGTGCACATATCAATAGACCTCTTTAACTTCGTATGCAAATTGCCCATTTCAGACCACATGTCATTCCCTTGAGAAATGTTCTTTTATCAAAATATTTACACATGAAAGAATCAACTCCCAAGAGTAGCATCACGTGGTCTGAAATGGGCACAACAAACAACGAAGGTAAAGAGGTCTATTCGGTAAAGTTGTGCATTTACCAGACAAGTGTACATACCATACCACTGCAAGCCGAACATCTTGTACCCCTTCCCTCGAGCCTCTTCGGCACATCGACATTTCAAGTCACCCATGTACAGATTCCAATTTTTCAAGTCAACAAAGCCTCCTGTATATACCGGGCTAGTTGAGTCACGATCGGTGAACAGAAGCACAGGGATTGGTCGAGACGGGATCACGGTATCTTTGAAACAACCAATCCTCTCGGTTTGAATGTGACATTCTGTATACCATAAAAAGTTACAAAGTGTTATAACCGTTATCGTTAGTGCCACCCGCAAAGTTTAATGTCTCGTTTGCAAACTAGCATTCCGACGGCCGTCAATCAAAATACACGTTTTTTTTTTTTTTTTTTTTTGTTTTTTTTTACAAACATAGCACTTATTTCTAATTTTTGAGGGAAATAAATATACCATGTACTATGAATTATGTATAATGACTTACTGCTACCAAAATATGAATCCTGTGTCCAGACAAATTCAGCTGCTAATAATAATATTACTACTGTATAGAAACACCACGGGTACCGCGGCCACACACAAGTCATTGTTTGCTGGGCTGAAAAGGATGATACATAAATAAAAAAGAATATAATTGGTGTGTAGAAGAGGATTCGGGCTGTAAAAGGTTTTACAAAAAAGAAAGGGAAGAAAGAAAGAAAGCAAGAAAGAGGGGAAAAAAGAAAGAAAGAAAAGAAAAGAAAAAGAAAGGAAGAAAGGAGCGAAAAGGAAGAAACGCACAACTCGGATTTCAGTTCAGATAATCCTTTAAAATGCAATGAATTAAAAATAGGAAGTCTTTTTTGCTATAGTTAAAACGAGTGAGATCATTCGTTTATCGTAATACAGTATGAGAAATAGAAGCACACATGATATACATTATTGTCTAAAGCTAAATCAAACATTATTCTTCATAGAATTTTACTCAGTCACATTTAGATACTATTTTTATCTTCAAGGACCGAGAAACATTTTAATCTGTTGGCTCACTCAAATAAGAAATTCGCCGGGACAGTTAAACTCTACCTGTGCACGGCCGTGTAATCATAACGTCCTATATTTTACAGACAATTTCAACTTTTTAGTATTCCTTCATCTTTACTTACCGTCTTTGATGCTGGCAAGCCTACGATCCTTGTTTTGTAATGTCAAGAAAGTGAAGTGAATATTGAAGCTTTGCTGTCATTTGTGTGAGAAGGTCAACATCGCTAGGAAAAGTGTGGCACCACCATGATTTCACCCATATTTAATCCAAAAAATCAGTGCAAGTTGAGTTGACCCTCAGAACGAACTCAAGGGTAACCAATCAAAACTGAGGATTCGACATCGTATTTTGATCAGCATTTTCCATGTCCCTTCTTGGGAAATGCTAACCAAAAATAGTTGACCCATAATTCCTTTCGGGCAACACAATGAATTGAATCAATCGAATCATAATAATTCATTGAAAATACAAGCGTTTGAAATTTATACAGACAATTTTATTGTCAACGTAACTCTAGATATATGCAAGTTAAAATCATTAACATTCTAACCTTCATTTAGTAGATGTTATCATTTTACTAATATTATGAATATATCTGATCTTAAAATGGTATTACCTTAAAATTAAAATTACCATTCCAAAGATTTTATCATATTATAAATTTATTGATTTTACTGTTAATAGATATGATTTTAAAATGGGTAAAAATTGTAATATTTTATTTTTAGTTTATTATACGAACTGTAAGAAAGCGAACAGACCTCAGTTCCCAAATTTGCTTAAGTGACCACGAAATAATTGCTCCAAGTCGAGGTTGGACTAGATTTGATCATACATTGACGTCATGACATTTGACATGACGTCAGAGCAGTTCAATTGAAAGGGCAAAACAAAAGACTTTCAATCTCCTGGGAATTTGAAACTCATTGTTTTGTCCTCCAAATTGATCTGCATTTCGAAGTGCTGCAAGGGGTCTATCTATTTTTCTAAAAAAATGTTTTGGAAAAATTGTTTCGTGTTCATGCACGCACTCAAGCGAATTCAGGAAAGGTATATTCTTTGCTAATGATATGAGGCGACGTTTTGGGATACAGCCATAGCTAGCTAGGATAATACACATACATCCTGACTTCCGATTTTCATCACGTGCGAACTCAAGGTCTTTTAAGGCTCCGATACACAATGGAACTGTTACTGAACGACAAATTGCACGTTATGACTAACAGCTGCACCACGTGACCAATCACTGATGTTTGAATTTCTTTCTATTATCCTCATCTATTTGGACTACAATATTACACGCTGAAACCAACTGAACGATGTTAATGAACTGCTTGATAATACAGAAAGGTGCAGTCAGTCCAGCAAGAAGTACCCACAGACCAAATGACGTCCCAGGCAATGTAACTGTGGAAAGTAGAGGACAAGTCCACGATAAGGTTCAACGTGACGGTAAAGGTCAACGTGACTTTAAAAGTGAACGTGACTTTAAAGGTCAACGTGACGTTAAAGGTCAACGTGACGTTAAAGGTCAACGTGACGTTAAAGTTCAACGTGACGTTAAAGGTCAACGTGACGTTAAAGGTCAAGGTAACCAGGCTATTGTGCATGTCGGCTTAAAATAATTACAGTCAGGTGCAAAACTTGTGATGATGAATATAATAAGAAAAATGGTTATAAATATGCTCGAAAAAAAGCCTATTATTGTCTAATAGGTAGAAATACCCGCAGTATTAGTGTAAATAAAAACAAAAGACTAAATAACAAAGTGCAATAATAATAATAATAATAATAATAATAATAATGATAATAAATATAAATAATAATAAATATCAATAGATAACATATGAATAATAAACTAGTATTGTCAATATCTTCATACTAATGTGAGGAGGACAGAAATCGTCCATTTTCTATCTTGTTGGAAATCTGACTTAGTTAGATTTCCATGACAAATATTTATTATTAGAACAAAAGACCATTTAGCAGAACATTTATGTTGACCTTTAACAACACTTCTCTTTCAATAGATCTTAATAGGATTTCTCAGTTCATGTAAACAAGAAAGTTCTTCTCTAATTATGAACAGTCCCAAAACATATACTTTATGATTTCAGCTGTTTAGAACTTGACCTTGAAGTACAGCTGCTTCAAAAACCAGTTTAGTTGGACTTGCGCAGAAGAACTTATTCAACATATACTTAGGTTTTAGCATCCTTTGTTGTAAGTTGTTTACTCTAGATTTTCCAGTCAAGAATCCATCTTTTACTTTAAGATAAGTTATTATTTTCTATAACGCAGTTTACTTTAACTTAAAAGTACAAGCGACAGTCATCGACGCTTTGTACAAGAATTACCTTTTCCAAAGAGTTTTATTAAGTCTTAGTCCTTGAGTAAATATTACTCATATTCTTTCGTCACAGAACTTTTACTGGAAACTTGTCATAAACCGGTTTCCATAATTTATGCTAAAGATTCATATAAATATAGGTTAGTTTAGATAGTTTAGACACAGAGTCGAGACAGACAGTTAGTCAAGTCGTGAGTTAGATGCAGAACAGTCTTGTAACTAGGACTTGAAGCGTCAATAAAGATCCAGTACCAGCTCTAACCAGCGTCTCCCCTAGCTTCACGACATTTGGTGCAGAACCCGGACAGAGAAGGTAAACCAGTATGTATCATTGTTGTTAGAAACACTATGTAAGCGCATCAGATTCTTTGTTCCTTTATCCTTATGTATCTCCCCTTTTGTTCTTCCAAATCCCTTTCTTTCTTCCTCTTATGTTCTATACATGTCCTTGTGTTTGTGGTGGGATTATTTTAACTCGTGTCTTAACAAAAACTAAGTGTCGTAAAACATCTTTTCACCGTGTATCTAAGATCGGGGCGTAGCGTTGCTCCTACTAAGAAATCTTGTTCAAACCCAATTCATACTAAGAAACAACAAGCAATTATTAAGATGTCAGAAGCGGAAAAACATACCAAAGAACTTATAGAAACACTAAAGCAGTCTTTCGACAAACTAGAAGCGACTTTCAAAGAACAAACCACTAAAACCCATAACGAGCTTTTGTCGGTAAATTCTACATTGAAAGAAAATGCCAAAACAGGTGCAAACCCCAAGGGAGCATCGGGTCTCGGTAGAAGTCCAGTTTTTTCGGGTGATGAGACAGAAGCACTAGAATTCCTAGAGCAGTTCAATGCTTATGCTGACTTTTACATGTGGGATGAGAAACATAGGCTTGCAGCTTTTCCGATAAGTCTAACTGATAGTGCGAGAACTTGGTTCTTTACGCTTGATAAGAAATATTCTACCTATAAGGAGTTGTGTGATCTCTTTAGGGAGCGTTATCTTTCTAGAAGTGATGACTGGGTTTTGAGGCAACAACTTAGTTTTAGGAAACAAATGCCTAGCGAGAATGTAGCTGACTTTAGTGCTGATATTCTTAAGAGATGTCAGAGACTTGGTATTCCAAAGAAGGAACAATTACACTTCTTTATTCAGGGATTAACTCCCGAGATTAGGAATTATGTCATTCTTTCTCAGCCTAAAACTATGGAAGAGGCAGTCGCAACTGCTAAAATTAGATCCACCATAAAGACTGATACCGTTGCTAGCGTGACTCTACAAGAAATACAGAGTTTAAAACAGGATATGATGGGAGCGGTAGCCAAATTGACAGAACAAAAGGCAGCGCAAGTTGCAGCTTTTGATCAACAAAAATCCGCACCTAAGAATAGCGAACCGTTGACGGCTGATCAGGTTAGGGATATTATAAGAAGTGAGGCAAGGCGAAATAATAGTTATCCTAGGCCAAACGATAATAATAATCTGCGTTTCAACACTCGAGGAGATTTCGGTAGGGCCACCCGAACTACAGATGGGACAGTTATCTGTTTCAAATGTAACAGAGTAGGCCACTATGCTAGAGTTTGCCCACAGAACAATGGGCGTAATCCTAATTTCTCTTCGTTCAGACAGAACGGTAATTTTCAGGCCTCAAGGTCTCAAAATCATTTCTCAAGGGGTTTCCAACAGGGAAACGGCCGAGGGGTTCGACAAGGGGGAATCGGATCCCAGAGGTTTTAAATAAGGTGACTTCCACAAACTTTCCAGCTGAGTGTCATAACAGTAAAGGACTTCCAGTAACTTCAGGTGTAAACGGCTCTAAAGCCCGTTCATTAATTAAGAGTATCCCAGGTTTACAAATTTTAAAAGGAGCTGTAATAAGAAGCTCAAAGCCACAGAAGGCAGTAATTGATGAAAACAAACAGCTTTCCCAAGGTCGGAAAGACGACAATGAAAAACTTAATGAAAAGTTCACACCCGTAGTTACTGTTTGTCGATCCACAAACACCTCAGTTAGTCATTCTTTAGGAAATGAATACAACGTGCCCTCAACGTGTATAAATAGACCTAAGAATGACAATGATGGAACACATTTTAATTCAACACGCCCAAAGCGTCCGTCAAAGTCAACAATTTCTAATTCTAACACAAAGCCACCTAGACCTCATATAAAACCCCAGAAGCATTACATAGATATACCCAGTTGTACAGTTGAACCTGAGACAGCAAAAACACCCTTAGTTCACGAACAGGTAAGCCCTTTTCTTTACTTTAAAAAGATAGTAAAGGTAGTACCATTTATTTACGGCGTTTTACGGATTTGTGTTAAGCGTTTCCATGATTCCATTAGAATAGTCCTAAGAGTAATTAAGGCTATTAGACCATTTATCTGCACACTTAATCGAACAATTCAACACGCTATTTTAGGCTTAGAACAGGCTCTACAGTCGTCAATTCCAGAGTTAAACGAAGCACTTGAGCTCAATGAATCCACTTCACGCAACAGTTATGATTTAGATGATATATGTCCAGTTAAATTTCTTGATGGGTCTTCAAGTTTAGAAATTTTGGGAACGATTTATGGACATCAATATTCGTTTTTGATAGATACAGGTGCTACTTTATCCTTGATACATTCGAGGGTACTAAAACAATTGCCCAGACTTCAAAAGGCACTGGACACGGAAAGCCGTGGCCCGTCCCTTCGAGCCGCAAATGGCCTAGGTATTAACGTTATAGGACAAGTCAATGTTCCACTTTCTATTAAGGGTCGGGAATATCCACTCAAACTACTAGTAGCAGCCGATATTACTTATGACGTGATTCTTGGCAGGGATTTCTTAACACAATATGAAGCACAAATTGATATGAAAAATCACGTTTTTCACTTAAAAGAGATTGACGAAAGTGAGATAAACATTGAACAAAAGCCAGAGTCAGAGTATACAGTACACATTAGAGATACAGTAGAGTTACCGCCTAGGTCTGAGACAGTATTGCCTGCTAGTTTGCGATTTGTATTTGATCCAGGGATAGTAGGTTTAATGCATTGTAACCCGTAACAATCTAATCCTTGTTTCATGCCCTAATTCTAAAATTGTAATCAAATCTGACGCGCGCTTAACAAGTGTTTTAACCAGCACGGTACTTTGGTTTGTCCTGATTCTGTAACAAGACGCTCTCAAGATGTTTCTTGGCTTGGACTACCTTGGACTCCAGGCTCTGCAGTCACATTTCCGCGTTCACATTCACTGACTACTTGTCCACCCACTGATCAACTATACCACCTTGGAGGACGATACTTCTTGTCCACTCAGAAACAAACCATTTCAGTCAACAACCAACCGTTCAACATGTCACCATTAGCTGTTTACCACATTCCGTGTAACCACACTTCTGATCAATTATCTACTGGATTTGGCACATGTCCACAACACGTAACTATCAGTCTTCCCATATTCCGTCGAAAAACTGTAAAGTATGTTTCTTGGATATCAACTGATACCAACAACAACACCATCCACCTTCACTACGAATCCTTAAAGATTCCACCCCCACTAAAGTTCAATCAGACAGTTCTCAACGCTTTAGACCAGACCTTCCACAGAATTGATGGCGATTTAGCTGATAAACTGAAAACCATCCGGAAAGATATCAAAAGTCTCCATGAAGTCAACGTCAGTCCCTTAGCACTTATACTTGCATCTATAGCGTTTGCTATTTCCTCTATTCACACGATCATATTCATTGTACTTTGCTGTTACCATCATCGTCGCAGACATCAACAACCAAACCTGAATTTAGTTCACTATGTTCAGAACAAACCACAAGCCAAACCAAAGACAGAAACTCTAAGACCACTACCAGAAATACCTATCACGATCATGATTCCAACCTGATGAAACATGATTCTCATACTCAAACACTTTGAATTCAACGATTCATGAAGACTACCTACCACATGCACTTCAACGATTTACGCATAGATCTCAACTATTTATGAAGATTTACGGACGGATCTCAACGATTCACGAAGATCCAAGACACGGACAGAACTAGGAAAAGTAGAATGAACTTTGACAGTTTACTGTCAACATATTTAATCAAATATTTAATCATATACTATACTTCATATTTCTAGAACGGCACTAACGTCTTTTTGTTTATCGAGATTTACTTGCAATGGACGTTACAAACTTCTAGAAGTAATTCATATATTCTATTATTCTTATATTATTTAGGGTTTACTTAAGATTTTATTAGGTGTAGGGTTTATTCAAATATTAACGACTTTCAAGTTTAAACAAACAAAAAAAATTATTCTATTGGCAATATATTTAATCGCATTTATCAACCATTCTAGCTTAGATTTCTAATGCTATGATTTTCCACGTATTTACTCGCATTTATTCAACTAGAGCATTACAAAAAAGAGCTATCTACACATTTCACTTTACTTCTCGCGGAGCTCGAATCTTGATCGGGGGGTATTGTGAGGAGGACAGAAATCGTCCATTTTCTATCTTGTTGGAAATCTGACTTAGTTAGATTTCCATGACAAATATTTATTATTAGAACAAAAGACCATTTAGCAGAACATTTATGTTGACCTTTAACAACACTTCTCTTTCAATAGATCTTAATAGGATTTCTCAGTTCATGTAAACAAGAAAGTTCTTCTCTAATTATGAACAGTCCCAAAACATATACTTTATGATTTCAGCTGTTTAGAACTTGACCTTGAAGTACAGCTGCTTCAAAAACCAGTTTAGTTGGACTTGCGCAGAAGAACTTATTCAACATATACTTAGGTTTTAGCATCCTTTGTTGTAAGTTGTTTACTCTAGATTTTCCAGTCAAGAATCCATCTTTTACTTTAAGATAAGTTATTATTTTCTATAACGCAGTTTACTTTAACTTAAAAGTACAAGCGACAGTCATCGACGCTTTGTACAAGAATTACCTTTTCCAAAGAGTTTTATTAAGTCTTAGTCCTTGAGTAAATATTACTCATATTCTTTCGTCACAGAACTTTTACTGGAAACTTGTCATAAACCGGTTTCCATAATTTATGCTAAAGATTCATATAAATATAGGTTAGTTTAGATAGTTTAGACACAGAGTCGAGACAGACAGTTAGTCAAGTCGTGAGTTAGATGCAGAACAGTCTTGTAACTAGGACTTGAAGCGTCAATAAAGATCCAGTACCAGCTCTAACCAGCGTCTCCCCTAGCTTCACGACACTAACCCACAGGTCCTTGAGTAAAGTGGATGAGATATAAAAGACAGTAAAACGCCTCAGTGCCATACACGAGGACGAACATAACGTACTAAAATAGATATAGGGTAAAAAGAAACAAAGAATAAATGGATGAACTACTGACTGACAAACTGAACAACTGTACTGACCGACCGACCGACCGACTGACTGACCAACTAGAGTGACCGACCGACTAAACTAACCGAGTGACCGACTGACTGACTCACTGAAAAAAGACATTTACCTTTTGGTAATAAAATCTTAAAATTGCATTTTGTGTGTTAAGCTTATGACTAGCAATGTTTCTCATAACGGAACTGAAATGAAAGTATAAGAAATAAAACATTAAAAATGATTGTAATTTCAAATCACAATCATGGTGAAAACGCTGTAGTTACACAAGTCCACTGGACGGGTATGCGGGCTCAAGTTCGAGATAACCGGACGTTTGAGATATCCGGTGTTCGAAATGACAGGACTAGGGCTATACTTTTTCTTAGTCCAAATTGTCTATTTTATCTAACCTTTGCATATGAAGCCAGTGACTCGTGAAGTCCAGGCAAACAAGAGATTGAAAGATCAGTACATAGGATGGGTAGAAGATCGTCAGCATTATCAGTAAGCCTGTTGTCTGGCATCTTGGAACAGCAAAATTAACAATGTTATCACAGCATAAAACCCGAAGACAAACATTGAATGGATTGCTGCTGATATTATCTTATTAGTATCTTAAGCAAAACAACTACTTCAGAGCGAATGATTAAGTGCTTCAGCGATTTCTACCCATACTCCTTTTCCGTCCAGTCGCGAAATCGCGGTGCCGGTCAGTGACGTTTTTTCAAATGACTGTAAGCATAACGACATGCGCAAGCGCAGATAGTCTTTCATGGTTAGTTAACTCCTTTATACTTGGACAGAACAAAACATCCAGTCATCCTCATAGTAAAGTAAAATCTGCTCCTGCGTATACTGTTATGCTTATTTGAGATTTTAGGGATCTCGTTCATTGTAAACGTGAAACCTCAGTTGACCAGTGAAAAGTTCTTTAAAATTAGTAAAAAGGAATCGCAAAAATCTCCAAATGGTAGATAAGCTAAAAAAATTTGTCTGTGTTAAGAAAGTTAGCAAAAGGTATAAAGTGAAACACATGCAGGAAGACGATGAAAACGTGCATCTGCACTAGTGTGAATCAGGCTTAACAAATAGATCCTTGCAGCACGTCGGAATGCTCAATTTGGAGGGGGGGGGGGAATTAAAACTCCTGAGAATTGGAAGCCATAATTCTTTGGACCTCCAAATTGAGCTGCATTCCGACGTGCTGCAAGGGGTCTATTAAACCGTCGAAAACGAGTTAGGGACTGGAGCCGAAATGCGATCGCAATGCATGCATGGCATATTTGATGGAGAAAGACTAAAATGGCTGCTAAACCTCGTATGATATTGAATATTAGGATTTTGTCCTGGTACATTTTTCTTTATCCTTGCAATTTCAAAATCAGTGAATGCATTCTCTACATCAAACAATGCAAAACAATGCGATTTCAAATCGGGCCCAGTCCTAACCCATTTGACAGCCGGCGAACAAAGGAATTGGAAAACTACTCTAGTTTCAGTTACCATGGTAGTACGTGGTATGTTGTTTTCCTCCCATTAATATTATTACTTTTGTCACCTTCTTTATTTATTTTATTTTATTTTATTTTTATTTATTTATTTTCTTATTTTCCTTTTCTTTTTAAGCTTACCTGTCCGTCAACATATCAAGAATCGCACCAAAATTTGAGGCTATACAAAACAAAGTACAAAATTCATCCATAAGAATATGGTTTTTTAAAAGGCCATAAAACAGGCAGCTGAAATCAATTTGTAGCAGCATTGCAGAAGTAGGTCAACCGTAGGGACCGCAGAGCATAGTTTTAAGGGCGGCTAACCTTGGGAGTCCGGGGAACTACCCTCCCCTTGAAATTGAGGCTATCGGGAATGCAATTGTCAGTGTTTTGTGTGGCAATTGCAGCATATTTATTCAGAAAAACATATTTGGGTAAAATATGAGCGCCACCGCGGTCCCTGAACCCCGCAAGTTAAGTTGAGCATACTTTTATCGTTTTTCTATCTTTCCTGGTACAAGACAGCCAAACAGTCAAATACTTAGATGAATATTGTTGTAAAAAACTTACTTTGATCAAAGTACCGTGCAGCTGGGCCATCAATATCGTCCAGGAAACATGCAATAAGATAGAACACTAATGCTCGGGTGACATCGAAAGGCATGTAGTAGAAAGCCGTGACCGCCGCTACGATCCTTAGATAACCTGAAAATGGGTTATATACACCTGTTTCAATAAAGGTTGTCGGTGGGAGATCTGAAATCTGAAATCTGAGACCGAGTAACACGCTGTAAAATGTAATATATTCACAGCCAAACAACGAAGCCGGCTTTTAGATTGGAATATGAAGCATGACCTTTGAGATAGGACTGTAACCTTTCGTATTTTAGTTTATAAGATGAAGAGGAAAGAGTAACTTCCAGTCAATTTTTTTTGTGCATCAACGAAATAAACACGAGATTGCATGCGCAGAGGTGGGCTTATAGTCGGTGTGGGAGGGGAGGATGAATTATAACTAGAAGGATCATATTTCAATTAGTGGGCTTTTCATAATCGGGGAGGGAATCTTCCGGGATCTCGCGGTAGAAAATACACGGCTAGACATGAGTACAGACAGAAAAAAGAACAACTGACACGCATTCAGACAAACAGACTGACAGACATACAGACTGACAGACAGACAGACTGATAGACCGACAAACAGACAGATAGACAGGTAGACAGACAGACAGACAGACAGACAGACAGACAGACAGACAAACCTGAGACAGACAGACAGACATGCAGACAGACAGACAAACCTGAGACAGACAGACAGACAATACACTTACCTATTAGATTAGGAATGAAGAGGTACACTGATACCATTTCGCTTTATAAGTTGTTAGTCCTTCTAGAATTTTAAACTAAAAAAAATTACGAAGAATTGAATCAATGGATTATATATAAAAAATTTAGTTGCGCTATTTTGCAGGTTTGAGCCGAAGTGACCAATAACATTGCTATTTTAGAAAATAATTTACAACAACTATGTTGACTTTGTGAACATCAGGCTTCTATGAATGACTTTCGCCGTGTTCACACTCGGACAGGTAGAAGGGCAACCATACCTTAGTTAACATTTATTGTGTGCAAAGGCCGGGAAAACCATTAGTAAAATACCATTCAAGACAATAGAAAGTTTATCCCGATTTACTCTTCTATCAGGCATGGTTAAGAACAGTAACCGACGGTGCGATGATCATTTATGCGTATCTTGCACGTGTTTTCGTTTTATTTGCATTACAATGATGCATGGTAGCGCTCTCTGAACATGAAAACTGAATCCAGCGCCGTTTCTTCTTCATGCCGGTATTTTTGAATTGCCCAAAATTTTCTCTAATTAGACAACTACGGTCATTTTAGCATGTATAAGCAACTACAGTGCGAATCGAAAAACTTGGGCACCTAGAAATATTTCACGAGTTAGTTGCTTACAGTCAAAACGGCTCAAGCGTACCTCTCTAGGCTCCATTAGTGAATTCATTATTCGAATATTGCTTTGATTATTCACGCTGAGTTTTCATTAAAAAGTCGGAATCCAAACTTCACATTCACTTCACAACTAAAAAGGATGGCTAGTACGTATAGTAACGTTCAAAAAGCATACGAAAAATAATCGCGTGTAAAAAGTAGTTGTTCCGCACAAGCACGTTTGAGATGCAAAAGTACAGTTTCAGACCTCTAGACATGTAACTGGTGATGCCTAACGTGTAAAATATACGCGTGAAGCTTTCTTAACACCTTCATTTTAGACTTCGTGCGCTTTAAGAACAATAGGTGAGATCAAAGATTGTACGCAATTTGAGCATCTTTAGAATTTGAACAAAAAATGCTTGTATCTCTTTGATGTGATTAACAACGAGTAGGGCCATATCAATGCACAACACTTACGTATGCTGAAATGATGACTTGACTACAACTATTGTTCAACAACAATGAAATACGAGTATATTTTGTTCAAATTCTAAAGATGTTCAAATTCCGTACAATCTTTGATCATACCTTATTGTTCTTAAAGCGTACGAAGTCGAAAATAGTGATAAAACGAAAAGGTCTATTGTATATATTTTTTTGTTTAGACTATATTTACTTTGGGCTCAATAGAGCGAATTCGTCTATCGCACTTAGAGTCTGATACAAAATCATCCTGATTTTCATAAACTTTAACTCCAATTTTCTCAGCCAAATTCAGTTTTATCTTTAAAATTTTAGTAGATCATGAATGTACACACCTAGGCGTTTCATAAGTAATATACAATATTCGTGTCCGTGTTGTATCAGATATATCTTGTATATATTACATATAGAAAACGAGGCTTACTCCATGTGTGGTTCCCTGGAATACCAGCTCTCTTTGTGAGATTTTGTGAAGCCGATTATGTTCTTTATCCTCAGCAGAAGGAAATTAGAACCCTCCTTTGTGAAGCCGATCACGCCAGCTTTTTCATAGCGTAACCATTTTGGATTCCCCGTCACTGACTTGATCAATCATTTTAATACAGTAATAACTGAGCCTGATGGTAGTTCTAAATTTACCGTTGTTAAACTAAATGTACAAGAATATATCAACAATTTAATAAAGGATTTACCTCGAAGTGAAAGTTAAAAACCATGTAGAACGACGCCAGAACCAAGATTGAACAAGAAATATAAGATATATGCACAGGGAGCCCACAGCTACTGGTAGAATCAGTGATTAGAATAAAATCTATCATGCGTAAATGCACGTGCTAGCTCCCGCACGAGCTTCAAGTCTGAATAAATTATCAGCTGCTAACTTTTTTTAGCATAGAATTTAATGACAAGGGACAAAACTTCAAGAATTTTTCGTTCTATCTGCGCTTCGAGTATGGGGGGACGGAAGCGGAAATGAACAATAGCACCGGAAATGAGCGTCTTCCTTGTTTATTCTCTAACAGATTTAGAATATAAAGTCATACTCACGAGACTGTTGTTTGTATGTGTTTGTTTGCTACGTTTTTTTGTTCCCCTCCAAAGAGAAAAATAATCTTTGAATAAAGGTAATATACGACATATATTCTTAATATATTTATAGACACAGACGCATGGGTTGGATGTTAGTCATTGTATAAAAGTAAGGTCATCCATCTTAGGTATCAGTCGACGTCTATTTCCGTTTTGAAACTATGTAATCATTTTTTTAGATCACATTACGCGTTCAACCATTAGAGCGTCTTGTTGTGAAATTCATTCTCAAAATGAAGCAAGAGAAAGCTCATTCTTCGAGGACAATTTCCATAACGATCGCTATCGTCGTCGCTTCTTTGCTTGCCGTGCTGTTGTGCTGTGCTGAAATTGTACGTATTGAGATGATTCTAAAGGAACAAAACTCAAGAATATATCGCTTGGAGAACAAATTGACCTCTTCAATGGAAACTCGAAAAGTGAAAGACAAGCAGGAACAAGTTGTGGTGAGTGGTAAACTTGATTATCCGATACAAGAACGGACTAGACGTAGTGTTATTTTATCCATGAGCA
Organism: Anthopleura sola; assembly: GCA_023349425.1. Taxonomy (NCBI): domain Eukaryota; kingdom Metazoa; phylum Cnidaria; class Anthozoa; order Actiniaria; family Actiniidae; genus Anthopleura; species Anthopleura sola. The sequence goes on along the minus strand of JALHLI010000017.1, from coordinate 2,709,568 downwards.
AAGATTCCCCAGAACCAAATCAAACGACAAATGAAAACCTTAGACATGAAATGACGAAGGTAATGGAACAAAAAATAAGTAAAGCAATGGCTTCTTTATACACTGCAAAGTATCTTATTACGGTACCGGGCCCTCAGGGACCTCCAGGTCCACCAGGGGGTCGAGGTAAAAGAGGGAAAAAAGGACCAAGAGGATCAATGGGAAAACCAGGTAGAAGAGGCAAGCAAGGAATACCGGGACCAAAAGGCGATCCAGGACAAAATGGAGCTCCTGGTCCTCGAGGCATGCCAGGGCCGAAAGGGGACCGCGGTCCTTCGTTAGAACCTCCATCAGTTGTAATCTCTCCTCCTCATATGATCGTCAATGAAAGCAAACCAGCTATTTTCCACTGTTCTGCGCGTGGCTACCCAAAGCCTATGATTGTTTGGAGTAAAGCAAATGGTTCTTTGTCTGCCTCTCGATCCATGATTGATGGAACCGGTAAACTAGAGATTACAAAAGCTGAAGATGCTGACACAGGTGAATATCACTGCAGGGCGTCTAATATTCTTGGTATAGTGCAGACGAAGGCAAGACTTGTGGTCAACTATCCACCCAGACTTACTCTGGATAATGGACCCACTCATGTCAAAATAGGGGACAACATAACCCTACCAATATGTCACGTGACCGGACACCCAAAGCCACAGGTTACGTGGTACAAAGTTCTTGGTCATCTCCCAGCAAATCGTTCTCTGATTCGTGATGGTCAATTGATGTTTTTCAATGCTAGAAAGAGTGATTCTGGCTTGTATGTATGTAGAGCCAAGAATCGTCTTGCTACGGTAACGTCAGCAACTATGCTGTTCGTGGTCCCACTTCCAGTGTTTATTGTAAAGCCTCCCTCTTCGATGAACGTCGACGTAGGAGATTCTTTAATTCTGAACTGCTCTGCTAAAGGTGACCCACATCCAGTTATCAGTTGGACAAGAGACAGCGGGGTACTTCCTATCAATCGTTATCAAATCATCGCCGGGTCTTTGATAATCAGAAATATGCAAACATCAGACTCTGGGTTGTACGTCTGCACCGCCACAAGTTCTACCGGCTCAAAGACTTTTGTCTCAAAAAGTGATGTACAGTTAAAAGCGATCTGTAGAGACTGTTCAAAGATATACAAATCAGGTGAAAGACGTAACGGTGTGTACACAATACAACCAGACAGTCAAGGTTCCTTTCAAGTCTACTGTGACATGACAACTGACGGAGGGGGGTGGACAGTGTTCCAGAGAAGACAAGATGGATCTGTAGACTTTTATCTTGGCTGGCAACAGTACAAAACCGGTTTTGGAAACCTGAATGGCGAGTTCTGGTTGGGTAATGACTACATCCATCGACTGACAGCAAGAACTCTCTCGATTCTACGCGTTGACATGGAGGACTGGAATGCACGAAAGTTCTTTGCTAAATATGGTAGTTTTAATGTTGGCAACGAAAAAGAGAAATACAGACTAAAAGTAGGCTCGTATTCAGGCTCATCCAAGGATTCTCTCGCCTATCATAACAACATGTTCTTTACTACAAAAGATCAAGATAATGACGAACGGAGCAATAACTGTGCTGTTGAATTTACCGGTGCTTGGTGGTATAAGAGTTGCCATCATTCTAATCTTAACGGCAAATATTCAGGAGCGGGCAAAAATTATAAAGCAGTGGTTTGGGACTTTCCTAGTGATGATGCTTCCTTAAAATTTTCAGAAATGAAAATACGTCCTCTCTCTCATCGTTAAACTGCAGATCACACTCATTTAATCAAACAGGATCAGTACAATCCTTTTAGAGAGATTCAATTAACCTTTAATTTGCGATGAATAATGCACGTATACTTATAAATATAATATATACATATATAATACTATACTTACCTGGAATAAGATTTTAGTACCCGTTTGCCTAAAGGTATCAAAAATCCACGAAAGTCCACGAAATTATTTTGAAATGCTAGTATTGTTGAAGTTATGCATTCTTTGACTTATCGTTGGTATTAGTGAATATATTGATACTGAAATGAAGCTTATCCTGAGTAAATGATAAAGAAACTGTGATAAAGAAACACAGCGGGAAATTGCATGTGAACTAGAAAGACCTTAATCATCGAAATACAATTCCAAAACTCGTTCAATGACACTTGTAATAATATTATATTGATTCAACATTTATTCCAACAACTTGAAATGACTATAAGTGTAGCTATTAGCTGACGATTTCTAACCTCTCGTTTAGAGATAGCTCCCCACTTCAGTCAACCACCAACAAACAACGATTATCTAGGACACAAACTGGTGAGGCATATCACAAAACATTCATACAAAACTATGATTCGTTAACAGTCATCAAAGTTTGATAAACATAATGCATGTAGTAGGTAGTATAGGCATCTTTTATCCCCGAGAGTATGGGGGCGGGGGTACTCCCATTTAACGAAGGGTAGGCATGATCGTCGTATCTTTTAGGGGTAAAAATCGTAAGTCACTTTTAAGGGTAAAGCTGTTGGTTTTTAGCACGTTGTATTCTTTAGAGGTACGCGATTGTTGTCCATAAAACCAGATATCAGTTATCATGCAATAAACTAAATAATTTTTTAAAATGATTATTTTGTGTTTCAAAGTGGTATCTTTTAGGCTAGATTTAAACCAGGACCACGCCCAAACTCTTTCTTTTAGGTACCGGTGTTAAAGGAGTTAATTTTGTCAACGATCATCCCCGCCCTTTCTATGTGGGAGTACTCCCCCTCCCGGGTCTTTTAGAGACCCAAAGCCAATATTGCGAACGCTGAACACTAAATATTTTTAACATTTTTGTCATTATATGTACTCTTTATCAATGTCCTAAATGGACTAAAAAACTATATATATAGGTGTCGTGAAAATGTTTGCACACATCATAGTACCTTGAAAAGGATATGTAAGTTAAAGGAAATCTAGATCGTGGTATATACTGATGTTTAAACGGAAAACTCAAGTTCATACTGAAGTTTAAAGCAAACCGAGATGGCAGTATATCAGACATTCCGAGGTTAATGAAAAACTGAAAAACAATCCCTGCAGTCATGATTGTAGGACTTTTTTAGCGGATATATTTTCCAGACGGCGTCTATTTCTTCCCCTAAAACAGCCCCATAATGCACTTCAATGCCAACTCGACCTAGTTTTTGCCTCAACTTCGAAATGCCTGATATACTGACGCTCTTAAAACGGGAAAAACAAGTTCATAATGAAGTCTGGAGCAAATCAAGATGATACCCTATATACTGATATAAACGTAAAAATGGCAAGCACAAGTTCATACTTATTCAAATTTAAAACAAATGTGCATGATTTGTCACGCTTAAACCGCAGTATCTTGTTTCATAGCTGTGTCCATGTACGTTTTAAGAGACTTGCTGACTCTTATGGATGTAAGACGGCCCAATGGATCATGTTTCCAGCATTCCTTCATCATCCTGGACAGTTTCTTCAGCGTCTGATGGTAAAGGGGTTGCAACAAGACGAGATAGATTTAATATTTAGTACAGCAAAAATAAAAGAAAGGGGGGCATTCTTCAAAGTTTGCAGCAAGCTTAGAATCAAGTGTGCCTTTAAGGTATCAGGATACGTTTGAGGCCTTCGAGATTACTTTACGCGCGAGCCAAATTTCTCGCTGCCTTTTCAGTAATATTATATAAAAGTATACATTTTCTGAAAGCTAAATAAACGTAGTTTTTAAAAATCAATATGGAATTTTCTGTTTTAAGACACTTAAAAAGTTTTATGGCTTTCTCCGCAGTTTTTGAGTGACCAAAATATCGTTTTAAAAACATTCTAGCTCTTTCGGATTACATTGGATCGAACTGAAACTTTAGATTATGATAAATAACAATACGATCTAAAAAAAACGGTGTCTCAGATTTTTGAAATGTTTTTTCATTCAAAAGATATTGTCTATTTTGCAATCATAACCACCGAAATTTCAAACTTCCGGATTTAACGCGTCATTGCGGACGATCTAAAAAAGATATCAAAAATCTGAGACACCGTTTTGAAGTTCATTATCCACAGAGTATGCTAATGTAATTTTGATCGACATAGCGGAAATTCTGACCCTGCGGGAAGTCGATCGTCGAATGAAGTGAGGAATGTCACTTTGAACCCAATAACTTCTTTTGTGTTCCAAAACAGACAATTATAAATAGATATTCGAAAACTACATTTATTTAGCTTTCAGAAAATGTATACTTTTATGACAAAATATTGTAAAGCCTGTGCGAAATTTGAGGTAGCGCTTATAGGGGTCCTAATCATATCCTGATACCTTAAGTTCGTTTGTACTACCAAAACAGGTAGAGTGTGAATTTGACTCGTCGTGCAACACTTGTTTGACAGTACATTCGTGAAGTCTAGTGCACACATTCCTGAGCCCCGAGCAGCTAATTTCCTTTGAACATGCTATTCAAGTAGAAGTAACGGCCAAATTCCACCATGAACTTCTCCTATTTCCCTTTCATCTTTTTTCCTTTTCACCCTCCCTCCCGTTTCCTTCTATCCCTCTCTGTCATTCCTACCGGGTTTCGTTCCCATCGGTTCGAACAGCAAGGTCGATACTTTTCGGCACAAACCACTTCATAAACCTCTTCAACGCTAGGATCCCCAGGAACTGTATCATAATATGGAAGCTGGTATTCTTCACAGACACCTTCAGAAACACATCGTCTCGTCATCTCCCATAACACCAGGCCAAAAGAATACATGTCTGCTCTTTTATACCCATCAAAACGAGACACGGTGTGGAAATCTCCAAGGAACTCCGGAGCCAAGTAACGACTTGTTCCAACTCGGGTACCAGTAGGAACATCAACAAGACCGTGGGATGTTGACTTGCGAACAGCGAGGCCAAGGTCTGCTATGCAACAAGTTCCTGGTGGTGTGAAAATTTACAATTAAAGTTGAATGTCAATCTAGCAAACCTCAACCTCTTTATTTGCGAATACGAAAATTGTTAGATTTTACGAGTGCGTAACGGTCAAACTCACCGTCATCCTTCACAAGGATATTCTTGCTCTTGATATCTCGATGAGCCATGGCAGGTTTGCCCTGGTTGTTACTTCCTATCACGTTACTATGAAGGTGAGCCAAACCCCTGGCAGCAGAATGGGCAAGTTTGAGTAACTCTGGCACATTTAATGTCGTCCTCTGTAGGTAATCACACAGGGAACCGTTCTCGTGGTAGTCTGTTATTAACCATAACTGTGTGTACAGCCCGTTGTCTTTAGTGTCTGAAGCTATGAACCCTACAATAGCATAGAGAAAGACCCTTTAGTGTGTATAGTCCCGAGGTCCTAAAAATACTGGTGAAAAGAAAAATCAAAAAATTAAGCCAAAAATTGAAATTTCGTTATTTTTTTGTAAAAATGGCCTGGGTCCTAGGATATAGAAGAGGTGAAAAATTACCAGTTTTTGCTCAGCGCATGTTGATGTTCTGACATTTGAATAGTATTGACAGGGAAAATAAATGTTTTGTCAAGGCGGCTTATCAAACGCGCATGCTCATGCACTTCAAAGTCCTCGTCTTTCCAGATTCTACTTTTAATTTCCATGTGTTAAGGAGACCCATTTTATTTATTTATTTATTTATTTATTTATTTATTTATTTATTTATTTATTTATTTATTTATTTATTTATTTATTTATTTATTTATTTATTTATTTATTTATTTATTTATTTATTTATTTATTTATTTATTTATTTATTTATTTATTTATTTATTTATTTATTTATTTATTTATTTATTTATTTATTTATTTATTTATTTATTTATTTATTTATTTATTTATTTATTTATTTATTTATTTATTTATTTATTTATTTATTTATTTATTTATTTATTTATTTATTTATTTATTTATTTATTTATTTATTTATTTATTTATTTATTTATTTATTTATTTATTTATTTATTTATTTATTTATTTATTTATTTATTTATTTATTTATTTATTTATTTATTTATTTATTTATTTATTTATTTATTTATTTATTTATTTATTTATTTATTTATTTATTTATTTATTTATTTATTTATTTATTTATTTATTTATTTATTTATTTATTTATTTATTTATTTATTTATTTATTTATTTATTTATTTATTTATTTATTTATTTATTTATTTATTTATTTATTTATTTATTTATTTATTTATTTATTTATTTATTTATTTATTTATTTATTTATTTATTTATTTATTTATTTATTTATTTACTTACTTATTTATTTATTTATTTATTTATCTATCTATCTATCTATCTATCTATCTATCTATTTATTTATTTATTTATTTATTTATTTATTTATTTATTATTGATAATGTTGGTTTTGCGTATGGTGATGGAATATTAAATGTATATGTGATCGTACCATGCATACTGAATGGCTGGGGTCCATTCAGTATGGAACGATCACATATACATTTAATATTTATTATTATTGTTATATATCATCATCATCATCATCATCATCATTTATTTCAATATTACAGCATGTCTTTTACCGCTCGTATATATACACTATCATTATCTTATCATTATTATTGCTATTATGATTATAATAATTATCTATTATTATTATAATTATTATTATAATTATTATTATTTATCTATTATCATTATTATTATTATTATTATTATTATTATTATTTGTTTCAATATTATTGCGTGTTTATTACCGTTATCTTTTTTTATCACTGCCATTATAACTAATTAATATTATTATTGATTATTATTATTATTATTGTTATCATTATTTGTTTTAATATTACAGCATGTACTTTACCATATACGTGCCGCAACTTTCCGTGCGACTCATAAAAAATGTTATATCCCACCTAGAATATTTTGATGTCGAAGCATAACAGTCTGGTATAACTCAGTTTCCCTGATCCATGATCCATCCTGACTTGAGTTGAAAGACTTCACAGCCACGTCTTGTTCATTCTTCCATTTTGCCCGATAAACCTGACCGAAACGACCACGACCGACCAGCTGGACGATACTTATCTGACTAGCAATAGTACTCTGTCCCAAGTATTGTAACTGAGAGCCTCCTATTATCGTAGAGTATAAACAAGACGACAAGTAAGTAAAAGGGGGTTTCCTATAAGTTCTCATCAAAAATACACTGACATCTGCCTCTCACCACTGCGACCCGGGTTCGACTGAGTCCCGCGGGGCTCAGTGTCGTAGGTGAGTAGAGTTGCCTGCTGGTTCTCTCCTGTGCTTCGAGGATTTTTCTCCCTGTGTGGAAATGTCACTTCTAAATCTCATTTATTTATTTATTTTTCTTAGAATGAACCTACTCTTTTGATTGCAGACATTTGGCACTGAAGAGGCAGCAGCCTCGAAACGTCTGGCAAAATTAGCAACATTCAGAGCTATAAATCTTACGGGGGGGGGGGGGGGGTGACTCCCATATAAAGAAGGGCGGGGATGCTCATCGGAAATTTTGAAAATGACACCAAAAAGGTACCAAGATTCTCTTTCTCGTAGTCTAACAATCGCAAATTTTACCCCTAAATGTACCAAATGAACTAATTTTACAGCATTTTAATTTTTTTTTTTTTTTTTGACCACCCAAAGAAGTACCAAAAACGAAAAGTAACCGCTAAAAGGTACGACGAGCATTCCCGCGCCTTTCACATATCGGACTCCCCCCCCCCCTCCCCCCGGGAAATCTTAAATCATTTTAAATCTATATTTACTAAACACTGCGCTACACAATCCTTGTATACATTTTGTATCGATCTCTCTGATTTCTGCTCTGTTAGTATTAATTTAATCATTTTTCTCACCTGACGAGGCATCATATGCACAGCCCACGGCTGACGTCTCCTCAGGCGTTTCCACATGTCGCTTACACTTGTAGATGATGAGTAATGTCATAAGGAAGACAAAGCTACAAACTCCCCCAATGATTTTTCTTACCATTGCCGGGGTCAATTTGTCGTTGTATTGCTGTTCTGTATATCAAAAATAAATAACAGCGATAGCTTTAGAAAATTTTACGCAGTTGAAAAATATATATTAAGGGGGGGGGGTGGCTTCTTTGGTCTTTTACTCCCTGGCTTCACTAATAAATAGCCAATGTGCACGAGCTCGAATTTCTAGCACAAAGCATGGGACACCAAGTCCTTACGCTTTTTTGGCTGATCTAAAAATGCATCTTATAATATTTCCTCCGACATTTTCTATGGAAATGTAAACATTTCAGCAGACGAAAATAACAGAGTAACTTTTTTCTGATATTTTCTTTGATTTCCCTGTTTCATTTTTGCAGGGCTCGGTTTCCCAGAGTGCTTTGTGAGCTTTGATACACATTGCCTATTCTAATTCGATCTGTGAGTTAGCTTGGCCGACTTTGATCAACCCCAAGGCTGCTTCACGGTATGGATAAATTTGAAAATTTTGATCTGAGATAATGTCTTTTAGATAGCTATATTGTTTTGAGTTTACAAAGTAAGCTATGCAAAAATAAAAAAATACCTTTTCTGGTTGGAGGAGAAGTCGTCAGTGGACCAGGAAAAGTGATGCTGGCATTTCCATTGCAGTAGTCCTCGTAACAACACTGTCGTTGCACGTATCGATTGTAAATATCCTCTTCCTCGGGGTACTCACAAAAGTACATCATATCTTCGTGTGAAGCGCATCCTCTTTCTATCATGCCTTCGTCCTCTAAGAAACTTCGTTTCAAGGTAGTAATACAGCTGTCGGTTGTAGCACAGGTGTAATTTGTTTCCGGACAAGAGTCACAAACGCAGATAATAGTTTCATCACAGTGCCCTTAAAAATTAGAGAAAAACTTTTTAAAATGCAATAGAACGTTTTTCGTTTGAATGGAAAATGGTACGGCAGATTCAGACGGGCAGCCATATTGGAGGGCAGTTCTTTTATAGAAGTTCAACAAACTTCCCATTTTCCATTCACGCATGCACTTTCGAGACAGCCCCCAAAAATCATATAAATTGAAAACTAACTCATTTTTCATTCAAGTTAAAAATCAAATGGAAGAACCCACGGATCCTATATTTATATTTTCAGAAAATAGATTTTGCCAGATTTTCATTCACGTTTAATATCTGATCAATTGCAAGTCTCCTCGTCCCTTTAAACGAGTCATATAGAAACAGACTCTGAAACAGAACATTAGAGCAAGCTACAAACAATCATAGTCAGTTCAAAGACGCTTAAAATGACCGATAAAATCTTAAAGATATGCATAAAACTATCCCTAAGCCCTTATTAGAATTCTATATTTTTATCGAGCTCTTGATGGAGCTGATATCATTGAAGAATTCAACACACCAATACGAGAAAAATAGTAGTCAGTTAATTGGTCAAAAGCAAAGTTCAGGTTAATTTACCGAACAATTTATACTGTGTCATGTCTCTAATTAAAATATACTTACACTATATTTCAAACATATAAGAACTGTTCTAGGCTTTAGTGAATTAAGAAAACTATTAAAGAAAAACAAGGGTTGATATAGTAATATTTTCACTCAGTTTCACTGATAGAATTGACGATAATTTTCATTGATAGCAACATGATATCCAACAACCTACAAACACTTCTAAAAACAAATTATCTGAAATATTCAACGATGCAAACAAACAAATTCCTTCTTACCTGTGATAATAAAGGTTCCTAGGAATAGGAATGTCGTTAAAAGAGAGTTTAACTTGATCTTCAGCATCTTTTCTTCTTCAAACCTTTTCTTCAAACGGCCTTTGCACGAATTCTTGTGTTTTCGTGCCTTGTCACGTGATGCAAGTCAAACGCGATTGGTTGAATTTTGACAGATGTGACAGCTAAATGTTAACCAATTACATTTTCTCAAGATTTTTTCTCGATAGCTTTTGTCGTCTTTTTTTTTTTTTTTTTTTACTTCATTTATTTTCCTCAGCCGCTAATTTACAGAACCTATTTCCAAGAATAAAAATCGCAAGTTTCATTATTTTCCAAATCATCTCTTTTCCTTCAGTCTTTTTAGGAATCAATTATTTTTCAGTGGTAGTTCACTTGCCTCTCGCCTCGATTCTTGGAATCGGTATCACACGTGAGTAAAGTTTCTCGAGTATCTTATTTAATTCAAGGTTTTTCCCGGTTTTCCTCCCTCTGCAAAATATAACAAACTAGATTCCAATTCGGTTTGCGAGTTCGCCGTGCCCTGAAGTTGATCAGCTCAGAGGTTGCTTCAGGGTTTGATCTGTGAGTTAGCCATGCCCTGGCTTAGATAAACCCAGAGGTTGTTTCAGAGTTTGATCTGTGAGGTGGCCATGCCCTGACTTAGATCAGCCCAGAGGTTGTTTCAGGGTTCATTCTGTGAGTTAGCCGTGCCCTGACTTAGATCAGCCCAGAGGTTGTTTCAGGGTTCGATCTGTGAGTTAGCCGTGCCTTGACTTAGATCGGCCCAGAGGTTGTTTCAGGGTTTGATCTGTGAGTTAGCCATGCCCTGACTTAGATCAGCTCAGAGGTTGTTTACAGGGTAATGACTAATTCTAAAGATTATAAGATTGGATGTAATATGAAATAAAAAAAGAATAAAAACAAAAACTCATTAATTGGTCTAGGGCGATATTCAGAAGTACCTGATCTAGAGGCGTGGGGGAGGGGTTACACCCTACTAACCTCAACATTCCCTAGAGGAATAAAAACAATGTAGCACCCCCTGAGTTCGATCTAAGTCAATGCCTAATAAATATTTGGCCAAATAAAATCACTCTAAAAGAAATTTTAGGATTAATGAATTAAATAAACTTAAATTTCTTTATTATTTTCATCTTTATCCTTCTTCTTTTACCAATTATATAAATTATTTCTTTTGGCCCTCAATATACTTCAAAAATAACGCAATTCGTTGCGTCGCTGTTGTTCAGGTTTCATAAGAGCCTGCGATTTCTTTAGCCAGCGTCAACCTTAATCCCCCCATGCGATTTATCATTTTAATACAAATATCAACCCGACATGCATCTAGCCAATCACTATAGCCTGCGCGCGCACTTTAAACCAAAAACAATTGTCTCTTTAAAAATATAATACTATTACTACTATAAAATGGCCTTCAGCAAGTATACCCCAATGTAGTTCAATGCCTCGTGGGATTGAAATGACGTTTTTTAACGATCCCATAATGCAATGCGCAAAGCGTCGACGTCATGCCTGACTTGCCATAAACCCTTCTCAAGGCTCAAAAACTTCTTAAACCTATACTATTTTAATTATTCTATTTTATTTTATTTATTCTAATAAACTTCTGTTGCTATTTATTTTGTTGAGGAAATGTTTTTCCCTAGCATGTCCAACGGTCAACCCCCATGCAGTATTAATATTATTATTATTACCATTCTTAAAATAAATAGAATTTGGTATTACTGAAGCAGAATTCAATTTGAGAATAAAATAACTGTATGTTCAAGATTGGGCGACTTGATATGGCCTTCAAGATGGATGATAAAAGATGTTCTTGTGAAGAATTAATGTTAGAATTGTGCGAACTTAAATCTGAAAAATAAAGAAGAATGTTAAATAGTTGCACTCCTTTCTTGTATGGCAATGCATAAGGGTAGCAGGATGTATCAATTCGCTATGCAGCGAATGCAACTTTAACGCCTTTTCCCAGTTTTATGCCAAACTTGGTTAGTTCAACTGTTACATCGTAAAGCAATACGCAAAATTGCCTGCACTTGGGCTACCTGTGTCATACATTCACGTGACAGGCGAGCGTGCAACTTCAATCTCATCCCAGAACTTGCGTTTTTTATGTTTGTTTCTTATACAGATTTGAATCACATACATAAATAAAATTGCGCAAGAACGGTGTAAATAACTACCATTTTTGTTCCACTTCTTACCTATATATGTATAATATAAAGTGACAGGATTATCCTGTGATAAGTTTCAGTAGAAACATCAGCGCCAAGGCGTGGACAAGCAGGGTGTAGCCAACGAAAGCTGATCTTGCTATACCACGTGGTTTCATGCTAATGAATGAAAGGTTTTATGAAAAAGGATTGAGAATAATTATTGGTATCCCGATTATTATGCATATGGCGAGTGGCATATTAACAAAAAGGCTTACTAACTGAACTGATCTTGCCACCGAGTTTTGTTTTTTATAGTTAAGGAATAAAAAACAGTTTTCTGTGTATTATACTCTGATAAAGACACGCGGGATGTGGAGAGAACACGAGAGAAGCGTAGGAAACCACGACGCGTAGCTGTTTTTTTTTATGCTTTTATAAAATAACTAACTTTTCGAGAGAGAGAAAAAATGACGTGAGCATGTATTATGCTCTCATAAAACATGGCTTTTTGACCAATCAGAGCGCGCGTAATATCAAAGTTATTTTATAATGTAAAATCTCAGTATGATCATGGTTTTTCAATTTGGCCTACGTTAAAATATTCTATACACGCATACACTTACCTTCTTCTAAAAAGTCTACCAAAATATGAAGCGGATGACTTTGCGTGACGACCTGGAAAAAAGGAAATTTTAACTAACACCAAAAAAACTATCGCCAACCACACCAAACCACTAGAAACCCTTGAAACTTGAAAAACAAAAATAATAAAGAAGGGTTTCTTGCAGAAAAGGAAATACCGGGGCATGGTGACGGAGGTTAAGCCCCACCTTGTTCCAATCCCCTACCCCTCTGCCCCTCCCTCCTCCCCCCACCAACACTTGTTGGGCCCTGGAGTCCAAGAAACTAAAAACTATGGATAGGGGCAAAGAGAAAGTTGTTTACCAATATCTGAAGCTGTGTATTGATAGAGTTTTTGTCCTCGTTCATCGCTTGTGGTAGGACTTTGAATATCTTCGATATCAATAGCAAACTGAAAGAGAATAAAAAGGAAAAGTGGATGAGAGAGATTGTTTGCCAAAAGTAGAAAGCGCAGAAATCAAGCTGGTATTGTATGTTTACGACAGAGGGTAAAACTACCTGTGATGATGATGATGATGATGGTCGTTTTTGTCGTAATTGTTCTTCTGTTTGAGTCAGACGTTTTTCCAGCTCGGTTCTCGCTTCTCTCTCCTCTCTTAGTTGATCCTGAAGTAGAGTATGAACAAGAAAAACAAATTATCATCATAATACCAACGTCATAAACATTAACAACATCATCATCAACACCGTCGTCATCCTCGTCATCATCCTTGACCTCATCGTCATCATCGACGTCATCATCATCGTCATCATCCTCGTCCTCATCGTCATCATCGACGTCATCATCCTCGTCATCATTATCATCCTCATCATTATCATCCTCATCATCGTCAACATCCTCGTCATCATCATCATCCTCATCATCATTGAAGTCATCATCATCATCGACGTCATCGTCATCGACATCAATAACATCATCATCATCATCATCATCATCAACAAAAACTTCTCAAGATCATCATCATTAACACCACGATCATCTTCAACACTATCGGTTCATTATCAGCTCTGTCATCGTACGTACTATCATCATCATCAATTTAAATATTATCATCATTATCTTCGGATCATAATCATCTGCAAAACTTTCATCATAACCATTAATTTATTCCAGACTTCGTATGTAGCAGATCAGTAAAACCTTACCTGGATTTCATTACACTCGAGGCATTTTTCATCGTATAATCTACAATTTTCTTCAAACCTATGCGATGAAATTAAAATCTCATTAAAAATGTGTCCAATGGAATAATTCAAATGACCATTCAAATTCATTTTACTCGGTCTTCCTGTAAAATATCCGTGAATAAAATGGCATTTTTCTTCTTCTATCCGTTACAAATGCGGAGGAGTTCAACAACAAGACCTTAGAAGCCCGAGTACACGTCTCGAGGACGTCTAGTTTCAAAAGCTTACTTCCACTTTCTACTATTAGCGAAACAGAATTTAGAATTTCTAATATCAACATGAAATATCAAAGTATATTACCTTTCGTTCAAGCTCGAGACATCAATACTTTCAACAGGTGATTGTAGGGTTTGGTCGATAACTATTTCAGTGAGTTCCTCAACTACCTGGTCCTGAGAAATTAAACAGTGAACACAAGAAACAAGGTCATTCAAAGTAGGTTTCACATGAAGGAAAAATGTCGTGCAGCCCTCTCCTCATCTGAGACAATGATCATGCTGCTTTATAAAAGATATTGCATGCAAAAGTTCTGAATCAGATACGACCAAATTCGGCCAAAAAAACAAGAGTTTTTGCATAAATAGATTTATTTTCTACCCAGCAACACCAGTTTCCACTGTACTTGGGTTGGTGGGTTGGCTCAATTGATATTGGCTCAAAAAGATATGCCTCCCAGTTGGTTCAGTTTGCTGGGCACCGGACTTTTGCGCGGGAGGTCTTGGGTTCAAATCCCAAACTCAGAATCTTAAAATAGCAGAGACGTTAAACATAGAGAACCACAAGTTTATCAGATGCGACTGACACGTGTCACCCTCTCTAAGTTATTTTACATTTTTTTTGTACGGTACCTGTGGTAATGTCTTCAGTGGCAGCTCCTGTTTCCTCTCGGTGTCCTCTTTCGTTAATGAACTCAACATACTTCTGTTATTTTCAAGTTCGTATTCCAAGATATTCTTCTGTTGCTCAAGCTCATTTATTCGAGCAGCGAATTCGTTGAAGGAAGCTTCGTCCTTGGCTCGTCTTTCTTGTAATTTTTGATTTTCCATTTCGAGAATATTTAGCTTCGACTGTAACTCGCCTAGTAAAGGAGAAATATCTTCTTCGCTCTCTTTCTTTCCAGAGTCAACTCCCAACTTTTTATCTTGCAGTGCTTTTAGTTTCTTGTTCGCTTCATCACGTTCACTTCTCGCTTGGTCTAGATCTGACCTCCAGCCATGTCCGATGTGTTCAAAGTTCTTTTTGATTTGAAAAATGGCGGATTCCTTTTCCCTCAGCGACTGTTTCAGTCCTCTGTTTTCAGAATCAAGTTTCTCAACTTTTTTTGAGAGATCCTCATTCTCTTTCAGACACGTTTGTAAGTCCTTTCTAAGTCCTTCACTCACTCTTTGGAACTTGGTATAAAGTTGGTCTTTTTCTTTCCTGGTTTTGTGATATTCTTTAGAAATTTTATTCATTTCTGACTTCATTTCTTGCAAAGTGTTGGCAAATCCTTCATGGTTTGGACCCTCACTTGTCAAAGAAACGGAAACTTCTCGCTTTTCCAACGCGGCTCTCAATTTTGCCGCCAGATTTTCTTTCTCCTTGACAACACCTTCCACTTCAAGGCGTAATAACTGAATTGTCTTTTCTCGTTCAAGACTCTGAGCTCTAGCTTGTTCTAAATCAAATGTTAAAGCAGTGTTGATTCGTTCGTGATCCTTTTTAATCTTTGAGCGATAGAGTTCTTTTTCCTTGATGGCATTCTCCGCTTCGTCTCGCAGCCGATCATTTTGCACCGCCATTTCATTATAGCCTTTCTGCATCTCTTCGACCATTTTCTTGGAGTCTGATTCATCTAACTGCTGTCTTAGATTGCTGACCTCTTCATTCAGCTGCACTAGGTTCTCGGCCTGTGTATTTAATGTTTGTTGCACCTTTGCTCTATCGTTCAACGAAGCTCCTAGCCTTTCTCTCAGCTCATCGCACTCTCTACCTAGGAAGTCTTTGTCTTGATTCAAACCGTTGATTTCTCGGTCAAGTTGTAACATCTCAGCTAAAATTTCGTCTTTTTCGTTGACCACTGCTGCAACTTTTTCTTTGAGCTTGGATATTTCATCTGAATTTTCGTTGATCAAGTTCTCTTTCTCATCAAGCATCTTTTCGTATTCGTTCTTTAAGCCTTCTGAGCGCCCTCCTTGCTCGTCAACTGCCTGCTTCATCTTAGATTTCAAGTTTTCTACAATTTCGTCCCTCTCTTTCACAAACTTTTCCATTTCCAATCTCAAGTCTTTCACTCTCTGTTCACACTGCAGTTTGTCCGCAAGGATGATTTCCTTCTCTTCCACTATGTTTCGGTAAGATTCTTCAAATCCCTCTCTCTGAAGTGCCATCTCTTTTTTAGTTTCTTGCAGACTATTAACAAGATCTTTAAGCTTCGTTTCACTTGCTGACACTTTTTCTCTTAGCTTCGAAACAAGACTTTCTTTTGCATCCTCCGTCGAGCTTTCTATTTCCTCGCGCAAGCTACTGACAAGACTTTCTGAATCAGCTAACCTCTGTTCAAGTTCTGCTCGATGAGCAACAATGACGTCGAGATCTTTTCGAAGGTTGGATACGATGTCTTCAAGATCGGCATTTCTGCGGCCAAACTCTGAGTTCTCTTCATCAAGAGCTTTGGCATGTTTCGTTACAGAATTCAAACGTTCTTGTAGTTTCTCGTTAGCATTTCTCAAATCTGACGCTTCTGTTTCCAATCTCTTGGCTTTCATTTCTAAGTCATTCTTAACACCAAGGCATTCTTCATAATTGGATGTGATGGCAGTAAGTTCGTTGGTTTTCAATTCTAATTGTCCTTGACTTGTCTCTAGTTCGTTTTGAATAAACTGGATATCCGAATCTTTCTGTGACAAGAGCTCTTCGTACTCAAACTTTAGGTTATCAACCACTTTTCCTTTGTCATTAGTTAGAGCATGCAACCTTTCTCGAAATCCATTAATCATCTCTTCTTTATCATTGACTAAAGCGGCCATTTCAGACCTCAAGTCTTTCAACCGTTGCTCCTTTTCTAAGTTTTCATTGGCAACCCTCCCGAAGTCTTCATTCAAACTTTCAGCCTCAGACTTCAGATTTTTGACCATGTGTTTTAATTTGGAATTGATTTTTGTCTGCTGTTGTAACTTCTTTTCTAGTTCGCTTTTCTTGGCTGTATCTTGGAGCATTTCTTCTTCGATATTTGACTTCTCGAGTACCTGGACTTCGTCAGTGTTGATGCCTTGGTCTTTCATGGAAACGGAGTCCTTTTCCTTCGAAGACTTTAGTGGCAACTCGTTTTCAGGCAGCAATGCTAACTTCTGTGGCTCTTCACTTGACATATTCAAGAAGTCTTGCATGTAACTAGTCCCAAAGCTTTCATCCACGGGTGAACTCTCGCCAACTTGCTTGATTTCAAAGGGAAGAATAACAGGGACAGGCTTCCCTTTGGAAGGAATCTGTTTTCGCAAGCGATCTGTTTCGATTCTTAGTTTATGCAGAGCTCTGTCTTTTTCTACTTTGTCGTTCATTGCTTCTTGTAAGTCTTCTCGCAGTCCCTGAAGAATGTGTTCCATCTCAGCTTTTGCCTTCTCGCTTTCCTTTAACAAACTATCTTTATCGATTAATTCATTTTTGAGCGAAAGGTTGTCATTCTCTGTAACTTTGAGGTCTTGTTCCACCTGGGACAGATCTGTGCTAAAGTTTTCTCGTAGATCACTCAGTTTTTGTTTCAGCTCTTCGTTGGCTGAGTTAAGCTCTTTCAGCTCTTCCTGAAGGCTCTTCACTGTTGGCTTCCTGTCTTCCTCTTCAGAAGCTGCATTTTCTTCACCTGATTCTTGGCTTACATCTTTGGCTGTTTGTTCATTCAACCGATCCAATTCAGCCTTCAAACCACTTGCCTCCTCTCTTAAAACTTCAAGCTCCACAACATAGTTTTCGATCTCTTTCTCCTTTTCAAGGATTCTACTATCTTCAATATCTATGCAATCAACTGAAGCATCCTTCATCGTTGGTAACGCCTTATCTCCAGATTGAGCCTCGAGACGTCTTAACTGGACTTGGAATTCGTAAGCCAGTTGGTCAGCGGCTGACTTGCCCTGAAGAGCATGCTCCAAGTCTTCACGTAGACCTGACACAATATGATCAAAGTTCCGACGAAGTTCATCGATATTCTCCCTATCTTTGGCAAGTTTTTCATTATCACTGTTGAGTTTCTCGATTTTCTGATTGGCAATCACAAGGGCTGACTCTTTTAGGTCTTGAGCAATGGCTTGCTGCGATAATGATTCTTCGAATTCAGATTTCACATCCTGCATCGTCTTCTCATGATTTTCACCAAGCTCTTTGATCTCATCCTCAAGTTTCGTAATCATTAAGTTTTTCTCTTCAATGGCAGTACCTTTTTCAAGCAGAGCAATTTCATCCTTCATTTCTTTGATACTTTTTTCCTTTTCTTCTACCAACTTTTCGTACTTGTCGTTCAGGTTTTCACACTTGTCCTTCTCCTCCAGAACATGTTGCATTTTCGCTCTCAAGTCATTGACAATTTTCTCTCTCTCACGGACAACCTGATCCAGTTCTATGCGGAGTTCCTGACAAGTCTTTTCTCCATTGATCTTATCTTCCCGAGCCTTTTGTAGTTCATCTTTCAGTGATCCAACGTCAACTCCATCACCATCTTCACCTTGCCCTCGCTTCTTCAGAACTTGTCTCAGTTTCTTCTTGAGTTTCTCATTTATATCCTTTATTTTCTGTAATTCAGACTGGGACGTATTAAGCTCGTTTCTCAAGTTGTTAAGTTCCTCTGGTTGAAAGCCTGTGGTCGTGTCTACGCCAGGAGGAAGTGCTTCAGTTTGAAGTGAACTTGTCTCGGGAACAACGACGCTCTTTAGCTGGACTTCTAGTTCTTGATTCCTTTGCCGCAGGGATTCCTTTGCTTCTTCAAGCATCTTTACTTTATCAAGATGAGGCTGCACCTCAGTAGACGAGCTTTCAAAATTTCTGACTTGCATCTCAAGCAACTCAATTTTACCATTTAGATCAATCTTGTCCTTATTCAGTTCTTCAATAACACGATTCAAACCTTCTAATTCTTCCCTCTTTTCTTGATCTGATTTATTTAGCAGCTCTAGTTGTTCACTCAAAGTGTTAGTTACGGTTGTCTGTTCTTTGAGCTGTTGTGTTAGCTCATCCACTTCCTTGGTCTTCTCTGATATCAGATCATTGCGCGATGCATTGTCCTGTATATTTTCATCGGTAACTTCATTCAGGCGACTTATTTCTTGGTTCAGTTCATGTAAGGCACTTTCTTTCTTCTCAAGCTCTTCCTTATTCCCAATGAAGTTTTCCTTTGTTTCTTCTAGTTCTTTATTGATCCGTAAGAGTTCTTCTTCTCTTTCCGAAAGAGCAAGTTCAAGCTTTACTCCTTCTTCTTTGAGTTCATGAACTTTTTCACGAGCTTCTTCGAGAGCAGCGTTTTTTTCTGTCGTGAGCTCTTCAACTTTCAATTTCGAGGATTCCATGGTTTCTTCAAGCTCTTCTTGGAACCTTTTCATTTCGAGTTCCAGTTTTTCTTCCAAGCTTTCTCGAGTTTTCTTCTCTTGATCAACGTTTTCCTGCAGCAATGCAATATCTTCTTTCGATTTTCGTAGCTCAGATTCGAGGACCTCTTTCTCGTTGCGTACTTCTTTTAGCTCTTCTCGTAGTTGTTCTACACTTGATTGTAATTCTTGTATCAAAGCATCTTTCTCAGCCTGAATAACTTCAAACTCCCTCTGTAATCCCTCACTATGCTCCTCTTTGCCTTTCTCAGAATCTGCCACCAACCGCTTGAACATTTCGTCTTTTTCTGCATGAGCTTTTTCGATGGCTTGTTCCAGATCACTGATCTTATCTTCAAGAGAGCTTTGAGACCCAACAAATTCCTTCTTCAAATCCTCTTCTATTTGGTTTCGTTCTGTGCGCATTTCATCGAGCTTCTCTCTCAAGTTGAGTAAGATTTCATCCTTATCTTGGATTACTTTTTCGAAATCTTCCTTCAGTCGATCCAATTCCTTTCTCCCCTTCTTTGACTCAGTCGTCGCCAAATCTTTCTCTTCTCTAGCTTCATCGAGTTTACTCTTCAAATTCTGCAAAACATCTTCTTTTTCCTGAAAAGCAAGTTCAAAATCCTCCCTCAAGCGCTGACACACATGTCCTTTATCAGCAAGCACCTTGGCTACTTCTTCCTCCAAATGTTGCCTAGTCTGTTCATTCTCAGATAAAGATCTATTCAATTTTTCATTCTCTGATTTCGCTTCCCTTAAAGAATTCTCCAGTTCTTGTCTTTGCTGTTCTACAGATTCTTTCTCTTCGTGCAGCGATTCAGCGCGCTTATACAAATGTTCTGTCGACTTCATCATCTGTTCTTTCCAGTTTCCATCCACATCGTCTCGCTCTTGTATTATCTTCTGCAGCTCATCGTGGGATTTCTTTTTATCCACAAGCTTTTGTTCAAGTTCTAAACATACCATCTGTGCTGAGCGCTCGACGGCCGTCCTCTCTTTTATGGCATTTTCAAGATCAAACCTCAGACCCTGGCAAATGTGATCGAACTCTGATTTAATAACTTCTGCTACTTCTTCTTTTTCTATGGCAAGTTTTTCCAGTTCTTTCCTTAATACTTCACATCTTTTACAGCCAGTTACTTCGGCGCTCTTTACAGGTAGCTCACTTTGGACCGCTTTTGAGGCCTGAAGCACTTCTAACTCCTTCTTAAGGACTTCGCAATTTTGACACTCAGATACCTCGACACTTTGCTCAGGTGCACTAACTTGACCTTCAAGGTCTTTGATTTGGGCTTTCAATTCGTCTTCACTTAATTCCTTCTCTTCTCTCAAGGCTTCAAGTTCTTCCGTCACGAAGGCCATAGCACTTTCCTTTTCATTTAAAACTTTGTCAAATTCTTTACGAAGGCTTTCACAGGCCTCTTCTTTTTCGTTTGTTACTTTCTCGATTTCCTTGTTCAATTTTTCCTTTTCTTCTCGGCTCTGTTTGACGTGGTTTTTCAGCTTGTTCTTGATTCTCTCAAAATTCTTCTTGGCCTTCTCAAGTTCAACAGACATCGACTCCTTGTCAGTGGCTGTTTCCTCATTTTCAGCCTAAAAAATAATTCATTTAAAAAAAATTAGTTCATAAAAACATACAAAATTTAAATTTGTTTTGCCACACATAGTTTGAATTACAATGATCACCGACAAATGGCAACACAAGTAATCACTGGACACATCATTTAAATGTAAAACTGAAGCACCAGCAAATCTCCCATTTCACGCTCTTTCATCATTTTCTTTTCCTTTTCTTCCCCTTCCTTTCATGCCATTTCTTTCTTCTCCTTCCCTCCCTTTTCTTCCTGCCACGCCTCCTTCCCTCCCTCCTTCCTCCCTTCCCCCTCTATATAGTCTTCCCAGTCAATCTGTTCATATTGACTGTTAATACTTTGATCTATTATCTCTCACCTTAACAATATCGCTTCCTTCTTGCGAAAGACTCCGCTCAAGATTCACCCTTTCAAGCTGTGCTTCCAGTTCTGCATACTTTGCAGACACATCCATGAAGCTTGACTCCCATGTGGATTTTTCATTCCTGAACTGTTCGTCCAATTCACTCTTTTCACGCATCACCTTCTCGAGGTCCAGATTTAGTTCTTCCTCAAGATGGAGTAAGTCCTCTTTCGTTGCTTCTAAGGACTTCTCTTTTGATTCCAATTTTTCTTTGAGTTGTTCATTCTCCGCTTTCAGTCTATCATTGATGTTATTCAGTTCTTTCGATTCTTCTTGAGACGGAAGCGCAGTTTGGAGATCTGCTCGCATACAAGTCATTGCATCGTCATAATCTATTTTAATACGCGAGATTTCTTGTTCGGTTTCTGTTAGCTTCGATAAAAGTTCTTCATTTTTACTGCGCATTTCCGACAACTCCTTCTCCTTCGCTTCAAGCTCCGTTCTCAATTGCTGTAGTTCCTGTTCTCTATAAGAACTATCTTCACTACTGCTTCCTTTCAAGTTCTGCGCCAACGTTGTCATTTCTTCCTGATGCAACAAATAAAGCTCTTCAGTTTTCATTTCAAATCCTTCTTTCAGTAGCTGGATTTCATTTTCTTTTTGTGAAACTACGTTTTGATTTTCGTTCATTTCTCTTTTCATCTTCTCCTTCTCAGTTCGCTCTTCTTTAAGCTTCTTCTTAAGCTGATGGATAAATTTATCCTTGTCTGCAACCGTTTTCTGGACATCTTCCTTTGAAGCACTCTGTTGTAGACGAATATCCATTTCGATCTTTTCAGTTTGTATTCTCTCTAAGTCAAGTTTTAAGTTCTGTGCTTCGAGTAAAGCCTCTTGCAGCTTTAAGTTCATTTCTTCCTTTTCCTGATGCGTTTCCTTGAACTCGCTCTTTAAGTTGGTTAGTTCATCGTCTTTTCCAGACACCGACTCCTCAAGCTCATTCTTCACGAGCTCGATCTCTCGTAACTGCACAACTTCAGCACTCAGTCTCTGAACTTCATCTTTCAAATCGTTTTTCAAGTTACTCTCGTCTTGTATTTTGTCATTCAGTTCTTTAAGTTTAGCATCGCTTTCTTTCTTTAGTTCTTCAATTTTTGCCTTGTATTCAGCATTTGCTTTCTTATTTAATTCAATCTTTTCTCTTATTTTCTCTTTGAGTTTTGTAATGACGCAATCTTTGTGGCTCTTTAGATCTTCAAGTTTCTTCTCCAACTCTTCTTCGAGGTTCTTCTTCTCCAAATTCTTTTCTTCTACAACTTCGTTGATACTTGTTCGAAGTGTTTCTTCAAGTTCTGCATTAAACTGTCCGGCCAGTTGAGTCTTCATGTTTTCCAACATCAGATCTTTCTTGTCGAGCTCTTCCTGTAGCGAACTCCTTTCCAATTCATCTGTTTCAGACTCATTTCTTTTGACTCCCTCTAGTTCATTTCTGAGATTGTCTAACTCGTTTCTAAGAAGATCACGTTCCTCAAACGATTTCTCCAGTATTTCGTTCAACTCGTTTTTACCATCCTCCACAACTTTACCAGCATTTTTAACCATTTCCAGCTCATTTGAGATCGCACTCAATTCATTTTTAAGATCTTCCCTTTCCTGGATAGCCTCTTCTAACTTTTTATTTATCTCACTCCTGCTTTCTTCAAGCTCTGTTCTGGAGACATCAGCGCCGCTTTTCATATGTTCAAGCTCGCTTTCAAGTTCACTTCTCAAACCCAGTTCTTTTTCAGTGGTTGCTTTGTACTGTGAAACTATTTCTTCGTTTTCCTTTTGCAGAGCATCGATTTTTGTTCTGTACCCTTCAATTTCGTTCTCGATATCACTTCTTAGCTGGATTTCTTTATCTAATGCTGATTTAAAATATTCGTCATTTTCTACTTTTTCTTGTTGCAGATCTTCACATTTCTTTCTTAAATCATCCAAGTCTTTTGTCAACGTAGTCACCACCTCACGCTCTTCCTCTAAAGAAGCCACGAGTTGTGCCTCTTTTTCAATATTCTCATTTTGAAGCGCTTGGATTTGCAGTTCTAAATTCCCTACCTCTGTTTCCAACTTGACATACGACTGTTCGAGTTCGTCCTTTGTTCCTTCGGTAGCAAGAAGCTGCGATTTAATTTCATTTAGTTCAGCAGATTTCTGTTCAAGTACTTTATCAACCTCTCCTTGTGCCATCTCATCAGTTTCTTCCAGTCTTCTTAAAGCGTTATCAAGTTGTAGTTTCAAACTTTCATTCTCATCTTCCCTGATTTTTAGCTTGTTTGCCACTTCGTTGAGCTCCTCAGAAGCATTTTCAAAACTAGACTGCAAGGAATGAAGGTTTGTTTTATAAGAGGCAAGCTCATCAGAGATCGTTTCCTTGGCCGAAACTAGTTCTTCACAGTCCTTCCTCAATTGCACAACTACATCTTTTGCGTTCTGTTTCTCCATGTCAGAATATTCTAGGGAACTTTGCAGCTTGTTTCTTTCTTCTGAAATTAAGTCATACTCTTTCTGGTATTCTTGTAACTCTTCTGCTTGCTTTCTGTAGCTCTCTTTTAACTCTGTAAGCTGCATGGCATCCAACTCTTTAGACTGTAGCTCATCTCTCAAACCCTCTATTTGTCGATTGAGCTCATCGTTCTCATCCTTGTACCGCTTAAGTTCTGGTACAAGAGTATTTATTTCTTCGTCCAAGCCAATCTTTTCTTCCGTCAATGATGCTATTTCACCTTCGTATAGCTGCAACTTGGCATTCCCTTCTGCTAGCTCCTTCTTGGTGACTTCTAAGTCTTCTTTCAACTCTGCTAGCTCTTTAGTGTTTGTTTCATAAGCTTTCTTGAGGTTTTGAGCCCTTTTTTTCCATGTCTTCACTTCTGCATCATGTTTCGTTTGAAGCTCTTCAAGCTCTACATTAGATCCTGCTGCTTTGGAGCTGACGTCTTGGAAACTCGCCTCCAGAGCACTTAAACTAGAGTTCCGTTCATCAAGACTTGCTTGTAGGGCACCAAGTTCACTTTCCTTTTCTTCGAGGCATTTTTTCAAGTCGTTATTATCTTCTAGCTGCTTTTCAAGTTCGTCTACTTTACAATTAGCACTTTTTAGTTCCGTTTTTAAGGTGGAAATCTGCTCCGTTTGTACTTCAAAACTTTCTTGCATTAAATCAAGCTCTTCGTCTTTTCTCTTAACAATTTCCGTTGTGCCTTCTTTCTCGGCTAATGCATTTTCTAACTGCTGAATCTTTTCTTGAGCAGAAGCAAATTGTTCTTTTATGCCCTTTTGCCTCTTTAGCTCACCTTTAAATTTTTTCAGCTTTTCTACAGATGCGGATAACTCATTCTCTAACTTGGTAATTCTATTTGTCTTTTCTTCTATTCCTTGTCCGATGGATGAGATTTCCGTATCTTTAGCATCAAGGGCTGTCTGCATTTCTCCAAATTCTTTGGAAAGTGCTTCTAAACTTGAGACTCTTGAGACAAGCTCTTCCCTTAGGCGCGTCACTTCTTCGTTACTCTTTTCCGCTTCCTCTTTGAGAATCCTGTTGGCGGCCTCCATGCCATTTAGTTCTTCTCTCAATTTGATTACATTCGATTCTAATTCTTGAGACTTTTCCAGCAGATTACTTTCCACTTGACTTTTCTCGTTCACCGATCTATCGAGTTCGGTGGTCTTGGCAACATACCCTTCTAGCTCCTTCCAGACTTCATGCACCTCTTTTTCTTTTTCCGAGAATTTTATTTCTAACTTCGATATTTCGTTGTCTTTGCTTGATTTTTCTTGCTCTAACTGAACATTTTTGTTCTGAAGTTCCTCCAGCAACGTCTCCAAGTCATATTTCTGTTTAGCTACGCCATCTTCTTGGTCTTTTTTGTCGTTAAGTTCTTGTTCCAGATACTCAGCTTTTTCCTTCATTTTTTCTAATGCCATAATGGTTTCTTTGTACTGATTTTCTAAAAGATGCTTTTCTTCTTCAATCTGTTGACTCGTCTTTTCTTTCTGCTCCTTTTCTTCCTTCAGTTTGCTCATAGATTCTTCAGCCATGGCAACAGTTGCTTCCTTAGCAACCAACGTTTCCTCGATGATCGATTTATGACCCAAACTTTCTTTCAGCTCGAATCTACTCACATCTAGTTGTTGTTTCAATTCCTCGACTTGTTGTTGCAACTGCTGAAGCGTCTCTTCTTTAGTTTTTGCTACTTGGGAAATCTTCTTTCCTTTCTCCTTGAGATCCTTAATTCTTGCATTCCTCTTCTCGATTTCTTTAGTAAACTCTTCGATCTTTTCTTCAAGCTGCTTTTCCAATTCAAGCATTTTTCCATCTCTTTTTTCCAACACTTCATTCAAATCTTGGATCCTCGCTTCAAGAGTTTGTATTTCAGTGTCCTTCGACGACTTTTCCTTCTCGTCTTCCGTATTTTTCTTCTCTATTTCTTTAGTAAACTCTTCGATCTTTTCTTCAAGATGCTTCTCTAGTTCAAGCATTTTTCCATCTCTTTTTTCCAACACTTCATTCAAATCTTGGATTCTTGCTTCAAGAGTTTGTATTTCAGTGTCCTTCGACGACTTTTCCTTCTCGTCTTCTGCATTCTTCTTCTCTATTTCTTTAGTAAATTCTTCGATCTTTTCTTCAAGCTGCTTCTCTAGTTCAAGCAGTTTTCCATCTCTTTTTTCCAACACTTCATTTAACTCTTGGATTCTTGTTTCAAGAGCTTGTATCTCAGTGTCCTTCGATGACTTTTCCTCCTGTAATTCCGCATTCTTCATCTCTATTTCTTTAGTAAATTCTTCAAGCTGCTTTTCCAATTCAAGCATCTTTCCATCTCTTTTTTCCAACACTTCATTCAAATCTTGGATTCTTGCTTCAAGATTTTGGGCCTGAGTATCCTTCGATTCCTTTTGCTTTTCGTCTTCTTCAACTTTCTCAGAAATAGATTTCTCTAGCTCCATTAATCTATTACCCCTTTCATCCAAGGCTTCCAGATATTCAGCTTCTTTACGTTCAAGCTCATGGACCTGTTTATTCCTCTCTTCTATTTCTTCTCCGAACTCTTGGGACTTCTCAGAAATACTCTGATTAAGTTCTCTGATTTTTAATTCTCTTTCTTCAACCAAAGCAGACAAATCATTCACAAGGTTCTCTTTCACCAAAGTAATCTCATTAATTTCCTCATTTTTGGTCGAAACTATTGATCTCTCGTGTTCAAGCTCTTTATCCTTTTTAGAGCAAGATTCATTTAGCATAGAAACCTCGTTTTCCATTTCCGTTAGCTGCTCGAGCAGGGAGCTTATCTTTTTCTCGTTTTTCTCTTTCTCTGATTCTAACGCGTTCTTTAACTGTGCCACATCATCGTCAACAGAGGCAAGCTTTTTCGTCAGTTCTTCATTAACATTATTCGATTCCTCCAATCTCGTCTTCAAAGCCACATGCAGATCTTCCTTTGTTAACTCAGTGTCTGACAGCGTTTGTTTTAAGGTTTCTACTTCTTTTCTCAGCTCTTGCTCCAAAGCGTTTGAATCTACCAACTTATCAGTTAGTTGAGCCTTGACTTCTTCTAACTCGGATATTCTCTGTTGCAACGCGTTGTTGGCTTCCTGAGTTTCAGCTATAGACGAACTAACCGAGGACAACTCTTTAGCAAGTTCTTCTTGATAGGCCTCAAGTTCAGAAACTTTCTTCCTCAAATCTTCATTCACTTCTTTCAAGTCATCCACCACGGTGTTGGCAGCAGATAGTTCGTTTGCAAGCTCATCCTTCGTCTTTTCAAGCTCCAATACACGCTCTTCTAAAGAATCTTTCTCGGTTTTCAACTGTTCCTGCAAAGCTTCTTTTTCTTGGGCGCTAGCTTGAAGATGTGTAGCTTCTTCGACCTTTTCTTGCTCAAGCTTTTGTAGCGAATCTTTCAAGACAGATATCTCTACATCCTTTTCTTTTAACGCATTCGATGTAGCATTGCCTAGCTGTTCGAGCCGAGAATCAAGAGAGTCGCCACGGAATCGCTGTTTTTCTACGATGGACTGAGATCTTTCTAACAGCGCTGTTTGGTCTTCCAGTTTCTCTTTCAGAGACGAAATGGTAGCGTCTTTCAATTGAAGTTGATGCTGTAAGAAAAAAAACATCATAGATGTATTATTGGTTTCTTAACAATCCTCTAGTATTATTAAACAATTCCAATAGTGAGTGGTTGATTGGGGTGCCTTTGCAGCCCCTTACTGACAAGAAATGCCTATAAAAATGCAGCAAAAAGCTACTCTAAAAAAAAAAACGCTTCTTATGGGGAAAGTTTACCAGAGATGCCTGCACTTTCGGCATGTGTAACATGTATTTAGCTTGGGTAATGTTTTTTTTTTTGTATTTTTGACCACGTGTTATTTCCTAGAGAATAAGATTCTTTGTTCATATCCATGTTCATGTATCGTCTTATGCACAACCTAACGTTAAACAAGGAAATGATACCCTAGAGAATGACACGTGGGCTGAAATGTAAAAACATTACGCCCAAGCTAAGAAGGTCTATTAAGAATATTACAATCGGTCCTTGAACGTTTGTAGTGGATAAAAGACCCACCTGTGCCTCCGAGTATTCAGACTCTTTGGATGCAACCTTGTCGCTGTACGACAGGAGTTCGTCAGCTTTACTCTGCAATTTCTCTGTAGTCTCAGCAATTTTAATGTCTTTGCTTTCCAATTCGTTCGTGATTGTGATAATGAAATGTTCTTTCTCTTGCATTGTAGACCTGAAACGGGTATACCAAAGTTTATCACATATCCATGGAAACAAATCATGAAAATTAGTAATTATGAAAATGGTTGTAAGTAAAGGCGCAATTACACGGAGCAATGTCCTCTGCAACTTGTCTCTTAAGCGCGTTGCGACAAAAGTTGGAAGAGGGTTTAAACTGGCAGTGTAACGAAGACTGCAATTATTGCCAAAAGTAGAATATAATTTTTCGCAACGATTGCTGCAACTTGTCTCGCAGCATTTTTTTAAACTACACTGTAGGTTACACGCCGCAATTATCTATGTAGCTTGTGTCGCAACGCCGTTACAGGGCTTGAAATAGCGGCCTGCCAATGGCCAAAAGCCAGGCAAAAATAACGGTGAACTGCTAAATTGAAAATAAAAATAATAAAAAGGCAGGCAAAATTTACTGGACTGGCAGGCTATAATTGTTTCCTATTTTGAGCCCTGCGTTACCAGCCGGACAAGTTGAGAGAAAATTGCTCCGTGTAATCGCGCCTTGAAAAGCCATTTTAGGCAATGTCTACCTCAGTAGCTGCAGATTTTGTTGTAATTGCGCGATCTTGTTTTGTAAATACTCGGTGTGTTTTTCCCGCTCTTCCAGCTGCTCGTCGAGTTTCTTCAAAGTTTCTTTATTTTCCTCTTCCTTCGCTTCAAGAAGCATCTGGAGTTCAGAGAGCATGGACTGAGAAAAGAATGAATCAACAGCATGGATGAAGAGATGGGTGACAGCACATTTAGTTAGGACATCATTTACTATTACTATTACTATTATCATTCTCATTCCCCTTATCAACGATACATTACATAAAATTCTGCATGCATTTACCAGACATTGGATCTACAACACAGACATTAAGAACTTTTTTTTTCACTTCACTACAAACAATTTAACATACCGCAAACGTTTTTGAGTATTCCCCTTATGAGCAAAGATATTCAGTTTTAGAAAGATGTTTTTAAAAGAAAGTACAACAAAGAGGACAACAAATAGAGAACGAAGATTGTGAGTATTTGACATAACGATTGGATCGAAAAGATAAAAATTATTTCAAAAATGTTTTTTCTTCATAAATATCATCATTATCACCATTCTTTGGGAATATGTGACATACGCTTCACGGGAGCCATGTTGCATGAATAAGTGAAATAGCTTTTATTGCGGTTCCAGTTTCCTTCCAAGAGTCCTGCTATTCTTACTGCACATGCTCAGGCATATCAGCGAGCATGCGCAGTATGAATGACAGGGTTCTAGGGTAATACCATCCAATATAGCTGCAATGGCTCTAGCCATGACGTAAAATGGTATCCGCGTGATAAACAAATGAAATGGCGGGTATTTACAATGTCAACCAAAATGGCTGCCGGTCATCCAACATGGCTGCAATGGCTCTAGCCATGACCTAAAATGGCGCCCACGTGATCAATAAATGAAATGGCGGGTACTGATTTATAATGTCATCCAACATGGCTGCTATGGATTTTCGATGTCGCAAAATCATAAAAAGAAAAAAACACAATATTTTTACCTCGTGATCATTAATGATGTACTTGAACTTCTTCTCAAGCTCCTCCTTTTCATTGCAAGTCTTGGTGAAGTCAAATTGAAGCTCGTTTAACTTCACTTTCAAAGCCTCCAACTCGTCAAGCTGTATGGACTGTTTTTCGTAGTCTTCTCTGGCCACGCTGCCCTCTTTAGTCACCTGTAATTCCTCCTCCGTTCTAAAAGAATCATTACGAAAAAGGTCATTTATAGTCAATATTATATATAGCTAGTTACCTCGATTAGCCCCAAGGTTATTGTAATTAACTTGCAACCAATTTCTAAGTTATAAATATTATCAAATATATATATACATATATATATTTTATTTAGCTTCGCCATTTATTAAAACCCACGCACACACTAACGCACACACACAATATATACAAATATATATACATAATGGCTGGGAATCCACTACAGCGTGTGCCAATTACAGTGGTCCCTCACATATATTAATATTTTGAATTAAAAGTTGAAGAATTTATAATTAAAGTTTTTTTTTTTTTTTTTTTGTCTTTTCTTTTTCGTGTTTGTTTTGTCCTTTTCCCCTATACTTTTGAAGGCGTTTAATAAATTCGTAGATCAGGTTTTATTAGGTCTAAAACCACTCCTCAACGCCTCGTGCTTTTACACCTGATGAATTAAAACCCTCCAACTACATGAATATTTTATAAAACGTTTCTTACTTCGTTTTTGCTCCTTCAGCTTCCTTCAGCTTCTGTTTCAGCATCTCGTTTTCATTTCTGATAACTTCTATTTCCGTCATTTCTTGTTTCAAAGTATTCACTTCTTTTCCAAGATTTTCAGCCTCTTCTGTTTTCTGCTGCAAGAATGTTTCAGCATTTCCCAGAGCGTTCTCCATTTCTAGCTTGGCCTTGGCGATGTCTTGAAGTTTTGACCTGACAGAAATAAAATCACGAAACAAAATTGTCAACGTTGCGAGACAAGTTCCTGGAGAATTACACAGTGTAACATGGGTTGTCTCGCATTTTTTTTTTCTTTTTGCGCGTAGCGCCGCACGAAGTAGAACACAGTTCTACTTTTCGCAACGGATTGCAGCAACTGGCAACGCCATTGCACAGTGTATCACTCCTCCAACAACATCTCTCACAATTTTAAGGCATATTTTTCAAGTCGTTGCAAGATGCTGAGATCACGTTGCAGTGTAACACCTCACCCCAGCAACCTGCAACGCTACATTCTCAAGCATTGCGAGGCAAGTTACTGGGAAAATTGCACAGTGTGACAGGGCCTTAGCCTTTTAAATATCAGCGCATAGCAATGAACATAGTAACGGAAAGGAAATCTTTCAAAGATGGAAATTTCGGAAACTCAGGATCTGGAAACGAGAATGGGCGCTGTCTCAGGCGTTAAAAAGCCAATAGATTTTAACAAGGAAAGAAAAGATTTAAAAAGACAACAAAGCAAATTCAAAAACAAGATTTTAAAAAAATTAAAAAATTAAAAAATAAAAATAAAAATAAATAAACAAACAAACAAACAAACAAACAAATAAACAAACAAACAAACAAATAAATAAATAAATAAATAAATAAATAAATAAATAAATAAATAAATAAATAAATAAATAAATAAATAAATAAATAAATAAATAAATAAATAAATAAATAAATAAATAAATAAATAAATAAATAAATAAATAAATAAATAAATAAATAAATAAATAAATAAATAAATAAATAAATAAATAAATAAATAAATAAATAAATAAATAAATAAATAAATAAATAAATAGCTGATATCGTACTTGATCTTTTCATTTTCCTCGTGCAATTCTTCTATCGTTGAATTCAAAGTTTCCTCGAGCGCTTGTCTGGCATGTTCAGCGTCCTCATCAGAGCTTATTTCTTCGTTCTTCTTGTTTTGTTTTTCTCTCTCTGCTTCAAGCATCTCTTCTAGTTCCTCCACACGAGTCTGAAAGTTCTTTCTCTCCTATGGAACGACAAACGCCGATATCAAATAATACGAATTCGCCTCGGTGTATCTAAAGCCCGTTTACACTGGCGATTTTTGCGGCGATTTTGGCCATGGTCAAGAATGGTACATTATAAACTTGTAAAGTTTTATTCAGGACACCAAGATTACCTGAATAAATGTCTCTTTAGAAGCATTAAAAAAAATGTATTATATTTTCAAAAATCGCCGCAAAAATCGCCAGTGTAAACGAGCCTTAAGAATGAGAATGGAAAATATGGGTGGCGTGCTTGCGCTCCTAATACTCCGCCTCTAACCGCTGTAGTGATGGGTTCAATACCCGGGGTTTGTGTCGTATGTGAGTAGAGTTGCTTGTTTGTAATTTTCTGTGCTTTGAGGGTTTTTCTCTTGTTCATTTAGTTTTTTTCCCTCCACGAAAATAAGCTTCTAAATTCCAATTCGCGTGATCATAACATACAGGGCTCCTGTTGATAGCAGAGGAGTAAGCCACTGACTGGACTACCCTGTACATGTAGGTTTCTTCTATCTGTATATAGCAGAGGGCTTAGTCACATACCTTGACCAAAATATCAATTCTCCTTTCAAGACCGTATTTCTCATCTTCTTGAAGCTTGATGATGTCAGTGAAGGAGGATCCCTCCATCGAGGTACCGACAATCGTTCCTGCACTCGCAGCCATCTCCTCGCCTGCTTCTGAGAAAAGTAAACACAAATATCAAATTATTAACTTGATGATGATGATGCACGATGATGCATGATGATGACGATGATGACGATGACGATGATGCACGATGATGCATGATGATGACGATGATGACGATGACGATGACGATGATGATGATGACGACAACGACGATGATGAACTGGTGATGATGACGATGAATGATGATGATTGTGATGATGATGATAATTGTGATGATGATGATGATGATGATTGTGATGATGATGATGATTGTGATGATGATGATTGTGATGATGATGATGATGATGATGATGATGATGATGAATGTCCGTGTATTCAATACCAACCTTCCTCCTGAGGTCCTTCTTCGACTCTTCCCGCTCCTTTTCCTTTATCAGTCGTCCAAATAAAATCATCTAAAGCTTGCTGCAACTCAGTTTTCTTGTCCTCCAAGCTTTCTTTCTCTTCTTCAACTTGCGCCATCTTTATCTGAAACGACACTTTCTCTTCCCTTTCTCTGAGCAAGTATCCTTCCACCTCTGCAAGATTAGCTTTAAGATTCTCATTCGTTTCCTTGAGTTCATTATATGTTTGCTCAAAGAATGATTTCTCTTTGTCGAACATCATCTCTTTCGCGCTCTGTTCGTTGACAGCCTTCGTAAGGTCTTCGGTCGCCTTCGTTTTTTCTCGGATTTCTTCGTTCGCTTTGTCGAGTGCTTCCTTCAATCGGTCGCGTTCCGAAGTAAGCTGCTCAATTTTCTCGTTTTGAGCTGAAGAGAATTGCTTTTCGTCCTTTGAAAATTTATCTTCGTATTCAACGTTTTGTAGTTGTACAAGGCCTTTTTCTTCCTCAGCATCGACTACTTTAAGAGTGAGGGATTTCTTCTCTTCTTCAAGCAAAGCACATCTTTCTTTAAGGTCATTCAAGTTTTTCTCTCTTGCTTGAAGAGATGTTTTCATCTCTTCAAACTCGACAAGCTTCAACTGCAAATTACCTTTCTCTTCTTCGAGATCTGCAATCTGTTCACGTAATTTACTGCCTTCGCTTGCTCCAGGTTTTTTCTTTCTGAGTGCCTCAAGCTCTTTTGAAATTTTTGCATTTTCCTTTTCTATGTTAGCTAACTTCGATTTTAGCTGTCCTTTCGATTTTAACATCTTTGCAGTCGCTTCTTTGGCTTCTTTGTTTTTCAGCTCTACATCTCTCCTTGCAGTCTCCAACTCCTTGGTTAACTGTTTATTCTCGTTCTTGATACGATTTAGCTCATCTCCACCGCCTTTTCTCGGGCTTTTCAAACCTTCTCTAAGCTGGTTTCGCTCTGCCACGACTCGGTCTAGCTCTTCTTGTAGTTCTTTTACACTTTCTTTAAAGCTACGCTTCTCGTCAAGGAACTGTCTTTCTTTTTCCGTATCCAGAAGTAAAAGTCTTTCATTTGAAACGTCTTTACTCTGGCTGTCTTTGTTTTGGAGCTCAAGCTGCAAAGCCGAAATTATGCCTTCCTTATTTGCAATACCAGCATCTTTTTCCTTCAGCAATATATCCTTTTCGCTTAACTCTGTCTCGTATTTTTCTTTACTATCATTCAGTTCCTTCAATAAACTATTTATCTGTTCCGTTAGCTCCTTCTCTCTCAATCCCCAATCGTCCTTCAGAAGTTCAATCTCTTTTTTCAAATCCATCGTACTTTGTTCAAATGTTCCTGCTGACTTCGAGGTTTCTTCCCCACGATTTTTCTCCTCTGCGAGTAAGTTCTGTAGTCGGGTGATTATTTGTTCTTTTTCGCTGATTTTTTCTTCTAGAAGATTCACCAGTTTCTCGCTCTCGGGACTGGAAGATTTGGTCGGCGATTCACCACCGAAGTTCTTTTCCTGTAGAGCCATCTTCATGACAGCAACTGCCTCATCTTTGGCCTTGGAGTAAATATAAGAATCAGTAATAAAAAAATAAACGTAGAATACATACTGGCAGGCAGAAAGAAAGGCAGCAAAAACACAGGTATGCAGCAATTACATTTTTTAATGACAAGATAAACTTATCTTGTGCATTGAGCAGCTACAAGATAAATGGATTGAATGCAAATGCAAATACTTTATTTTTCTTTGCATATCATTATTTTTTTAAAAGAGAACTAGTTAGCAAGAAAACGTGAGTTCAATTTCTTTTCTCTATTTGTAATTTTTAACTCGCATTTAGAACCCCATGCACCAGGCACACAGGCGGACAGACAGACAGACAGACAGACAGACAGACAGACAGACAGACTGACAGACAGATAGACAAACAGACTGACAGACATACAGACTGACAGACAGACAGACTGATAGACCGACAAACAGACAGATAGACAGGTAGACAGACTGACAGACAGACTGATAGACAAACAGACAGACAGACAGATAGACAGGCAGACAAACAGACAGACAGACTGACAGACAAACACAAAGACAAGAAGAAGAGACACCTACATTTTAGTCTACATGCATGATAGAATCGTTCAAATATTCTCACCTGGATAATACTTGACTTCTCATCCAGTTGTTCCTTTAACATGTGCTCTGTTTCCTTGTAAGACCTTTCAATCTCTGCTATCTCGGCAGCTAGTTTATGTTCCTTGGCCTGAATCTGGTCCTGTAGCATTCTGATTGTCCCTTGGTGGTCAGCTTCTTGTTGTTCTAATTGCTGCTTTAGAACTGCATTATCATGATCAACCTGAAAGAAAGAATGTCAAAGTACAATTAGAAGGTTACTGGTATAACATGTTTCTGTAAAAGTACTTCAAAATAAACTCTTGAAACACCCTGAAACAACCTCTGGGTTGATCTAAGTCAGGGCATGGCTAACTCACAGATTGAACCCTGAAACAACATCTGGGCTGATCTAAGTCAGGGCATGGCTAACTCACAGATTGAACCCTGAAACAACTTCTGGGCTGATCTAAGTCAAGGCATGGCTAACTCACAGATTGAACCCTGAAACAACCTCTGGGCTGATCTAAGTCAAGGCACAGCTAACTCATTTTAAAGAAATAATGCCTGAGTTTATTTCCTTTGTGAATTATCTACCTTTTGTTTTGCTTCTACTGCTTCTTTCTGGGAATCAATTTCTTTCTGTAGACCTTTTGTTTTTCTTTTATGTTGTTCACATTCTTCCACAAGCTGTTCAATTTTACTGCTCATGGCACCAATCTGTAGAAAACACCATGAAATTATAATATTACATGTACACAATGACATAAAGGCTGTATTAATTTTATCACATTGTATTGGGGCACTTAAAAGAAGGTCCAAATAATGTGCAGTACAAACTATGGCTAAAAAAGCAATGTAAGTAAGGGCAAATCCAGGGAGGGGGGGGGGGGGTTAATTGGGTGATAAGACCAAAAAAGACACTACCTGTACGTACAGGTAATGCCTGCTAGGTACTGTACCAGGCACAGGGAAATTTTCCTAAAAAACGTTAGTGTGTTTTTGAATGGTTATTCTATTAATTCCCATTATAAAAACCATTGTTGGAAAATCCGAATTTATCCAATTAATGTTTTTTCACATGAAAGCCAGCAATGGTTAATAACTAAAATGGTAAAAACCATCATGTTATTTAGGAAAAACAGTGACGTCATGTTTTTTAGGAAAATTTCCCTATGAGGTACTAGGTACACCCCCTCCCCCCTTTAAATCATTCTGGATTCACTACTGATACAATGTTTAAATATTATTACACTCATTTCCATTACTACATGGCTATAGCTATAAATTGAGTCATCTGGGTTTTCTTGGCTATAGTACGTCAATCAAATTTTCAATGGTCTGAGCTGGTGGATTTTTGATGGACAGCAGCTAACAACCCAGACTTTTTGGGCTGTGTTGTTCGAGTTATTATGAAAATGTGTGTAAATCATTAAAAAAATACTAACCTGCTCTCTCAGGACAGAAACCATCTCATCAGATCCTCCCTGGATATCTTTCATTGACTGCAAGTGCTCAATCACCTCATCTCTACTGGATATTAACCTTTTCTGTGCTTCCATTTTATCCATTAATTCTTGTATTGTTTTACTCCTTTCCTCAACCAGATGGTTTACTTCTTCTTGCTTCAGTTTTAACTGCTGAATTTCCATTATTTTGGCAGCTATGTCCCCCATGCACTTCTCTTCATTCTTTCGTCCTTCAATTTCAAGGTCTTTTTCTCTCTTTTGGCTCAGTTGAAGTTGGTGAGATAGTGTTTGTACGATGTTGTCTTTTTCTGCCAACAGAGTGTTCAACTCTGTAGATTTTTGCTGAGAACCATGAGATGGTGAGGGTGGCTGCAGTGAATGCAGAGAATCATTATAAATAATAAAATGTTAGTGAAAACAAACCTATAAGATTAATAAGCGTATAATTGGCTTTTACTCTGACGAATGTTCAACATCCAAAACATCAAAAATTTCGGCACTTAACAAAGAATTGTTTTTTTTAGGCCCTTTGAAACATAACATGAAATATAAATATATTCTTTTGGGCATGTAATTCTATTTCTCGACATGAAAATGTATTCTCAAAGCATAACATTTTGAAGGAAGAGAACTGGAATTTCTGAGAGGATGTAATTCCTCCCATTAAATAATGTTCAAGGGGACTAAAGAATGATAGAGTACATGTACACATGGTTTGTACAGGATCCCCTGTAAGAATTTCCAAAACTTTTCCCAAACTTTCCAAAGCCCTTTGACTCAAATTTCCAAAACCACACATAGCGCAAAAATAAAGCCAAATTCATAGATCTGAAACATTCAACATACATTTACAATGAAAATAATTCAAGGCATAAGATAAGCCAGACAAAAAATCCATATCTTTTCCATAGCCTACACTGTAGCTAGCTAGTAGACCATATTAAATGAATTTCACAAACTTTCCAAGACTTTCCAAAACCTGTACGAACCCTGTGTACAGTAGGTGTCAATAATAATTATTTACACATAATTATTATGTGTAAATAGAAGTATTATAATATTTATTTATAATTTACTTACAGTTTTTGCAGCTCCAGAAGATTTTAACTGTTCTTCAAGTTGACCAATCTTAGTTTTGGCATTAGCTCTGAGCTTATTAAACTTTTGTTCAAATGAAGCTTTGGAGGTCTGTAACAAAATATTATACATAACACATGATAAGATTATGGCAGTTATGATTGGTTCACCAGCATAAGCTGTTGGGAGGATGACACATTTGTTAATTTTTTTTTAATACAACTTAACAACTTCCTTGAAAAGAGGGAGATATCTAGCATTAATCCACCTACACCTTAAATGAGGTATAAACAGTAAATATACAACTGTTGTAGTCTAGATTAAAGAAGAGACATGTTCTCTGTTACTCTGAGTTTCATGAAACTCGGAGTAACAGAGAACATGTCTCTTCTTTAATCTAGACTATACTGTATTTATGCTCTGCACTTCTGTGTATCAAGCACTGTTATGCAGCATAGATAAGACATACTGTGATACAGTAAATATACATATATTTTCAAGCGCTATTAACATATTTATACCTCCAGCTCATTTTCCTTTTCTTTCAGTTGCTGTTTTAGTATTTCAATAGTTTTATGTAATTCTTCAGAACTTGTATCTGTCACTTCTCCTCTGCCACTTGGCTCAACTCCTTCACCTTGTTCTTTTAATTTTGAAATTTCTTCCTACAATACAGGGATATAAATTTAAGAATTAATTATCAATTAAAACCGAGAACACTTAGCTGTAAACGTCCAGGGCTTGAAATAGGGGCCTGCCAATGGCCAAAATGCAGGTCAAGTTCTACTACTGTCAGGCTAAAACAATTTGAACTGCCAAATGGAAAATAAAATGGCAGGGAAATTTTGCTCCAAGATTATTTATCCTGCCGAAAATAAGAAACTGTTGGGCCATTTATCTTTTCTATTTTGAGCCCTGCCTTCATTGCCATATGCCATGCCAACACCTGGTTGGCTGATCAGTTGTTTGAGCATTGAACTGTTGTGTGAATGGATTAATCCCAGTTCAGACAAATACTTAGGGTCTCAAAATAACCAAGGAGGAAGTGCTGCATTTGTCAATACATCTGCTAATGGTTAGACTTTCAAATAGACTGGAAGACCACTTAAAAATAAATGGTTGTCCTCACTTCATCATCACTAGCAAATATCAGAGAGCATGTAAAAAGCACAGCTGAGGAAACCCTGCAGTGACCATGTATTCTCAGGGTATCCGGTCATCACCCCCCATTGCAATGACGCCCCATACCATAACCCCCCAATACGTCATGACCCCCCCAATACTCATGTTCAAGGCTATTGAATGTGACTTGACTTGGCTTCAGTTATAAAAGCCCTAAATCGACTATTTCGACTCAAAACAATCTCAACACAAAGTAAGAAATACTTATTGATAGCATAGTTAAGTATAGACATTGGTTTTGGTAAGGGGACGTCATGGTATATGGCGTTATGACGTATTGGGGGGATCATGACGTATTGGGGGGGTTATGGTATGGGGCGTCATTGCAATGGGGGGTGATGACTGTAATTCCTCTCAGTGTCTACACCTCATTCTAACCATCGATCTTTCAAGAATGTAAGCACCTTTAAGTTTATATATGGTAAGGGACTATACAAATGATAAATCCAATCATGATCATGCCATCTCACAGTCATACGAATCCACTCTAGCTATGTCCTATATTATGTCTAGGGAATAAGTGCATATTTTACATGCAGCTCTCGAGATTACTGTATCATACAAAGTCCATAATTGAGAATTTTAAAATGTAATTCAGTCCCAAAGATATACATAATAAACAAATATGCTATTAATTGGTGATTACTTCATGAATATATGCTATAACTAATTCCTACATGTACTATAGGTATCAGATACAAGTATATCATGATTCAAAACTTGCCTCCTTTAGACGAAGTAGTTTCTGGAATTCGTGGTTAATATCTTCATTACGCTTCTCAGACTCTACCAACGCCTTTCTTAGATCCGATATGATCTCCTCTGGGCTCTGTACCGTAGAAATTCATAAACACGAGGTTCAACACACAAATAGATAACTCAAGAAGAACAATCTTAGGTGATGAAAGTTTCTGCGGACTGACCTGTGGTTGGGCAGAAACGGCGCCTGTTTGCTCCTGATCGTCACCAAAACTCTCCTCAAGCTTGTCTGTGACTATCTGCGCCACAGAGCTAAGCTTGCCCCACATCGTGAGGAGTTTTTGGGTAGATTACTGGTTATTTTGGGGTGTAAATACTGTTGTTTTCCTCATCAGCTGTCCGCCATGTTTTTTTTGATTCATGCCAGCAATCGAACACGTCAGCCTGCCTGGTTACTCAGCATCTACATCTCCACAGGGAGCCCAAATTTTTTTTTTTGGAAATTAGGAAATTCGAAGTCAATACACCACTTTGCTAATACAAATTTTCTCTCGTTCCAGTTTACTCAGTGGGCAAATTTTTTGAATTAATGAGACAAAATGTGGTCGTGCAACACCATTTTGACCCCTGAGTAAACTGGAACGAGAGAAATTTTGTATTAGCAAAGTAGTGTATTTGATGTGGGAAAAACTCGACGGAGAACCAGGAGAAAATACTCGAACTACAGGAGAGAACAAACAAATAAAATCCCTTTTACAACATTTAATCGTTTCCGAGCATTTTCTATGTGTTATCAGATCCCCATAAAATTTTGGTTGGTCATTGTAGTGTAGTGGTCGTCGGACTAGTATACCGAAACCGTGGGTTCGAGTCCTGCCAAGGGCATATGATATTTTTCTCTTAATTCTGTATTCTATTGATAATGTTGGTTTTGAGTATGGTGATGGAATATGAAATGTATATGAGTCCATTCAGTATGGTACGATCAGTATTTTCTGAGTCCATTCAGTATGGTACGATCAGTATTTTCTGAGTCCATTCAGTATGGTACGATCAGTATTTTCTGAGTCCATTCAGTATGGTACGATCACATATACATTTCATCTTTATTCTATTATTCACACCGAACGCCTTTCATTTCGCCATAAAATATTATTATCACCATTTATCGTATAATATATTCCCACGTGGCTTCGCTGCGCATAATGCTGTATGATACACCTGTTTCATGTATCTTTTATAATATCATGGAAAACATATCCAGGCAAACTATAAAATAATAATCCAACTGATGCTATCTGATTTTTAAACCCGTAAACTATCTAAAATTTATATTTGTACTAATTAAGAAGACGAATATTTACTATAATTTGTTAACTTTCTTTTACCCTGCGGTTGTAAATCCTCAGTAAAGATAAACAATGCGTAAGAGCTTTTGTCTGTAGAAGCACACAGAAGACAAAAGACTATTAAAAAAACATGTTTTTTCCTGAAAAAAAGTCCATGGCTTCTTCCCGAGTCTTTCATCTTGGATTCCAAACTTAGTTTTATCAGTCATCAGTCGATATCTTATTCAGTATCTGAAGATAGTATCAAAATAGTCAGTACTAACCAGTG
Source organism: Anthopleura sola (assembly GCA_023349425.1). Lineage (NCBI taxonomy): Eukaryota > Metazoa > Cnidaria > Anthozoa > Actiniaria > Actiniidae > Anthopleura > Anthopleura sola. Next base: position 2,668,914 of record JALHLI010000017.1, on the reverse strand, counting down.
ATGGTTTAGGTACTGTATAATACACAGGTAACCCAGAGAAAAAAAGGTTCAAATTGCTGGTGCCAAGTTTGAGAAAATGACAGACAGCAGGTCCAATTGTTTATGGAACAAAGCTTTAAATACGTCATTCATTATTCAAAATATTATTTCTTGAATCAAAACTTTTGATAAATTAGGAAGTCTATTCAAATGTATCTATCATATCAATATAAGAGCAAAATTGGTGCGTAGTCGTTCAAACACCACTCGGCCTGCCGTGCCGAACAAAACCTCTGGAGAGCTGAAGAAAAAGAAGTATTAATGGTTATGATTCTCAAAATTTATCGAAAAAGACTGCTTCAAATGGTTTAAAATGGCCGGGACTACGAAGGTTCTATCTTTCAAGGTTTACTTTGTTCGTGCCTTGGTCGTGTTTTTTGTTTATATTTTTACTCAAAATCATATCGCCGAAGCAAAAGGACTTAACGGCAAATACATGGTCAGTAAAAACATCCTACGGCAGTTAAAAGGAAATGATCTTAAATATAAAGATAATATCGATGTTTTGAGTTTAAGTAAAAGGACATTAATGGCCAAACAAGTAAATGCTCGCATTAGGAAACATATTTTGACGAGCCAAACCAATGAAGTAAAAAATGATGAAAAGTATATTGCAAAAAGACAGGTAAGTGTTCTAATATTTAAGACAATTTTACACTTTACTTTCAGTAATAACTCACCATGTAACTGCTTTAAAATAGTCGTTTGAATATCGCTATCATCTTATAACACAAACAAAGGGAATTACAGAACAAAAGGAAGTGCATGTTCAAAGAAAGTGGTCATCTTATTAGTTGCCTTAATCAAAAACTTTGACCGGATTTCCAATGTATTTGATATTAGTTTAAAGATAAGTAGATTTGAGTAGATCATATAAGATGGCCAGTTAATCCCCTGATAATGACGGGTGTAGAATTTAGGTGAAAATGTGAGGAAGGAGGTCTCAACTGGTTTATAGTATTTCTCACTTACTTCTTACATGTAACAGTCTTACCAAAGTCTAATCATGCATCAGACCTCTATTAACCATTTCTTATAATTATTTTATCAGAACGAATATTGCCTAGTTTCCAGATATTAATAGCTGTTTTAGTCATTTTTTTTCGTAACTTGTGTTAAATCTGCATGCGTAAGCGCGTTTTTTGCGTTCTTTTTTGTTGCAGATTTACACCTTCGCGTTCGTTTTTCTAGTTTACATTTATCAGTCTGATATTCACACTGAAAGGCCTTCTTCATGTATTGTTTTTGACAGACAGAGTCTTAGCTACTTTCGTTTCCTTACTCTAGCTACTCTTAACCAAAGTGCATAGTGGGCTACCTGTGTTCTGCGCAGCCGGTCATCGCAGTGAACACTATACTAACATGCATGTTTTTTAACGTTTCCAGTTAATAGCTCCTGGATACTACGAAGCTGAGTGTTCGGAAAAGAAACCCTGCAAAGAAGGCAAATATTGTAATCTGCTGTATTGTGAAGATTGCCACAAGGATAAAATGGCCTGTGCACGCGAAAAGCAGTGCTGCAAAGGAATGGAGTGTACGTTTGGTCGCTGCGAGAAAAATTCAAAAGGAGATCCAGGAACATTCTGTGAGAAAGATTCTGACTGTAAATCAGATTCCTGCTGCGTTCTTGAGCCAACAGTCAATACATTGCTACCAATATGCAAGCCAAAACTCGCCGAATACCACCAGTGTGCGTCGGTGTTGTACAGGAAAGTTTGGATTGGAGAAAAACCGGACTGCGGACCTTGTAAACAGGGACTTGAGTGTGCGCAAAAAGGGTAAGAATACTGAGTAGTTATTTATTATGGATGCATGGAAATGACATACAAATGAGTCAACAAGCATTGTATCGACCCCAGATAGCCTCACTTGTATGATTCTTAAGGTAATTCCGTAGTTTTGCATTGCGCACGCGCTACTGCGCACGATTTTAGTTTGTTAAAAATACACAAAATACAGAAAACAAACGAAAACAACCAGCTAATTATCAAACGAAGGTTATCTGGCATTGATATGAGAGTTTTGTATAAATTTAAAAAGAGATCACAGTCTTTTTGATATTTTTTTGTGTTAAACTCTCCCTAGTCCCCTCTCGGTCACTACATTTCGAGGACAAAATTCGTACTTTAGCGAGCTGTAGCGCGAAAACGAGCACGGTGACCTATCTTTTTTATTTTAGTAAATCAATACGGAATAGGTTTACCATAATATATCTGAATTTAAACAAAATTCTATGTCCAGATTTTTAGATATTCCTGAAAAGGCAATAGTGTCGTGTCATATCAAAGTACGCACACACTAATAAAACGTCGCTATTTTTTACTACAGCTTCATTTTCTGGTCGAGTTTTGGCATCTGAATGTAAATTTAATATATTAAGATGAAAATAATATCAATAATTCAAAGATAGCAAAGACATCGTGCGAATGATTAGTATTTTTCTTCCATTTTATGCTTCGAATGTTGCTCTCACACGTCACCCAAAACATCGAAATTTGACGTCATTTAGCGCCGAAACGAGCACGGTTACCCCCCATTTTTATTTTATTTCTGGAATGACTATAACATGATTAATAAGTGTACGAATTTTCAGGGAAATTCTATGTCCGGTTTTATTTCTACGGAATTACCTTAAAACAAAAGAATATCCCACTCACCTGTGGGCTCAACTGAAATAATTACAGCCATTGTGGACGAAATATATAGTAACGCGCAGATAGTGTTAAGGCTCTGAAGTTATTACGCATGCTCGAGCTCACCACGTCGGGTTTAAAGAGCTGACCTTTTACTAATTTATAAATTGGGAGGGAGATAGGTGATTCTCACGTGATATTAATATTTTTTTCCCTCTCTCCCTAGAATACTTGCGAGTCATCAAGTCTGTATGAAGCCATCCAAATAAGGAAGAATTACTAATCATTATAGACAATTAACTTATCAGTGAACTGTTTGATCCCCTAGTGCAGTTGAGTGGCCGCCCTATACATTCAATTATTCAAAAAAGTTGTCGTCGACCGACTTAAGCGCGCCTACGCGACCGTGGACCGAAACGAAGTATGGGTAGATAATCTAAGCAGTAGCCGTATAGCTGTAAATTTATACTATAGCTAACGGTTTCAAATTCGGGAACGTCTTTGACTGAATAATGACACGATCGAGTGAAAAACGCACTGCGCATGCTCGGAAGTTCGTCGTGCTTACAAAGAGAAATTCGCATAATACAAGACATTTAAATCTCAAATGGTTTTCTTCGTAAACACGACTCGTCTATGAATTTTCTACCGGCCGAGGATGCGCAGTGCATGCGTTTTTCACTCGTGTCCCCATATACTTCCTTTCGGTCCAGTCGCGTAGACTTGAGTCGGTCGAAGACAACGTTTTTTGAATTGACTGTATCTGCATTCTTCATGGTCATACATTCAAAATATGTTTGTACCAAAGCTAGACCACAATGCACCATGTTACCTATCTCAGAAAAGGTCAATGGTGCATATCCATGATACGCACCATGGACCTTAGAGAACATGGTGCATTGTGGACGTCTAGATCTGGCTTCGATCGGTACAAACTGCATATTATCCATGCTTATCATGCCTAATTTCATATGGTCTTGTTTGTTCCGAAGCTAAGCTTCCTATTATTATTATTTTTTTTTTCGAACTCAAAAAGGCTTAGTCGCGTTCCTCTCTGCTGACCAGGAGTATAGCGGGCTCAAAAGTTGTCTACGTTTTGATCCAACTCGATATCTAAAATTGACGTTTTACGTTGTATCAAAAATTTAAGGTATTTTGCTTATATTCAATAAAATTAAAGTCCCCATGGAATGTAGTACTCATTTGGTTAAAAATATTTTACAGTTCATAAAATAAATTTAAAAAGTTATTTTTTCATTGGCTTCTGGTATACATATATATATATATATATATATACACCGAATCCCTAAAACTTTGACATTTTTGCGATATACATACATATATGTTTGAGTGCTATTTTTGTTGAAAAATAAAAAGTAAACAAGAAGAAAATCAACTGCAAACATGTTAAAAAGCCTCATTAGGTATTCTAGAACAACTTGGTAACAAATGTTTGTTGAAAAACGACTAAAATCGCTGTCTTTCATATATATGTATATATATCGCAAAAGTGTCAAAGTTTTAGGGATTCGGTGTATATATATATATCATTGATGTTAAAACTGACGTGCTTGAAGATCTAGCATTTCCTTTGAAAGTCACTCATTCTTGCTGTCTTCGATAGCAGTGCGACTCTCAACATTGCGTCTACTCACCAGAGTTAAGCCAAGTTAGTAGCAAACTGCGACCACGCAGAATGACTTGGATATCAGGTCGGGCCTTGCGACATTCCGATATGTATAGTGAGGTTTTTTCCCTACAACATAGCATGTCAAATCAGTCTGAGTAATATTAACCCCTTTACGATAAATTACTATATATATATGATTTTTTGAATTTAAAGACATTGAAGTAACTGTATTTATCATGTCATTCAAATTATTTTTTCCGTCATTTTGATTGGCCGAGAGAACTGCAAATAACTGCCTACAAATAACGGTCGGCTCATGCGCATTACGGTGCAGAACCATCTTACTGCAAATAACGGTCTGATCATGCGCAGTAACGCTGCATTTGACAATGCCTCGCTTCCCTGAAAAAATGAGCTGAGGCTTCTTTGTTATTGTTTTACTCGTGCGCACTGCCCCTCAAAGATTATAAAAAATAATTTGAATGATAAAACAATTATTGAACTCGGTTATCGCAAAATATCGAGATTTGTTAGTGTCTTGCAAGCATTTATTTGCCTCTGCCTTCGTTTCATTTATTTTGCTCAACCTCGTCCAATAATTGCATATGATGTCAACAAATAGAACGGTTTACATGACGAAACATGTGCGTGTTAGGGGGTATTTCGATGTTATTTTTTTCAAAAATTTTCAATGTGTTTTCATTTCGTCAAAGATATATCCCTTTTTTGCATAAATATCGAATCTACAAGGCTATGGGGACCCTATAAGCATGGCCATTTTTAACTGTAAATTCCTATTAAAGTAGACTCTACAGCAAGCCTCATACCAGGTTTTAAAGGTACTGGGCGGCTTGCAGATGTGACGGCTGAACTGAGAAACAATATTCAAATTTTTAGGTTTCTCACCATGACAGTTTTTACACATAGAGAAAGACGTCATACTGTTAGTTTCATATGTAAAATCTACGTCAACTGAGAAAATATTTTGAGTTTCACGGCTATGGTTCAGGAAGCCGGCCCTTATATACCGGTAAAAATATCAGACAAAATCTCTCGAAAGAGATACGATTAACATATTCGCTTTATGTACAAGGAAAGAAAGAAAGAATATCAAGAATTTCTTTTTAGTTCGTAATATTTTCTCTTATTAGGAGGTTGAAAATGTTAAAAGTTTCATGTGGGCGAGTTTGAAACGTGCGACAAGGCATTCGGAGACCGTTCGGGTTTGGATTTCCAATAGCTTCGAGGGTTTCGTAAATAACTCGGAGTCATTCGGTCGTACAGCAGATTCCCTTGATTGACCAGCCTTAACATTCAGGTATTTATGGCAGGTCGAGGATCATATCGTATTACTCCGACTGGAATAACCCCAAAGAATAACATGGCTGGATATGGTGGTGGTGATTATTACGCTGGATATCCACCGCCACAACAACAGGCTCCAGCTCCGATAGGATTTGAGCTTCATTCACACAGCGATCAGCCTCCAAATGCAGCTTATCCTCCAAGAGATGACTTATACAGGCCACCACAGCAACACTACCCTCCTTCTCAACATACACCGCCTTCACGACATCAACCTTCTGGTCAAGACTACAGCCGTGGAGCTCCTTCACGACCTGAACCTACCCCTAATCTGCCTCCTGTAGGATTTGAATCTGAAAGACAGTCTTCTGGAGAGAGTAGGATACGTCCTTCATCACAGGACACGAATGATGGAGCGAATAGGCCGACATATCGTGTTAAAGAAGTAAGTTGTTTTTATTAATTAAAAGCTTTAAGTGTTCGTTTGCTTTCCTCATAGAATCGAGATAGCTTTTCTGTCATATTTCGATAATATAACTTCCATATAGTTGGTCAAAACAAGCAGAGTAAAAGAGGAAACGGCGGTCATTTTGAAATCAAGATCTTCTCGGTTATCAAATTCGTTGTGAGTTCATTAAACATTCACTTCGTTTTGGCTTCACAAAACAAAGCTTATATTTATTCAAAGGCACTCGGATCAAGGAATTGTTTTTATTCGAATCCAACTAAAACCATAGATAAGACAGGAAGTATATTGAACAATGTGATAGAACATGTAATTATTTCTCATAAATACTGCTGCCTTTTTGCTGAAGCTACATGTACGAGTACGATAGAGCTACAACTCTACTAACATGCATATTTATAACCTTACAACTCCCTGGCTTAAGACGATTAATCCTTTAATAAATTTCCCTGACGAAATAAAATGCCAGAAAATGTGCATGCTTTTTCTGCTAAAATAAAATGCTAAGATGCTGCTAAAGTAGATCAAGTAAAGAAAGTATATTATATATGTTTCAACGTTTTTTAATTTATTCTGCTTCAGTATAAGCACCATCATGATCTGTACAATAATAATATTGACAATTGCTCAAGAAATGATCTTGTTTGTACAATATTGACAATAGACCATTTTCGAGATGCACAAGCAATTTCAAAAATATTCCAGGCGCAGACATGAAAAGGATGCATTTTCGGGCAAGATCGCACAAATGATTGACTCTGCCTGAAAATACCTCGAGATCATGTCTACACCCGTGATATTTTTGAAAGCGCTTGCGCATCTCGAAAATGGTCTATTGATTGCAGCTATTTATTGGTGACATTTGCACACTTTGTAAGCCTACTGTAAACCAGTTCTACTGGAGCTGGGTGCATGAAGCCTGGATAGCACTATCCATAGGATAAATCCTTATCCAGTAGATTATAAAACTGCAATGTATACAAATTCTGTACACTAGATAACTCATATCCAGTGGATAACTTTATTCGGGCTTCGTAAAACTGGCTACTGCACGTCACTGTCATAGGTCTTAGAGCTTTTTAATGTTATCAGGTAGTACAGGTGTTTACTTATATGCATGAAGCGGCATATTAAAACTGTTAAAATAAACTCAGGCAAAAATTAAATGGGATGGCATATAGCCCAAACATCAATGTTTCAACAGTTCCCTGCTTGAGCTATACAATTTTATTACTTATGTGTCTATCCCACGTGAAAGCCTTAAATGTTCCTGGTACTTACAGGAAAAATTATAAACAAAAATTCCTAACTGGAAAGTGCATGAAAACCCATTGCTTTTTGTGTAGGAAACAGAAGGCATTTTCTCATAAATGCATGCAACTCTTTACATTAATTTTTCTATACTCTCACCTATAGTTTAACATATATGATTGTAAAATACACTATTCACTATCAATTCAAGCTAGTATTAAGTCAGACATCTTTCTTTTGTCTTGAGTTTGACTTTGATGATTTGAGAGTTTTCAGGCTCTCTGGTTTCATTTTCTCCCTCAGCAAAAAACCAACACTCTAAATTCCAATTTGATTCGAGAATGGTGAGTCATATAAATTTGCCTTGACCTGCATATAAACCCAGAACTTATTTTAGGTGATAAACTTGATGTTCGGTTTTCTATGGTTTTTAACGAATTTCAAGAGCAGTGCGAAAATTGTCACCAGAACAATATTTTACCTTAAAGTTCATTTAACAACAGCTGCTGTATTTCTTTTGTCATCCAGTTTTGTAATTCAAATATATACTATATTTTTAATTCCATTTGATGTTGTTCAAGATTCTGAACTGTCAACCACATATTATAATACCACATACCCTACTAAATTAAAAAAAATACACATTCTTATTGAATGATGTGTTTTTGTAGTTTTAATCCTAATATAAATAAAATATATGCCTGCATTCCCACATCTTAATCAAATTAAAGTTTAAACTAAGTCTTAAATTTTAATTAAAATAGAGCCAGATGAACTTGATGTTAAAAGCATATTTTTCAGATGAATTGTTTTTGTTCCTTTTGAAATTACCATAATTACATCATTCGCATCTCCTATAATTATTCAATTCCTAAACTGTAATTTATACCTGAAAGCTTATTTTTGATTATCTCATTGTTACCAGCCGAGTTGATCGCCTTCCCCGAAAGGATTTATGCGTCACTATTTTTGGTTAGCATTTTTCGAGCATTTTCCAAGTATACAATGTAGACTTTTCTTGTTGATTGAAATAAGATTCCATCATGAGTTTGACTAGTGTTTATGATTAATTTAAAGAAGGAAGAACTTGTATGTCATAAATTCTCGTCAGAATAATGGGAAATGCTAATCAAAATACGATGATGAATCCTCAATTCTGAGTGGTTGACCCTGAGTTTGTTCTGCAGGTCAACTCAGCTGGTATAGACAACAAAATGTGAGCCTTATCCCTAAGAATTTGTTGTCAGTCATTCATAATTATCTTTAATATCTGACATCAACTTCTGGTCATTGTGCAGCTAGTTTGGGTTAATGCAAGAAACATCAGACAATTGTTTTCAAAGAAAAAATCCTTTCACCTTCCATCACCATATGTAAGATGAGAAATTACTGTGAGTCTGTCTTATCAAGTATTCTTTCTTTCTTTCTTTCTTTCTTTCTTTCTTTCTTTCTTTCTTTCTTTTTGTTTCTTTCTTTCTTTCTGTCTTTTCTTTTTCATTCTTTCTTTCTTTCTAGTTTCTTTCTTTCTCTCTTTCTCTCTTTCTTTCAGTAGATCTGTCTTTCTTTCTGTCTTTTCTTTTTCATTCTTTCTTTCTTTCATTCATTATTTTCTTTCTTTTTCTTCTATTTTTAATCATTTCTGTTGAGCGAATCATAATGCCAGGGGGGATCCTCATACTGTAGCAGAGCACTGGGGGGGGGGGGGGGGGGGGGGATCGGGGTAGGGGGCTATAGTTTACCCACTTATTGACCAAAAAATATAAGGAGGGGCTTGACTGAATGCTGTGAATGACACTGCAGAACTTGGAAAGATATTTAAAAATTAATGTGCTTTGTGCTTTCTGTTCCACTTAAAGAAACATAGCTGAAGGGGGGGGGGGGGGGGAGGGGTACAGCCTACCTTTGCTCCTCCCTGGATTCGTCCCTGCTAAGAATATTAATTTAATGCATTCACCAATTCATCACTGCAGTTTGACAAAATTTTGTATATGCATCCAACCATTGGCTAATGTCTATATAGCTAGAATGTAAAATGTATACTAATTTATACACTATATTTTCACTGATTCATTGTTTAATTAACAGATTGTATTTGGAGGGCGAAACTCTGTATGTAATTTCTTGATGGTTACTTCATTCTTATTCCATTGTAAAAATGCGTTTTATAAGTTCTATTTATAAAAGTGCTTGATCCCTGATCTTACTCATATTGAGATTTGAAATGAAAAAAAAAATTTTTTTCAAACCAGTTAGGAATTCATTTAATGATTCACCATGCATTTATATATCTATTAATATTCTTGGAATTTTCTTCATAGCAAACAAAACATACTGAAACTCTGTACTTCAAGTCAGACCCTAGCAAGAGAATAGGTAAGTTGTTGCTGATTTGATTAATCATAGGCTGGATGGAACTAGGGGGCTGGGGGTTGGAGGAAGTCAAAGTCTGTCAGCCAATCATTGGCCAAGCCCAACAGTAATGGCTGATTGTTAACTGCCATATTTCTTGAAGCTGCTTATATTTTAAGTACAGTATTACCTAACTGTTGTTACTGCAAGAAAATTAGATTTTAGGGCATGTCATATACTATCCTTTCCTCCAGGTTAGGGAGTTGAGCACAGGGCTAACAACTGTGTCTTGTAAAAAACATGTATGTTATGGAAACAGCAATGAAGGAAAATGTTATCACCCTTTGTTGCTGCCCTACATGCCAGCTAGGCATTATGGGTATTATGCGCAAAGCCATGTACTATCCCTTAGTCCAACTAAAGCCAAAGCAGATCCTATACTGTTACAGTGTATTTTCATTAACTAAAGGCATTGTTAAATCGTTCCTTGTGCATTTTAATCCTTGACTGAAGTTTTTTTTCTTCAATTCATTAATTCATTGGTTTGATTTATCTTTTTTTAGATTATATCCTTGCCTATGAGATCAATACAGCCAAAAATTATGACTGGCAGCAGAAACGGGAGGAGAAACGTGAAGCATTTGAAAAAAGCTTGAGAGAATTTGGACTACAATTAGAGAAAGTTGGAGAAGAGGTTAGTAACCTCTGTTGTACATGTACATATAGTTCGTAAATTACAGCATTTTTCAAAATCACGTCACTGCCGGCTTGCATTAGTTTCAGGTCGCTCAGATTATGTTTGGTAATGTTTAATCTTAAGTTTCATTGATGGAACCCAAAATGCACATTGGGCTGGCACCAACTTGATCAAGATTGTGTAATTTTGAAAAGTGCTGTTACTTACAATCTCTATTTCTTTTGAAAAATCCGCAAGATTATCAGTGGGAAAAAGGACCTCTAAGGGCTTGGAAATAAGTGGTGGGAATAAAACTTTTTAAGAAAACATTTTGTGAACAGATTTAGATTATGATCACAAAATCATTTTCATCTTTAGTTAAGTTTTAGGAATAATTAATATTTATAATTAAATAATAATACCGGTAATTAATATAACTCCTGCAATGGGATCTAGCTAGCCACTATTCTCACCTGGTGAATCTTCTTAATTTCTTGGATATATAGGAGTCTAGCAATGGAAAAACATCATTCGTAAAAGTTCATGCTCCATGGAAAGTGTTGACAAAAATTGCAGAGGAAATGATGATGAAAATGCCTATCAGTGTAAGTGTATATTAATAGAGAAAATCAAATGTTACACCCATTTTTATAATCAAGTGACCCAGACAACTAACTATAATTTGAGTCATCTTGGGTTTTGGCTTGCGTCAATCAAATTTTCAATGTTCTGAGCTAGTATATTTTTCAGGCTGCAGCCAAAAAAAAAACAGATGTCTTGGGCTCACATTTATGAAAATGGGTGTAAATGAAATCAAGGGTAGCATAGTTCTAAGCAGTGCACTGACACCTCTTATTTCTGGGGTCTTGGGTTAGGTTGCTGGACTTACATTCCCTGAATAGAGTCTGTTGCATTAATATTGAGTCATTAACACACTTTTAATTTCTATCGTCACAACTGCAGTGCCTCAGTTTGATATTGCCATGAACAGTGCAATTGCATGATGGATTTTAAATAATTACATGTTATAATTAGAGGTTATCCAACACTGCATGAAGATTGAATAGTGATTAATGATTATTATGTATCTTTGTAGCCTAATGACATGGACACATCTGATTGGACAGAGAGGTGTTTTGACTGCATTGGTGTTCGAAATCCTTTTGAGCTCCGCAATGAGGATCTTCCAGAAGAAAGGAATTACTTTACTTGTGCATTCAGACACGACAAACTTGACAAGTTCCTCGTTGAAGATAGGGATACCTTCTTTTCAAATGCTCAGCGGGGAAGAATTGTAAGAAAATTAAATTATAACCAATGTCATATAGATCAGCTACCTATAATCACCTGTCAACATTTTTTAAATTCTCCACTCTTAAAATAGATGATAATTAGCGGTAAGCTAGTGTGGGCTGCGTCTGTGTTTCTAATGAAACAGTATTGGATAAAAAGTTAAATTTTACACCGTAAAAAATAAGAGAGATCACTTATTGATGTTTCAGATGCTAGTCCTTCGTCAGAGTGATGAAGGACTAGCGTCCGAAACGTCAGTAAGTGATCTCAGTCTCTTATTTTTTATGGTGTAAAATTGAACTTTTTACCCTCTTAAAATAGACTAGTTTTGCATTTGATGAAAACCACTGTTTTTGAAGACCACAGGGTTAGCCTCCTCAATAAGTTAGACACTGGTCATTAAAAGTCTGCACATTCAACTTGCACATTCTTTTACATTACAGTTGACTTTTGCATACCAACTGAGTGTGATGTAAAGACTGTGCAAACTTGTTGAATAATACCAAACCCACAGACTTTTAATGGTGTTTATGAATGTCCTTTGAATAGCTGACTCATAATATAAACAAGGCTAACCCAGTGCAAATGGGTCTGTGGTCTTCAAAAACAGCGGTTTTGCATCAAATATGAAACTGTATTATTATTATCTTGGATGCAAGGCTAACATGAAACACAAAAGAAATCACGCTTTTTCTTGATGGAATTTGTAACATTTCTTTTTTTAATTGATGATGTTAGCCTCGCATTCAAGGTACACCTCACATGAGGGGGGGGGGGGGGGGTCTAATATTACCAGTAAAATTACAATGTTGTTCACATTATTTAGTCTATGTCCTAAGACCCTACGTGTTATGGTTGGTTTCTTATGGTTTCCCATGAAAACTTGTCCCACAAGAATTTGAGTCTTAAAATAATTTAGTCTGTTCAAAATTTTCTACTGATTTTATTAGTTATTATTAAGATTTGTGAAATATTTACCAATAGGTGTACGCACTTTTGCAAAGAGGAAAATATGGCAGCAACAAAACAACTCAAGTTGGTAAGTAAGGATGCATTGTTGTACTGTATGTCTTCATTTTTGCAGAAAGCACCGCTGGCTTAGCAGTGAAAATGCTTGTTTCTTACCAATTTGACCTGGGTTTGAGTCCTGCTGGGCTCAGTGTCATAATTGAGTAGAGTTGCTTGTTGGTTCACTCCAGACCTGTGCTTCAAGGGGTTTTTCTCTGCAATTCTCTCATATAAAAATGATTGACATTGCACCACTTCATTAGTAAGAGAGAACCACTTGCAAGCATTTAATCACAGAGAGTGGAACTACCAGCTACACAAAAAAACTGAGTGCGAGGAGGATTGTTGTTGCAACTGGAGTCTTATAAAAGTCATTCACAGACATGCTGCCCAATTCCTCCCAAGCTCAATTCCTCACACAAGTAATTTCTTTTGTTTGCAGGTATTGAGAGACTCATTGGCAATGGTTCCTATTCAGCAGCATATCCATTACATGAGGTACATATATGTAATATATACAAATCATTATAAAATATATGATAAATAATAAAGGAAATCTAGACACATTCTTTATGCAAACTAGAACCCTTTCATGTGACACCAAAGCAGCTCAATTTGAAAGACAAAACGAAAGAAATTCAATCTTCTGAGAATTGAAACCTATTGTTTTGTCCTCCAAATTGAGCTGCATTCCAACTTGCAACAAGGGGTCTCTTACTAAATTTAATACCCTTAGTACACTACTATCAACTTGCACATAAACCAGAGAACCAGCCAAAACAACCCCCCCCCCTCCCCAATCTATCATAGCTGTCATTATGTGATTATACTGTGCAAAACATGTATTGTAAGCTTTATTTAGTGAACCAATTGATAATCCAATGAAATTTCACTCTTTTACTTAAAAAACGTGATGATGGGGGGAGGTTATGACGTCATCAAAAAGTAAAGGAAGATGGCAGCTACAGTACCTGTGGCTGATCTGGTTCAGTGCGAATATTGAAGACAAACTTTGATTTATTGTTTTGGGAAGAGTGTAATTCTCAGCCAGAGAAATGTACATGATATTCAAGAGTGTAATTCTCAGCCAGAGAAATGTACATGATATCCAAAAGGCACTGCATTTACACCTGTTCTTAAAATTTACGGGCTTTAGTTAGCTGCAGAGTGAACACACCGAGGAAATGTTTTCGCACTGACGTTTTTTAATCGAGTTGACTGGTTAAACTATAATAAGTTATTATAATATAGATAGCTAGACTACATTTTGTTATTTGTCTTCAGGGCAACTACAAAATGGAGCAGTCAATGTTGACTCATAAACCAGAGAATGAAAGGCAGCTTCTCTATGAAGTCTGGGCTTCTCCAAAAAGATGGTACCAAATGCAACCACTGGATCAGATAAGGTGATACACTGTAGTGTGATATTGAGTGACATCAAAATGATAAAATTGATATCACCACTCCCACCAGTGGCCAGTGGGGATACGATTTATATCATTTATATGGTGGTGTCAAATTTCGGCTTTTTGCTCAGCAAGTCTCAAATTCGAAATTTGAAAAGGTGATTTTACCAATTGTGATTTTACCATTTTTCTGACATTTTCTTCACTATATTGCAAACCATAGTAATTATTTTGGTGAGAAAATTGGTCTGTACTTTGCATGGCTGGGATTCTACACTGGTATGCTTGTCCCTGCAGCCCTGGTGGGTCTGTTCGTCTTGATATATGGAGGAGCCAACCTTGCCAGCTATACTCCAGCGTAAGTGACATTTTATTGAAGAAATAGGAAATATGTGCACATCTATGCTGTGTGTGGTTATAAGGCACATGGGTGTTGCAGAACATGAGAGAACGGTTAGGAGTCTAAGGATGATGAGAAGCAGAGTGCTTTACTGCTCAAGTGTTCTACAAGTCAATCCTCAAGTGCTTTATAATTACACACAATACAGCATGCTTCCAAGTTATAAGGCACATGGGTGTTGCAGAACATGAGAGAACGGTTAGGAGTCTAAGGATGATGAGAAGCAGAGTGCTTTACTGCTCAAGTGTTCTACAAGTCAATCCTCAATTGCTTTACAATTACACACAATACAGCAAGCTTACAAGTTTTCTTTATTTCTTTTATAAAATACAAATTAGAGTAGCAGTTATTTTGTGCATGAATGATGAAATAGAGAGTGTGCACACATGCTGTGTGCTCTCATACTGTAATGCACATGCTCCCAACCATTGTTCTTACGTCATCAGGGTGAGATGTATCTTTCTTTAAGAGCAAAGTGTGTTGTTGTTTTGGAATTTTTGAATGAAAGAGATGCCTATATATATATTGCGTCACCACACTTTGCTACTTTCTTCTAATCCTTGCTTAGATTCTTTGAGAACTGTCAAAATCCCATCACCTCAATGACGTCATAGGCCTAGTCTCCCAGTGGTGCTGTTGTGAGATTTATTGGGGCATTTTCAAAATGCGCTAATAATTCAGGATTATGTTGAAAGTGCAGTGTGCATGCAACTGGCTTTGCAAAGAAAAACAAGAAAACTGCATTGAAAACTGCAACATGTTTTTCTTTATATAAATTAAAAAATAGAAAAGCATATTGAGCATATTGGGGTTTTCCATTTCTTAAGTAGCTGACAAATGAGACTAGCTTTTTTGCAGCTTTATCTTATTCCATTCAATTTTGTTTATAGTCAGGACATCTGCAATGAAACTAAAAAGCTGGACTACCCAATGTGTCCACGTTGTGACAGAAAGTGTCCTTATTGGGCTCTGTATGATACTTGTGTCTACTCAAAGGTGAGATGTATGTTACCACTGTTTCCAAAACTGTCAACAAATGAAATTGTAAATAGATATATATTAGGTTTGTAATTTCTTTGAAAATGTAATCAAATAAATGAGGAAGGGGGAATAATTAAAAAAGAAAAAAAGAAGAAAAGAAAGATAAAAAAAGAAAAAAAAAAAGATTGAAAAAAAAGAAAAAGTTACCATTTTTTTTCCATTAGTTAAACTTTGAAGTTGTCCTTCAGCAGCATATTGTACTAAAGAGTTAAGGATCTGAGTGAGCCCTGCTGTTGTAATATTGGATTTTTTTATATCTAAGCTTTTCTTGTCTAGAGCTTCATCATTTTCATTGGTACACACTGACTGAGACAAGACATTGGAAGAAAATCACACATATCCTGACTTTTTTCTTTCGTTTTCAGGTGACCTATGTATTTGACAATGAGTTCACACCCATCTTTGCCATCTTCATGTCCATATGGGGTGAGTACATATAAGGTCTATCCATAGTTTCCTATGCAGACATCCTTAGGGTTGTCACGGGGGAGGGAAGCGTGTGTGATAAAGGCATGCAAGCTTGCCAACTAATAGACCGTTTCCACTTGACGTCAGACTGGCCATATTGGTGTACCTATATGAACAATAAATTTCCAATCCTCCGGGAACTCTGTTTTCTTGCAAAAACTGTGCTATTCTTTGGTACACCAATATGGCCACCTTGTTGCGCGAGTGAAACGTTGAAACGTTCAGTTTTAGCTGAAACTTGTGTGCAACGGCTTTGCGAGACAAGTTTCAGTAGGAATTGCACCCTTCTCAAAATTATCTTGAATGCGAGGCTAACATGGAACACAAAAGAAATGCCACAAATTCCATCGAGAAAAAGTGTGATTTCTTTTGTGTTTCATGTTAGCCTCGCAACCAAGATAATTTTGAGAAAGGTGCATTGTACCAGATAACAACCCAAGTGTAACAGGCCCTTTATATGTGAGTGTTGTAGTTTATTCTTATGAAGTGTTTTATTTGATTTTCAAATAGCCACTATGTTCCTTGAGTTCTGGAAAAGACGACAAGCTGAAATCAGCTATGAATGGGATTTGATGAACTTTGAGGATGAAGAAGTAAGTATATGGGTGGGAATGGACTGGGAATGAATGGGTGTGAAGAAGTAGAGAGACAAGATATTGGTCTTGAAATAAAACCAGAATGAAATTCGATGTCTTGAATGATATTGATGCTGAACGATAGAGTGAAAACATTTAGAATAGGATTGGGATGGAAATGGAATGAGAAGGAATGAATGGATGGGATGGGATGTCAAACACTGGAGTGACAAGATTGAATATACAAGTGGATGAAAATGGAGTGAGAATGGATGGATAGGGGTCAAACAAAACAGTGACAAGATTCAGTAAAGGAGAGTAAAGGATTGGATAAAAATGGAATGAGAATGAATGGATGGGATGTAATGTCAAACAATAGAGTGACAAAATCCAGGATAAGAAGAGGATAGGAAATGGGATGAGATTGGATGGTTTGGGTGGCATGCTGCCAAATAGTAGTCTAAGAGTGAAGATTTAGAATAGGAATAGGTTAAGAATGAGATAGAATGACTAGTCATTTACATTTTCTTCTCATTTTCACTGTTTTTTATATGTATAATTATATAATATATCTGTGTGTTTGATAGGAAAGGCCCCGTGTGGAATATGAAACGAAGGCCACGGATATAAGAATCAACCCCATCACAAAGGTACAAGATCTCGTAAAATGTTCCCTCGCGCTTGCAAGTCTCCATTCTTTTTTGAAAAAAAAATATTATTAGCACAAAACAAAACAACGAAACCTCAGTGCTATCAAACACAGAAAAAAGCACTTATGGGCTGATCCAAAAAGAAAAAAGGACCAACGATCTCTACTCACATAGACCCCTTGCAGCACGTCAGAATGTACCCCAATTTGGAGGGCAAAACAATGGGTTCCAATTCTCAGGAGATTGAAATTCTTTCGTTTTGTCCTCCAAATTGAGCTGCTTTGACGTCACGTGAAAGGGGTCTTACCAACCTTGATTAATATGTTTTTTTTTTTCCCCTTTCAGAACGAAGAACCCTATCTTCATGTTAGAACAAAACTTCCTCGTTATACCTGCAGCTGGTCGTTCATAGGTTTTATGGTAAGAATCAATGGAATAGTATATGCCTGACTGTTAAATGGCATGACACGGCATTGATGACATCCTTTGAACCAATTCAATCACAGCGCACGATATCGTTGTTTATCCAATGAAAATGCTTTTAGCATGTTACTGCCATTGACGGCTCAGTACGTCCGTACCGACCGAACCTTTGTTGTTTTGTTGTTGTTGTTGTTGTTATTGTTGTTGTTGTTGTTGTGGACTTTTTTTGTAATGGACATAAGCAACATTTATTTGTTGTACGTCGAACATGCAGGGAGTGACTCTTGCGACTCCAAACTAGTTTAAACATTTTAATAAGAAAAAGAACTCGAAGAGGTTCCTGGTGTTAGTGGTATCTACAATCTTGGATAAAAAGGGTTGAGAATTTTTGATCATATCAAAAAAATGGAATTTTCCTCATAAAATATTCTCTTAACTGAAGTCCCCCTTCAACCCCAGCACAATGTTGGTTCCATTGGCTAGCACAGTTTCTTCTCGACAGACCCAACATTGTTGTGGGGGAGGGGGGTCGTTGGAGAGGGATTTAGCTGTGTTTTACACAACATATCCTTACAAACTCAAAAATTCTCAACCATTTTGTCCAAGATTGTAGACGTAATAAGGGGAATGGTCAAATTTTGTTTATTTTATTTATTTTTTTGCCGTAATGCCAATCCCTTATTTGTTAACCCGTTGCTTACTATTGTTGTAATGTCGTGTCTACAGTTGATGCTTGTGGTTGCAGCGGTAATGGGCGTGGTCTTCTACAGGGTATCTGTCTATGCTTCCCTGGTGTCGTCAGATGACTATAATAGCAACATGGGTGCAGTCAGTATGGCCACGTCTGCTACAGCTGCCTTGATCAACTTGGTCATTATTGTTTGCTTGAACAAGGTACGACATACCATAACACTAAGATATCTGAATAATTTTCTTGGAGTAAAACATGCATTAACCAATCACATCACGTAAATAAGTCACATGGGTCCCGCGACACATATTGCAAAATCTTAGCACTATCCCTGTGTATTTTTCGGTCCAACTTTGCATAAAAAGAACGATTTCCGCTGCGTTAACCCAATCTTTGATTCATCTTTAATTCATTCATTGATTGGGGGGGGGGGGGGGGGGGCTAACGACCACCAAATACTGGAAGACCTAGGGGGTTTTGGGGCATTCTCCCATTGATTTATTTGGATTTTATTTATTTATTAATTATTTATTACGCCTGGTAAGATATTGATTTTATTGTGTTCTAGCTGTATGAGAGGTTGGCATTTATGTTCACAAACTGGGGTAAGTATTTTTTTAAATTATCAAGTAAATGTTGATGGAACTTTGAAGTTATTCAATACACCCTTTTCGAATATGGCGTCTATGACGTCAATCGAGGAGAACGAGAAAGTCCCGGATGTTATGAGTGATAATGATTGTGTTTTGATATCAGGGACATTCTAGTTGAAATCATTGGGTTTCGACATCCGGGACATTCTCGTTCTCCTCGTTTGACGTCATAGACGCCATATTCGAAAAGGGTCTATTCTTTAAGTAGTATAGACTCCTTGCAGCACGTCGGAATGCAGCTCAATTTGGAGGTTCAAAACAAAAGGTTCCAATTCTCAGGAGATTAAAATTCTTTTGTTTTGTCCTCCAAATTAAGCTGATCTGACGTCACGTGCATAAAATAACCCATGAGGCACTTTTATCTCCTACTACCAGATGAGTTGATTGCGTTCCCCGAAAGGAATTATGGGTCAGCTATTTTGGGTTAGCTTACTCTGAGCAACAGAATTCGAAAATGCATTGAGTATTACGATTTGATTATTTATTTATTTGTTTATTTATTTAGTATCAATATGTTTCACCAATATTAATCAATATTTTTGACCCGACCTGTAGAAATGCCAAGGACCCAAACACAGTACGAAGACAACTTCACCTTCAAAATGTACCTGTTCCAGTTTGTCAACTACTATTCGTCGCTGTTTTACATCGCATTTGGGAAACTAAAGTAAGTTTACAAATATAAAATTCCCTAGTTTTCATAATATCTAACGAAGATTTGTAGGTCTTCCTTCCTTCCTTCCTTCCTTCCTCCCTCCCTCCCTCCCTCCCTCCCTTCCTCCCTTCCTCCCTTCCTCCATTCCTTTCTTCCTCCTCTCCTGTTTTCCTTTCTGCTTGTCTGTCTTGCAATTATTTGTTCATTTATTTTCTAACGTTTTCCTTAGCCCTGGACCTCCAGGCAACTACAACCGTATCCTTGGCATCGGAGAAAAGGAACAAGGCTTCAGACAAGAAGAGGTCAGTTACATGACATCTCTTGTACTTTAGATTTTTGTGTTCTTCACACTTTTCTTCTTGATGCTCAAGCTTCTCTTGACGGAGCTCGCGTTCACCATGGTCAAACTCAGTGAATGAACATTGTCAAAAATAATCGCCGGTGAAATATATTATCCTTTATCTTTGAACTGCCGGTGGGCATTTGCTCCCCTCCTAGTCCACGTAGCGGCGCATTGGGAAGGATGACTGGGGACGGGGGAAGCCGCTCTAGCCCCTCACTCATTTGGGCTGCTATGCAGGCTTTCTCTTCTCCCAATATTTAGGAAATAGAAGAAACGAGTCGTAGCAACACTCTACCTCCCAACCCCACACCAAGTTTTAAGTAAAAACCAGTGCCTAAAGTTATAGATATTTAGATGATTGTTTTCTCGATAGATAAAGAAATAATACTCAATGAGGTGTGGTTATAGTGTTAAATGAAAAAAAAATTGAAATAAATTTCAAGACGTTTATTTGCATTTCATATTTCAGTGTAACCCCGCTGGCTGTCTGTTTGAGCTGTTGCTTCAGCTCGCCATTATCATGGTTGGTAAACAAGTTCTCAACAACCTTTTGGAAATAGTTCTACCGTAAGTTATTAAGTGTTTTGTCACTCGTGGAAATCAAGGATGACGTTACACTCGCCTCTCACCTCTGGGGTCTCGAGTTTAATGTATTACCTCTTTGACCATTTTTTCTTACAGGAAGTTGAAGAATTGGTGGAAATCTCGAAAAAACCTTGAACCGCCGGATCTTTCTGGCTACGCGCGATGGGAGCTGGATTATGACTTGTATGACTACCCGAAATACGGGCTGTTCTACGAGTACCTGGAGATGGGTATGAACACTGAATACATGTCTTATATCAGTCTTGTACGAGTGGGAAACGATGCGGCAAATTCGTAGCCTTCTGTATCTGCACCGTATAGACCCCTTGCAGCACGTCGGAATGCAGCTTAATTTGGAGGACAAAATATTAGGTTTCCAATTCTTAGGAGATGATTGAATTTTTTTTTTTTTGTTCTCCAAATTGAGCTGCTTTGACGTCACGGGCAAGGGGTTTATATTTCTGTGACCATAAAATAACAATGGAAAGCCATTTCAATGTCACTTACATGGGTTCTACTCTAAACCAATAAGAAATCGAGGAAATTTAAACTATCCAATCAGTCTTTCAACTGGAAGCGTTGCATGAATGCGCGCACATAAGAAAGTTGATCCTGTTAACAGTGTCATTGTTCACCCACGACCCCATTTTTTAATACTACTATGCTATGAATTTTCCAATAAGCTAATAGTGATCATGTTTATTTATCTCTAGTTATCCAGTTTGGGTTCATCACCATCTTCGTGACGGCATTTCCCCTCGGCCCACTCTTCGCGCTCATCAACAATCTGATTGAAATTCGACTGGACGCTTACAAGTTTATCTGTGTCTTTAGACGGCCAATGGCAGCCCGTGCACAAGACATAGGTCAGTTAAGCCTATAGTAAGATGTTCTTTTTTCCTTAAGCTAGAGCGGCGATAACTTTATCGGAGGCCTATAGAGGTTTTACACCATCACGTGCCAGCGGCAATGTTTACCTAAGATCAAGCGTCGAACTTCACATGAGCCGAACATAATGACAGAAGAAGATCGCCTTAAGGCGATGTTACTCGAGACATTTGCAACGACGATTTTTCGCGATACGCCGTTGCGCGAAAGGTTTATACCATGTAACATAAGTTGGCTGTAAGTTGGTTGTGACATAAGTTGGCTGTAACTCATCGCATCTGTTCTTGACGGCGATTTTTTAATATTTCGTCAACAGGTATTTGGTACGCTATATTGAACGGGGTTACCAAACTTTCCGTCGTGGTTAACGTGAGTATTACTGTTTAGTGAGAGTACATGCCGTATAACTGTAAAATGGTGTCCTTATGCCGTTACCGTGACGGCGATAGACCACTTGCACGTGACATCAAAGCAGCTCAATTTGGAGGACAAAACAAAAGAATTTCAACCTCCTGAGAATAGGAATCTATTGTTTTGTCCTCCAAATTGAGCTGCATTCCGACGTGCTGCAAGGTGTCTATTGGTTCAAAGAATGTCATCAATGTCGTTCCGTGCCGTGTCACAATCATATGATATCTCTGAAATGAGAAGTCCATATCGTGTAAAACAGTGCCATCGTATCATACCCTACATGTAGAAGTGATTTTCAAACTAAACCGTCAGAGTTGATAGGCACTTTACATTACACGGTAAGCTTCCTCGTATCTATGCCATCATTAAACGTTACTTTCTGCTCGTGCAGCTGAAGGACAAAATACACGCGGAAATGCACCATGTAACACACCCTTCATATTTACAATTGTCAGCTACAATTCTCCTCATGTAACAGGGTCTAACAAGGGAAATAACTGTCTGTCATTTCTAGGGTTTTGTCATAGCATTTGTATCAGAGTTTGTTCCCCGTTTATACTACCGCTACGGTCTCTACCAAGACGACTTGACTGGTTTCCTAGACAACAGCCTTTCGTGTTTTGCGATCTCCAACTTTACCGCAGAAGAACGACCAGAGACAGATTTAAGCAAAGGGAATTTTAACCAGGATAGCTGTGGACTTGGAGTACCGACTTGCAGGTAAGCATACTTAGTAGTCTTTGTAGTTATCCTTGGATTGCGTCTAAAATATGCAATATCTGCAATCTGTTGCAAAATAAAATGTGCCATCTACTATTTTGTGAGAGTGTTCCACCCCCCCCCCCCCCCACCCCACCCCATAGCGATGTTGCGTGACATGCATTTTACCAACGAACGCTTCATAGGCTAGAAAACGTTATAGATATATCATAGGCTAGAAAACTCATTAGGGACACGCAACATATTTGCAACATATATGACGGCGACGTCAACCATCGTGGTCTAGCTTCGATATAAGCATCTTTTGTTCACAATGCTTATATGGTATTGTTTGTACCCAAGCTAGACCACAATAGACCCCTTGCAGCACGTCGGAAGGCAGCTAAATTAGGAGGGCAAAACAAAAGAATTTTAATCTCCTGAGAATTGAAACCTAATTTTTTGCCCTCCAAATTGAGCTGCATTCCGACGTGCTGCAAGGGGTCTATTCAGGCATCCTGTTTTTCGAATTCAGAAAAGGCCCATACGCATAATGGATGACAAAGTATTTTGAACGATTGCCATTTGTTCTTGTATTTGTCTGTTAGATTCCGTGGATACTACGAGTCTCCTTTCCTGCAGATTGGTAATTTAAACATCACCAACCCTAATGCCTACACATCATCCAAGTCACACTGGCACATCGTGGCTGCCAAGCTCTTCTTTGTTATTGCATTCCTGGTAAGTTGTTCTCTAATACTATACCAATCACAGGTCTGTTTATACGTGACGTATTTGTTATTGGACCCATGTAATAATAGAACAATCATAGGGCTGTTTAGACGTGACGGTTTTGTCACACATCATAATAAACCAATCATAGGGCTGTTGACGTGACGTATTTCCAGGTATTTTGTGAATCACGTGTTATGTAATAGACCAATCATAAGTTCGTTTGGACCTTATGTAATTCCTTGTCCGTTGGGAGCAACTATAAATACCCCAGTTTCGAGTTCTCTTTTACGCTGTGTACGCTGTGTATCCAGCTCGAAGACTCGCCGCTCGGTAAATATTCATCGATAATCAGTTATCACATAATAATTGCTAATTATTCAGTAACAGCCCGTGGAAATTCAAGAGATCTGTGTGTAAAGAAGACAATAAAAATATTTTGAAATTTCACGAGTTTTATCTAAATTTCTGCATAATTTACGCACAATTGAGGCTAACACAGCGTAAAAGAGAACTTGAAACGGGAGTATTGCTTGATTTTTATATTTGTTTTCGTCCATTTTATTTTTCTCCTTTCCTCAGCACATCGTCTTTGCAGTGACCAGTCTCCTCGCATGGCTCATCCCAGACGTTCCAAAGAGGGTATCCAATCAAGTTAAACGAGAAAACTTCCTAGCCCGTGAGGCTTTGCGAACCCAGGAGCTGCCAACCAGCAACGTGGGGAGTCCATCTTTAGAAAGATAATGACCGGTAGAAAGGTAGTTTTGTGCAAATAGTAATAAGTAATCGAGTAATCATTTTATTAAGCTTTTTTTTCTTGTGCTTAGTAATTGAATAATCCAGTTTCGAGTTCTGTGTCGCTCAGGGTTAGCCGGCTCGTTTTTGTGTAGAATGGGCTTTTGTCACACGGCCATATTGGTTGAAACAATGGGTTTTAATTCACTTGGGTCCCTTTCCCTCGCTTTGATGATTTTAAAACGTTCCAAACAAAGGGTTTTGCTCTCATGGGAATAAACATGGCCGCCGTGTGATAAAAGCCCATATTTCAAAAAGGTTCGTATTGTCGAAGAGTCTACCCTTGAGTAAATGAGTTTTGTAATCAAAGAACACAGCAGTTTTGCTTAAATTCGAAACTGGTATATTGGCCATTAATATGCTTGCTTTTTCAATCTCGATGCTTGCTAAAATGCTAGTGGTTTGGTAACCGCGCCTTCACTTGAAAGTGAGGCTATACCTTATAAGTACATTCTCTGACATGCGCATTTTGACAACCCAGTCCGCACTCGCCTGAAGGACAAAGTTAGACTGAGCAACATGTCCAACCTCGACTTCGAACCATTATTGACTTACAAACATCAAGGCCAGGTTACTATTCAAGATGGCTCCTAGACTCACCCAGTCTCCCGCTCGGCCATTGCGCAGCCCTGCTTTCTCATTATTTCTTATTCGTTGATAAATCTAAGATTTTTATACATTTTGTTGAAACATAGTTTGGCCATTTTTTAAAGTTGCTGTAAGTAATTGTATATTGTATCTTGTATGTTGATAGAGTTCTGCACTTTCTACATCTACTGAGGATATTCGTCTTCTAGAGCAAAGATGCAAAATGTTTAGAACTCCCCCTCCGAAGTCAAAAGAGGAGTTTTCCGGTTATGTATTGTATTGTCTTGTATTGTCGTTCTATTGTTACTTGGACATGGATTTACAACCAGTTTACCCTCGTAGACAAAATTCCGCCATTTTTTTTTCAACTGTAACTAGCTTCACTTCGGTACTTGAACAAAGCTTTAACTAGAAATCAGTTTCTCTTTTGAATTTCGGTAAGGGATAGCTTTTGAGATGTCTGTTTATGAAAATAATATAAACGTTGTTCACGCTATATATTAAGGTATAATCACAAGCCGAAAACGGTGAAAATATTAAGTGATAATCAACAGTTAAGATGTTCTATAAAAAAGTATGTAACGATCGCTGATTATTGGAAAATAAATTTGAAATGCTTTGTAAAAAATGCTGTTTTTTTCCTACCAGTCGCCACACCCCATCAAAAAGTAGAAAAAAATACTTTGCATGCGATAGATGTTTTTGTAATTCTTGTCGAAGACCGGTCATTATTTCTCCAGGAATTAGCAAGATTAGCAAGTTCCAACCACTAGTGAGGGCCTTATGATTCGTTTGTTTATACGATAGACCCCAGCTGAGTTGACCTCCAGAACAAACTCAAGGTCAGCAAATCAGAATTGAGGATTCGACATCGTATTTTGCCCTAGCATTTCCCATTATCCTGCCAAGAGAATTTATGAAATACGAGTTCTTCGTTCTTTAAATTAATCGTAAACACTAGTTGAACTCACGGCAGAATTTTATTTCAATTAACAAGAAGAGTTTACATTGTATACTCGAAAATACTCGAAAAATGCTAACCAACAATAGTGACCCATAATTCCTTTCGGGAATGCATTAACTATGGCATTCATGATAGGTACACAAGGACACAGCCGAGTGCAAATTTTGCTGGACACTGAATTAGAAAGCATTTTAGGGATATATACGATCCATTCGGTTAGTAAAATTGCGTTTTTTTGGGGGTTTTTTTTCCACGCTGAACACAAAACAAAACAAAAACTGCAAAGAAAAAAAACCTGCACTCTATAAATTGTACTTTAAAAATAAAAGGGATGATAACTAGCGGTAAGCTAGTGTGAGCTGCGTCGGTTTTTCTAATGAAACAGTATGGATAAAAAGTTAAATTTTACACCGTAAAAAATAAGAGAGATCACTTACTGACGTTTCGGACGCTAGTCCTTCGTCGGAGTAAAAGGTCGACGACGGACTAGTGTCCGAAACGTCAGTAAGTGATCTCTCTTATTTTTTACGGTGTAAAATTTAACTTTTTATCCATACTGTTTAAAAATAAAAGTTACGTTTATTAATCAATTACCAAACTACACTAAGACAATGACTGAATAGACCATTAAATGCATAGCTGTAGCCAGAACCACTTTTCCCCAGACCACTGCCCAAATGGTGGCTAAGGCCCTGAAATGCTTGATGCATGTCGTTCTTCCCAAAATTGCGAAATAAAAAGTTGGAAAGTTATTAGTTAAAGCTAATAACTGCTGATGTATAGACAATCGGCTATGGAATTTTTATGGAGCTACTGATACTTATTCTGGTACAAGCTTGTCTTGAAAGTTAAACCTAATTAATTATAAAACAGTCACTGCTGATTTCCTTGCCAAGTAAGGCGAATGCCTTCTCCTGTCGGAGCTGTGTTTACACCAACGCCTTCATTTCCCGTAAAGCTTTTTAAGTGCAATCCAGAGTTTTTGATGAGCCACATTAACGTAAGTGTTATAATGACTTCTATCACCCCAGCAGTGGTTACATTCACTATATGGCCATGTCCTACGACAACTACTATAAGGAGGATCAGGAAAAACGCGATAACCGAAGCAATCAAGTGAGTTGCGACCAAACACTTGCCTTCCGTTATAACTTTCTTAACAACCACATCTTTCTCATAAAGATACAGAGCGTACATTATGGAAAACCCAAACAGGCATTCGATCAAAAAGATGGGAGTCGCCCAGTAAGGCTCTGAGATGATTCCACACAGCACCCACAAAAAATGGTGAATAGATATGAACAGGCCAGGAAAGAGAAGCCAAAAACCTAAGCTATACCACCAGTCGATTGGGTGGTCGATTGTTTGTGCTGGTTTAAAAGGGAAGCACCCTAATACAAAGATAAGTAGAACGATAATATATGTAATAACATATGGAATAGCAACAATTTTATACATACTTATGTGAAATATAAAAGACAATGAAAAAATTAGAAAAGTTATCACAAAGGTGACTATTGTCATTTTGAGTACTGTTCCAGCAAATATTCTCTTACATTTGTCGTCGTTTTCCATGCTTTTTTTCATGCTTTCTTTCAACCAGCTGTATAAGTAGACCCAAATAACAATACTGGTTAATAGGGACGCGGTTAAAACCAGCCAGCAATAGTCCCATATGACTACTTTAGGTCCACTCTCCTCTGTGGGGTACTTTATTGGTTGGTCCTTATCTTCCTCATGTCCTTCCACGACACAAGCAACAGTGTTTATTCGAGGATCAGATATTTTGGAGTTGACGGTGATGTCCTCGAGCTGAAAAAAAAGTGCACTAATCATGAGGCGTTGTTTCTATACAATCAACCGCATGCTTCAAAAAGGATAAGATTAAGAGCAGGGGCGGATCAAGGATTTTTAGAAGTAGGACGTTCACAAACTCAAGCATGCACCAATAACGCAAAGGGTGCATAGCCCCTACACCCCCCCCCCCCCCCCCAAACTAGATCCGCCCCTGAAACGTTCATCAGATTATGTTTCCACTTCGATTCTCCATGTGGGATGAGCGAAGACATCGAAAATTACGTAACATCATAATCTACGCATGCTCATTGTAGGATGCCTGTTAATGTCAGTATTTTTATCGGCCCTCTCGTACTTTATAGTTAGTACCTTAAATCAATCAACACTTGAACAAGTTTACCCTAACAATAGGCAATCTTTGATACGACGGAAAAGAATGTTTTGTTTGTGGTTTTTCCGCCGAGAAACAGTGTTGCGTTATGCATGTCATGTCACACTATACTCCTCAGCATGGTACTGAGACATTTTTGTTTTTCGATTGTTTTGTCTTATGGGTGTATTTCATTTATAAATATTCATTCACTCGCCAAAATAAGCCGAGTTGTTCTACAATCCATTAATGAATGGCAATAGTTACAACACAATGTACTATTTTTACCCACCCCACCCCCTATATTTTTAGTAAGTGCAGTTTTGTTTCCCACCCCACTCCATTCTAAAAATAAATATTTTTCGAACGAGTCCATGTTATCTGAGTCCATGTTTGAGTCATTGCCGTCTGGGTGCCAGTTGGAGACCAAATAAGCTTATATAAACAAAAGGCGTCATTCCAAACTTACCGTAGAAACGATATACCTCCACATCTTAGCTTCCCTTTCGTTGTCATTGGCGTAAGGACTGTTCTCACATAAAGGTAGTACAGTGAAGGTTAACTCTGTTTCCCTTCTCTGGGGGAATATCGTAGCCAGAGAAAATACTGACATTGCAAACAAACTGATGTGTTGAACAGACACATAAGTACATGCTTTACTCCAGGTCAACTTCATAGTTTTATCATCGATCCTCTTGGTTCCACTCTGATAGTCCGTTAGAAACTGTATCGTTACTCGGATGTACAGAGCAGGCAGATCAATCGAAGGATACAAGGCTCTGGATATGTTGTAGTAGTTATCCGTCATTCTAGAACCATTGATCGGTGGCCTCTTCGAACCGAGCATCTGCACGACTTCGTCGAGATACGTGAAACATTTTGCTTTATTCAGCTGACACTTGATAGGTTCGATCATAACACAAGATAAAAGAAATCCTACGAGTAGAAAATCTACCGTTTTCAACATCATGGCGATTCTTTTATCGACTTCAAACACTTTGAAATATTTCTAAGAAAATGCGGAAGTATACATTCTCGTACCCAGAGCTCCTCGGTTTTGTCCTGTTCACCTCCCCCCACAGTTGTTTGACCTGCATTGTAGATATTATTCAGTAGCAGCGCATGGACGAGTTTAAAGCCGTAGATATATTACAAGGCCTTCCAGCTCCATGTAGAGTGGGATTTTTTCCCCCATATATTTTTCTTTAAAAAAGTTCATCGAATTTCAAAATCAATGAGGGTTTATCAGGTCTTGTGTGACATTATAAATTTTTCCAACAAAAAAAGAAAATATGTTTGAAAAGAGCATACTAAAATGAGTAAAATTGGAAAGTTTGAAGTGGTTTTATTGAGTAGCGCCCAAGATATGGCTTGCCTCCCAACATATTTTCCCATACGTTTCTTTGTAAAAGCAGCCAACTTCGGTCGCTACTCAATAAAACCACTTCAAACTTTTGACCCTTTGATTCCCCTTGACGGGACACTGACGGGACACAGAAAACAAAACAAAAAACTACACTGTGAATTGTACTTTAAAAATAAAAGTTACGTTTATTAATCAATTACCAAACTACACTAAGACAATGACTGAATACACGATAAAATGCATAGCTGTAGCCACCAGTACGGTTAGCTGGTTTTTACCGTTAGAACCACAGACTTTTCTCCTTGTAAGAAATATTCATTACCAGAGAAATTCGGACCACTTTTCTTAAAACCAGACCACTGCCAAAATGGTGGCTACGGCCCTGAAATGGCATGATGCATGTTGGTTCCTCCCAACCAACAAACACATCATTTCGGTCCGAAATAAAAAGTTGGAAATTAAAGTTATTACTTACAGCTAATAATTACTGTTGTCTAGGGAATTTCTATGGGTCTGCTGTTGCTTATTTTTGTACAAACTTGTCTTGAAAGTCCGAGCCTAATAAATTTGAAAACGAGCTCTTTGATTGAATCACGACTGATTTGTTTGGGTAAGCTGACTCAATTCTGTTGCATTGTCTGCGTTTGAACTTTCATTTTTTTTCTTTTTTTTCTTTAAGCTTTTCAAGTGCAATCCTGAGTTTTTGATGAGCCACATTAACGTAAGTGTTATAATGACTTCTATCACCCCAGCAGTGGTTACATTCACTATATGGCCATGTCCTACGAAAACTACTATAAGGAGAATCAGGAAAAACGCGAAAACCGAAAAAAACAAATGAAATTTGACCAAATACTTGCCTTCCGTTATAGTTTTGTTAACAACCACATCTCTCTCATAAAGATACAGAGCGTACATTATGGAAAACCCAAACAGACATTCGATCAAAAAGATGGGAGTCGCCCAGTAAGGCTCTGAGATGATTCCACACAGCACCCACAAAAAATGGTGAATAGACATGAACAAACAAGGAAAGAGAAGCCAAAAACCTAATTTATAACATTTACAGCATTTACAGCACCTGGCGGGTGGGTCGTTTGTTTCTGATGGTTTAAAATCTAAAAAGCACCTTAAAAACCCTAATACAAGGAATAAAGAAAATACAACAACAATATATGTAATAACATATGGAATAACATAAATGTTATACTTACTTATGTAAATTATAAAAGACAATGAAAAAATTAGAGAATTTATCACAAAGGTGACTATTGTCATTTTGAATACTGTTCCAGCAAATATTTTCAACATATTCGTTTCCACCTGTCCTTCTTCCTCAATGTCTTCTGTTTTCATGCTTTCGTTCAACCAGTTGTATAAGTAGACCCAAATAACAATACTGGTTAATAGGGACGCGGTTAAAACCAGCCAGCAATAGTCCCATATGACTACTTTAGGTCCACTCTCCTCTGTGGGGTACCTTATTGGTTGGTCCTTATCTTCCTCATGTCCTTCCACGACACAAGCAACAGTGTTTATTCGAGGATCAGATATTTTGGAGTTGACGGTGATGTCCTCGAGCTGAAAAAAAAGTGCACTAATCATGAGGCGTTGATTCTATACAATCAACAGCATGCTTCAAAAAGGATGGCGGATCAAGGATTTTTAGAAGTAGGGTGCACCAGTTATGATCAGGACGTTTACAAACTCAAGCATGCACCAATAACGCAAAGGGTGCTTAGCCTCTACACACCCCCCCCCCCCCCCCCCCCAAACTAGATCTGCCCCTGAAACGTTCATGAGATTATGTTTCCACCTCGATTCTCCATGTGGGATGAGCAAAGACATTGAAAATTACGTAACATCATAATCTACGCATGCTCATTGTAGGATGCCTGTTAATGTCAGTATTTTTATCTGCCCTCTCGTACTTTATAGTAAGTACCTTAAGTCAATCAACACTTGAACAAGTTTACCCTAACAATAGGCAATCTTTGATACGACGGAAAAGAATGTTTTGTTTGTGGTTTTTCCGCCGAGAAACAGTGTTGCGTTATGCATGTCATGTCACACTATACTCCTCAGCATGGTACTGAGACATTTTTGTTTTTCGATTGTTTTGTCTTATGGGTGTATTTCATTTATAAATATTCATTCACTCGCCAAAATAAGCCGAGTTGTTCTACAATCCATTAATGAATGGCAATAGTTACAACACAATGTACTATTTTTACCCACCCCACCCCCTATATTTTTAGTAAGTGCAGTTTTGTTTCCCACCCCACTCCATTCTAAAAATAAATATTTTTCGAACGAGTCCATGTTATCTGAGTCCATGTTTTAGTCATTGCCGTCTGGGTGCCAGTTGGAGACCAAATAAGCTTATATAAACAAAAGGCGTCATTCCAAACTTACCGTAGAAACGATATACCTCCACATCTTAGCTTCCCTTTCGTTGTCATTGGCGTAAGGACTGTCCTCACATAAAGGTAGTACAGTGAAGGTTAACTCTGTTTGCCTTCTCTGGGGGAATATCGTAGCCAGAGAAAATACTGACATTGCAAACAAACTGATGTGTTGAACAGACACATAAGTACATGCTTTACTCCAGGTCAACTTCATAGTTTTATCATCGATCATCTTGGTTCCATTCTGATAGTCCGTTAGAAACTGTATCATTACTCGGATGTACAGAGCAGGCAGATCAATCGAAGGATACAAGGCTCTGGATATGTTGTAGTAGTTATCCGTCATTCTAGAACCATTGATCGGTGGCCTCTTCGAACCGAGCATCTGCACGATTTCGTCGAGATACGTGAAACATTTTGCTTTATTCAGCTGACACTTGATAGGTTCGATCATAACACAAGATAAAAGAAATCCTACGAGTAGAAAATCTACCGTTTTCAACATCATGGCGATTGTTTTATCGACTTCAAACACTTTGAAATATTTCTAAGAAAATGCGGAAGTATACATTCTCGTACCCAGAGCTCCTCGGTTTTGTCCCGTTCACCTCCCCCCACAGTTGTTTGATCTGCATTGTAGATATTATTCAGTAGTAGCGCATGGACGAGTTTAAAGCCATAGATATATTACAAGGCCGTCCAACACCATGTAGAGTGGTATTTTTTCCCCAATTGTTTTTCTTTAAAAAAGTTATTCGAATTTCAAAATCAATCCCTTTCCTATAAAGAATTGGTCGCATCTGAGCCATTGTGCTACGTCTTTTGAAAAATATGGTATATTTATAGACTTATATGCTTATTGTATTGAAAATAATTATGCAAGGTCATGGCGTTGTTTTGTTAGCTAACATGTGGTGATATTTTGGCACAGAACTTGTTCTGGAAACTGACATGCTTGCTAAGAGAATCAGAAGGTTTTTCATTCATCATCTTGAAGCACAGGTGGCGTAGCGGTGAATCAGATCTACAAGAGTGCTCGACTCTCAACAAGGCGACCCGAGTGCGAGTCCTGCCGGGTTCGGTGTTGTATGCATATGAGTAGAGTTTTTAGTTGGTTCTCTCCTGTGAGCTTCGAGGGTTTTCCTCCGGGTTCTCTGATTTTCCTCCCTCCAAAAAAATTAATTTCTAAATTCCAATTTGATCATGGAACGAGGGTCACAGGTTTGTTAGCCACAAACAACTAAAATAACCAGTCGATCTGAAATGGGGACATAGAATTCGAAATAATGTTAAGTACTGCAAAACTGAGGTGTCATGAAGCCTGCAAAAATCCACTTACAAAAACTTATATCTGAGATAAATCTAGATTTTCAGGAGAGGTTATTGATATCTTGTATAGAATTAGTTTGATATTCATGATTTAGTGGGAAAATGAAATAATGAATTAACCGTTTCTGGAGTCTTCTGGCTGCTAAGGATGACACCTCAGTTTTGCAAATTTTCTCGATTCTGATTGGCTCATATTTTTTCTCTGAAAAGATGGAAGATGCGGGAAAAGTTGGCTCTCACCTCACCCTTGCATTTACTTGCTTCAACATGAAACAAGCAATATCAAGTGCTGAATTATTCTATCCAAAAGTCCAAAACTACTAATATTTTACATTGAAGTATCATTCATTTATTTTATTTTACTGACGAGCTTGCATAACAGTTTTTCTTTACGTATAAAGCACTGTTTTCTTGCCTTCATCCAGCTTATCCTGTGTATAAAATTTCAAAAGACAAATCTTAATATTCAGTGTGAACGTGATGTAAACATGGTCTTCAAGAAAAATTAGAAGGAAATTAGAACGTTTCCCACAACTTTGTTTAACATACTAATAAATCTAGAGGAAAAGCTCGAGGAGGTTAGGGATTTAGGGATGGCCATTGTCTACTTTTTGGCCCAGCTAGTGTCTTCCCTGATCGATGTCTTCGGGCTAGAACAATTTTCCTTAATCCGTACACCCAAGGGCACCCAAGGGCAGAATAGTTCAGGTTCGAAGTCCACACGACGCGTTAGCTCTGCGTATTTCTCTGGGTATTGTGGAATATATTCAACATCAACAAAATCTTCCAAAAACCTTCAGGTTTTTAAAACATTATTTGATTTTTTTTTTTTATTATTTTTTATTTATTTATTTATTTATTTATTTATTTATTTATTTATTTGTTTATTTATTTATTTATTTGTTTATTTTTTGTAATTTTGTTCTAGTTTTTGATGTCTTGTTTACTTTCATATCTGTATGCGGGACTCCTCTTCCTCGGACTCCTCTTCCTCAGGTTCCTCTTCCTCATGTGCCTCTCCGCCGTCACTTTCTTCGTCTGTTTGTCGTCCACTCCCTATTTGGATGGAAATATTTCAATGATATTCCAGCTGGTTACGATATCTCGGCATACACTTTAGCTATGATGGTTTGTCAGTTTAATCAAGATCATATTTCTGGAAGATGAATGCGAAAACTTTTTAGTACAAATTCCAAAATTATCAGGGAGTGGGTAAGCCATTCCCCCGAACCCCCAAGATTAGTGCCCTCTCCTCCCCCTCCCTTTTCAAAACTCTGCTCCAAAATCCTTGATTAACTAAGAATTAACTAAGAATTTTCATACGACGAAGCTCGCACGCAGTTTTTACATAAAAATATACAAATAATATTTTCAAATAAATAACGACTGTTTTAATCATAAACATGTTTCGGCATTTCATCAGCCATCTTCAGTACGAGTGTCGGTAAATAATTCTGTAGGTATATAATAGACACGCGTGTGAAACGTCTGCGCATGAGTTGGAACTGAGTAGTGGCAGAATCTGGTCATCCAGGTCAAGAACCAGAATCTGGTCCATCAGGACCAGGTTAGGGGGTTGAGTACAGGACTAACATCCCTATCTCGTAAAAAAAAAAAAACATTTATGTTACCGAAACAGCAGCAAAGGAGAAGGATACAACTGTGTGTACTGGGCTTCCAGAGTTATCGCGAGATACTCATATGATTAGTAGTAGTGAAAGCCGATAGGAAGCTACTGCATGACAGGAGTGGCAGAATCTAAATTTTCGAACCAATCACTGGAGCATGCCAACCTACACAATAAGTGCTCACGAACTCGAGTTGAAAGGTGTCGGGACGTTTCACCAACATAACAAGCATTATATTACAGCTTGCACAACTAAACTTATGCATACAGATAATACATTTATTGGCTTCCAGGTGATTTAGAATCTAGGCGCGCAATGCATTGTTTGTCACAGCGAAAATTTCCAAGTATTTTCTATTATCTCTTGTCAAAATGAAATATTTTCCACCAACGACGACGAAATATGCTTTTTCTAAAAGGTATTTGGCGAATCTTTGCACGGATGAGTTTTATTTTCTTTATTTTTGAGTAAAAGCTGTTGTAAATCGAGCCGAAAACCTTGAACTAGGAAACATTGAGCTATGAACAAAATGTCCTCTGATTGGCTAATTCCTTCAGCCTGAGAGAAGCGAGATCACCTGGTTAATATTCATGGTCAATCAGAGGCAACATAGTGAGTAAAAACATTTATTATATATCCTAGTCAAACTCGTTTTCTTATTGGTCGAGAGTACATCACGTGGAGGGAAATAAATCTCAATAACTCCCGCGCGGGTAATAAATGCACGTGATCAAAGCGTGAGAGGGGAATAAATCCACGTGATCAGGTCAAAGTCCATCGAAAGTTCGTGTTTTGTAAATAAAAAATGTTCAAAATGGAGAGAAAATTTTTCTTCGTTTGACTAGAGTATATAATAAACCAGTCATTAAGTGCTAAATAACAATATCTACCTTTACATCCGTAAAGAAGGTTGGCTTGCTTGATGTCCAGTGGACTCAAATATTTCGCGTACCCAATCTGCACTTCGGATCCATCACTGTTCACCCTTGTCGGGATCACTGTTGGGTACTTTGGGTCTTTGGCAAGGAAGTAACGACTATAGTGCATTACGGATGCATAGTCGTAGGGAATGTTTTTAGAATTGATATTTTGTACATGCTTTAGAAAGCTACGAACGGTTTCTGAAATCAAAGTATTTTGATGTTAACTGTGCGAAAAAACTGCCGAAATGCAAATTTCAAAAGGGAGATCATGAAACAAGTAGCATCGAACCACTCTTGAGGAGGGTCATAAGAAAGATCTTTTCTTTTGGCTTTCTGGGGGGGATGGAGTATAGTTAATCTTTATGATGACTCAACAAAAATTCTCCGTCCCCTCCCACCCGGATGACAAATAAGGACCGGTCCTTATTGTTCCTTATTGGTTTACTCCTTAAAGGGGCACTTGGATGAAAACGCCCCATATTTTGAAAGTCCCAATAGTTCAAGTATTTAAGAATAATATGACTCAATCATGATTATGAAAACCAGATTGGCAAAAATTTTAGCCTGGGAGCCACTTGCAGTTGAGAAATTTTGGTTTAAAAACTAAAAGAACAATAGGGTTGAGTAAATGACGTCATTTACTCACAATTTAAATGCTGGAAAAAATATATAATTTTTATCCACAAATTTTGACTGTGAAGAAAATATGTTGCTTGGCTACTATTGGGGCTGTATAGATATGTTTAACCAAGTTTCAAGGAATTTCCAATTTCCATCGATTTTCATCCAAGTGCCCCTTTAATAATATCATATACTGAAAATTCACCGTTGCAATTCAAAATATTAGTCCAGTTGATCCTGACATAGTTATCCCTGTCTGGTCTGGACTGCTCGTGGTAAAATCCAATAACGTGTCCTAGTTCATGGACCATACTCCCATTCGTACAACCAAGGCCAGTTCTGCTGATAGTGACGTTGAGACCCTGCCCTGGTATGTAGCCAACAGTTGCCGAGCAGCTAAAAAATAGATAGTTCATTTAAAAAAACCTACAACAGAGTTTTCGGCCTAATCGGGGTCATCATTGGGGTACTCGGCTACGCCTCGTGAGTACATACCGTGCATAACATTTTGATCAACTTTTGACGTCATATCTTGGTAAATAAGAGGACTTATTATATATCTTAGTCAAACTCGTTTTCTTATTGGTCGAGAGTACATCACGTGGAGGGAAATGAATCTCAATAACTCCCGCTCGGGTAATAAATGCACGTGATCAAAGCGTGAGAGGGGAATAAATCCAAAAATGTTCAAAATGGAGAGAATTTTTTTCTTCGTTTGACTAGAGTATATAATAAAACACTTAATGACTGATCCCTCGGGAAATCAGTTAGTTTCGTTTCCCTCGAATCTCAATGTTTCCCTCGGCCGGAGTCTCGGGAAACATTGAGATTCTCGGGAAACAAAACTAACTGTTTCCCTCGGGACCAGTCATTAAGTGCTAAATACCACTCTAATCCATCGGAAATTAGTTAAGTCGACCAATCAGCGCGCGCTTACTATCCAAACTATATAAGAATCAATATCATAGTACATGCATACAAAACATCCAAAACCTTTCCTTAAAAAATCTAGATTGATCTCAGATATAAAGTTCTATGAGTCAATTTTCGCAGGCTTAGTAGATCTTTTTAGCTTCGTATGCAAATTGCCCATTTCACATACTGTTTCATACTTACTATTTTCCATAGACGAAATTTATATAACCCGTTTCATTGGTTCTCCTCTTAAACCTGATACAGGTTTTGCTTTGGACGTGTTCCATGGCTTTTCTGATGACCTGCTTTGCTGTCGTGTTGACTGTGAACGGCAATTGACATTTTAGACTCTATTACTGTCTATTGCTGTGCTGTGCTGTGCTGTGCTGTGCATTTTTTACTCTCGCGGCCACTACTGGGGAAATGTTTTCATACTCTTCTATTGGCCACAACCAAGTAACCTATTCGCATCCTTATAACAGACACTACCGAGTAAACGTGTTCCCATCTTCTCTCGGCCACAAGCGAGGAATTACTTAGATAAATCTATGCTCTTTTTCACTAACGAGTAAATTGAAACTTGTTTGTATTCTTCTCTCGGCCACAACCAAGGAACTTAGCTAAATCTTCACTCAAACGAAACTCTAGAAACGAGCAAAAAAACAATAAAGACTTTTATTTCATGTCTTCACGGTGCAGCACTACAAGGAATTACCTACATGCTTAACCATCATGGAGTTGTGCCATTCTCGTTTTGCAGGAAGGGAGCTCTGAAAAACTGCTGTACTTTGTAAATGGGGAACCGATCCACAGCGACCGAGAGCTTCACCGGTTATACAACTGTGCATGTGTTGTGCCTATTTATATATATATGTTGTTACGCACAGTTGCACATTAAATACCAACCTAGTGTGTTATCAAACTGCCAAGGGATGATCCCATTAGGCCACAGCCAACTCTTATCCTTAGCCATTCCTCTTCTTGCTGCATTGTTTTTACCGAATAAATATTCTTTTTGTTCGTCTGTCAGAATCATATCTGGTGTACCTAAGATAAACGAATGGAAAGCACAAGTATATAACGCATTTGCTTCGCACAACATAAAACCTACATCATTATTAGTAAGAAATTGCACTCCCGCTACGCGGTCGTACAACTTTGTAATCACTCATTTGATTTCAGACCAAATTGCACTCCACTCAGTTCAATTACCATTATCTATTAATAATTGCTAACAAATACTTATTCCACGACAAACTCCGAAGCGAAGTATCAGTATCTCCTATATAGAGGATGAGTGCATGGGGTAGGGAGTTGCTGTTTCATGTTTGACTTCAAAAACCCGGTCAACTTTTGGTCAAGATCCGCCCCTGCGGATAATTACAAAATCTCTTTCACGTTCATGCAAAACTCAAAAGCTGCTTTAACGTGCATGTAAAGAGATTTTGAACCTTAGATCGCGTTTCAAATATATCAGCCATTCACGCTTCACGTAAGAAGTATGTGGGACCCTTAAGTATTAACATCAACATTTACCTTCATTGTCTGCTACATCATTGTCGGCCTTATTATGGTGGTTAGATGCAAGATCAGTTGAATCTTTCTTTAACTGTTGTCTTTCGTGCTTTTGTTGAATATTTTGGATGATATCTCTAGAATGATACACCCCTAGAAACAAAGACGACGAGAACAATATACAATGAAAGTCAGTGTACTTTACTCTTGCATAATATTTTTTAACCTGCTTGATCATTAATATTTAAACTTCACATGTTGATCTTGAAACTCGGGGAGAAAATTGAAAAAACGGTGTCGTCGACCGGCTCCGCGACTACGCGACTAGCCCCAACGGGAGTATGGGTAAAAATCACTGAAGCGGTTGAAGACAAACGTTGAAAGGGTTGCTGCTTGTGTTATCTTATTAGTAAGCAAAAACAACTACTATTTCTACCCATGTCACCGGTCAGTGACAACGTTTTTTCAAATGACTATACAGTCAATGTCATTAATGTTGTCTACGAAAAAAGACATTTAGACCAAAAGAAATTATTATTATTATTATTATTATTATTATTATTATTATTATTATAATCAGTTGTGAATTACCTATTCGTAGTGAGATTTACAATTTTAAATGTCAAAAAAAAAAAAAAAATAGGAATAAATTTCTTTCATATTAAAATTTGCATTTCCTCGTGAGAATAGGATTCTGGTATACAATAGTGGTATAAAGACGCAATAAGGGTTCAAGTGAAGAATTTAGAATGCAAGGCAAATTATTTCAACATACCTGCATGCACGGCAAGTGTCATCAATAGACAGACAACAACTGAATACATGGTTACCTACATGAGAAAAGAAAAATGACTAGACCCACATGTGGATGTATCCAGCTGTACGAAAAACTAAGCGCGAAAAGGATTGTTGTTGTAATTCAAGCGGCCCTCACCCGAGTCTTAAAAGTCATTTATTATATATCCTAGTCAAACTCGTTTTCTTATTGGTCGAGAGTACATCACGTGGAGGGAAATAAATCTCAATAACTCCCGCGCGGGTAATAAATGCACGTGATCAAAGCGTGAGAGGGGAATAAATCCACGTGATCAGGTCAAAGTCCATCGAAAGTTCGTGTTTTGTAAATAAAAAATGTTCAAAATGGAGAGAAAATTTTTCTTCGTTTGACTAGAGTATATAATAAAACACTTAATGACTGATCCTTCGGGAAATCAGTTAGTTTCGTTTCCCTCGAATCTCAATGTTTCCCTCGGCCGGAGCCTCGGGAAACATTGAGATTATCGGGAAACAAAACTAACTGTTTCCCTCGGGACCAGTCATTAAGTGCTAAATATCTCACAGAATTTGAGGAGATGGATCGCAAAGATTTACTTTAGTTTTTTAAACAACACGTATACTTCAACTTTTTTTCTCTAAATTCTTTGAAACACGTGTTTTTGTATTGAAAAGAGACTTGGAGCAAGGGTCGCTTGGCTAAGCATCGAAGCGCGCTGTGATTGGACGGTTCGTGCGTGCTCCGGACACTGGATAGTTGTAATTAACGTTTTTGCTCTAACGAACAATTTCGACATTTTCGAAATCTCGTGCTGTTGGAACAAAAGATGTACAAGTTCTTTTGTGATTTTGTTGTTTAGAAATAATAATAGTTTTGGTAATGATAATTAGGCTGGCAAATTTATGATTAATTATCACGGCATTACCAATACTACTATTATTTCTAAACAAAAAAATCCCAAAAGAATTCGTACATTTTTTGTTCCAACAGCACGAGATTTCGAAAATGTTCGTTATAGCAAAAAGTTATAGTTTAATGAGACTGAAGAATCGCGAGTAAATTTTTACGTGATTCAATGTCGTATCTTGTGGTGTGCTGCTCTTCATGTACAAGTCAAACCTACTTCAAAGCTGAAGTGTATGCCCTTATCATAAGTGTTTTTGGTTTCTGTTGATGACTGAAAGCTCTTTGACCAGCAGTTCTAAAGA
Source organism: Anthopleura sola (assembly GCA_023349425.1). NCBI lineage: Eukaryota > Metazoa > Cnidaria > Anthozoa > Actiniaria > Actiniidae > Anthopleura > Anthopleura sola. Next base: position 2,628,442 of record JALHLI010000017.1, on the reverse strand, counting down.
TTAAGCTTTTTTCATGTTTGCGAAGAAATAAGTTGTTTGATAAATAAGGGATTGATGCGATAAGAAAAGTTATAGTAGTGATAACGAGGCTTGCAACATTTAGAAAGGAACTGGTTTCAATTCAATCTCTGGTTTGGTTCAGTTTTGAAGTCCTGTCCACAAGTATACGCTTGCATTAGGTTATATTTCTAGCCCTGTAGTGTAACCGCAGCAATAAATAACGCGTTGTGTTGTGATTGGCATGGATGAATTACTGATAGATAAGCAAGAGGAAGCCATTTCAATGTTATGGTATGTTGTAGCGTACAAGAGCTGTAAGTCAGTACGTTTTTCAGTCATATACGATAACCATTCTTATGGGAAGCCGTTTCATTGTTACGGCATATCGTAGCGTGTGCGTGCTGTAAGTCAGTACTGTACGTTCCCCAGCTGACTCATGCATACGATAACCATTCTTATAGCAAGCCATTACAATGTTACGGCAAATCGTACCGTGTGCGTGCTTTAAGTCAGTACTGTACGTTTCCCACTCACATACGATAGCCATTCTTATGGGAAGCCATTTCATTGTTACGGCATATCGGCGTAGCGTGTGCGTGCTGTAAGTCAGTACTGTACGTTTCCCACTCATACGATAACCATTCTCAGTTATGAAAAGTCATTTCAATGTTACGTCACTCATACGATAACTATTCTATTGAACTGATCATGGGCTTAGCCTAATAGATAATTCTAACTCACCTCGCTTGTACTGTAAACGCTCAACAGGTACGTACTATGAAAATCCTTCTTGCTATGATCAACGTTAGTGTGTGGTTCTTCACCCGAATCTAAAGCCCTTACGACAACCGTTTGAAAAACAAAGTACTTGAATAATGTAAAAAATACTGTTATGCAAAAGCCAATCGGAAAACAACATGATCATGATGTCGTGGCATCCACGTAGGACTAAAAAGAACAAGTTGCTCTCGGCAAATATTTAACAAAACCAAAAAGAAAACAGCATCGAACCCTGAAACAACCTCTGGGCTGATCTAAGTCAGGGCATGGCTAACTCACAGATCAAACCCTGAAACAACCTCTGGGCTGATCTAAGTCAGGGCATGGCTAACTCACAGATTGAACCCTGAAACAACCTCTGGGCTGATCTAAGTCAGGGCATGGCTAACTCACAGATCAAACCCTGAAACAACCTCTGGGCTGATCTAAGTCAGGGCATGGCTAACTCACAGATTGAACCCTGAAACAACCTCTGGGCTGATCTAAGTCAGGGCATGGCTAACTCACAGATTGAACCCTGAAACAACCTCTGGGCTGATCTAAGTCAGGGCATGGCTAACTCACAGATTGAACCCTGAAATAACCTCTGGGCTGATCTAAGTCAGGGCATGACGAACTCACAGAATGAACCCTGAAACAACCTCTGGGCTGATCTAAGTCAGGGCATGACTAATTCAACCAGATGCAAATCCCCCGTTCACTGACAGACTTTTATCAATAAAGGTTTTTTTTCCTCCAGGTTCTCTGGTTTCTCCTCCTGTAACAATAAACATGTGAGTTGAGTTCTATGCCATGAAAAAATGGAAACCAGTAATCATTTACTGAACTTAATTTATAGCGGCCCACATGATAAAAAAAGTGATTTATTCAATTTTACTGTATATAGTTTACTTCAGGGAGGAAGAAGAGCTCTGTGAACGAGTATTACGCAATCGTCATTAACGTTTTTCACCCACGGCAATAAATCGAGATTTGGTGCAAGAAAGAATCCAAAAGCTTCTGATATACAGCCAACTAAACACGGAAGCATGGGTGGCGCTCGCCTCTCATCTATCAATTCAAGTCAAGTCCCGTCGGGCTCGGTGTCGCTGTAAGGAGAGTTGTTTGTTGGTTTTCTCTTGTGGGTTCTTCGGTCCGTGTATATCCGCCCATTCGATTTGTATAGGAAATACCACCTTTCGAGAAGAATGAATGAAAAATACTAAACGTATTTGATAAAAGCACAGGTATCCCAAGCTGGGTTTCTGTGATATCCTATCGAACTTATAAGGCAATGTATGGCGATTTTTAGAAAAAATTAAAAGTACGAGGGATACTCCACCACGATACTCGCTCAATATTGCTGCAAATGACCTAAAAATTCACAGAGACTCAAAGGAAAACACGAAACACAAGAAGGAACATTTATTTGTGTGATTTACTGATTTTTAATGTTTTCTAAAAATCGCCATACATTGCCTTATAAGTTCGATAGGAAACCACAGAAACCAAGCTTGGGATACCTGTGATGAAAGTGGCTTTAGTAATACCACGAGTGCCATTCTTCGAGAAAAGGGTAGAACTTCCTATTAATAATGCATCTACATCAGTAAAATACGGGTTTCTGAAGTAATACATTTTTTTAGCATATCGGAAAAAACACAGGTACAAATTCCCGGATGTGCGCAATAAATAAATTACACATGCGCAGTTCGACGCCCCTACGTTTTAGATTGCTTAATTAATTTTATTCATTTCTCCTATAGCTTTTCATGTTTCGTTTTACAAATTATTACATTTCTATTTTTTATGTTTTATCTCGCCTATTTTCCTTTCCCATGATGTATTGTTATCATAGTCTTCCTTTTTGGATTTCTTCAACTTCTTATCTTTAAGCTGTCGTCAATCTGAATGAGAGAAATACTTAATGTACTGGAATCTGATTGGCTAGTAACTTCACTGGTTGTCAGTGCATCAATGCATCATGGGATACATCATGGAGCATAACGGAGCATGAGTATTACCCTATTTATGGCCTAACAACATCATGAGGTTACTATACGTACCACACAGCTGACAGGTCTCCCCGCATGTCGTTCGTAATGTTCTTGGGTAAGTTTTGCAGTATCCACTAGACTTAAGAGAGTTGCAAGTCTTTGCATTATAAGAATCCCCACACGGCCCTAATAGAGAGGAGAAAAAGTAAGAAAAATCTTTTATAAAACTGCTTTGCGTTTTGGACCCGGAAGTCGTTTTTTCGTTCGACGGACGTCACGCTTAAAAGCACTATAATCATCTTGTAGTTTAACATTATTCAAAATATAATTTTATTTCACTCTTTATTTTTATTGTTCATTCGTTTAAGTAGCTTTGGGTAATATCCTTTAGATATATTTAACAATTAGTCCTCGAGTCCGAATGTAGGCCATGAGGGCGAGAGGTCTAATTGTTTTAGTAAAAACCTACTAACCGGTCCAATAAAAGGATGCAAAAGTTTTGGATTTTGCTTTACATATATATTTTTTGGTTTCCAAAACCGGCGCTTTTCGCTACTAGAGGTCTATCACTAATAGACCCCTAGTAGCTCAGCCAATCACAGGGCTCGATTGGTGATAGATCATTAGTAGGTTTTTTCTAAATATATATATTACTTTATTTTATTTGTTTCACGTGGAACAGCCTGCCTTTTTAATGTACTACCAAGTGTCAGGGGGGAGCTCAAGTCCCGCAAAGCATCATTGGAAATAATAAATTCACACGAAATTTGAACATCTTTAGAATCTGAACAAAAGATAGTCGTATTTCATTAATGTGATTAACAATGAGTCGGGCCATACCAATGCACAACACTTACGTATGCTGAAATTATGACTTGACTACAACTATTGTTCAACAACAATGAAATACGAGTATCTTTTGTTCAAATTCTAAAGATGTTCAAATTCCGTACAATCTTTGATGCACCTATTGTTCTTAAAGCGCACGAAGTCGAAATTCGAGCGTTGGACCTATTATGGCGACCATCACAAGCCAAACTACAGAGTCAGAAGTGAATATATTATGGAAGAAAATATCTTCTAGCATTCACGTTTTAGAAAGAATGCTACTTTGAACGTACTGGAGAGAAGCATTGGCATGTGTACATTGATTCTGTCGTGAAATTATGGCCGTAGCTTAATTTGTCTTGAGTTTATTGAGCTCCGAGTAGAGTTTGGTGTCGCCGTGAATGTGCAGCCTTTGGATTTTCTTTAGTAGGGGAACCAAAATGACGATGACTCCGTAAAAATACTTTCAAATGGCTTCAAAATCGACCAGACATCAAAACATTTAACAAGCTATCAAGGTAAGTCATTTTCATTCATAAAAGTACCAATTTTAGATATTACAAAATATTACCGTAAATATTCATCACAACACTACAGAAAAAAAGCTTGGGCTGCCTGTGGAAAAAGTCAAAAACTATAAACAAAACCTCCATATTTTTTTGGTGATAATTTTCGACTGTTGATAGTTGTAAATCGGTGTTCAAAGTGTTCAAATTGACAACAAAAACATGAACTTAACAACAATTAAATATTCCATTCCTGAACTGATATCAAAATGTTATTTAGATTCAGTTGTCGAATGTAAAAGTCGTAAAACTAGAATTAACCAGGGCTTGTTCAAAGTGTGCATTGGCATTTTCAAAGAACGGTTGTGCCTTTTAAGTTAAAGCTAGCTTTTTAGCGAAGAAACTGACTGATTGAGAAACATAACAAGATGCGTGATCCATCGCGATCGAAGGAGCTCAGTCTGGATGAGTTTCGCCTTAGGCTTTTGCTGGTTGTCCTAGATGAACAAAGCAAAAAAACATCGATCTCGAATCGTATCATGCACTCAATTTATTTGAAGGAATAAGCTAGTTGCACTTTGAAAACAACGTCTACCTTGGTGAAAATGAAGCAAGCAATTAAACCATTGGGTTCTTGACTTGCCCTTTCGAAACAGCCTCTCGTCGTTGTATGTTTGGAAGCCATTTTTTCTCTTCGCTTTAAAACCTCTTTTTTTCGCCTTGATGCTTGAACGGCTTCGGAACGTTAAAAAATGTGACATTTGTATCTCTTTCAGAGCGTTTTCCACATCCAACAACACAAAAAACTTTTCTAATCGCGTTCGTTACTATACTTTGTTATGGTTTACATGCCTCCTGTCATGGCGGCGTAGTTACCGTTGCTAACCGACGCCATGCGAGTCACGTGGTAGTGCAAAGCCTCTACTGTTCTTTTAGGTTTTAAACCAAAATTTCTCAACTGCAAAATTTCACAAAATTTGGAATTAATGATCTCATAGATCTATATAGTTTTCTAGGTGATATGTATTTTTGACGTCATTTACTCAACCCGGCTATTGTTCTTTTAGCTTTTAAACCAAACTTTCTCAAACGCAACTGGCTCCCAGGAAAAATAATTCGTCAATCTGGTTTTGATGATGATAATTGAGTCCTATTATCCTCAAATATTCGAGTTATTCTAAAATGGGGCGTTTTCATCCAAGTGCTCCTTTAACAAAATTATTACTCTCATGCAAACGGGAATGCTAGAAGCAGCCTGGCTATATTTGAGATAAAGATCATCAAAGCCTGCAAAATTATTTCGTTTTGAATTTGAAAAGATTTGACATGGAAAAGGCACTACTTACCTTTGTGGCCTCGGTTTCATTTTGTGTGTGTGTGTGGGGGGGGGGGGGGGGTTAAAATATTAAGAACTCTTTATTGATTAATGTTAGTAGTTTCATACCACATAACTCTGCTTATTGGTAGTGTTTACTTTCATGCAGTGGTGTTTGATTATTTGTAGACAATGATTGTCTAGTTTATGATAATTAGATGGCAGCCTTAGCTTATGGAAAGGCGCTGACAATCTGGTGAAACGTGACTGACTGTTTGAGCGGAGCGATACAAAACACGTGCCATCTAGCTTTGCGTGTCCGGCGAACTTTGATGTACAAGAAAAGGCTAGAGCCACTTATTTAGACGCACATGGAATTGCAGACCATGTCATAGCATTGGGTACATAGCTAGTGCTCTGAGGAATTATAAGAAAGGTCAATACATCACGGAAAGGTCAATACATCACGGAAAGGTCAATACATCACGGAAAGGTCAATACATCACGGAAAGGCCGACAATCAGGTGAAACGTGACTGACTGTTTGAGAGCGATATGAAAACGTGTGGGTGGCGATATGAAAAGGGGTGGAAATTTGTGAGTTTTGGTATAAAAAGGGGTAGATTTTCTTCAAAAGTATATGAAAGGGGTACCTTTTCAGGCAAAAAGGTATAAAAAAGGGGTAACGTTTTGCTGAAATTTGGTATAGAAAAGGGTAAGGGGTCGAGAGTCCGGGAGGAGCATCCCTGTATGACACGACCCGAAGTACCCCCCGGGTTTGATTGTCGACTCTAAATACCGATGTCCGTTTTAAGTTCCAGTCAGGTCAGCTAAGTTTTTCTATACTTGAATTCATTTCCTTCAATAGACAGAGACCATAGGAATTAAATAGAATTGTTCATCTAAACATTAATTTTCATTTCCTGCTGCAATTAATGATGAGTGCGGATGTATCTACGTTGGGCTGTGACCGATGTGACCTAGAAATGAGCGTACATGTGCCGAGGACGCACGTTCCTTGGAGCTCCTCGTGGGGCAGTCCCTAACGACAGGGAGGAATCGAAAAACCAAGGGTTGGTAGAAACAAGAGCCAAAGTGACTCTCTTGTGGTCGTCGTTTTGAGAGGGGGAAAAATATACATAAAAAGCAACCATAATAAAACAAAAAATAAATAAATAAATAAGATAAAGGAAAAAGAAAAAACAAAATCATAGTTAATGCATGACGCAGAGTGTCTTTGCTGTTCCGATAGCCAATAAAATTTCATGGGATTTGATTGAAGCTTATTAATAACTACAGAAGGTGCGTAATTACTGTTTCCAAGAGTTACGAATGAATATAAATAAGCCCAAATGCAAAGAACATTATTCTTGTCGTGGACGTAGTGAGAGTCGGACCGAAAAGTGGTTTGAGGATATATAAAACTTGACAAGCGAAATCAGTGGCAAAATGTCTAAGGAAGGTGAGAGTTTTGATGATGGCATGAATGTAACACGCCCCAAATTTGGCAAGTCTCTGAGGTTGAGAGAATTTCTCGGGAGAATATTTCGAGGCCAACAAGTACTGCCAATAAACATAAAAGAAGATATTCTTCACCACTCGCTGTCAGCACAATCGCTACATTCCAAGTCGATGGTAAATACCAAAGAGAAATCTATGAGCAGTGATATGTTGAAGAATGTGACAGTAGCTTGGCAAAATATTGAAGTAAAGGACGAACAGACCCAAGAAGTCAACACTGATGTCGACCTTTTGATGGGATTTAAAGAAACGTTCAAGCTACCGTTAGAGAATGTTCTCGATGGAGAACATGTGAATTTCAGAAGGCAGAGAAGAAATGCTATATGTGAACAACATGAACGAGAAACGTTGTACAATGGAAGAACGATACGAAAATGGCGAAAAGACATTATTGTTCGAGAAAATCTCAAACTGTACGGTATTTTTTGAATAGTCTAAAAAAAATTATACAAAATTGATACAAAAAAGTGTTGTGATACTGTTTCCATAGTTACCGTTAGGGTGTGCAATAAATTAAGACTTCAAAACCCACAAGGCGGGTTTATATACGTAAAAAAGTATCCTTATACCATGCAGTAATGAAAGTAATGTAATGAAAAAAGATTTCCATGTTGTGAAACTGTTGCCATAGTTACCGTTAGGGTGTGCAATAAATTAAGACTTCAAAACCCACAAGGCGGGTTTATATACGTAAAAAGTATCCTTATACCATGCAGTAATGAAAGTAATGTAATGAAAAAAGATTTGCATGTCGTGAAACTGTTGCCATAGTTACCGTTAGTGTTGTCCAATAAACAAAGACTTCATACCATATATGTATATAAGTAGAATGTAAATCAGTAATTTAGGAGTAATCAGTAATTTGATTATTCACGTCAAACATGCAGGGAGTGACTAAAGCATGACTAAAGCACGGAACTCTCAAATTTAAAGACCGTCCCAGGGTTTAAATAAATAATTTCTTTTTGATTGCATATTTAACCATATTATATATCTTTGATATTTACCTTAAACGTACCGTACTTAGTTATTAGAGAAACGACCTCGTATATATAGATACGTATTATCGATTATTAATTCCTAATTATTTACATATTTCATATTTTTAAATATTTTTCCATTTTAAAAATTATTGTATTTTGTAAATAACATGCCCCTATTGGAAACCAGTGCTATTTTTGTATTGAATTAGGCTAGCGTGTCTAAATAAAGTTAATCTCATCTCATCTCTGTCATCTCATCTCACACCAGACCGAATTTAAATACGATTTTTGCGAACATAGGGCGAACATATGAAAGCCTGAGAACCCGAAAAAATACCCTCAAAGCACAGGAGAGAACCAACAAGCAACTGTGATTACATACGACGGCTTCGAGCCCAGAAATCAAACCCGGGTCGGGGTATTGTTCTTAAATTTAATAGTGTGAAATACTAGCGATGATGACGTAGCGTTGTCAAAGCAACCGAATACTCGGTTCAAAACAACCCCCACACCCTTTCAAAAAGGCGTCGCTGCTGTGCGATGGCGGTTCTAAATGCTTATAAGTTAAAGAGAAAAATGCACTATCTGGTGGTGAAATTCACTACATATCAAATCATATCGAGTCCTTCACATCCTATCTATCTGGCTAGTTTCTTCGAACAAGATAGCTATCTATTTCAAGGTGACTCACTACTTTAGCAAGGAATAGTTACAAAATTTTCTTAGAAAGATATTTTACACGGAATTAAACGCTGATTCCAAAAATAAAAATAAAAATTGGGGGTCCCGAGATCATTTTCGAAATAATGAACTTTGAATATGACCATCCTGACAAGTTTTCGAAAGAACTGAAAATAGCGGAAATCAAGCTTTGCAATCAAAAGTTTTGCTTTGACAAAGTTCATATATATAGATAATATATTTTAAGAATAAAACAACTACACGCAATAAGGACGTCAGATCTATATATAAACTGACGTCATTATTAACAGTGACGTCATTATTGTGACGTCCACATCTTATCTATCCTTCGCATATATATATATAATATATAATATGTATTTTAAGAATAAAACAACTACACGCAATAAGGACGTCAGATCTATACATAAACTGACGTCATTATTAACAGTGACGTCATAACTGCGTGAATTTGTTTTCTCAAAATATCTTGTCCATAGTGGAAGGACTCGATTCCTAAACACTACATAAAATATTACTATCGTAATAACTTCATTAATAAGACCTTTACAAACTGAAATTTGAAGTAAATGTAACCTCTATTTACACAGGGTGCCCATTCAGCTAAAAGCTGGTATCCAGAGGGGCCCTGTAAATGATATTTTAGACGGTCCCTCTAACAGTCCCTCTTTTCTAATTCCTTTCTAAATTAGTCGAGTCTGATTTTCCCCCTGCCTTGGACGCGCGGGGAGTGAGGCTCTACTCAGCTCCAATCTACACGCGTCCACAAGAATTCTAAAAACCCTTCTTCTTAAAGACTTAAAAGTCTGGAGGAAAAAGTAAGATTCGCTCGCAATCTAGTGATATCAACAAGATCAAAAAAATATATTCATGTTAAAAAAAAAAAAAAAAAAAAAACAACAACAGATGGATGCAATATGAACACAAGTAAAAAGTTATTTCTGTAAATAATATATTGATTTTCCTATTGCTCAGAATTGCCGAGCGATAGGAAAATCGCGATACAAAACTTATTGCAATTTTGAGCTCCAATACGGGTTATATTGATGGCGTTGGAAGATAATATTTCCTCCCAACTAGCTGCCAATATAAACCCGTATTGGTGGCTCAAAATCGTAATAAGTTATAAGTACTGCCCCAGGAGATAAGGCACTTCACAAGGAAACTGTTTTTAAAGCGTTCAGTTTGAAAATTAGAAAGTTTGTATGTCCCGGGTTTGTCAGGTGGTATCTATGAATTGTGGTACTTGGTAAAAGTTCAACTGCTGGGCTCTCTTGAGTACGAGCCCTAGATCTTTCGTTTGCTTGTTTTGGAGTGTCAACGTGGGTGTTCCAAATGAGTTTGGATGAAATAGTCATCGGCTAAGAGTTCTGGGCCAGGAGTTTGAAGTCTTCAACAGATGATATCTGAACCAGATGCAGAAAGGTTATCAACCTTCAGTGCGGTTTTACGGTAATTTTTTTTTTATAACCTGCGGTATCGTGGTTTTACAAGACTACGTGGTTTGCGGTTATAATAAATCTTAGGCCGCGGTAATCGGTAAAAAAAAAAAAGTCTACGTGTTCTGTTTTACTAAAAAAGCCAAAGAAAAGATTTCTCTCTACGAAACCTTTCCTAAAAGTATTAGAAAAGAAATTAGCAAGTGTTGCAATATTGCGGTTTTTACTTTTTTTTCTGTGCGGTTTTACGGTATTTGAATTCACCCTTACGCCCCCCCCCCCCCCCCCCCCCCAATGGTTCTGTATTCTACGCTTTTGAACACGTGCGAGAGCTGTACTTGAAATTTTTTATTAGCCTCGCGCAGCTATTAACGACTTGATACTTGATACAATCACACTTCCGCAAACAAGAGTCTTTTAGAGAGTTTTTCGCATTCTTTCATTGTGATAACCCTCGAGAAATGCCGCAGCTGAAGTGCGTCTACACAGGGCTATCGATTACGTGTTTGTGTTTGAAATCCGAAAACCGCTTTCAACATGCTATGAGTAATAGCGAGCGGAACACCATACTTAAGAAAAAATGGTAACCCATCAACTTGATTTTTCATGGCTTGACTTGTCCATACATACATACATACGTCCGTGTACCACTTTGCACAGGGTTCCCGCGCGCTTTGCTTACTCACAAATGCACAGAAAAATTGCAATAATGTAGTCAATGGATCAAGAAGTATTTTTTTTCTTATTTTTGCAATGCGAAAAATACGTTTAATCGAAGTCATGTCTGTCTTAAAGTGAACAAAAACAGTTTTTCGACTTTAGCGACTTGTTAAAGAAGATTTAGCGAGGGAAAGCGAGGGAAGATTCTTAATCTTACGATGAATTAAGTTTCGTGACTGAAACTTCAGTGAGAGAAAAAGTGGCCTGTAGACCAGAAAAACCTGATCATACTGCAAGAGTGATATTTCAGTTTCGTAGAAAACACTTCATGGAAGGTAAATTCATTAAGTTTAACTAATATTTCGTAAAAAATCGACAAGAAATGTGTAAACTAGCTGGAGAAACTCTCAGACAAGCCAAGGACGTTGGTTCGGCAAACATTGTCAGAGAAACTTGGATAGTTTGTCGTTTTTACTGCATTCTAGATTTTTATCATCTTTTTCTTCATTACTTGTGAACCAAAAAAGCGATATTTGAAGCTTTGATTATTTGTTTTTGATCCCATTTCAAGAAAAAAGGCTAAGACTTAGTAAAAAGACTTGGTTCTTTGAAAAAATATATTTGACGGCCAGCGAACCTTACGCGAAGTCAAAACAAGATTCCAGTTTCATAATCATATGAATATTTTGACATTTTTATAGATAATTTATTCTAATGTTGAATGAAATATGAAAAAGGAATACATATCACACCAAATATTTGCTATTTATCGGGCTTTTCCAGCTATTACTATTACACAATCGCAAAAATGATGAGCTTGTTTTTTTTTATGGATAAGCTTATGTTTTTGTAAGATTTTTCGCTCGATAATAAAGTTAAGAATAAATCTAAAAAAAATACTTTACAAAGACCAACTTACTAACAAAGAAAATTATTATCTTGCATCAATGAATGTGTCTCTTTTTACGTGTGAAGTTCAAGTGAATGTAAGCTTAAGCTTATCAGTAATATTTTTCGACAATTTTCAGTGTAGTTTACTTTCCACCTAAAAAACTTACAACTTTGATTACTAAGATTTGCTGAATAAAATCCTTCGTTCTATACATGTATTCATGTGTTCTACAATCTATAATTATTATTCTTCGAATTGAAAGTTCTCTAATGCTTTTGAAGGCTTAAAATAATGGCTTTTCTTTTAGTTTTTCCTCCTGAATTCTGGTAAAATCAAACAATGTGGTAACGCTATAACCAGCGTTATGCCGCGTCACACAATTGTCACGCTTTTAGCACTAAATATACTATTTATGGGAGCTCCGCTTTTAGGCAGTGCCTAAATCTATATATTATATATAAAATTGGTAGGGAATGATTTATTTGTCAAGACTCATGCCAATATGATTCAGCGATAATTCCACGAAACTCCTAATTTCTCGGAATCTATACCAATCGATCATTTGCATATTGAACATTATTGTCCTGAGTCTTTGGGTATAAAAGCTTTAATCTTCTCGACCACTCTTTCGGGTAGTTTGATTTTGAACCTCCCAGGGTTTCAATCAATCAATCAATCTTTATTTGGGTTATTATACAGCTAAAGACTTTGTCTTTTTTCCAATCTGGCCCTTTGTTTGGTTTGACAAATGTGTTCAGTTGTTTAGGAATTTTTTCTATTTAGATGCGCTGGTGCGTATCCTACTGAGCCAACCTGGTGTGCAACACAATGACAGGAAAATGGCATTTTCCAATGACTATAAATAGACAAGTATTCATATGGCATCCCAACGGCTTGTTAAATTGGTTTTTCGCTGCCGGCAATCAAAACTAATGAGTCGGTACTTTCGAAATTTTTGACTAGCGGCAGTGAAAAACAAAATTCCAACGGGCAACTCGCAACTACAGAGTTCGCAGAATATTGAGAACCGCATTAAGATGATTAACAAGATCTCCCGTGGTTTGAACTCCGTCCTCCGTTGTTTGGGAATATTTACCAAGCGTAAATAAATTAATTTTTACACGCGACAAACAGCTAAGCCGCGCTAGTGCGCCCACTAAGCCAACCTGGAAAATGAAAGCATTCAAACTTACTTACTTTTTTTCCCCCGCGTTTATTTAACTTTCTCATGAGATCAATTACAAATTAATAAAAGTTTAAATTTCACATAATGATTAACGCTTTTCTTGAGTTGTTATATTTTGTCAGATGAATAGGGTTGAAAGTTCTTGATATTAATCTACCTCCTCTAAATCCCGGGGGGGGGGGGGGGGGGGGGGGACTCCCTTATAACTGATGGGTAGGTATGCTCGACGGACGGATTGAAAAATGACCCTAAAAGGTACGCATAAATCAATTCAGGTATCGATTCCAGACCCTAAAAGGTACGACCACATTTAACAGTTTTTTTAATTGAAAATTGATAAATATACACTAATTTCATCAAATACACTTCGCTTTCCGAACATTCCCGGACTTTAACAAAGTATTGTCATATATTCAGGTATATTTATCATATAAAAGAATACTGACCCTAAAAGGTACGGCGTCATTTCGAGACCCTAAAAGGTACCAGAGGGTTTTATTTTCGACCCTAAAAGGTCCGTCGAGCATACCTACCAACTTTATAAGGGACTCCTCCCCCCCCCCCCCCCCCCCAGGGCTCTAAATTTAACTTCAATTATAATAGGGCCTTGTTTATGTTTTAAATTTTCCACATTAGTCAATTTTGTCCTTCTTATCTATAAATCCTATTTTTATAGATCAAAAAGTAAGTGTTCTCAGCTGAATTTAAAAGGCTTCAAAACAATCTCCAATATTATATAAAACTCACTTACTATTAAGAATTTAAACAGATAAGTACTCCTATGGTTTTAGTGAGTTTGACTAGCTGTCGTGGGTCGCGGGTAAAGTCGTGGATACCGAAAATTTCTCAGAAGTAGATAGAAATAATGGGAATTGTATGGAAAATAAAAAAATACAAGGAATAAAGTAAAAATGAATGATCTCTATTAGTAAAGCAACACGATTATGATAACTGTTCTATTTTCTTAGTGAACAAACTAATTAACGATTAATACGTTTTTACAAAACTTCTCCATCTAATAAAGTTTAAATTTGTAAATAAAACAAATGAAAATATCATATCTTATCCATCTTGTTGGTCATACATTGTGGGCGACCTGGAACCATATTTATTGTTGAGCATTTTCGGAGCATTTCAGGATTTCACTTTTAAGGATTTTTTTCCAATCCACTTCAGTCTGTCTACACGAGTCCATTCCTGTTTTACAATGCCTAAAAACAAAAACAAAAAAAACAAAAAAAAAAAAAAAAAGGAAAAGAAAAAGGAAAAGAATATCTGTCTTTGGCGAGAAGGTTTCTACCACAGCAAAAGTTAAAATAAAATGCAGGGAATTACGAAACGATAAAAAAGTGGTTATGTCTGCCGTTTGCGAGATTCTTCTTTCCCACAAATGGCGCCATGAACACGTTTTCCTAGACTTGCCCCAAGTCGACCTCTCTTGTTTCCGGGGAGTTTTTCGATTCCAGCTAAGCGAGAATTTTGCGAGCGCAGCGAGCCAGGGCGAGGAAGTAGAGATACGCCAGTGCATGACCACGTTTTCATCGTTTGCATGTCACTTATTACCTAGACTTGCCCCAAGTCGACCTCTCTTGTTTCCAGGGGAGTTTTTCGATTCCAGCGATAGTCTACTAATTGCCCAAAGGCTTTTTGCCAAGAGAGATTCAACACTCATTATACTTCAATGCATCTTATGCTGAGCTTAAACTTGAACTTTATTTATATAACTTCATTTTGTTTAGTCTAAAAGTTTATCATTATTAAGTAATTAGGATTCATGTCTAGTGTCTAATCCTTGTCGTCTTTGTGTATGAAAGGTTTATTCTTCTTGACGTCTTCTTGACCGTTTATATGCTCTAGTGAAATGGGTTGTTAAGATCTAGAGTGCACATCAGCTGTGTCAACAATAATTCCACGAAACGCGTAGTTTTATATCGGAATCTAATTGAAGTTAAAAAAAAAACTTGTACAGTCTTTAGCTATGAAATTTTAAAAAGTATTATTCTTGTCGACCATTTTATTTTAGTACTGAAGCTATCGCTCTCGGTTATATAGACGATTAAGGAGCTAATAGCTTCAATTTGTTGTCAATTTAACAAGGTCTTTCAGCGCCCATGGTTTAACCTTGTCATGATCTGAGCCGAAGCGTAAAGAACTAACCACTTATAGATAGTATTACAACGACAGTGTTTTTCTACCGACAGATAGAATAGTGTTTCGAAAGGAAGTTGGTCCGCCGACCTTACTGATCCTTTATAAAGCACGCCATGTGGTGTGCATGATATAATTAGTACTATTGTTTTTTCTCTGCATGTACTATATCAACGATTGCCGAGAGTAAAAATATCATGAGACACGCTACATTATAATGCTGTCAACTATTTGTGCACAATATTTATACCTGGAAATCTTGTTTAACGAAGCTAATTACAGTGTAACCCGGTTAATACGACCACCAATTGCCTAGGGACAGGCGAAAGTGGCCGTATTATCCAGGTGTCCGTTAGACTTGCCACACGATGTACTCGCTATGCTTTTTGTGGATGAGAGCGCGCAGCGCGAGTCGAGCATTATTAAGCGGGCTTTCAAAACAGACAGTATATACGTCACAACCGCGTGTCTTAACTATACAACACAATAATTAAATTATACAGTGTCGGACAACTGAAACTTCAGAGAGGAAGAAACCATAAAACACTGATTGCAGTAAAGTATCCGGCGGCATCTAACAAGTCATAAACGTGAAATGCCATGCTTTTGAAAACTTTTTACATATTTTTTCAACTCATCATGATCTATTCATGGTTAAATATAAACCATGTTGTAATAAAACGAATTAAACTATACATCCGGGTCATGCTTTGCGCTCCATTCAAGTTATGATGCGAAAGCCTGCAGCTGTTAGTTTATCTGACGACCTACCGTGAGCTCAACGTACAACGCGACTCATATTCCGATTCAGCTAGTGCTCTGTCCTATTCCAGTCTGTTCAGTCCTGACAAGAAGTAATATTCTTCAATCTTCCGCGAGAACATGACTTCATCACATAAAGTAAGTGCTTCAATGAGAATTAACTGAAAGTATCTTACTTCTAGCGATCTCGGAACAGTCCTGTACTTCATCCACTCAGTCGACTGCGCACCACGGTGTGGTCCCGTGGGAAGGAAAATGCTTTTAAAACGTTCAATTCCATTTATAAAATATTTTTGAAATAAGCAACTTGTTCGGGATATCGTAGTAATTTATTATTCGATTAATCAATCGGTATTATAAATTTTGACTCAAAATGACTGCACGCCTTCGTGCTACCACTCTAATTCCTAAATCAGCTACTAGGATTTAGAACGAGATAAGAGAGTTAAAAGTTAACAGTAAATAACTAAGCTAGATATAACGCAGTGGAAACCCGGGTCTTTACCCCGTCTTTACATAATCAGTTATGGTTTCATGGTTGTGTCAAAACAGTCTCCGTTTGTTTTTTATTCATCAGCAGTGTTTTAGAAACAATCTCGACATCTTTGTTTCTATTAGAAAAATATTAGCTTCTCAAAGAACCCGGGCAAAGAATCAGGATCTTTAATATCAAACAAATTCTTGTCGTCAGTTGTTTTAAGGAACTCGAAATCACTAAACTTTCTTAGTCACATCAAGTTAGGCGTTGGTTGTGGCAAAGACGAGCGCGTAACTCTATGCGCGTAACTCGAAGCGGGTAACTCGAAGAATACCCGCCCTTCTTTTTTCGCTCGATTCGACATTTCAAGTGAATTTTGCTTTGTAAAGTGTGTTTTTCAATATAAAACTGAATTGAATTTTTACGCATTCTTTGTCTCCTTTCTTGTATTGAGGTTACGAGAGCTAAGGAAAGCCATTTAGCCTGTTAATTAAGCAATTATGACTGGATCATTTGAGCGGGTAGTCGGTTTCAGTTCACCACTGTTTAAATTGACACTCGAGTGTGGTTTAGCGCCGGATTTCTAAGATCGAACGATGAATCAAATGCATAACTGATGTAGGTAGTAGCATACACTGGCATTATGAACCCTGTTCTTCACACGTCCATACGAATATAAATGCCATGACACTAGTAAGACTTTAAAATCATGTGCAGTTGGTGATCGCTATTCCGAGCTCGAGGCTATAAGCTTCTAAGACCTAAGACAAAATCTAATATTACAAAACCAGTTACGAGTTTAGTATCAAGGTTCGTGTCTATCATTGATGAACAAGACATCCCAAGTCATGGAACATCACACACAAACTGATGTAGGTAGTATACTGACATTATAACCTGTTTCACATTTCACTGAGTTACCTTGTGAATAATGCTTTCATCGCGCTATCTACCACGTGCGTGTTGTATGATTGTGGGCCTCGACAGATATTTAGACAGCTTCCAACATACTTGACCTTGGGACTATATGATAAAGATATGAAAAAGACAATTCAAAATAATGATAAAATCTATGATAAAATTAATCGCTATGAAGAAACGATTAAGAGCAATATTTAGATTTAAAAATAAAGAAAAAAAAACATATGAAAGATAGCATATCAAGCTTACGAAAGAAGCCAAAATGTTTTTTTAGGGAAAACAGTCATTTTTCATTTCCCAATATCAATGACGGTTCTGTTCCATCTAATAAATAACGTAAAATTAAGCAAACAAAATATGTACTTAACTATTATAAAATATTAAATCTATTATAACTCCGGCACGTGATTTTTAAAATTTTCTCGTGTTTCTCCGCTCCAAACATCCCGCGTGCTCTATTTCACGATGTTTCACCAGTAGAGTCATAGATTTTAGTTTGAAAACGTCTGGTTCATGCATTTTTAATGAACTGGAACTGGAACATGAACCATTAAAAACATTGACATTGATATTGAAACAGATATTGAAACAGATATTGATACTAGATAAGTAAAAAGTTATTTCTGTAAATAATATATTAATTTTCCTTTCGGTCAGAATTGCCGAGCGATAGCAAAATCGCGATACAAAACTTATTGCAATTTTGAGCTGCCAATACGGGTTATATTGATGACGTTGGAAGATAATATTTCCTCCCAACTAGCCGCCAATACGGGTTATATTGATGACGTTGGAAGATAATATTTCCTCCCAACTAGCCGCCAATACGGGTTATATTGACGGCGTTGGAAGATAATATTTCCTCCCAATACGGGTTATATTGACGGCGTTGGAAGATAATATTTCCTCCCAACTAGCCGCCAATACGGGTTATATTGATGACGTTGGAAGATAATATTTCCTCCCAACTAGCTGCCAATACGGGTTATATTGACGGCGTTGGAAGATAATATTTCCTCCCAACTAGCCGCCAATACGGGTTATATTGACGGCGTTGGAAGATAATATTTCCTCCCAACTAGCTGCCAATACGGGTTATATTGATGACGTTGGAAGATAATATTTCCTCCCAACTAGCCGCCAATACGGGTTATATTGACGGCGTTGGAAGATAATATTTTCTCCCAACTAGCCGCCAATACGGGTTATATTGACGGCGTTGGAAGATAATATTTCCTCCCAACTAGCTGCCAATACGGGTTATATTGACGGCGTTGGAAGATAATATTTCCTCCCAACTAGCCGCCAATACGGGTTATATTGACGGCGTTGGAAGATAATATTTCCTCCCAACTAGCTGCCAATACGGGTTATATTGATGACGTTGGAAGATAATATTTCCTCCCAACTAGCTGCCAATACGGGTTATATTGACGGCGTTGGAAGATAATATTTTCTCCCAACTAGCTGCCAATATAAACCCGTATTGGTGGCTCAAAATCGCAATAAGTTATAAGTACTGTCCCAGGAGATAAGGCACTTCACAAGGAAACTGCTTTTAAAACGTTCAGTTTGAAAATTAGAAAGTCTGTATGTCCCGGGGTTTGTCAGGTGGTATCTATGAATTGTGGTACTTGGTAAAAGTTCAACTGCTGGGCTCTCTTGAGTACGAGCCCTAGATCTTTCGTTTGCTTGTTTTGGAGTGTCAACGTGGGTGTTTCAAATGAGGTTGGATGAAATAGTCATCGGCTAGGAGCTCTGGGCTAGGAGTTTGAAGTCTTGAACAGTCTCGATATCTGAACCAGATACAGAAAGGTTATCAACCTTCAGTGCGGTTTTTCGATAGTTTTTTTTTAACCTGCGGTATCGTGGTTTTACAAGACTTCGCGGTTTGCGGTTATTATAAATCTTAGGCCGCGGTAATCGGTAAAAAAAAAAAGTCTATTAACTATTAACCACTTGACAATGAAAAAAAAAACAAAACAAAAAAAAAAAACACCCTCGACACACAAATATACAACTGAGAAGACTTTATTGAGTCATTTCGCTCATATCGGCACCTAAATCTAGTTTTTTTTGGACGATTACTCGATGTATATTTCACAACCACACTTAAACAAACAAGAGTCTTTTAGAGAGTTGTTCGCACTCTTTCATTGTGATATTCAATCAATCAATCAATCAAACTTGTTTAGCTAAAATATAAGCTAATTGAGGACACTACTAATCTAAAAAAAATAAATAGCTAGTAAATATATGAGAAAAGAAAAAATATATATATAAAAAAATATATATATTTATATAAACTAAAATTTAACAAATACTAATTTTTAAAATATATGAAAATAAAAATATCTAAATATAACTATATATTCTGATTGCATATAACTATATTTAGAAACGCTTTAGACGTGAAGACATCATCTCATCACGTATACGAAGTGGTATTACTACCATCAAAAGTCAGAAAGTGCTTACGGTTGCGGAAATGACTTCACTCCGCAACACAGAACTTCTTAGGCTTAGATCCTCTAACGGTAAAAGATGACTGGTGCCGTTTAGTGTTTGAAATAGGCACACGGATGGAATTTAATTTCCTAAGATTATACGAGTGCTTGCTAGCTGGTTCTAAAAGACGCTTAAATGCTTTTTAAAACTGTTAGTTAATCTCTTCGTGCTGACAAAGATTCTAGAGTGTCTCTTGGCAGACACTCAAGTGCGTCTAGACGTATACCAACAGGGCTATTGTTACGGCTTTAGTGTTTGTGTTTGAAATTCCAAAATCCGCTTCTCAACATGCTATGAGTAATATATATTAAATTGGTCAGGAATGATTTATTTGTCAAGACTCATGCCAATGTAACTCGGCGATAATTCCACGAAACTCTTAATTTCTCGGAATCTATACAAATCGATCATTTGCAAATTGAACATTATTGTCCTGAGTCTTTTGGTATAAAAGCTAAAATCTTCTTGACCGTTTTACTTTAATATTGTTAATATAATATACCACTCTTTCGGGTAGTTGATTTCGAACCTCCCAGGGTTTGATGTGCTCAGTTGTTTAGGATTTTTTCTATCTACAGATGCGCTGGTGCGTATCTAGACTTTCGCAAAGTCCGCCGCCAACTGAGTATCTATACTGGCGTCGCTCTCTCGCTACCCTCGCAAAGAGAGGAAGTCAAGTCTAGTGCGTATCCTACTGAGCCAGTCTGGTGTGCAACACAAATAACAGGAAATAGGGCATTTCCCAATGACAATAACTTAATGGTTTTGCATTAAGATCTTGATAATGAACAAGATCTCTCACGGTTTGACCTCCCGTCCTCAGTTGTTTTTGGAGTTACAAAGCGTGGACATTGGATAATCTAATTTTGGCACGCAACAAACAGCTAAGCCGCGCTAGTGCGCCTACTAAGGCAACCTGGAAAATGATAGCATTCCAACTTACTTACTATAATTTAAACAGATAAGTACTCCTATGGTTTTAGTGAGTTTGACTAGCTGTCGTGGGTCGCGGGTTAAGTCGTGGGTACCGAAAATTTCTCAAAAATAGATAGAAATAATGGAAATTGTATGGAAAATGAAAAATACAAGGAATAAAGTAAAAATGAATGATCTCTATTAGTAACGCAACAAGATTATGATAACTGTTTTATTTTCTTAGTGAACAAACTAACTACGATTAGTACGTTTTTACAAAACTGCTCCATCTAATAAAGTTTAAATTTGTAAATAAAACAAATCAAAATATCTTTCTCTCTGCATATACTATATCAACGATTGCCGAGAGTAAAATCATGGGACATGCTACATTATAATGCTGTCAGCTATTTGTGTATGTTTATTATTACAACGACAGTGTTTTTCTACTGTCGGGTAATGGTGTCCCCGACCTTACTGATCCTTTATTAAGCACTCCATGTGGCATGCATGATATTCAATGCCCTCTATTGTTTTCTCTCTGCATGTATTATATCAACGATTGCCAAGTAAAATCATGGGACACGCTATATTATAATGCTGTCAGCTATTTGTGTACAATATTTATACCGGGAAATCTTGTTTAACGAAGTTAATTACTTATTTTTTAAACTAATCATATGTTTTAATTAAACAAATTAAATCATATTTCCGGGTCGTGCTTTGCGCGCCGGTCAATATTATGCTTGACGACATGCGCCTGCTGTTAGATTGTACGACCTACCGTGAGTTCAACAACACGACTCATATATACCGATTCCGCAAGAAAATGACTCTATCGTATAATGTAAGTGTTTTAATGAGAATTAACTGAAAATACCTTAGTTCTAGCGATATCTCGGAACAGTCCCAGCCTGTACTTCATCCACTCAATCGACTGCCAGTGCGGACGGAAAATGCTTTCAAAACGTTCAATTCCACTTACTGAACCATTGAGGCTTGTTTGGAAATTGTTATGCTAAAACATTTTTGAAATAAGCGACTTGGTCGGGATATCGTAGGAAATTATTCGATTGATCAATCGGTATTATAAACTTTGACTCAAAATGACTGCACGCCCTTCGTTTTGAGTTTTACTTAAGTAAAACGTCTGCTACTCTAATCTCTAAATCAGCTACTAGGATTTAGAACGAGATAAGAGAGTGTTAAAAGTTACCACCAATTTCATTGCTACCCGCCCGAGCGCACCCGACTTTGTTGTGCAAGTTTGTTGATTCTCTTCCTACAATCAAACCGTTCGGAATTTATTTAAGTCGCGTATTTGAATGGAAACTTGAAGAAATATGTCTTTATGTAGAAAATTGAGGAAAAAATACTGATGCTCACAGAACTTCAAATCTAGATCCGACAACAAATGATTTTGGATAAGATCAGATGCTTTACTGAGTAATCAGATCATCAAAACTAAATAAAAACCATAAAGTATCAGTATTCTTTACTCAGTTTTCTATATAAAGACATATTTCTGAAAGTTCCCTTCCAAACACTCGACTTAATAAATTCCGAAGGTTTTGATTGGCGGAAGAAATGAATCGGAAACTCCTACGCGTATAGTGGTAACAGTATTCAACGGGCCGATAAACGATATTCAGACTGATAACGCAGCGGAACTCTGGGTCTTTACATAATCAGTTATGTTTTCATGGTTGTGTCAATATAGGCTCCGTTTGTTTTCTTTCATCAGTAGTGTTTTATAAACAATCTTGACATCTTTGTTTGTATTAGAACACGATTAGCTAGCCTTCTCAAAGTACCCTGGCAAAGAATCAAGATCTTTAATATCAAACAAATCATTGTCGTCAGTTGTTTTAAGGAATAAAATAGTCCGTTTTTCGCTCGCTTCGACATTTAATTTTGCTTTGTAAAGGTGTTTTTTAATATAAAGCTGAATTTCATTTTTATCCATTCTTTGACTATTAGTCTTGTATTGAGGTTACGAGAGCTTTTAGCCTGTTAATTGAGCAATTATGACTGGATGACATGAGCGGATCCGGATATTCGAATTTAGCCAGGTGACCACAGTTAAATTGACACAAGTGTCATTATAAACCCTGTTTTTGACACGTTATAAATGACACTAATAAGGCTTTAAAATCATGTGTAGTTCATGATTGCTATCCAGTGAGGCTAAGCTTCTAATAAGACATTCTAAATTGTATACTGATCCTGGCTGATCTCAAGCCAAAATCTCAAATAACAAAATCAGATTCCAAAGCTAGCGACACGCGTTCAGTGTCTGCAGGGCTCGTGTCTATCGTTGAGGTCGACGATAATGGCAGTTAAATGCATAAGAACTTGACATTAAAAATTCATGGAACATCACACACAAAGCGAGAGCAATCGACTTTTCCACGGATAATAAACATCAATGTTAAATGTTTTTTCATTGCTAGCACTCATTTAAAATTTTTCATGCACTTGTGTTTTACTTCTTAGAGTGCTCAGACTCAAAATATGTGAAACAGCAAAGAGTATTTTTCACTAAATTAACCAATCTCTATTGTTTTCGATTGTTCATCGTCATATTATAATTATTAAATGTACAGCCTGGAAATTACTGATAATTATGCACTACTTTTTCATGGATATACACCCTTTCCGAGAAACTTTGTCACCCGTGAAGTGAAAAGCCTACAAACTAGTAGCGCATGGGACTGTGGGTAACCTATATATACTTTATTAGAACGCATGGATTTCATGGCCACATTGCTACACTTGTCAATATATTATTGAAAAATGTCCATTTTGAATTATCAAACAACAAAAAGGCGTTCCGAATCACCACATTAATTATCTGAACTCATCCATGATCCTTTGCGCCACTAGCTTCTGTGCTTTTCACGGGTGACAAACTTTCTCGGAAAGGGTGTATATAGTATTTATACTCTAACATGCTAGAGCGTTTGTCATAAACACTTTAGCGTATTATACTCAGTCTCTACTTCACTCTGATTCTTTTGTTTTCTATTGTGTGTGTGTGGTTTTTTTTTTACTATTACACTTTAATAAGCACACTTTGTTTTACTGATTTCACGGGTTAATGACAATCAATCAATTGATAATTTTGTACGTATTTTTTCCTTTACTAGATCTTCAGTATATTTTTTTTTGAAAAAAATTATTTGTAATTTTTTTTTACATCTTAAAAAAAAAAAAAAAAGTTATTACCCAAACGCTTTTTGCCAGGAGAGATTCAACACTTATTATACTTCAATGTATCTTAAACTGAGATTAAACTTTAAATTTATTTATATAACTTCACTTTGTTTAGTCTAAAAGTTTATCATTATTAGATAATTAGGATTCATATCTAGTGTTTAATCCTTGTAGTCTTTGTGTATGAAAGGTTTATTCTTCTTCAGTACCAAATCACTAGTTCACCCAAACTTTCAAATATGATATTTAAAAGAAGTAAACATGTGAATCTTATAATTTCGAAACCAATCTTCAACTATTTAGACCATTTTAGAACGTTTTAAGAATCAAATATCTGGAAGCTACGTGACCTATAGCCCGAACATCCGGTGCTCGTCTGTGTTAGATTTTGTTACAAATATGGTTGAGTGAAACATCTTATTTTCATATCTTTATCATTTTATCAAATGTCTGTCTGATGAGTGCGCAAGCATGAAACTCGGAGTAACAGAGAACATGTCTCTTCTTTAATCTAGACTATACTATATACATATATTTATTTATTTTTATGATTGTTGTTAATTGCAAACAGTTCTTGTTATCATCTTGTGTCATAGTGTGATCTGGGAAGAATATTCAGTATATTTGCCATAATAATGTTTCTCCTGATTACATTGTTTGTGGTAAGTGCATACACCTATTTGCAAGAACGTTGTCATATTAATATCTTAAAAGATAAAAAAAATATTTTCATAAATTTAAAAAATTAAAAATAGGAAGTAATTAAATATTTTTCATTTTGATTCTAATGTTATATTGATGACAATATAACTGTTTTAGCATATACCAACGAGATGACTTTAAAACTCTCAAAACGTTCAGCCTATACCTTCAAAACAGTGATTTGTATATGACAACTTTCTTTTAATAAGGTTTACAAGTCAGATATCTATGTTGTTGTTTTTTGTTTTTTTTTAATTAATGAAATTAAATTATTTTTTTAAATTATTATTATTATTATTTTAAATTAATGAACTGAAAATTTCAGGAAATCAAAACTGAAAAAATATATATAGAAAGTTATATGCCATTAACCACTCACTTGTAATCGTAGTATTTAAGCTTTTCAATAAAATGACAAGGTAAAATCAATCATAAATATTACGTTCTTTATACTTGTAAACAATAATAAAGACATTAATTTATTCTATTTTATTTTTGATTAAAGATAGTGCTTTATCTTTATTATCAAGATACAGTGAATCCATTTGAGGTAAGTTATTTTCATCTGAATTTGATTGCTTTTTCTGCATCACTAAAATGCTCTTAAAGTGAATTAAAGTTACAGATTCAACTTTTAATTGTTTTGTGGAATAGAAAAAAAACAAACTTTTGATTCCATTTGGCAACAAGGTTTGTTCTACAAATTATGAATTTGAAAAATAGGAAGCCACTCCTTCAACCTCATCAAAAGCATGTATTCAAAATCAAAATATTGCAAAAAATTATGGAAATAAAAGAACTGATTTCTTCGAATACAATGAAGGAATAATACAATGGGTTGAATAATCTCTATTAAAATGAATTTCCATATATTTTAGAAAACACAATGGAGACAGATAATATTATATTATTATGATATTATATAATATTACCTAATAGCCTATCACCTTAATTGCCTTCTTTATAGTTTACAAAATGCAATTAATGAACTTTCAGATCATTAATGGTTACTACGTGTAAATCCTAAGAAATCATAATTTTCCTGAAACAATGCAGTAAATCAACAATTGAAAAAACCATAGATAGCAATACTGATATAGCATATATATAGTACATAGAAATAATATAGAAATCGTAAACAGCTATACATATTTAGTTGTAAAAATATCTGCAAATGGAAACTTTAAACAACGTAAAGAAAATCTAAGAAAAAACTAGAATATCTATCAAATTTACATAAATAATAAATTGCTTGACACTTTATTTCTACCAATCCTAATATACTCTAAAAAAATTTTTGTTACATTCAAACAAGAATCTGCAGTTTTACTCAGTCTTTAAAAAAGACACAAAACAATCTGATATTCTAGATCAGCACAGTTAATAATCTTAAGCACAAGAGATCTATTGCTAAGCTTAGAATACGAAATCATATTAAAACTGGACGACAGAGTTTACCAAAAACACCAGAACATCTAAGAACCTACAGTTATTGTAACACAAATGAAACTGAAGATAAAACTCCTAACTCATGCAAAGATTTTTTCCCAATGAAATAAATAAAAAATCTAATCACTTTGTTCAATAACAAATAACATTTATGTAACATTTATGGATAACATTTCAAAATTTATGTTCCTTTCAACAATATCAGTGACCCATCTATTTGTTAATGTATTGCTGATTTCGTATATGGAATCATCAATTAAAAGAAATCAACCAACTTAATTAAATCAAATTATAATTAATGAATACTACGAATTCACTTTAATTATCCTATTTTACTTACTTAATTATTTATTATTAAAAATTTTCTAGAGTGCAAACAAAATATGATAACAAAATATTGCATTTCTCCTTGATATCAACTGATTAGATTTCTCACGAGCATAATTATCTATCTATCTTAGTATATATATATAAGTATGATAATCACATTTGATTATCGGCAGCCCTTAGACTATCTACAGTCTCAACAGCCCATATACGTTTTTTCTTCATCGTTTTCTTGTTCATTTTAAGAGAATAATAAGTTTCTTTGGTTAGATTTATATATTTTTGTTAGGGAGCACTTAATTTGGAGCCCAGCTCTGTTGTGCTAACCCTCTCCATTAGTATTTATTTAATGGATGAAGTAATGTAAATAAATAAATAAATAAATAAATAAATAAATAAAAAAACAATATATCCGTGAAACACAAGTAATACTAAAGAATAGAACAATTTTGTGCAAATTATATTGTTTTCTATTGTTTAATTAGTACTATTTTGTACTATTTAGTAATTTTTATTTCACGGTTATAGAGTGGCTTTCATTAACCCGTGAAACAAAGTGTGCTTATTAAAGAGTAATAATCATGAACTATTAAAAACATTGACATTAATATTGAAACAGTATATTGAAACAGATATTGATACTACATAAGTAAAAAGTTATTTCTGTAAATAATAAATTAATTTTCCTTTTGCTCAGAATTGCCGAGCGATAGGAAAATCGCGATAAAAAACTTATTGCGATTTTGAGCTGCCAATATGGGTTATATTGACGGCGTCGGAAGAAAATATTTTCTCCCAACTAGCTGCCAATATAAATCCTCAAAATCGCAATAAGTTATAAATACTGCCCCAGGAGATAAGGCACTTCACAAGGAAACTGTTTTTAAAGCGTTCAGTTTGAAAATTAGAAAGTTTGTATGTCCCGGGTTTGTCAGGTGGTATCTATGAATTGTGGTACTTGATAAAAGTTCAACTGCTGGGCTCTCTTGAGTACGAGCCCTAGATCTTTCGTTTGCTTGTTTTGGAGTGTCAACGTGGGTGTTTTAAATGAGGTTGGATAAAATAGTCATCGGCTAGGAGCTCTGGGCTAGGAGTTTGAAGCCTTGAACAATCTCGATATCTGAACCAGATGCAGAAAGGTTATCAACCTTCAGTGCGGTTTTACGGTATTTTTTTTTATAACCTGCGGTATCGTGGTTTTACAAGACTTCGCGGTTTGCGGTTATTATAAATCTTAGGCCGCGGTAATCGGTAAAAAAAGTCTACGTGTTCTGTTTTACTAAGAAAGCCAAAGAAAAGATTTCTCTCTACGAAATCTTTCCTGAAAGTATTAGAAAAGAAATTAGCAAGTGTTGCAATATTGCGGTTTTTACTTTTTTTTTTCTGTGCGGTTTTACGGTATTCGAATTCCCCTTACGCCCCCCCCCCCCCCCCCCGCCCCCCAATGGTTCTTCGAGAACTGTATTCTACGCTTTTGAACACGTGCGAGAGAGAGCTGTATTTGAAATTTTTTTATTAGCCTCGCGCAACTATTAACGACTTGATACTGAAAAAAAGAAAACAACCTCGACACACAAATATACAACTGAGAAGACTTTATTTCGCCCATATCCGTACCTAAACCTAGTTTTTTTTGGACGATTACTCGATGTATATTTCACAATCACACTTACGCAAACAAGAGCTTTTAGAGAGTTTTTCGCAGTCTTTCATTGTGACAACCCTCGAGAAATGCCGCAGCTGAAGTGCGTCTAGACAGGGCTATCGATTACGGCTTGAGTGTTTGTGTTATAAATCCGAAAACCGTTTTCAACATGCTATGAGTAATATATATAAAATTGGTAGGGAATGATTTATTTGTCAAGACTCATGCCAATATGATTCAGCGATAATTCCACGAAACTCCTAATTTCTCGGAATCTATACAAATCGATCATTTGCATATTGAACATTATTGTCCTGAGTCTTTGGGTATAAAAGCTTTAATCTTCTTGACCACTCTTTCGGGTAGTTTGATTTTGAACCTCCCAGGGTTTCAATCAATCAATCAATCTTTATTTCTGTTATTATACAGATAAAGACTTTGTCTTTTTTCCAATCTGGCCCTTTGTTTGGTTTGACAAATGTGTTCAGTTGTTTAGGAATTTTTTCTATCTAGATGCGCTGGTTCGTATCCTACTGAGCCAACCTGGTGTGCAACACAAATGACAGAAAAATGGCATTTTCCAATGACTATAAATAGACAACTATTCATATGGCTTTGCATTACTGCGATTCTCAATATTCTGCGAACTCAAACATCCCAACGGCTTGTTGTGAAATTGGTTTTTCGCTGCCGTCAATCAAAACAAATGAGTCGGTACTTTTGAAATTTTTGACTAGCGGCAGTGAAAAAAAAAATTCCAACGGGCAACTCGCAACTACAGAGTTCGCAGAATATTGAGAATCGCAGTAAGATGATTAACAAGATCTCCCGTGGTTTGAACTCCGTCCTCAGTTGTTTGGGAATATTTACCAAGCGTAAATAATCTAATTTTGACACGCGACAAACAGCTAAGCCGCGCTAGTGCGCCTACTAAGCCAACCTGGAAAATGAAAGCATTCAAACTTACTTACTTTTTTCCCCCCGCGTTTATTTAACTTTCTCATGGGATCACTTACAAATTAATAAAAGTTTAAATTTCACATAATGTTTAACGCTTTTCTGATGGATGTGGTTGAAAGTTTTTGATATTAATCTACAAGAATCTACCTCCTCTAAATTTAACTTCAATTATAATAGGGCCTTGTTTATGTTTTAAATTGTCTACATTAGTCAATTTTGTCCTTCTTATCTATAAATCCTATTTTTATAGATCAAAAAGTAAGTGTTGTCAGCTGTATTTAAAAGGCTTCAAAACAATCTCTAATATCATATAAAACTTACTTACTATTAAAAATTTAAACAGATAAGTACTCCTATGGTTTTAGTGAGTTTGACTAGCTGTCGTGGGTCGCGGGTAAAGTCGTGGATACCGAAAATTTCTCAGAAGTAGATAGAAATAATGGGAATTGTATGGAAAATGAAAAATACAAGGAATAAAGTAAAAATGAATGATCTCTATTAGTAAAGCAACACGATTATGATAACTGTTCTATTTTCTTAGTGAACAAACTAATTAACGATTAATACGTTTTTACAAAACTTCTCCATCTAATAAAGTTTAAATTTGTAAATAAAACAAATGAAAATATCATATCTTATCCATCTTGTTGGTCATACATTGTGGGCGACCTGGAACCATATTTATTGTTGAGCATTTTCGGAGCATTTCAGGATTTCATTTTTGAGTATTTTTTTCCAATCCACTTCAGTCTGTCTACACGAGTCCATTCCTGTTTTACAATGCCTAAAAACAAAAACAAAAAAACAAAAAAAAAAAAAAAAAAAGGAAAAGAAAAAGGAAAAGAATATCTGTCTTTGGCGAGAAGGTTTCTGCCACAGCAAAAGTTAAAATAAAATGCAGGGAATTACGAAACGATAAAAAAGTGGTTATGTCTGCCGTTTGCGAGATTCTTCTTTCCCACAAATGGCGCCATGAACACGTTTTCCTAGACTTGCCCCAAGTCGACCTCTCTTGTTTCCGGGGAGTTTTTCGATTCCAGCGAAGCGAGAATTTTGCGAGCGCAGCGAGCCAGGGCGAGGAAGTAGAGATACGCCAGTGCATGACCACGTTTTCATCGTTTGCATGTCACTTACGTATACTACCTAGACTTGCCCCAAGTCGACCTCTCTTGTTTCCAGGGGAGTTTTTCGATTCCAGCGATAGTCTACTACTTGCCCAAAGGCTTTTTGCCAGGAGAGATTCAACACTCATTATACTTCAATGTATCTTATGCTGAGCTTAAACTTGAACTTTATTTATATAACTTCATTTTGTTTAGTCTAAAAGTTTATCATTATTAAGTAATTAGGATTCATGTCTAGTGTCTAATCCTTGTCGTCTTTGTGTATGAAAGGTTTATTCTTCTTGACGTCTTCTTGACCGTTTATATGCTTTAGTGAAATGGGTTGTTAAGATCTAGAGTGCACATCAGGGTGACTGTGTCAACAATAATTCCACGAAACGCGTAGTTTTATATCGGAATCTAATTGAAGTTAAAAAAAAACTTGTACAGTCTTTAGCTATGAAATTTTAAAAAGCATTATTCTTGTCGACCATTTTATAGCTATTTTGGACGATTACTATATTTCACAACCACACTTAAACAAACTAGATGCTCTTGGAGCGTTCACTGGGTTGCCTGTGCGAGAGCTCCCCCACTCACCAATCCTCATACTCTATTATTTCTTACCAAAGTGTTCCTTTTGGGTTCAAAGTCCCCCTTTATTAAAAACATTTTAAATTCTAGTAAGACATTAGTGTTGCGTTACTGACTTGTCAACGCATATTATATTTCTACTTGACCTACTAGAGTACCTTTCAAGACTAGCTGATGAAATAAACATATCTATTTCAGTATCGAAACTGTTCGCTGCAAAACAAACGTTTTATCAATGTAAATACTCTTAGCCAAAATGTGTTTAACTGGTCATTTGTTTTTCCCTCAGTTTTTGTTTTCTGTATTTTCATAAATGGAAATATTCAACAAGGAGTCTTGGCAGTTCGCTTTCTTGTAGATCACTATCAGCTCGTCTGACTTATACAAGTTCTTGGAGTCAGCTTTCATCAAAGTTTTGCTTGTCACTCGTTTTGTAGTTTGTCTCTCGTTCTGTAGTTTGTCTCAGTATATATTTTTTGTATCTGAGATCTGGTAAGATCTAGTTTGATCATAGCTAGGTAGTTTATAGATTATCTTAGTCTATTTTGACTAGTTTGTCTAGATCTACGATTCTCATACCGTAGTTTGCTCATAGATTCTCAAAGATAGCTCATAGATTCTCAGACTTCTCTCTTTGAGTATGTGGACCAACCCGTTCCAAAATCGCTCAATAACATCTTTTAGTTTGTGTCTACCACGTACGGCGTGTGTGTTTGTAAGTAGTTTAAGCGTAGCGTTAAAAAACCTAAAGACAAAAGTACGCAACGTGCCTACAGACAAAATAGTACTTCACGAACCCTGAACGAATGAATTTATAAATACATCGTCCTCGATGTCGTGTGGCAACTTCATTGGACATTGGACATTGTTTACAAGTTCTCGACCAATCATGACGTGTGAAATTATGGTCTACCTGACCACGGAAAAACGGATCTCATTTTAAGACTGGTTTGCTACCATAGCAACCCAGTAACAAGAGTCTTTTAGAGAGTTTTTCGCACTCTTTCATTGTGATAATCAATCAATCAATCAATCAAACTTTATTTGAGTGTCAGATGTATTTAGCTAAAATATAAGCTAATTGGGGACACTACTAATCTAAAAAAAATAAATAGCTAGTAAATATATGAGAAAAGAAAAAGATAGCATATAAACAAATATATATATTTATATAAACTAAAATTTAACAAATACTAATTTTTAAAATATATGGAAATTTAAATATCTAAATATAACTATATATTCTGATTGCATATAACTATATTTAGAAACGCTTTAGACGTGAAGACATCATCTCATAACGTATACGAAGTGGTATTACTACCATCAAAAGTCAGAAAGTGCTTACGGTTGCGGAAATGACTTCACTCCGCAACACAGAACTTCTTAGGCTTAGATCCTCTAACGGTAAAAGATGACTGGTGCCGTTTAGTGTTTGAAATAGGCACACGGATGGAATTTAATTTCCTAAGATTATACGAGTGCTTGCTAGCTGGTTCTAAGAGACGCTTAAATGCTTTTTAAAACTGTTAGTTAATCTCTTCGTGCTGACAAAGATTCTAGAGTGTCTCTTGGCAGACACTCAAGTGCGTCTAGACGTATACCAACAGGGCTATTGTTACGGCTTTAGTGTTTGTGTTTGAAATTCGAAAATCCGCTTTCAACATGCTATCGAGTAATGCCGGTATAAAATTGGTCGGGAATGATTTATTTGTCAAGACTCATGCCAATGTAACTCGGCGATAATTCCACGAAACTCTTAATTTCTCGGAATCTATACAAATCGATCATTTGCAAATTGAACATTATTGTCCTGAGTCTTTGTCCTGAGCTTTAATTTTCTCGACCGTTTTACTTTAATATTGTTAATATAATATACCACTCTTTCGGGTAGTTGATTTCGAACCTCCCAGGGTTTGATGTGCTCAGTTGTTTAGGATTTTTTTCTATCTACAGATGCGCTGGTGCGTATCTAGACTTTCGCAAAGTCCGCCGCCCACTGAGTATCTATACTGGCGTCGCTCTCTCGCTGCCCTCGCAAAGAGAGGAAGTCAAGTCTAGTGCGTATCCTACTGAGCCAGTCTGGTGTGCAACACAAATAACAGGAAATAGGGCATTTCCCAATGACAATAACTTAATGGTTTTGCATTAAGATCTTGATAATGAACAAGATCTCTCACGGTTTGACCTCCCGTCCTCAGTTGTTTTGGAGTTACAAAGCGTGGACATTGGATAATCTAATTTTGACACGCAACAAACAGCTAAGCCGCGCTAGTGCGCCTACTAAGCCAACCTGGAAAATGATAGCATTCTAACTTACTTACTATAATTTAAACAGATAAGTACTCCTATGGTTTTAGTGAGTTTGACTAGCTGTCGTGGGTCGCGGGTTAAGTCGTGGGTACCGAAAATTTCTCAAAAATAGATAGAAATAATGGAAATTGTATGGAAAATGAAAAATACAAGGAATAAAGTAAAAATGAATGATCTCTATTAGTAATGCAACAAGATTATGATAACTGTTTTATTTTCTTAGTGAACAAACTAACTACGATTAGTACGTTTTTACAAAACTGCTCCATCTAATAAAGTTTAAATTTGTAAATAAAACAAATCAAAATATCTTTCTCTCTGCATATACTATATCAACGATTGCCGAGAGTAAAATCATGGGACATGCTACATTATAATGCTGTCAGCTATTTGTGTATGTTTATTATTACAACGACAGTGTTTTTCTACTGTCGGGTAATGGTGTCCCCGACCTTACTGATCCTTTATTAAGCACTCCATGTGGCATGCATGATATTGAATGCCCTCTATTGTTTTCTCTCTGCATGTATTATATCAACGATTGCCAAGTAAAATCATGGGACACGCTATATTATAATGCTGTCAGCTATTTGTGTACAATATTTATACCGGGAAATCTTGTTTAACGAAGTTAATTACTTATTTTTTAAACTAATCATATGTTTTAATTAAACAAATTAAATTATATTTCCGGGTCGTGCTTTGCGCGCCGGTCAATATTATGCTTGACGACATGCGCCTGCTGTTAGATTGTACGACCTACCGTGAGTTCAACAACACGACTCATATTTACCGATTCCGCAAGAAAATGACTCTATCGTATAATGTAAGTGTTTTAATGAGAATTAACTGAAAATATCTTAGTTCTAGCGATATCTCGGAACAGTCCCAGCCTGTACTTCATCCACTCAATCGACTGCCAGTGCGGACGGAAAATGCTTTTAAAACGTTCAATTCCACTTACTGAACCATTGAGGCTTGTTTGGAAATTGTTATGCTAAAACATTTTTGAAATAAGCGACTTGGTCGGGATATCGTAGGAAATTATTCGATTGATCAATCGGTATTATAAACTTTGACTCAAAATGACTGCACGCCCTTCGTTTTGAGTTTTACTTAAGTAAAACGTCTGCTACTCTAATCTCTAAATCAGCTACTAGGATTTAGAACGAGATAAGAGAGTGTTAAAAGTTACCACCAATTTCATTGCTACCCGCCCGAGCGCACCCGACTTCAGTGTTGTGCAAGTTTGTTGATTCTCTTCCTACAATCAAACCGTTCGGAATTTATTTAAGTCGCGTATTTGAATGGAAACTTGAAGAAATATGTCTTTATGTAGAAAATTGAGGAAAAAATACTGATGCTCACAGAACTTCAAATCTAGATCCGACAACAAATGATTTTGGATAAGATGCTTTACTGAGTAATCAGATCATCAAAACTAAATAAAAACCATAAAGTATCAGTATTCTTTACTCAGTTTTCTATATAAAGACATATTTCTGAAAGTTCCCTTCTAAACACTCGACTTAATAAATTCCGCCGAAGGTTTTGATTGGCAGAAGAAATGAATCGGAAACTCCCACGCGTAGTAACGTGGTAACGTGGTAACAGTATTCAACGGGCCGATTAAAGCCAGATATAACGCAGCGGAACTCCGGGTCTTTACATAATCAGTTATGTTTTCATGGTTGTGTCAATATAGGCTCCGTTTGTTTTCCTTCATCAGCAGTGTTTTATAAACAATCTTGACATCTTTGTTTCTATTAGAACACGATTAGCTAGCCTTCTCAAAGTACCCTGGCAAAGAATCAAGATCTTTTAAGATATCAAACAAATCATTGTCGTCAGTTGTTTTAAGGAATAAAATAGTCCGTTTTTCGCTCGCTTCGACATTTAGTTTTGCTTTGTAAAGGTGTTTTTTAATATAAAGCTGAATTTCATTTTTATCCATTCTTTGACTATTAGTCTTGTATCGAGGTTACGAGAGCTTTTAGCCTGTTAATTGAGCAATTATGACTGGATGACATGAGTGGATCCGGATATTCAGCCAGGTGACCACAGTTAAATTGACACGAGTGTGACATTATAAACCCTGTTTTTGACACGTTATAAATGACACTAATAAGGCTTTAAGATCATGTGTAGTTCATGATTGCTATCCAGTGAGGCTAAGCTTCTAAGACTTTCTAAATTGTAAACTGATCCTGGCTGATCTCAAGCCAAAATCTCAAATAACAAAATCAGATTCCCAAGCTAGCGACACGCGTTCAGTGTCTGCAGGGCTCGTGTCTATCGTTGAGGTCGACGATAATGGCAGTTAAATGCATAAGAACTTGACATTAAAAATTCATGGAACATCACACACAAAGCGAGAGCAATCGACTTTTCCACGAATAATAAACATCAACGTTAAATGTTTTTTCATTGCTAGCACTCATTTAAAATTTTTCATGCACTTTTGTTTTATTCTTAGACGTTCAGACTCAAAATATGTGAAACAGGAAAGAGTATTTTTCACTAAATTAACCAATCTCTATTGTTTTCGATTGTTCATCGTCATATTTAATTATCAAATGTACAGCCTGGAAATTACTGATAATTATGCACTACTTTTTCATGGATATATATAAAGTGAAATACACTTTAGCGTATTACACTCAGTCTCTACGTCACTCTGATTCTTTTGTTTTCTATTGTGTTTTTGTTTTACTATTACACTTTGAGTAACAATGCGCGTAAGAGGTAGGCAACTCTCTATTGTTCTGCGGCAATAGCAACTTCCCCACAACAAAGTTTCAATCATAAGCGCTCAAAACAATAGCCAAAAGACGTATATAATTCGATATGTTCCCCACATAGAAATGTTGATATATAAAGGCTCAGGAAATCTTAGATGGAAAGGGAATCAGATCTCAAATAAAATATTAAAAAATCCGCTTAGTTTTGAAATTATGGGAGATTTTCATGTTTTAACCAATGAGATGGACGGATTAGACAATACACAATTAGCACCTTTCTGCATTCCATTGCCGTTTGCCTGCCTAGTTCTTACTAGGACCATTACTTAATAAGCACACTTTGTTTTAGATTTCACGGGTTAAGGAGAATGAATTAATCTCAATCAATTGATAATTTTGTACCTATTTTTTCCTTTACTAGTTCTTTAGTATATTTTTTTGAAAAAAATAATTTGTCATTTTTTTTACATCTTAAAAATATATATACATATATTTATTTATTTTTATGATTGTTGTTAAATTGCAAACAGTTCTTGTTATCATCTTGTGTCATAGTGTGATCTGCAAAGTATATTCATCAGTATCTTTGCCATAATAATGTTATTGCTGATTACATTGCTTGTGGTAAGTGCATACACCTATTTGCAAGAACGTTGTCATATTTTAATATTTTAATATCTTAAAAGATAAAAAAAATATTTTTATAAATTTCAAAAAATTACAAATAGGAAGTAATTAAATATTTTTCATTTTGATTCTAATGTTATATTGATGACATTTTAGCATATACCAAAGAGATAAGCTTAAAACTCTCAAAACTTTCAGCCTATACCTTCAAAACTGTGAAATAGTTACATCTGTTTTGCAAAAATAACTAGGTTAATTTCTATTTTTAATTTTTGATTTGTATATGACAACTTTCTTTTAATAAGGTTTACAAGTCAGGTATCTATGCTTTTTTTTTTTTTTTAATTAATGAAATTAAATATTTTTTTTAAATATTATTATTTTTTTAAATTAATGAAATTAAAATTTCAGGAAATCAAAACTGAAAAAATATATATAGAAAGTTATATGCCATTAACCACTCACTTGTAATCGTAGTATTTAAGCTTTTCAATAAAATGAGAAGGTAAAATCAATCATAAATATTACGTTCTTTATACTTGTAAACAATAATCAAGACATTAATTTATTCTATTTTATTTTTGATTAAAGATAGTGCTTTATCTTTATTATCAAGATACAGTGAATCCATTTGAGGTAAGTTATTTTCATCTCAATTTGATTGCTTTTTCTGCATCACTAACTAATGCTCTTAAAGTAAATTAAAGTTACAGATTAAACTTTTAATTGTTTTGTGGAATAGAAAAAAAACACTTTTGATTCCATTTGGCAACAAGGTTTGTTCTACAAATTATGAATTTGAAAAATAGGAAGCCACTCCTTCAACCTCATCAAAAGCATGTATTCAAAATCAAAATATTGCAAAAAAATTATGGAAATAAAAGAACTGATTTCTTCGATATACAATGAAGGAGTAATACAATGGGTTGAATAATCTCACCAATGCTTTTTTATCTCTATTAAAATGAATTTCCATATATTTTAGAAAACACAATGGAGACAGATAATATTATATTATTATGATATTATATAATATTACCTAATAGCCTATCACCTTAATTGCCTTCTTTATAGTTTACAAAATGCAATTAATGAACTTTCAGATCATTAATGGTTACTACGTGTAAATCCTAAGAAATCATAATTTTCCTGAAACAATGCTGTAAATCAACAATTGAAAAAACCATAGATAGCAATACTGATATAGCATAGTAGATAGAAATAATATAGAAATCGTAAACAGTCATACATATTTAGGTGTAAAAATGTCTGCAAATGGAAACTTTAAAAAACGTAAAGAAAATCTAAGAAAAAACTAGAATATCTATCAAATTTACATAAATAATAAATTGCTTGAGACTTTATTTCTACCAATCCTAATATACTCTAAATTTTTTTTGTTACATTCAAACAAGAATCTGCAGTTTTACTCAGTCTTTAAAAAAGACACAAAACAATCTGATATTCTAGATCAGCACAGTTAATAATCTTAAGCACAAGAGATCTATTGCCAAGCTTAGAATACGAAATCATATTAAAACTGGACGACAGAGTTTACCAAAAACACCAGAACATCTAAGAACCTACAGTTATTGTAACACAAATGAAACTGAAGATAAAACTCCTAACTCATGCAAAGATTTTTTTCCCAATGAAATAAATAAAAAATCTAATCACTTTGTTAAATAACAAATAACATTTATGGATAACATTTTAAAATTTATGTTCCTTTCAACAATATCAGTGACCCATCTATTTGTTAATGTATTGCTGATTTCGTATATGAAATCATCAATTAAAAGAAATCAACCAACTTAATTAAATCAAATTATAATTAATGAATACTACGAATTCACTTTAATTATCCTATTTTACTTACTTAATTATTTATCATTAAAAATTTTCTAGAGTGCAAACAAAATATGATAACAAAATATTGCATTTCTCCTTGATATCAACTGATTAGATTTCTCACGAGCATAATTATCTATCTATCTATATATATATATCATAAGTATGATAATCACATCTGATTATCTACAGCCCTTAGACTATACACAGTCTCAACAGCCCATATACGTTTTTTCTTCATCGTTTCCTTGTTCATTTTAAGAGAACAATAAGTTTCTTTGGTTAGATTTATATATTTTTGTTAGGGCGCACTTAATTTGGAGCCCAGCTCTGTTGTGCTAACCCTCTCCATTAGTATTTATTTAATGGATGAAGTAATGTAAATAAATAAATAAATAAATAAACAATATATCCGTAATACTAAATAGAACAATTTTGTGCAAATTCTATTGTTTTCTATTGTTTAATTAGCACTATTTTGTACTATTTAGTAATTTTTATTTCACGGTTATAGAGTGGTTTAACAAATAGAAATCAATCAGAAATACTTTTTGTATTTTTGTTGATTCTAGATTGATGAGAATAACTGTTTTAGTGTATACCAACAAGATAATCTCAAAAATGTTTGTCAATACCTTCAAAAAACAATGAACTGAATAATTACACTTTTTTGCAAAAATAATTCGTTATCCTAGTGTTATTTTTTTATTTGTATATGACAGCGTTCTTGCAGTTGGATGTAAATATGTTTATAAAGGTCATACCCGAAATGGGAATTCTATTCTCTTTCGCTACGCTCAGCCGAATAGAAAACATTTCATATTTAGTACTACAAACACGCAAATTAGGAGGAGAGCCGTCCTGCCAGCAATTGTTTATTATCCAGTACACTAAGTAAATTAATAGTTGATTACAATAGATATAATGTTGTGTGATTATATTTACAATGTAAATGAGTGAAACTACGATATCAAAAAGAGAGAAAAGCAGGACCAGTAATAAACGGTTCGTGAACGAGCTGGAAGGCGTCAAGTGAATATTGATGCAAATGAAGGAGTATATATAGCTGGGTTTCAATCAGCTGATAAAAGTCTTTGAATCTCATTATTTGCTTCAAATGGTGGTCAAACACTGACCACCATGTGCTGTCAGTAGGAAAGAATTCTATCGAAAACTTGTGATTCAGCTGGTGAACATTCCGCACGAGACAGGAAATGACGTCAAGTGAAACCCAGCTATTAACTACTAACAATTCCCAGGGGAGACAACATGCCAACAGGCATGCAAACCGTACTACATGAAAACCACTACTTTAATAAATTTTTATTGTATTGTGTTTGTTTGTTTGGTAGCTTTTACATGATGAAGATCTACCTTACCCTATACAGGTTCGTTTTCTTAATTTATTTCTTAATCTTTGTTACAGTTCAATACCACAACTGTTATATTATGAAGTGTTATAGGGGTTATCTATGTTGATTGACTGGAAAATTGCCTTTAATTTAGGATATTATAATTATAATGAAAGAATAAAAAAGGGGTTAGAGAGACTACAAAGTACGAGCGAATTCATAAGGAGAAAAGAAAAATGAATTAAGACAAAATGAAAAATGGAAAAACAAAGGCAGAATTAGAGCGAAAAGAAAGAGAAAAAGAAGAGAAAAAAGAACTAAGACAAAGAACAAAATGGTGATTGAAAATAAAACAACAACAACAACGTAACACAGCAGACTCAACAAATTCAGTCTAACATCGTATATTCAGTTGCTACCTTTTTGTCATCTAATTAAGGAAACTCAGCCACCTGGAAACCATCCAAGCCAATATTATGAGCAAAAGATCAAGGAGATGGTAGGTATTTATTAAAACGTAACAGTTTGGTCCAGTTAGTGTCCTCAATTAGTCGTATAAACTAAATACCTAGACACGTAAATAAAGTTATTATTATATGCTTTTGATATCAAAAGAAACCCAAATGTTAAGCAAGTCGAAAATATTCTAAATTTATAAGATTTTACTCTTGTACAGGAAGAAAAATGGATATCAATGGCAAGAAACAACTCTAAAGAAGAAAAAAGAGAGAAACAAGAAAGGTTTCGTCAAAACATGGTTGACTCTGCTGCTTCTTCCTTTCCGGTAAAACTGATTTAAAATATTCAACATCAGTTTGGCTGCAAGTCTATTATCTAATATAAAAATGTAATTATGGAATGACTTCATGACTTCATGACTTCATGACTTCATGACTTCATGACTTCATGACTTCATGACCTTCTCTGGTTTAATCAACCAATATGGCATGATGGCTGTTTCATTGTTATTAACATCACGTGGTTGTACCCCAAGGCATAGTTAATAGAGGGGTCCCCTCTATTAACTATGCCTAAGGATATGATTTTCTAGGGATATGTATTTTGTTCACTATCTGAATTCGTACCAGTTTCTACATCTGTATCTATTTCAGTCAAAGGTTGAGTAACACCACACTAATATATACTATCTATGATATTCTTATTAATATTGTACGTTGTTGGTTTTTCCTTCTTTTTCCAGGAAACACAACAAGAGGAAAAAAGAGATCACCACGAGTTATCTGTAGAGCCCGCTCAAAACAGCCGAATTCGAATGTCAAGTGAAACCAGCAACACTATTCCAGGAGAAGTCGGCGCTCCAGATCCCATGGTATTCAGTTTGTATAAAATACTATACAATACTATGCTTATAAAATCTGATACTAAGTCAGAAAAAGTAAGTCTTTGGTTATTTTTATTCTTACGTTTCTCTTGGGTATGTTATACTAGTCACTAAACTCCTTGCAAGATACAGCCGCAGGCGATGCTTTGCCTGGACAAGCTGGTATGTCCTCGACTAACAACGATGGAAAAAATGGTGACACAAGTTCTTCTGAAAACTCGGTACATATGCATTTTACTCTTTTGAGAAAAGTATGAAAATCTCAGAATTCACTGGTTTTGAGGTCTAGTTCAAAAGTTGATCTTCTCATGAGCCGAATGCATCGAAAACAATGGATAATAAGGCTGTCTTCTTTCATGTCATTAGGCCTTCGGCTCATGAGAAGATCGACGTTTGAATTGGGCCACTATTTTTGACTTGGAGGGGCACTTTTCAACAGCTTTTTATCCTTCACTGCACATGAAAACCATGGTGCTTATGCAAAGGGCCACTCAAATTATGCCAGTGAGCCAAACAGAAATGCTTTATGGGTCAAGAAATAGCATATTTGCTGATATAGGTACTTGTATAGGCACAGGCAGCCCAAAAAGGCTTCTATTAATGTCTTTTAAGAGATTTTATGGAAGTTAGGATAAGCATATGAAATTACGTCCACATGATGTCTTCACTTCAGTTTTGCTATTCTAATTCTAAGGGGTCTATAGAGTCCTTCACGGTCCATGATTTATATTGTACTTTCCTCATGGACTATTCATGAGTTTGTTAAATCTATTAATAGAAGTCATCAGAAGACACTCCCCCAACGTCTGCTGATCCAAACCCTGTCGGTAAGGACGTCCAATCTACAACTTTGGCTAAAAATGAGGGACCCAATGGCCAATTCAAAAATCAGGTACATATGCAAAAGCGAAGCCCAAAATACATCAATGAACAGCCTTGGATCTTTTTCTTCATCTCTGTGAACTATTTTTTGCTTTACATTTTAGACATCACCAGAGAGCAGTGCTGATCCAAACCCTGTCGGTAAGGACGTCCAATCTACAACTTTGGCTAAAAATGAGGAACCTAATAGCCGATTGGAAAATCAGGTACATATGCAAAAGCGAAGCTCAAAATACATCAAGGAACAGCCTTGGATCTTTATCTTCATCACTGTGAACTATTTTTCGCTTTATATTTTAGACATCACCAGAGAGCAGTGCTGATCCAAACCCTGTCGGTAAGGACGTCCAATCTACAACTTTAGCTAAAAATGAGGGACCTAATAGCCGATTGGAAAATCAGGTACATATGCAAAAGCGAAGCTCAAAATACATCAAGGAACAGCCTTGGATCTTTATCTTCATCACTGTGAACTATTTTTCGCTTTATATTTTAGACATCACCAGAGAGCAGTGCTGATCCAAACCCTGTCGGTAAGGACGTCCAATCTACAACTTTGGCTAAAAATGAGGGACCTAATAGCCGATTGGAAAATCAGGTACATATGCAAAAGCGAAGCCCAAAATACATCAAGGAACAGCTTTGGATCTTTTAGTTTCTTCATCTCTGTGAACTTTTTGTATACTAAACATCACGAGAGGGCAGTGCCACTGATCCAAACGGTGTCAGCGAGAACTGGGCAAACTGCAACCCTACTGATCAAAAATGAAGGACCCAATGGCTAATCAGAATATTTTAATAAAAGTAGACATGCAATTTCTTTCTTCCTCTGTGTAATATATCTTTATGCTTTTTATCTATTAATATAGATGCCAACAGAAAGCACAGCTGATTCGAGCCGTGTGAGTGAGGATAGGGAAACTGCAACATTGGCCAAAAATGAAGCGCCTTGCCTAACTGAGAAGACCCCTGCTGGAGATCACCCGGACGCCGATACTGATGAAACTCACCATAATTCCACCGTTGCTTACTCTCATGATGTTGAGCAAGAAAACGGAGATCATGATGGTGCAGCATGCAAGGAAGCAAGTGGCTGAGGTAAGTTCATGTCTGGTATAGTATAATAGTATTGCTGGTTTTCACATGACGTCACGGCCGCCATCTTGGTTGAATTTTACAAAAGATTTGTAATCAGTCTCTTTTGTCATATCAACCAACATGGTCGCTGTGTCTTTTGTTTTACTTTCTCTTGCATGGGAAATATTTAAAACCAGTAATTGAGCAAAAAGGACAGACTGGTTTCTTAATTTGTGGCTTAGAAAAGCAAGAATAAAGATAAATGTATTTGAATTTTCTTGTTGTTAACAATTTAAAATTCACGTCCCATACATTCACTGATCATATTTCAGTAGTGCATCACAGCAATGAAGCAAGTAAAAAGGTAGGTAATAAATAAATAATCTATGGATTTCGTTTTTATTACCTAGAGTACATGCAGGGTTAAGAGAAAGAAGGAAGAAAGAAAACAAGAAAGGAAAGAAGGAAGGAGGGAGGGTATAAAAGCAGATCATAAACGCAAAAGAGAGAGAGAGAGAGAGAGAGAGAGAGAGAGAGAGAGAGAGAGAGAGAGAGAGAGAGAGAGAGACCGAGAGAGAGAGAGAGAGAGAGAGAGAGAGAGAGACCGAGAGAGAGAGAGAGAGAGAGAGAGAGAGAGAGAGAGAGAGAGAGAGAGAGAGAGAGAGAGAGAGAGAGACAGAGAGAGAGAGAGAGAGAGAGAGAGAGAGAGAGAGAGAGAGAGAGAGAGAAGTAAGAGAAAAAGAAAGAAGATTTCATCGAGGTACATTTGAATTCAAACTCGGGTGGTTTGTTTTCTTTGTTTCATATTATTATTATTATTATTATTATTATTATTATTATTATTATTATTATTATTATTATTATTACTATCATTATCATTATTATTATTATCATTAACATTATAATTATTTTTTTTTCTTAAAGAGGATCGAATGGAAATGACACAAAGCGAAGCAACCTACTTGAATCATCATTATGTGAAAATAAAATTTTAGGAGGGACTTCATAAAACCCACATAATAACACAAATCAACATAATTATAGGTCATATTTTCTAGCTTTCTTTGAATTATTTTCTTTCGAAGTTTTTGTTTTTAATTAACATGTTGTTTTTCACTTGTATTTATTGATTCAGGATTTTTTGATTGTATAAATATCTAAATCAACTGGCTAGCTATTTCAGGAACTTTCCTTATTAATATTAGACACTGCACAGAATTGTATTCCTAAGCACCCTAAACTATCATTGATATATTTTGTTTTATATATAATTGGAGCTAGTGGGTGTTTTCAAGGGGGTTTTTTACCTAGGAATCCAGTATATATATCTTACGATTTTACTCTTTATTCTTAAAAAAAACTGCAAAGGGTAGGGGGTTTGCTATAGCTACCCAATTCACACCCTAGGATCCACCCTTGCAACCTTTGATATAAATTTCTTGGAATTAATACATATTTATGTATTCATTTGAGTATTATTTTGAGTGTACATTCAC
Source organism: Anthopleura sola (assembly GCA_023349425.1). NCBI lineage: Eukaryota > Metazoa > Cnidaria > Anthozoa > Actiniaria > Actiniidae > Anthopleura > Anthopleura sola. The sequence continues at coordinate 2,584,246 of JALHLI010000017.1, read as the reverse complement.
TGAATAATTTATTATTCATTCATCTATTTACATTAATTCATTTATCATTTTGATATTAGTGCACCTATTGCAAGAACGTTGTCATATAAAAATAACTATATAACTATAACTATATCTTTATAAATTAAAGTTAATGTCTCAGCCAGTACAGTTTCAGTAGATCTACTTTATATTTTAAACAATGATAATTTTTTTCTAAAAACAATTCCAAAACTCAATACTTAACCAGACGTCTCGTCTCTTAATTGTTATTGTACCCACCACAGATATTTGATACACTGTACAATTAGCACTTAAAAGTACTAAGTAGACTAATACACATTAGTATACCCTAATTCATTTGTTTTCTTTTGTGTCTATTTGATTATAACTACTACACATTAACGAGTAATTTTCATAGCAATTTTTATAGCACTGTTAAGAAACAATTTAATAGACTTTGCACTTGTACGTAATTAATAGTTAAAATAGTTGAAATAGTTAGTAGACTAATAGACGTTAAGAAGATCTTTCTTTTTTTCAAAACGACTGCAAGTTCGCAGCCAAAAAAAATATTTCGTATGAAAATTTGAATTAGATTGACCACGTAATTAGTAACTATAAGTTACAATAAGTGACCATTAAACAAATTTTACTATACAGAATCATGTTTCCATTTTTTTGTGTTTTTGTGTGTTATCTAATAAACTAGGTATTACGTACACACTGTTTTTGTTTGTACTTTTCTTTTCTTTTACACTATTACACATTAAACAAGGAATCTTTGTTTCACGAGTTTAGTGAAGATTTTCACTTGTCCCATGAAAATATAGTATGCATAATACATAGTAGTATACCCTGATACCATTTTTTCCTTATATTTTACTTTGACTATTTATTTATTTATTTACATTTATTTTGTTTTAGTTTGACTGTTGCCATTTTACAAGATTAAATACACCTTATTGCAAGAACGCTGTCATATAAAAATAAATAAAAACAAAATAACAAATAAGAATTAATTAGAAAAAAAATATTTTGATCATAAAGCCCCCCAGATTTATGAGTGAGAATATAATAGTGAAATATATACCCCTGTTTTACGAAAATAATGAATTTCTATTTTGTTATTTATTTTATTTCTATATGACAACGTTCTTGCAATTAGGTGTAACTTCCATTACAAATTACAAGATCATAATATTACAAATGAGACAAAATACAAACATGAAAAAAATGGATGTGTGTGTGATTGTTGATATAGTTAACCACCCAAGTCAGTCATTAAGCATACAACTTTGCTTTATGGGCCAAGTAAAATCATTCTATTTTGTATACAAATAAACATATTACTGTAAGACAGAATTAAGTGAGAGCACTCTAAGTATTAGAATCGTATCAATGTACTAAATCGAGTTATGACAATTCAATTGTTATAAATAAATACAAATGGCATGTTTGCTGTTATGAAAAATAAATCAAACCATGAAATTCATTATTGTTTTTTCAATCGTATTGTTAGGATTCATGTTTCGAGTAGAACAGTGGCGGATCCAGAGGGGGTTCCAAGGGTTCCACGGAACCCCCTCTGAGCATCAGACCCTTTGAAAAGGGGTATATGAAATAATGAGAATGCATCCTGCAATGAAGTTTTACGTATCAGTTGTTGAAAGAGTGAAGACGAAATGGAACCCCCCTTTTTAAAATTCTGGATCCGCCACTGTAGAATACTGCTTTTTACAAACTGAGCCCATTCTCTTAATTCTTAGCGGCGAGTGCAGTCTGTGTCGACACTAAACGAATGTTCAATCACTCGCCAATCAATAGCTCCCCCCCCTCTAGAGTCACTAGCTCCTATTCTCACTAGAAGCCAGAAGCCAGAGTGCATATTGGTAGTTAAAGTCGCTCCGATTTGAGGATTTGAGGATAGTTGATCGCTAAAAGATCATTGTTAAGTATCCTGCTTGATAAAATCGGCATTTCTGAGGCAAGAAGCCCTTGATTAGCCTGACCACGACCGCAAAACTTGACTCTATCAGCCTGAAAGGTAGCGACAGCTCCGCCACCATTATTTGCAGTACGATTCGCAGTTATTTACTTGAACCTTTACAAAACACAACGTCAATATGCCTATAGACGAAGTAAGTATATTTCATTAAATTAGTAATTAATGTGTAGGCATGCAGTCGTTCATGAAAAGTCATGTTTCTAGCTTTCTTGCCTTATGGGAAAAAAGCAAAATGGCGACTTAGAAAGGAAGCCATTACATGAGTTAGTCGTTCCAGACCCTTCACGCCGCCTGGAGGATCCGAGATACCTATGCTATATTTAAGAGGCAAAAAAATTGTTTTTCCCTTTAGAAGTCTCAACAATATTTACGTCCATCGACTGATCTCACTGTATATTTTTATTTCTTATCGGGGCATTTCGAACTTTGGTCTTCATTATAAATATAAACCCGATATAAAGTTCAGCGTTTCCTAGAAATCCGTTACGCTTGGTAGCCAATTTTCCAAGAAGCATATGTTCCATTCTTGTTACAAAACTTTATGTTTCGAGTATTTATAAATGAACCCATTGAAATATTATACTGAACTGTTTACTAGCTATATTGTTAACGATCAGGAAGCACGAAATAAAAACACAAGGAAGCCTACCGGTTACCAAGAAGTAAAACGATATATATAAAAGTCACACTCTTGATTATTAATTATGATTAAGTGGTTAAGTACTGAATTTTCTACTTTGGTGTCAAACATTATTTTATAATGCATATCAAAGTTCAATCTTGTTGAACTATCACTTCATTAGCTATAAAGACATGAGACAGAAGTCAAAACTTACCCATTAGAGATACTTGTTGAGCCAGAAGAGTCCCGAGAAGTAACATCCTTGACTACTTAGTCAGTACGTGTTCGTGATGAAAGCTAAGAGTTCGCCACCCGTTTACTCATTGTTTCTCAAATAAGGAATCCTTGTGTAAAACCTAACAAATTGAATCACTCCCATTCGATCTGTGAGTTATCCATGGCCTGACTTAATCATCCCAGAGGTTGTCAGTTCTTCGAGCAAAGTTTAAGGATAAACTGAGCGGACTTTGACTAGCCGTCTGCTGATGAGGTTTCACTTCCGGGTCAGAAAGACAAAACTATGCAAAACATGTCCCGACATAGGTTAAACTGAGAACTAACTACATCAAACGTATCTAAACTTATCCCTTCAGGAAGCAGCTGTCAATCAATCAAAGAATCAACTAGAACGTTATTTGTTGTCTTGTCTCAACACCTAGATGCCTGGTACCTCAGGGTTCAGGTACATATAGGTACATATAAATTTATTGTTCAAGGAGCACAAATTAAATTGTACTTTATTGTGCAGTACTTCAAGGGTCCTATGTATATTATGTGCTACCGTGAGGGCTCGATCTTTGAATCAAAGTGAACTTCGTGCATTTTCTCGATCCAAATTTACTTTTCTTATAAATCTATCAGCATCGATATGGCTTTAGAAGAAGTAGTAGCACAAATCTTTAAAGTAATATTTTGTTTTTAAACTTTAAAACAGCAAGATTGAGATAAAACTGTGTTTATAAAGTGACTGACTGATGGAATTACGTTTTCAAAATAGTTTACTTAGGAATTAGCTTTAGTAAAAATACGTATTGGTCGAGATCATGTCATAGGTTTAATTTCCTTGTAGGACTCGGTAAGAGGTACGAAATATATACATTTGAGGGGTAGGGTGTAAAAATTGAGCAGGTCAATCCAAGTACCATGCTATGATGGCAATTGACTGCATGATTGATTGATTCATTTTCATAGATTTCTGTGTTCAACTTATACTAATCGGATTGCGAATCGTGATATCCGAAAAAGAATCAATCCCATGCGTCTTTTCGAGCTCAATCATGAATAAACAGAGGGAAATCAAAACAAAACCAAATAGCATACCAGTACAATAATGCTAGGAAAAGTGTCATTTAGCCGATTATTTTAAGGCTAAAAATGGTTCTACTCCAAAGAATATATTGTCTAGATGAGACTAAGAATATATTTTCATCGGTTAGGTTAATATTCATGGTTTTTTATTAAAAAATTACCGTTGAAACGATCTCGAAGAAGCTGCCGAAAAGCTTTCTCCGGCGATTCCTTGGCAGGATTTAACTAAAATTTCCACACCTTACGCTGCTCTTTTGTCCTTGGCAATCTCCAGGATGCTTTGAACCTTAAGAAAATTCTTTTATGTGTTATTTATGGTGTCTCGTTTTCAATAAGAAAAGACTTATTGGCGAGAAAGTCGCTCATAATTAGCCTATTTTCAAGATGGCCGCCATCAAACTCAAGTGAATTGAGCGTGCGGTGGATAATGGGATTGATTCTTTTTCAGATCAGAAAATCATGCTTTGCGCGCCTAGTCAGATCACCTGGCCTGAGAAAGGTGAGAGAAAGTTGAGAGACAAAACGTAGTGCTTAAAAAAAAAACCCGATTTGAAGGTTACTCTGTTCGCTCCGTGCTAATTCATCGCTTAAAAGCATCATTGATCATTATCCTGCTTGGCAATACGGTTTGTTCAACCCAAGAAGTCCTCAGACTTGCCTTAACACGACTGCAAAACCAGACTAAAGATAAGATTCGGTGGCAGTCATTACCGAAGTTGGACTGTAAGAGTTGGACATTTTACTTGAATCCCTTCAAGAAAGGACGTCCCTGACATGTCGTTGTTTGAAGTAGGTACATTTCACGAAATTAAGTAGATATATTTTAGGACACTTTTCCCTTTAGAAATCTCGGAAATTTTCGCCTTAATCGACTAATCTATGTATTGTTTTTAAAAAGCAGTGTATATTTTTATTTTTTTCATGACTGATCAGGGAGCAATCAACTGGAATGCTTAGCCTTTTCTATGAATATTACTGTATTTACATCCGAACCCATTGAAACAATTACTGTATTATGATATGCGACAGGAAGCCGACGAGAAGATCTGTAGACAACACTTGACTACCTATTCGGTGATCAAGTGCCCTGATATCATAATATTGCTTTTCATTCTGCAAAGATCGACGGGATAATATGATTTGATTTGTAAATATATTGTCATATAAAAGATAGATCGTCTTCTTTGAAATAAAAATGAATGCCAGTGGTTTTAATCGGCGATTTGTCAGGTTAAAAACTATAAGTTACAGTCAAACTAAGAAAACCGTGAACACCTAAAATATGTCTGGAATGTTTATGTGTTTGATCAGAGCGCGGTCACGCAAAGTTTTTTCCCGTTTAAAAGTTTCAAACTTCATATTTTGATTTTATTCTCGTGAAATTAGAGATTTCTATTCGAGACAGACGGATACACGAAAGAAGGATTCAGTACACACTCTTTTCATGGTGGTGGGAAACATCTTTTTTACAAGCAACGGTCTAAATAAACATTCCTGACATATTTTAGGTGTTCATGGTTTTCTTAGTTTGACTGTAATACGATTATCTGCTAAAAGGACAGACTGCCAAACTATAAAAACACATAGTTTTGATAACTGATATAATCTTGATAAAGTGTCAGATCCGGTTGAGTCTTTATGTTATGCCGTCTACGTATACGTAACTTATGTCTATACTGCTATAATATATTAGCGAGGTTTTCGTCTAATAAAAAAACTAAAATTGCAACATAATTCTTATTTAAAAAAAAACAATAAACCAAATATCGAACGACCATGCATAATCTTAAATACGGTTTTGATAATAGCACAATACAACTATACATGAATCCATAATTTGAAACCTAATTGGTCCAAAAAATCGCATGATGTTCTGCGACGTTTAGCTGGGAAATGTCACGCGGCGGGAGATAAAGACATCCTTTTATGGCGAGTGAATGATCGCATCGCGAAAAAAAGTGCATCTGCAGAGATTACGTAGTCTCCTGCGCAGCCGCTGTGAGGCGCTTCCGGTTCCCGTCATTCCCCCACTAGCGTCTGCTCCAACTTGAACAACATTCCTTTCTACATTGTTTTCTATTAGCCATTCAAATTGCTAGGTGATATGCAAATTTTCTGTTTTGAGTAGCCGTTGCTGTTTATAGTGCTAGTGAAGTCGCTAAACCTGTGAGATAATAATTGCTAGATTGTCAAATATACAATGAAATTAGGGTCTACTAAAGTGTATTAGTCTAATATCAAATTCACTGGTTTAGTGATTTAACTCTAACCGAAGGAATTAGTGATTTAAACTCTGTAAACGAGAGTAGACTTCTCGGAATGCGGTGTGTTTAGTATTCATAAAAGTACTCGTGAAAAGTTTAAATATATTAACATTTAGTCCTACATTATATTGTGATGGACCGAGGAATAGTAGAAGAGAGACAGCCCGTAGGATTTATTCACTTGTACATTGTAGCTCAGTAATTTTTTAATACTTTTAAACGAGCGTGATTAGCATTTCAATGACGAGGATAATCAATATCATTAAGTAGAAAAGATTCACAAAAACGCCCTCAAAAACGTCTTTATTTTCTAAAAGTACGGCATCAATGACTTTTTTATGATGAATTTTGAACTTATTTATACAAAAATCCTGGCTTACTTTGCTATAATAGTCATCCATACGTTCATTCTCTAGGGAAAGACGGCCAAGGTCAAGGTCGTACCCACAAGCTTTTGTGGGGCTCTCTCTGATTGGCCAAATTCATAGAAAGGAATGTTGTTCCAGTAGGAGCAGACGCTAGTGGGGGAATGACGGGAACCGGAAGCGCCTCACAGCGGCTGCGCAGGAGGCTAAGATTACAAGGCAAACAAAATGTTGGTGTCCCTCTTGGGCCAGTTATAGGCCCACAAATGGGGATTTTAGAAATGTCATCTTTCTGGCTGTCACGCACTCGGTAGTTTAAAGAAGTCTATCAAGCTGAAAAGTTTAAACAATTAATTATGACCACCGGGGGGAAAAATATTCAGTACCATATTAATGTATTGGGAGCATCATAAGAATTACTTCTTAAGTTATTATCACAAAATTCACTTTCACGATACAGCTCGAGCTCAGCACAGTGTAGCTGGGAGTAAATATCTTTACCATTAAGGCATTGTTTCTTGCAAATAATGGGTGAATCCCTAGCTCTACTCATAAAAGGTCATGAAGTCGTATCATGATAAAACTAGTTCATATTCTCTTGCGTTTATATATTTATATTTTATGTTTTGCAACCGAATTGTAAAAGTCGGTCAAACAATTCTATAGTCTTAAAAATATTTTATCATAAATCAATTAATATTCCATTTTTAATTTATTTTAGGTAATCGTATTCCAGCTGTTACAGTTTTTGAAACTTCCCTTAATCATAGTTTCAGTACTGATATTCCAATTGGTATCCAATTTGGTAAGTTGAAATTGTGTATTCTCTTAAAGTACACCTAACCCCTGATACAATATTTTCAGTATTGATTCTACATGAAGTGAATATTCGAATGGTGAAATATTTCTTCATTTGAGTGTTGCAATAAAGGTGTATACTTCCAAAATGTTAATGACTGTGAAGACTACCCAGAAATATATACATATAGTATATATATTTTTACTTGTAATACTAAACACTGGCCATTATAAGACACTAAATTTACACTAAACATTGTGGAAACCGCGAGTATAATGATGATACTTTTTAAATACTGTTTGTGCACTTTAAAGATGGTGCCTACTATAATTGTCAGCGCGCACACTAACAGCGCATCTACATCGAGGGATTTCCGGCAAACGCAAAATTCTCAAATGCCAAAAAACATCGACGAAAAACATTTTTATGCAGTCCAAGATAGATCAAGAAGTAATCTTCAAGAATGTAGGTGTTTTTTTGGCGAACAATCGTTTATTTTACTTTCCAGAGTAAAGCGAATTGGAAAGACGTGTTCTTGTGAATATTTTAAACTGGTGGTTCTTTTACTCGATAAACCAAAAAATATTATTCAAGAACATTTTGCACAACCCAATTATTGGCAAAGAAAATGACTATTTTGCATTAATAAACCTGTCTTTTGATTTTGTGAGGTTGATTTACCTTAAGCTTTTATTCTTAAAAAACGTTTGCCAAAAAACATTCATGGTCTGATTCATGAAAGCCATTCATTTTCAATCTATTAAAAAATATTTTGTACGTACCATCTACTTTAAGAAATCCTTTCTTCTACAAAGGAAATAGTTATTAATGGTTGTTCTTGGGATTGAATAAGTTTTCTGTTGCTTTGAAGGCTTGAAATTTAGACTTTACTTTTAGTTTCCCCTTAGCTGTGAAACCACGAGGAGCCAAGGAGACCGAAAAATAGAGTTTGTCACGCTGTTTTGTAACGCCACGTCACGCTTTGAGCACTCGATTTCTTTAAAAAATCTTTTAAAAATCATAACTTTTTAAAACGCGTGGTTAACCCCAGGGTTTTTTTCATTCAAGATGTAATAAAAATAGTAAAATAAATTTCTATAATAGAATATCTAAAATAAAAGTGGTTTTGGATGAAACTGTAAGCGAAAAATCAGTAACCCTTCAGAACCATATTTTACACTTTTGAGAGCACAATTTGGCAAAAAACGATGGCTTCTCATATATTCCAGTGGCCACTTGGGTGATTTAAAAGAAACTAGACGCTCTACGGAGCGTGCACTCGTGCCCTGAATGCTAGTTTGGTTCTTCTATTGTTTATTATTGTCAATGTAGAATCGTTGTATATATATGAATTCAAAGACATTGCTTTATCTAATGTATGACAATCCTCAAATGCTGAAAAAACTATAGTTTCTGCATAGGTGTCTAGACATGACACGAAATATATAGCTGCGATTGTACTCAAAGCATTACAAAATAAAAACTGTTATTTTAGCTTACTAATAATACAAAAAGAACAATTGAAATAAGTATAATATTTACCATTAACTTGATATAGAATCGATTCTGAACGTTATTTCGAGGTTCACAACATTTATTAGAGTAAACACACTTCACTGCAGAAGTTCAATTGTCACCATTGTTAATGTATCCAGAGCAATAGTTGTGCTAGTTTTTTATAGTACAAGAATAAAGATAGCTGATTTGAAGCATAATTCTCGATAAGTTCACGATAAGTTTCACGATAAGTTTCACAATAAGTTTTTCGATAAGATCCACTCGTAAATCTTCTCTCATAATTGTGTTCGCGGACCGGTCTGTTTCGAAAACGCTCGACATCTTTTAGAGTAGACCTACCGCGAAGAGAGTGCGCGTTTTTATGTAAAGATTGCGTACATAAAACAGCAGAAGAAGACATCTTTCTTGGCTTTATATTGTGTTTCATTCAGTATTTGTGGAAAACCACGCTGGAAATTCGCTTTCACAAAGTACGCATGCGGAGCACGTAGGCATTTTGTACTACGCATGCGCATGAAAATCAATTTTAATGATAATTACCGCTGGCATGCAGACGCATAAATGTAAGCAAACAACAAGGGCATTTGAATAAGATGGTTTATTTGGGTGGCTTTTTTACATCGTAATCCTTGTATATAAATATTAAATATATCGAATGGACATCGAGAGAAGGTTGTAGAATATGTAGAAGTCCTTTAAACGTCAAGATTTCCAAAAATTGCACCGTAACTCGACAACTTAGACAGCGATTTCAGTGTAGTTGAGTCTCGATCAGGATATATTTGCAAGCTTTGCTGGTCAGGAACCAACACAAATACACTACAAAAAGATCAAATAATGGAAAATATTTTAAAACATAAAAGAGTTTTAAATCAGTTAAATACATCAAAGAGTTATAAAACTATTTTGAAAGCTTTTGAGGGATTTTTATGCAGTACGAAAGAAAAATATCCATTAGGTCAATGCCATGTTTCTATCATGTCATACCGCCTTCGATAGAGCAAAAATAGGTCTCAATTTTGCCTTACTGCGAGAGCGGCACATTTTTCTCTTAAGAATGAATTACACAAAACGAAAGATAAACTATTAAGGTTTCCACATGAGTAATTTATGGCTTGGGGAAAAACATAAACATATTATTTTGCGGAAATGGGCGATGCATATCATTGTCTAGCTCCATTTTTACAAAGTAAGAAATGCAATAGAAGTAAGATAAAATAACACAAAATCCAAACTGAGTTCGAATTTAAAAAAGCTTCCATGATAAACTTGAAAGTAAAACTAACCTGAGAAAAAAAATCACTTGAACTAAATGATTTGGATATAGGTGAACTTCTCCTCTGAACTTGCCCGTATTTCCGCCATACGCCTATCTATCCAAAGTATGGTACGATGATATAGCGATCAAAAGTCGTGCACAATTTTGCAGATCTGAAGCTCTATACAGTTAGATAAATAAAAGAAAGACAAACGTGGTATGTTAGTATGAAACTTGGGGAAAAGCAAAAACCATTCACAAAATGTACTGAAACTTGAGCTAATCTTACTAAAAATACGAAATTTCATCGTTATTCACAACAATTTGTCAGCCGATCTATCCATTGAAATAGATAGACAACCCACATATGATAATATTTAACATCAAAGTACTAACCTCTGCTGTCAAGGATTCTAAGTAAAAGCTGTTGCTTGAAGATTTTTAAGATTGAAGTCCACTAAAAACGAGCAATTTTCCTCTTCGGATGAGATTTTGAACAATGTTTTCTCGATAAACAAAAACACAGCAATCTCGTAATTACAAGGGATGTTAGTGCTGCAGGTCATCTTTCCATAGTCTCTCAACTTTGGGATAATTGTTTTTTCTTTCTGTCTAGATCGCCATTCAAAAGTCCGTCTTCGAGAGCTTGAACTCTCGAATACACAAAATGGCGCCGGGATGGCGCCAAAGAACTATTTTCGTGCGCATGCGTAGTACAAAATACCTATATGCTCGCATGCGGTAGTCGTTCCCAGGCTGCCTCATACGGCGATTTACGTACTTCGTGACATCTTCGGACTTTCCGAAGAGTTTCCGAAGTACAACTTCTGACATAGAAACCAAAAAAACACGCGTTGCATTTTTAGACTCGTGTCGGCCATAGGCCTGGGCACGAGTAATAAAAATGGTTTGCAATAAGTAGGCACCACCCTTAAAACACAAAAAAGCTGAGAGACGGAAAAAAGGATCCTAAATTCATTCATTCTTGGCACTTTTTTTCACATATACCATTTCTTGTGTACTATTTTTTAGTTTTTCATGTTCTTCATTTCAGTAAAATCCAAACAAATTAGTTAGAGTACAAACACAAAATATCGTGCAAAACTACTATCACTATTTAGAACCAAATAGTTTTAATAAAACAATAGTATACAATAGAAATAGCCTAAATTATCATTATTTAGTACTAGTTATGTTGCAATCTTTTAGTGTTTGTACTCTAGTAGAGTACAAACAGTATATCCGTGAATCAGTTATACTAAATAGTACAATTTTATGCAAATTCTATTGTTTATAAATTAATTAGCACTATTTTGTGCTATTTAGTAATTTGTATTTCACGGATATACTGTTTGCACTCTCTCTGAAAATACTTTTACTATGATTTTGTTTTATCAAAGGTTTGTCAATTTTATCAACTTCACATTGATGAACAAGAGAAAGCTAATCATGAGGAGATACCAGTAAGTTAATTTTTCATTGCTTTTATCTAGTCGGGGGAACTAACCTTTAGTTAGAAAAATGAATTTCAGATGGCGCTCAGAGGAAGTTTTCCCGTTTCCACGTATCCTTCCCTTGGGTATTATTTGTTTTCTCTGCCAGAGACACTGAAGAAGAAAGAAATCAAAGACTTAATTAAATATTGTAATTCCCAATGCAATGACACACATGATCTGAAATGAGAAAATAGTGATTAAGGACCGATGGTTTATTACTTCAAAGGGGGGGGGGGGGGGGGGATACAATTTTCAAAATCAACTGAAAGAGTGGGGGTAATTTTTTGCAATTTCAAAATACTAGGGGTACAATCTTAGGTTTTATGCCATCATGCAGCAAAGTAACTCTTTAACAAGGGTACATTTTTCCTGAATAAGGATGAAGGGGGGGGGGGGGGGATTATTTAATTGATATATTTACCGGGGGTACAAATTGTACTTAAGGTTTTTTTTCAGAAGACCACCCCCCCCCCCCCCCCCCGACTTAATAAGCGATCGGTCCCTTAGGTTTTGAAAGCACATTTAGACAGTTAAAACATCTTCATGACCACATTCAAAAATAATACAATTTCCTATGTTTGGTAGGATATCCAACATGCAGCTGAGAATGAAGATCTGCCGTATCCTGTTCAGGTTCGTTTCTATATTTACTTGTATACTTTCGATTGCAGAAATGTTGTAGTACTGATACATTTATGCATATACTCATACCTAATGATATGCAAAAAAAGAAAAAAGTCCCATACCTAAGGTATATTTGTATATATGTATAAATGTATACTACATCATACCAATATTAAAACAATTATGAGCTTTTCTTATTTCAGATAGCGGAATCTGTTCCAGTGAACCAATAATTAAATAATTTAATAATTAAAATTTTTTCATTACCATATAAAAAAGTAATACTGAAATAATTATTTCCTATGTTTGGTAGGATAGTCTCCAATGCGTAGATAATGAAGATCTGCCGTATCCTGTTCAGGTTCGTTTTTATCTCTATCTCTATCTCTATCTCTATCTCTATCTCTATCTCTATCTCTATCTCTATCTCTATCTCTATCTCTATCTCTATCTCTATCTCTATCTCTATCTCTATCTCTATCTCTATCTCTATCTCTATCTCTATCTCTATCTCTATCTCTATCTCTATCTCTATCTCTATCTCTATCTCTATCTCTATCTCTATCTCTATCTCTATCTCTATCTCTATCTCTATCTCTATCTCTATCTCTATCTCTATCTCTATCTCTATCTCTATCTCTATCTCTATCTCTATCTCTATCTCTATCTCTATCTCTATCTCTATCTCTATCTCTATCTCTATCTCTATCTCTATCTCTATCTCTAGCTATACCTCAGTGTCTGGCCTTTACTAATGATTTCTTAATGGGTTGATTGCGGGATGGGAATGGGAGTTTTAAGGGGTTGGGAATTGGTGCAATGTACCTCGAAGGGGACCTCGTGTTCTATTGTACGGCACCAGCCTGCATGCGGGCAAATCTCAAATAAAATAAAAATAAATAAATATCATCTTATGATACTCAAATCATACTTTTCGTGTTTTTATGGATCTCATTTATCTCATTATAGGTATGTACATATCTGCATAAATGTATACAGCTATTTCAAAACTGAATGTTGCATATTATGCTAAATACTGAATAATGAAAAGTGCATTCCAAGAGCAAAGGGTATTGTGGGTCTTATGTAATATTTTCTAAAGTAAAATAAATAATAATTATTTATTTTATTTTTAGCGCATTCTATCCAAAACTATATACTACATTTAGAGAGCAAAACGCTGCATATTTGTTTTTTTCCTTCAAATAATGAGACCCACAATGCCGATGCCCTTTGGTCTTGGAATGCACTAATATTCAGTATACAGTGTTCGACATTTTTTGAAATAGCTGTATACTAGCTACGATACAGAGTTTCTGTGACGTTTCACACACACCAATTGGTTAACTAGTCTTTTTAAAATTTGAATTAAAAAGATGCTTCTTTGTGATAGGATACGCAAGAACCAGGGATTCACCCAAGCATGGCTTTTAATGGTCCGCTTGAAGAGCTGGTAAATATTATAGATACTCCTTGTTAAGTTTCAAAATCATGATTTTGAAATCCTTTTTGAAGGCGACTGCTCTTCAAATAAAAAATTAGTTATGGACTTCTGAATAAATCAAAAGTGTAAATCCTCAAGGGTGGCGTAGCGATAGTGCACTCGATCGATCGCCTCAAGGGCCTTGGCTTCGATTCCTAGACTAAGCATCACTGACATGTGAGTAGGGTTCGTTAGCTCTCTCCCCTAATTGATTCAAGGCTTTTTTCCCGGGTTCTCCAGTTTTTCTACCTCCACAAAACCTTAAAAGCTTCAAATTCCGATTCGATCTGTGATATAGGCGTATATGACACTGATCACTGAGCCCTAGAGGTTGTTTCATGGTACAACAACAACAACAGTCAGAAAATAGTCAGAAATATAGAATAGGAAAAATATCATTCGAAAATACTATGAAGAAGTTATTCTCTGATGAGAAGGACAGTTCCCTGAACACAGACCCTGGTTTTTCAGTTGAAATCCAATCAGATAAATGTTATCACTCTTATCTTAAGTTCAAACGTCGATCTTCACATGAGCCGAACCTAATTACATAGAACACCACCTTATGATTATCCATTGTTTTCAATACTAACAGTGAATTGTTTACAAATTACAAATATTTCATTGTAATTAACAGAGAAAAAGGATATCGGCCGAGCAAGCGAATTTTGAACAAGACAAGAAAGAGAAAGAGGCACCAGATAACAAAAAAGCTGCTGAGGAGCATTTGAAGGCACCAGAACAAGGCAGAGGAACCGATGAATCTGTAGAGCAGAGGGAGGCACCAGAACAAGGCAGAGAGATCGAAGAATCTGTAGAGCAGGGGGAGGCACCAGAACAAGGCAGAGAGATCGAAGAATCTGTAGAGCAGAGGGAGGCACCAGAACAAGGCAGAGAGATCGAAGAATCTGTAGAACAGGGGGAGGCACCAGGACAAGGCAGAGAGATTGATGTTTTAAAGGTATACGTTAACTGAGCTTTATGGGTACATGATTTTCAAATGCACGTCGTAGATAGCACGAGCTATTTTCTCTTGCTCGTTCGTTCGTTCGTTCGTTCTTTCTTTCCAAGCCGTCATTACGTATTCATAGTATAACTGAGTCCTTGCTATATAAATTGCAAGGTTTTTTTTTTTTTTTTTTTACAGAGATTAACTTACATTTCACCAGTTTGTTCATTTTAACATAGTTTACAAGAATAGTTAAGGCGAGGCTGGAGTAGACAATAACCAGCCTCGACTTGAATCTATTGTTCTGTGGTCACTGAAGTGAATTAGGGAAATTTCTATCCTATACGAGTCGCTAAGGACACAGTTTTAACTTTCAATGCTACTTTTTTCGTTTATCATCAAAAGGGCAAGGAAACAAGCCAAGAGGAGCATGGGGAACAACCATCCTCTGAACCTCAAAGTAGCGAGTTTCTACCCGTCCCAAGAGATGTGGATCACTCTAATCCTGCTACAGAAGTAAGAAAAGATATTTTCATACAAAGTTTTGATTTTTATAACTGGCGAGTCCCTGAAAACTGACTTTCAATGGTTTCTCTTTTATATTATTTGCCAGAAGCCACCCGAAGCCGCTGACGAACAAACTTTTTGCAGTGACGAGCAGCCATCGGCTTCTGGCAGCAATGCAACAGCCTATGCCCCATCTGCAAACCCGGTATGTAATATATTTGTTTTAACTTTCAGTTGAATCTTGATTCTTTAAATATTTTTAACTGTTTGATCAAGGACAAGAAGAGAAAAAGAAAGAGAAAGAAGAACAAGAAGAACAAGAAGGTTCTCGCAGAAGGATCTGCCGATTCTAGTGATGGAGAGACATCCTCTTCTGGCTCCGAAGTGGAAGGCAAATTCAAGGAAGTCTAGGTAACACAAAAAAAAAATGAAGCCGGAGAAGGAAGGTGATAAATGTAAATTTAATTTAAATCTCAGTTATAGCTGGATACTTATACACAGCACATCTTAGTTACGCATCAGCAATATTTGCAAATCTACCGCAATATCTTGTAGATGCAATGGAGGATATACAAAAACGTGCATTGCGTATTATTCTTCCAGATAAATCATATAGTCACGCATTAGATGCAGCCAGCCTAAAAACACTCTCTGATCGTTGTTTTGAAGCTTGCAGTCGCTTCATTAAAAGCATAGTGCGACGAATCCACTCTTCAAGTTGGTTAGGAATGAGCTGGTATTGCCAAATAGAAGCTCACAAAGGAAGAGATGACCATTAGTGTCCCACAGAATTGCAAATACAGAAAGGTTTTCGAAATTTGTGACGCATAGGTACGCACTTGAGTCTTTATAATATATTGAGGGGTAGCTGTATAGCGCTTAGTATATATTATGAAGGACTAAAATTACATTGAGGGGGAGGGGGAGGGGGTGGAGGTGGAATATGTATTTATTGCTTAGTAATTATTTATTCACATATGTATGTAACAAGGATGTATACTAGTACTGACCCAGCCTGTAATTCAGCAATTACAGCAAGAGGCGTGAATGAACGTATTATCTATCCATATCTATGACAAATCAGAAAAATGGTACGATAACCCCTCTTTTATTTTATTTCAGTGAACCAAAGGCACCAAACACAAGGGAAGCAGTTTTTTTTTTTTCAAAACAAAAGCGTGTGGATGAGTACATTCATTTCACTCAGCATACGTAATAGCTATAGTTTGCTATCTATAAACGACCGGATACAAAAATGGGCGCAAAGCACCTGACCATCCCTGCCCAAAACAATAATAAGAAAAATAAACTACCATCAGAAACTCTGATGGTAGCTACCATATAAATTAGTAACACCTTTTTTTGAAAAATTGTTGCGTTAAAGCCTGTATTCTTTGAAAGATAGCGACAAAGAATGAAAATACAGGAAATGGCGCTAGATTTGACACGGAGTAAGGACTCATATATTACATTATTCCTTGGTAGTTTAAAACCTTTACTAAATTAACGGTGGTCATTTTTGTGTTCGGTCGATACGAATAGAGTGCATCACTTAAACATAATTGCTTTTTTGTCTCGTCATTTTGTTATAACTGTTTATTATTTTTTTTATTGATAACAGGGTTTTGGAGCTAAAGCGAATGAAATGGAACTAAGCTATTGATAAAAGTGATAAAAGTGAAATACGAAAATAAGATTTTTTAAAGAAATCTCCTTTTTTAAATTCGTGCTTTTTAAAAGTTTATAAATCGAAAAAGACGATTTTTCCCCCCACAAATGTTATTGAACGCTTTTCACTTCTTTTATCTTAAGTGGAAAGGGTATGAATAAAAAATAGTTTTAGTTTTACGATAATAGCTAGTAGTTCGCAAAACATGTAGCTCTCGTTCCATGGTCGAATTGGAAGTTTAGAAGCTGATTTTGCAGAGGGAAGACAATACCGGAGTACCCGGAGAAAAACCCTCGAATCATAGGAGAGCTACAGAACCAACAATGCTCACATGTGCTAGCGAGTCTGAGGATAACACCAGTAACTTTCTTAAAGGCACTGACCTCTCCATGGCATGCTCCCAGCTAGCATCACCTAGCTCAGGGTGAACGGCACAGGGGTTACGCGTGACGCGTGATTCGGCCTTTTTTGGACCATGATTCGTGAAATACGAAAAAATAAGTACGTGATTCGTGAATTTCAGTACCCCTGTGATTTGCTTATTTTGAATACGATTCACGATTCGTGAAAATAAAATCGTATTACACCCTAAATCCTTGTATCAAGGTTATTCATTAATCGTATTTCGTGAATTTATGAAAAAATTCAGTCCGTGATTCGTGATCGATACTCCCCTGTGCCACCCTGCTAGCTGGTAGAGCAACCGGTTAGCCGGTGGTCGTGGGTTCGGATCCAGACGAGGTTAACTTTTATCTTTGCACCAGTAGTGAAATAAAGACGTTAAAATTCCACCATTAATTACCTAATGAGTATAGCCGCTCCCACTTGTTAAGCCTTAACGCTTAATTTTTCACCATTTTTACGCCTAACGGCTAAATGGTTGGGCCGTTTTACAGCCTATGGTTAACCCCATTGAAACCCTCTTTTATACCTACACTCCCAGAATCCCTTTCGGTAGCTGTTTTTGTTGGCTAATTTTCACTATTGTCTACTTGGTATTCTCAGAGTAGTTTCACTATTTGAATATGATCGCCCATTATTCCCATCTAATAGTTTAGATAACAGAATGGAACATTGGTCTAGGAGCTTCATTCTCTCTTCCGGGTAGGTACTCCCATATATATGAGTGGGGGATGATCGTCGTATCTGTTAGGGATAGTAATTGTGTCACTTCCTCGTTGAGGGGTGAAAGAATTCGAAAGGAAACGCTGTTGGTTTTTAGCATGTGCAGTAACTTTTAGGGGTGCGCGATTGCTGGTTCCAAAGCGCTTGATGACTTTCAATGATTTTTCTTGTGTTTCAAAGTGGTATCTTTTAGGCCCAGGTGATCTGAGGAAAAGCGATTAGCCAATCAGATTGCGAATCGTGATATCCGAAAAAGAATCAATCCCATGCATCTTTTCGAGCTCAATCATAGATAAACAGAGGGAAATCAAAACAAAACCAAATAAAAAAGTGTCATTTAGCCGATTATTTAAGGCTAAAAATGTTTCTACTTCAAAGAATATGTTGTCTAGATGAGACTAAGAATATATTTTCATCGGTTAGGTTAATATTCATGGTTTTTTATTAAAGAATTACCGTTGAAACGATCTTGAAGAAGCTGCCGAAAAGCTTTCTCGATTCCTTGGCAGGATTTAGCTACAATTTCCACACCTTACGCTGCTCTTTTGTCCTTGGCAATCTCCAGGATGCTTTGAACCTTAAGAAAAAAACTTTTTATCTGTTATTTATAGTGTCTCATTTTCAATAAGAAAAGACTTATTGGCGAGAAAGTCGCTCATAATTAGCCTATTTTCAAGATGGCCGCCATGAAACTCAAGTGAATTGAGCGTACGGTGGATGATGGGACTGATTCTTTTTCAGATCAGGAAATCATGCTTTGCGCGCCTAGTCAGATCACCTGGGGGCTAAGATTAAACCAGGACCACGCCCGTGATAATTTTTTTCCGACGATAATCCACGCCCTTTTTATATGGGAATAACTCCACCAGGTTTTCCTACGACCCCCCACCTCAAAAATATTTTAAAGTTTAAATAATAGCGTGACGGTGTTTTACTAGAGGGAAGTACTGTATGATGTTACCCAATGCAATAGTCTATTCCACGAACCTTGATTAATCATGATGCGATCCCATCGTACTTGCCTCTTTCTTGAACCATAACAGCTGTGGAAATCCGAGTGGATAAATGCAAGAGAGCATCTCAGACCTGGCAGCATGCCCTCCTCTTGTCCTTGAGCCACTCCATTCCGGGGGTGCATATGACGTCACTAGCCGCCATGTTGGTTGATTATACAAAGCATTCCTCATTAAAATTCTCTTGTTATACTGTATCAAGCAAGATGCCGGCTGTTTCATTATTATTTATATCTCAAGGGATTTTGAGTCACATGGTTGCACCCCAAGAATACTACATACGGTGCAAACCACAAAAATCCGAGCATCACTATATCTGGATCGATCGTCTAAGCGCAATAAATATTTTCAAACTTTGGGCTCTAAATTTGAAGCTGCCCAGCTTATGGCCGAATTCTTTCACTCCAAGAAACGAATAAGCTTAATAAATGATAATGATTTATGATTTATATAGTGCCCTTTCTATGTATATATTCAAATCTAAGGCGCTTTTACAATCATTAAAATTCAATTCAATTTGAAAATACGACATCAGAATCGAAAGGTCCAAATCTGCACCAAAATAAAGGTTTACTTTACTGCTAAAAAGGTTAGATAAAGTAATAAGCACACTTTACCTTGTGTATATTTTCGCTTTTCAATGTTTTAACTAAGAATTCTAAGCATTTTCATGGTATTTTAGCTGACATTTTACACCTGCAGCAAAGTCCAAGCTTGGCACCTTTCATCTCACGTGACTTTTTCTAACACAGGAAACCCAATTTCCTATTGTAAAAACAGGTAAGCTAAAAAAATTCGGGCTACGCCTCGGACTGGAACAATTGTTCGTACTTTGAAACGCTGTCAAGTCTTCGCGCTTTATCTCATGCACGTGACTTCGTAGTGAATAAAACGAAATAGAATGGTATTAATTCTGCACACACTTAGTATAGAATATGCGAATCGAATGTACATTGTACGGTAAAAAGTGAGTATGTCATGTCACAGGGGGAGGGAGCGTTGATTTTAAGGGGGGGAAGTACAATTTTCAAAATCAACTGAGAGTGGGGTACATTTTTTTGCAATTTCAAAATACTGGGGTACAGGTTTAGGTTTTGTGCTATCATGCAGCCCAGTAACTCTTTAACAAGCCAGGGTACATGTTCCTATATTAACACAGTTAAAACTGTGCAAAGCCTCTAGATCTATTCTGTAGTGACTAGTAATGGGAAAGGTAGAAGTTACCATTCGCGTTATAGAGTTGCTGACACAAAGCATCTTCTTAGATCATTACGACAAAGAAATCCCCTAAAATTCTTCAAAGCAGGATTAATTTTAAGAAATTTATTAGTAATAAATATTTTGTGCAATACGTAATACAGAAATTATTTTACATCTAAAAAATTTGGCACTCGAGCAAGCAAAAGGCATGTTACTCATCAGGGACCGCGAAGCATAATTTTGATTGGGGGGGCTAATAATTTTGATTGCGGGGGGGGGGGGGGGGGGGGGAGGGCATAAACGACCACCATATACTGGAAAACCTAGGGGATTTGGGGGCATGCTCCCATTATTGGGGGGCTATAGCCCCCTAGCCCCCCCCCCCCCCCCCCTGCTCCGCGGTCCCTGCTCATTAGTGATACTGTCTACACTAAGTAAAGAAACATTTATCCAATTAAAGATAAAAATTACCTATCAGATATTTTTAAGAAGTGCACCCAAATTTCCTTTTTCCCCTCACTAACTTGGCTAAGATTTCAGCCGTCAGGATTTCGTGCGCGCCCGCGATACTCTCCCCCGTGAGAGAGCGAGTATCGCGGGCGCGTATGAAACCCCGACAGCTGAAATCTGAGCCTACTCGCTAGCCTAACTAGGAATTCACTTGCCAGCGCAAATACGTGTCCTATATCTAGGATTGCTAACACACTGATTCAAAGTTCTACAAAGTTTTATGACAAAAATATTTCTAATTGTCACTTCCAAAATTTAGTTCATTGGACAGAATTTTTATATTTCTTTTTTCACAACTTTCTGTCCAGTTCATGATTAAGACCGGACTTGAGTCCATTAGTTTCTGACCAAATTGAGTATTAGAATTGAAGATTCTATTCAGCTATCAGTATTACACTCTTTAGCAATGTTATCCATATTTCCCTCAGACTCAGGACCACGATTATTTTGTAATGTTGTCGTCTGATATGATTCAGACCTATCATCGCCAATCAGTACCAACTCCGAATCAAGTTGTTCCATACTTTGTTGGACAATACCATTGTTACCTGGACCTGATTGGGAGCTAGCAACGATAACTGTTTCAGTACCAGATGACTTGGCAAACTTGGACACTGGGTAGTTTTCCATTAGGTCTGTTGTCATGACAACAGGTTGGATTTGCCGCACATCAACTGTTCCTTGTTGTATTTGTACTGAATTTGAAGCTTGGTCTTGCAACACCTGGTAGCTTTCTGCAGCTGCTAGGGTTGACTGTTGAATGCTCTCATCTGATGTCCCTTGTCTCTCATCACCTGTTTCCATAGCAACATGTTGCATGTGTACAGCGACGACTTGAGTTGGTTGTTTTGAGTCTATGCTGGTAGTGCTATAGCTGTAGAGTGGGGCTTCTGTTACAGTGTTTGTATATTCTTGTTGACTTAAGCTGTGGGTGTTTTCAGTGGTTTCACATGGGTGTGGGACAAGAATACCAGTTGCTTGTGCTGTTGCACCTGATTCTCCAGACATGTTAACACTAGCAACCTAATTAAAAAACCTGAGTGTTATGAACTAAGTATAAACAAGCCAAGGGGGAGGGGGAAACTGGGAGGGCCAGGCTTGGAGATGATGACAAACAGAGCACAGAAAATGGACAAGGAAGAGCATGCAAGGACTACAAACCCTCAAAAATAGGTCAACATAGGCCTCTTTAGTGTCTGAGACAACATGTCATTAGAGTATCAGTCCTTTGTTTAATGGTTGTGCATGACAAGACCCATGGGTATGCTTGGCTATAACTCAAACAAAGAATTGTATTTGCAAGAGAATGACACAAGGTCTTAATTGGAAAACATTGTGCCCAAGCATAAGAGGTCTACTGCCATCACATTGTTTAGGGCTCACTTTTTGTATAGAGGTTTTGCACCATTATGTGTTGGCAGCCAAGTTAGCTAGATGGCTGGGAACTACAATCCTTTTACATGAGAAATAATTCAATCAAAGAGAATAATTTAAGGGATTCTATTGTTCTGACATCTAACCATGGCTGCCAATGATGATGGTAATGATGGTGATGATGATTATGGCTGTGGTGATGATGATGATGATGATAATGATGATGATTATATATGGTGGTGGTGATGGTGATGGTGGTGGTGATGATGATGATGATGAGGATGATGATGGTGCAAAACCTCTATTAAGAAGACATTGAAAGAATCGTGTACACATAGTACCTGTACTTGTTGTGCATCAAAACCAGCTTCCTTGACAAGTGAAGATAAATCAATTCCCACAGCTTGTCTCTTGACTGGTGGCTCACCATCACTGTTTGCTTCTTGTTGCTGATTGGAAATATCTTGTTGCATACTGGTTGGATTCTCAACTGTTGCTGCAGCATTCAGTACTGCTGCTACTGCTGCTTGACTGGCAAGTAACTGTTCAGGTGCTGAATTTGAGGAGATTTTAGATGATCAGTTAGAATATATGTAAGTCAATTGTGCTTCAAATTTGCTTTAGCAGAAAACCACTTTAAGCTAATTCCAAATCATAGGAAATTATATCATAGTAATATACTGTACATATATAGGGTGAGTTAATCGTAACATGTATAATAAAATTAAGATCAAGAAAGAAATGAGTAAATAAAAAATCAAATGGGAAAAGGATTGACATTTCACCAGGATTTGTTTTTATCTTCTCAACTCAATTAAAATTTAGAACTGGAGAAAATTTGGAGAAATCCTGGAAACACACTGGAAAGAATCACAAGCACCAACTCCACCTTGCATTCCAGAGGCTCTGTCGCTCCAGTGCTTTTTGGTCATGGGTTTTGTTATCCCTAGAGCAGTAACAAAACCAGCAATCAGGAAGCACTGGAAGGCAGGGTGTATTAGCAAATAAGCTTCTTGTAAGATTGATCATTACCTGAAGGCTGTGCCTGTGAATCTACAGGTGCGGCTGCTGTTGATATAGTACCAGGATTAGCCACCATGCGTAGGACGACACCTTCCGTAGGTGTAGCTCCTTGAAGTGAATTTGGATTCATTACTGTCAAAATGTTTCCTGATTGAGTGTGAGCCAGGAACTGGCCATTTTCTCCTTGTTGAGCAATAAGAACAGCTTGATTTCCTGTTGTTAAAGTTCCGAACGATGTTGTCTGTTGCATGTTGGTGAGTTGTGATGAAGGAAGAGTAGTCAGTGCAAAGGTAGTTGGGGTATCAGATTCTTGGCCATTGAAGACATTGTTTGATGTTACAACTATTACAACTTGCCCTAGAAAAAATATTGTGCAGTGAAAAACTGAATATGAGCGAATGGATGGGAGATATTGAGGTATCAGAATCACTTTTAATCCCATCAAATGTGACGTACGCATCACGAAAGTTGGCAACAACTGTTAAAATATGTTACAAAATAATTTTAAAATGGGCCATCACATAAATGTTTGTCCTCCTGGTTGATGATGTCCATCCGGCCATTTTACTTAAATTCTCTTCCCAGGACTTGCCCTTTATTCCTTGAAAAATGGCTAAGTTTAGAAAGATTGCCCACCCTGAAGTTTTATGTTTTTTATAGTTCTTTTATCATAATATACAAGACTTCCTCACTTTCCAGTACTTTTATCCTGTCTAATACATATATCCAAGATTTTCCTTAACCTGAGGGTGGGATTAGTTTCAAAAATGCAATGCAATAGCCCAATAGTCCCTTTCACAGTTCCTGCACCATCTTGAAAGGTAGCTGTGCCTTTGCATCAAAGCAAGATGTCAGCTTGCATTGCAATGATAGAGATATGTGAATATTAATTGTGTTAAAAAGGTCTCTATCAGATTGCAAGCTCACTTCTCATCTCACTTTGATGCAAAGGACTGGCTTAACCTTTCAAGACCGCACAGGGAACTGTGAAGGGGACTATTGGTCCTACGTACCAGCCTAAAGTTTGTCAAAATCCCAGTTCAAATTTTATGAATTTATATCTTATATTAATATTAATAATAATTCATAATTTAATTTACCATTTTTACTAGGGTCTTGCTGGCCATGAGTTATTAGAATTTGCTGTCCTTCCTGTTCATTAAGATTTTGAAGTTGCTCCTGAAGTTGATTGTTATTATCTTGTTGGATTCCACTGTGTTCTACCTATAAATTATATTATAAAAGAAAAGAGACAGTATAGCCCTTTAGAATTTAATTTCAAGAATCACTTTTAATTCTATATCTCATTATAATTGTAATTCAGAAGTTGATTCTGATATTTTTAGCAAAGGAAACTTGAGAAACTGGAAATAAAGAATGAGGAACAGGAAAGTATCAACAAGCAGATCTCAACATAATACTGTATATGACAACGAACTCATCTGGGAATCAAACCCCATGAACACAGCATTGTGAAAGGCAGTGCACACCACTCATGCTTCACAAGTTTGAAGCAGGGATTGAAGTTACCCATTAACCACAGCAGTTAAGAGGCTGTGCATAATCAGCTAGAGCTTCAAAAACCTGACGTACAGTAATAATCCCACACCATAGAAAATACAGCCAATCTGAATGCAAGGAAGCTGTTGTATATTTCTCGGTATTTCACTCTTCCTTCCCATCATGCACTGCTAGTTGAATCTCACATTTGTATTTTCTATGGTGTGGGATAAAATAGTTATACGATGGTTTCTCATGGCACACCATGGAATATCCTATGTATCACCTGTATTTTCTTAGTAAAAACACTCACCTAAAGGCTTGTGTGTATACTAGAAAAAACAAATGACACGTGGGATATTCCATGGTATACCACGCAAAACCATTGTATAACAGTATAAATAATCAATAGAACAAAGTTTCCACATACCACTGAGTCTGATGACTGACCATCTTGATCCATCTGAACATGACCTATGTTCTGAATACTTGCAACAGCCTCTGCCGTCTGTAACCGATGGATAGTTTGAGAAGTCTGGGAAAGTTTTTCAGGATGTTTTCTTTTGCGCACCCTTTCTTTGTTGTTTGAGGAAGGTATGACTGGAAGGTTGTTCATCTGTAACATAATCATTAAAAACAATGTCTTTCTTTAGTATAGTACATAAATTATGTTTATTGAAAGCAAATCTATTCTTATTGTTTTCATTCTACATTTTCATTTTTGATAACTTCTCAGGTTCTCACTGTCTATATGTAAACGGCACTGGTTATAGTAGTCGCACCGTATAGCTTATTTTTACTAGCATTAATTTCATCATTCCGTTTTTACATGAACTTCATACCACTTTAATTTATTACCAAAAAAACCTTCAGATAATACATTTAGCATGTCAAGCTCACAAAATACCAGGAACTACCTGAGGGCTCTCGGCCAATCAGAAGTGATAAAGTGAGTATATGTATAGTTATGATAATCATGGTATAAAATACACAATGAGGTATATAAACAAGGAAGTGCACCTAGAAAAAAATATCACCCTAGGATCCCCACTGGTTGCCCTATATCGTCATCGCCCCCTGCATTGTCAGCATGGTTGGTCCTTGTGGTGTAGTGGTTAACATATCAGACTAGAATATCGAATGGTTCGAGTCCAGTGAAGGGCATATGAATTTTTTTTCTCCTAGGGTTCGTTGTGGATAAAATTTATCTAGATGATCCCTGATTCTAAATTATTTCCAATATCCACATTTGCCAATTCAGTTTTTCAGTTATAAAACCGCCACCCGGTTAGCTCAGTTGGTGAGAGCGTCGGTCTGTTGTGCGGGAGGTTGTGGTTCGAATCCCTGCCGGACCAACACTCAGGGTCTTAAAATAACTGAGGAGAAAGTGCTGCCTTTGTAATCACATCTACAAATGGTTAGACTTTCAAGTCTTCTTGGATAAGGACTTTAAACCGTAGGCCCTGTCTCCCAACCCTTCCTTAACCTGTAAATGGGGGACATAAAAGAACCTGTTGAATTATTCGTGTAAGAGTAGGGGATTGTCTCCCGGTTCAACAGCCTATCCCAAATTGGAGGCATAACACTAATTACTAACAATTCACTCATGATTGTAAGCTGCACGGCTGCTAATAGCGCCTTAATATGCAGCCCGTAAAGTCCTCCACTGTGTAAAAATTGTAAAGCGCATTGAGACGATGTGAAATGCGCTATATAAGAACCCATTATTATTATTATTATTATTATAAAATACACCAATTTTGGTATATTTGCAAACTGACATTAGTTCTATTTGTAAATACTCACTGGTGGTAATGGTAATAATGATCCAGTATTCAGAGCACTTTGGGCCTGATGGATATGATTTTGAAGGTCAATAATAGTAGGAAAGAAAGCTTTGTTGTGTCTAGGAGGAGCTTCTTGACCAATGTACAACTCTTTCTCCACAAATTCCTTCAAACAGTGCTTGATTGTATAAACTCCTGTTACACCCCTAGCAACAAGCTCCTGGATTCTATCAGCTACTTCTTGGTTTAGACGCTGCCCTGTATTAATTTCTGGACTTATGGTGATGGGTATGTCTTCAATATCATGGTATTCATGGGCTATTGGCAGAGGTAACTGGACATAAAATCTGATAAAAATGACATTTAAAAAAATTAAAATGCCTATCCACACATGGTTCCCATTATAACTGAATCACAAAATTTCATAACTTTTCCCTGACTTTTCACTGCTATGGTTTTCCCTGACCCAGTAATTCAGATATTCTTTGACTATGTTTTCAATTTAGCCTGCGCAGCCAGGCGTTCCTTGTGTGTTCCCTGTCCCTGGTGCAAATCTTACACAGGATCCTACAGGATCCTATAGGATCTTGTTTAGAAATAGGATCCTGAGTAGGATCTTGCTTATAGGAACAGGATTCTAGTTAGGATTCTAGGTAGGATCCTGCATAAGAATAGGATATTGCACAGGATTACATTCCTATTTAATATCCTAAGAAGAATTAGGATCCTAAATAAGATCATGTATAAGATCCTGAGTAGGATCCTGGTAAGATCCTGTTGGATCCTGGCAGGATCCTGTCCAAGATTTGCACCAGGGGTCTTGAGCAGGATGACAATGATATGAAACCATCATACCAGCAAGGAGTGACCATGCATTTTCAAGTAATGTGTGAATAATAAATTTCCCTGACTTTTCCCTGACTTTTGCTCAAAATTTTATTTCTTCCTGACTGAAAATAGAATTCCCTGACTTTTCCCTGACATTGAAAAAAACTTTTTCCCTGACTTAAAAGTGACTGCATTAAAAAAAAATCTTCCATTCCTTCCTTTTTTGTCCTGTCTCATTTTGAAATACAAGGAAATTAAATCATATAACCTTTTTTGCACATATTTATTTTAACATTTTAAAAAACTTGCCATTTTTTTACCTTTCCTCTCCACCACTTTCAACACCAGCCAGTCTTAAGTGCGTCAGAGCTCTTTCCTGTGCCTGTCGAACATTCTTTCCTTCAAGATTGAGACCCAAGTCTATTCTGTACTCTGGGAATTTTCGGACCTTCTTGATATAAATTCTAGCAGGACAGGTTGGTCTGTGCTCTTTTTTCAAAATGTTACCTTCATTGTCATATTCATTGGATTTCTTGTTACAGCTTCCCTTGCGCCTTGGGCCATACTGACATTCCATTACTGTGGCTCTGCGACCTGGTTCATTAAATTTATTTTTTATCAAATAAAATCGTAAAAATAAATCACTGTTTTTATAGTGGATACAAATTTAGAAACTTAATACTGGTTTCCAATTTGGCCAACTATTTGGCCAACACACACTACCACTACATTATACATTATATATTTTATGCGTACAACTCTCAACTCACATGTTGATTTTAAGGGAGGTATAGGAAAAACCAGAGAACCTGGAGAAAAACCCTTCTGGCAAGGGAGAGAGCAACACATCAAAATAAACTCAACTCACATATGATCCAACCTGAGCCAGGGCTCAAAACTGGACCACAGCGGAGAGAGGTGAGCATCACTACGCCATCCAAATGGCAATTGGAAAATATAAATAATAAAATATTAACTGATTAACTCACCAGTATTTAGAAATGGGATTCCATCATATGGCACATACTGTGATTTCCACATCAGCCTTATGGATGGTTTAGCAGACGACGGTGATTGCCGGGTACCCCAACAACTATTTGTATGTTGCTTATGCAAGGTAAGTATAAGATCAAGCTCTACTTCATTTGTGACGTAACCCCTATAAGAGTCCCCAATAAGTTCACAGTCCCTCAGGCGTGCAGCCCATGGGGGGAGAGGAGAGGCTAGAGATGTAGGAGCCATTGGTAAGGGTTCTCCAGCCCTTACTATAGTACCATCAGAAACCATAGATATAGTATCCTGGGGAATGCTAACTGTCTCTGTGTCATCTTGTACCATATTCTCCTCACTTATTACGTGTCCGGCAGGGGCATGAATCATAGGTTGTTCGCCAAATTCAGTCTCGTTCATAGCCATATTTTCAGACTCATTAATGATGTTAACCTGTGTGCTAACCGAGATTGTTTCATTCCCGCTCAAACTTCCTTCACTTGTTGTCGTTTCTTCAGCCATGTTGACATTACTAATACTCGATATAGATTCAGCAGTTCCTTGAATGCCATCAATAGTAGAAGGAATATTTGTAGTAGCATCCCGAATCTCCTGATTCCCCTCACTATTACTACTACTATTAGTCGTAGCTTCTTGAACAACAGCTATTGAGTCGGTTTGAGCCATTATTTGCTGTGGCAAAGCCACCGTGTCCAAAGACTCGGGCACGTTTTCCGCCATACACCATCCAAATCGTGCCTTTTGACCAACTTTTTGTAGCTAGATTCTTGTAGATCAGTGAGGAAGGCTTTTCCCTGTGCTTACGCTTGAAAGCGAGACAGATTTTCGTCTAAAAATAAAGATTCACTGGCCGATAGTTGAGCCTCGCTCTAAAACGACAAGAACCTGCCTCGACCGCGTGGAGAAACTGAGCCGTAAGACCCAAGAGGAACATGGGATACCTTGATACTATATATGGATCGGCAGTCAAACAATGAAAGACTGTATATGGAAGACCAAGAGATCAGAGAGCATAAATAATTATGCTCTCCTGGGAGGACTGATTTTAAACGGAATAAAAATGAACAATTTTACTTATTCTTGCTGAAAAATGTAAACGATGGACATGAACGACCCGGCCAGCCATAAGGGGTAAAATGGGAGCTGGGATTTTGCATTGACTGGGTAAACTGGATTACATGCCGCACTGGGACTGGGATTTAGCCATTACTAGGATTAGGATTTTGGATGCGTGGATGAATGGATGGATGCATGGATGGATATATGGATGAAATGAATGACCTAAGAATTGCTACACGGGCCTCGCGATCGAATAAACTTGGTCTATCTTTGCCTTTAACTCATCTTCACTGTTCTACATCTAGAAACCATTGATCGACTCATCAACGGTGAAAAACTTAAGGCTTACGACGCCATCTCGGCGGAAAGAAGATCTGCTCCGCCTATATATCCGACATCCAATGCAAGCTGGTCGGCCACGAGGCGGCGGTGGCGCACTAGCTACGTGTACGACAAGTGTGCAAACATGCACATATTGCTATCATATCTTCTCATCGCATCCTCTTGACCCACTTAATAAATTTGCTATAGGACCTCAGCAGACGTCCATGCAGCTAGTGTGACGCTTTGATCGGCTACGCTTTTGGTGTAGGCGCCAAAACTGCATGGTTTCAGTCTCATGCATATCATGCCCTGCAGCTCCCAGCGTCTTTATACCTGCCGTAAAGAAATAAATGGAGCGATTTTGCATTGCATTCATTCATCCATTCATCCATCCCTCCCTCCCTCCCTCCCTCCCTCCCTCCCTCCCTCCCTCCCTCCCTCCCTCCCTCCCTCCCTCCCTCCCTCCCTTCCTCCATCCCTTCCCTCCCTCCTTCCTTCCTTCCTTCCTTCCTTCATTTTCAATCATTCTTTAACATTCATTCATGCATGCATGTATGTATGCATTCATTTATTCATTCATTCGATATATTCGTTCGTTCGTCCTTTCGTCCTTTATTAATTTCATTTGAATTTGTTTTGTTACAGTTTTCAATTGGATAAAAAGAAGTAGTCCTTTAGGCATTCCAGATGATTATTGTCAATATCATGATATATAAGTGAAAAGAAGATCATCATCATTTCATCAGTTTTAAACCTGAATTAGAAATTAAGTAAACAGCCAGCCGACGAGATCTAGTAGCTGCTGGTTAAGTAGACCTCCGAACATCCGATCTATTACAAAAATAAAACTAGCTACGATTACTGAATGGAGCTCATGCAGAACTATACTCAATCATGAATCACGGATGATCTCAAAAGTAGCTAGATGTGATCATCAAAAGGTCATCAACTGAAAGGTTACCGTCATCACACAAGCGGTTTCATAACTGAAAGCCCGCAAACAAAGATCGTTAGCATTTAGTACTCGTTTGCAATCTGATTCTGTACTGCGTCGATCTTGATCACCGGACTGTCTGACTGAAAGTAAAAATTCTTAAGCTTCACCCTTCTCTTCTTTCTTTAGTTACAAATGCTTTTTGAAATTGATCAGAACAAATGGCGAACTCTCCACGTCACCATATTTTTTTTCAGATAAAAATAGCACTTGTCTAGTTATTTGCGCAAGAGCTTGCGATTGAGGCTAGTAGGTGTTAGAGATCAAGTCGTTATTGAAGTACTTGACGTTGAAATTATCACAATAAACTTTATATAATCTAGTCAGATATCTGAAGGACGCTTGAGATATCTTATCACATGCAATACATCAAGCCCATCAAATCAAAACGAGCACTGGTAAGGACTTGGGCGCGGCAAAAAAAAAAAAAAAAAGTAATTATCGTCAGTTTTCAACGCTTCAGTTTACGGTGTTTTATTAAAGAAATAATCCTAACAGCCAATTTAGAAACGCATATTTAGGTGTTAACCAAGGCGCGGTAATAAGAAGTCTTGAAATTGTAATGAACAATACAAAAATATACGATGTTGCTCCAAAACGGACATGATTGAGCAAAAACTGACCGAGCTGCTTTATCAATTGGCACATTGAATAAATGTATGCAGAATATATTCTACGAAAATTAATTTTTGGTTGTTTGTTGGAATATCGTAATTATATTTTATGTATTTTGATCCTATTTGTCGTGTTTTGTTTTTCAGGAATACTTACATTTTCTCGACAGCAAATTAAATGTCATTGTCTCTATTACGAGGAGACTTAAGATCTGCTGGTCAAAGAAAACCGCCACAGATATACAACAAGATTACCTGAATTTGAAAAGTCTTTCGTCCACGAAAATAATTATTTTTACTAGCTTAGTTGATGAATGGGATTCGGGGGGATTCTCCCGTTTGTCAGTATATATGGCTTCTCGATTATACAGATCAACATACAAATCTAAGATAGATATATTGCTTAAAATTTTTAGAATATTTCAAAACATTGGACTTAGCTGATTAAAAACGTCGAAATAAAACACCTTACACAACAATCTTGAGCCAATTATGAGTTTTTTTGGTTGGGAGTAAAAATGGAAGAAAAAAATGTTCTCAATGTAAGCAAGATTTTCTTCTTCGACTGTGTATTCTTATTACATCTCACAGTAAGAGAACGAAAAGGCTAATCGCCCAGAACAAAGACCTTTTTGAAATCTTTCACCCTATTTACATCTTAAAACAATGGAAAGCGTTAAACGGAAACATTGCCACACAAACAGCCCTGTATTTTGCATGAGGCCATTTCGGCTCAAAGCCAGAGCCTCATTACCCAGCCAGTCAGTCTAGATCCTTACAGAGCACAAGAAAAAAAAAACTCTTTCAATCCTTTTTCATAAACCATAATAACATCAGACCAAAGAATCAACCTTATAAAATCCAATGTGCAATAAAAATCCTGCAAGTCTTGTGGGAAGCCATAATTCTTTTTTTCAAAGGCTTTCGCGTGACATTTCATGACGTCACGAGCGGTTTTGATTGGTGGGGAGTAAGTCCCGGCATGCTGTGCGCTTAGTAGTTGCTTCGCTGGTTTGTTGCTCACATAAAAAAAACAGTATTGGAGTGGCTAAATGTCTTGTGATCACCATGTAGTAATGTTGAATTTTAGCTAAGGCCACAGCACCTAAGCTGGCAAAACTACTCTAGGCATCGATGGCTAGATTAACTGACTTCAGCTTTCGCCGTGATTCGCTGCTCCGCGACAAGGAACGGGAGCCTTATAACGGCTATATCACGGCTACTGTGCCATCAATTGACAGAGCGCCAGTCGTTCAGTGGACCTTCCTGAACGGCAAGTTGAAGTTCGGTCCCGTGGAATCTGGAGCTGGCTTTATTATTTTGTGCTTTTCTTGGCTAGTGTTTGCTTCTATTCCTGAGCGATGGGTTATGGTGTTATGTTCGCTTCTCCAATACCTCATCACAACATTTTTACCGTTAGTTTGTTTGGTGTGTGTATTTTACTGGGCTGAACTTCTTGTACAGAAATATTGTAATAGTCGCGTGTCGCTAGTTATATTTCCAATTTGTGCGGTGGGAGAATTTTGTACACAAGTACTTTTCGACGGCTCGGATATCCTGCGAGCTAGTTTTTTGTTTACACTTATTTTAGCCGGCCTTGTTACGGCTACACTCTCTCGTCTAAAGCTCATTCCAGCCACTGTTGTCCTATTGCTTCTAACTATCGCTAGAATGTCTTGTTGGATTACACTGCACGAAATTCACGCCTGGTTTCGACCTTTCTTGGCATATTTCTCGGCGTTTACTGGACTCGTTTTGTCGAGAAATGTCCAAGGTTTTTTTGCACAAGGTCCTACTGAAGTCGAAAGCAAAGTGCCGATAATACGACGGACTCGACGATCATCTAGTGTTTCATCAACGAGCAGCCATAGCAGTCGTAGAAGGACTTCACTTCCAGCACTGGGGATTCAAAGCAAGGTACGGTCCGTCTAACTGTATTTTCGTATTATTAGTATTATTATAAGTATTGCTATTCTTATTCTTATTATATTATGCTTCTGAGATTGCAATCTTCATGGCCTGCCATGTGCTATACGAGAGAGAATCTCGATTGTGAAGGAATATCGATCGAGCGGTCGTATATTGTACCGAAGGTTTTGACTGTCTTTCCACCGACTAGGAATATTCATACACCATTCTCACCGATCGACGGTTACCATATTATTTTCTGACCATCCTTAGAGTGTTTACACTAGTATAAGGGGCCACATCTTCAATCGCATTCGGCAATGCCTAATTGCCATAAACATTTTTTTGGGGGGAATGTTACTGTACTTTAATAAGGAGAAAATCGCAGTTATTAGACCGGTCTGAATGCCCGAAGACTATGCGAGTAAAGTGGTTAGACTGTATTAAACTTTCATAACAGCGAATGATTAAAAATCGACGAAAAATATGCTGTCATTGGCTACGGACAGATGAATATAGGTGTTTACATTGGGTTTTGATTTCGGTAGCTGGCAAAGGCTAAAAACCACCTTTAGCATGATCAATAGGAAAGCTAAACCATTTGATCGGTCCATACTTATTAGCGATGGTAAAATCGAATCGAATGGTGGTTTACACAATGCTCATTATGTTTTTTGTGCTGTTCAATGTATTTTGCTCGGCTCATAATGAAAATATATACAGAAACTAGTAGCTGATGAGAAAAAATCTTATTAAGAAAGCACACAATTACCGTAGTGGATCTGTCAAAACTTCAAGGTATTTTTTCTGTAAAGGATTTTAAAAATGCGTTTTGGTGATCGCATCAGGACCAAAGTATTACTATCCAACATATGACTTCTCATTTATTACTCGGCTATTGTATGACCTTGGTTGTGTCCTAATTCAAATCAACAGCAACTGGCCCCTTCCCACATGCCATATCTCCCATGGTTTATGCAATTTACGCTCGATAACAAGGAGCTGGAAACTTGGGGTACATTTAATAAGGGAAAAATCCTCTCCAAGTCAACTTGCCGTAGCACGCGCTAATCCTTCGTTTGTAAACACACTTTATTGTCTTGAAATGACTTTAGACCAAGTGCATCGATAAGTGATGGCTTTAAATCGAAAACATTCGCTTCGTGCTATGAATTTCGCAGAGCATAATCACTCGATCATAAGGCAGCTGCTAGTCCAGTGCAAACACGAGCAGTTGAATAGTTTTTGTTTCCTACTAATAAGTGGTTGGACGGTATTTCATTTGTAAATATTCTTCAAGATTTCCATTTTAAGTGGATTTCATTGATCTTTATTTTACTTGCTAGACTTGGTAAACAAATAACCTAAAGCACTCTGAATTTCTCGTGAAATAAATATCCAAATTTTATCCCGCGGGTGTGGGGTGGCTCATTTGAAGAGAGAAAAGGCCGTAGATAAGATTTTCATTGTGTTGTTTTAGCGCCGTGCTACATCAGTGGTTTTAAATTTCAGAAGTCTTACTCTGTGTTTTCTTATTTCTCGTAACCTTGGATTCTACGGGAGAATGCAAATCTCGCATGTTGTTTGCATCTCCTTGATCCTACGATTGTTCGCCTTTGGCGTTCTGAACGAGATCACAAAGTCCCCACTTTAGATAGTTTGATTTTACAAGATATTTGCCAAACTAGGAAACAGATTGTGGAAACGTATGGCACACAAGAGATGCTCATTAATCGCAACAGCATGGAATGTAATTGGAAAATGCAACCTCGATGAATTTGTTGACTGACATATACCTAGACGCTATGGAACGTTGAAGTCTAAGTACTTGAAGGGCCGTATTTACCTTTAAATATCTTGTTATCTGTGATAGGACATCTAATGAGTGCGTATTAAGATGGGACAATGATTTCTGGAACATTCGAAAACTTTGTCACCCCCTGAATGAGGTTGGATACTTGGAATAACAAGTATGAATCTACCCATCTTCAACTAGGATGTTATTATTTATCATCAACATTATGAAAGCTTTTGACTTTTTTCATCTCGTTTTCTTCCGCAAGAGCTTAATCCATTTAGAGCTATCAATCAGGTTGTAATTGCTGGCTATGACAATGTCTTTAAGGAAGATATAACTGAGTCATAATAAATGCCTTATCAGTTTTTCCATTCTAGTAACACAATTTTTTTCCATTGCAGAATTCAATTAGTACAAGTTTTTCTTTGTACGAAAACTTGTACAATATACAACAAAACAAATCAACAAGAAACAGATTAATTGACTTTGGCCTCAAATGACCCCTTCCACATCCCCCATAAAAAAAAACAGCCTATTTGGAAAATGTTACTTAGAGCATCAATTTGACCCCTTACTAGAGACTTTCAAGAACCTTGCTATTGGTTTATATTTTGATTATAATTTCATTTCATGTTTTTTTTCTGAAGTTATCTTTTGTTAAGACTCTCTTGTGATTCTACCTGTTAATTATTTTGTCTTTCGGTGACACTTAAAGGTTAAAAATAGTCAAGGTACCTGCAATTTACACTTAAATCGCACAATTCAGTAATCAACCAAACTTGTACAACTGAATAGATTCATTTAAAGGCCACACCAGTGTCAGACGGCAGCAAATGTGGCACTTAAATTTGAGCAAGTTTTTTTAATAAATGAGCTGTGTTGACAAAATAATGTTGGAATCTCATAGAGATTATTTTTGAGGGAGTTTCTGTGATATATTTTAGCACCATTAAACCTTCAAATGAGCTTTTTCAAATTTGCATTTAAGTATATTGATGGCTGGGCATGGTAAGGCTTATACTATAAAGCCACAAGAGCATCTACTTTGAACTTCAAAGCAATATAACTGCAAAAAAACTAATTTCATGCACACCTTTTACTTATGAAATATCGTACAGAATGTGTTATGATCAACCCAACGTTATTAAGACAAATATCGGACAATAAGGTTCTGCTCTCCTGATTTTGTACATTATCACACATGTTGAACAATTAATACCACTTAGCATTTATCTAGGCATGTACATGTGTTGAGCGAACTGGCAGTTTTTCAATAAAAATACAGTTGCAGACATTTATATTGAATCTAAAAAATGTCTAGATAGATATGTCAGTGGTGTTTTTTGTTCTTGGCTAGTATGAAAAAAAACAACATTAAGATTGATATGTAAGGAAGCTAAAGCTGAATTATAACAATAGGTGGCCAAATTTTTATCCCTCCATTGTTCGCTGCTAACTACCTTGTCAGTTAAAGCTTTTGTCTGATAATCTTGTGGAGAACAGATAATTTGCAGTTCATCAAGCTTTTAAGTTTTTTTTATTTGTAGGACTAAGCCCCTTAGGCCTTAGCCTTGCAAATCTTCCTAAGAAAGATTTAGATTATTGGATATCTTGTTGGCTGATAAGAATGAGATTTAAGAAGAGAACTGAGCATTCCATTCTGGAAAATTCGCTAGTAAATACATTCTTGAGAAGCTTACGATGGAAGATGACTTGAGTTTAATTTTGTTGGGTGTTTATCCAATATTATGATAAAATAACAAAGCCAGCTGATAAAAAATACCTCTAACAAAAACTGGAATTATTTAGGGAATAGGGATAGGGCTAGGCTACCTCAGCTTCCCCTTTGATGAGACCTTATTTTAGAACACAGGTAGCCCAATTCAAAGCTTTTAGTTATCAACATTCTTTTCTTTCCCCTCGGCTGATTTTACCTGAACCTACTCCTACCTACTACCTTTTTCGCGTGACAGATATTAGCGACATTAAGATTGGCAAAATCTATGGTGGTGAAATCATATGAAAGTGTAAATATATTCTCTTAATACAGTATATAGATCTGTTTATTGGAGATTGTTCATTTATTCATTGTTAGTAAAGTCAACTTATCCTCAAGGAAGACAGACTTTGAAGACACGAAACTCCAAAGTGAAGCTGTTTTAAGTTGTTGATGTCACCATCATAGGTTTTGCAAATCTTACGTAAGGTGGCTAACTTCTTTATATGACAATTCAAAATTACTTTGGCTGCTAGAACATGCATTGGATTCGTTTTCTGATCTTCAATAGACCCCTAACCTCATGACGTTTCATACCTAAACTACCACAATCCTTTTCAAAATCTTTTTCAAATCTTCAAACTCCTTTGAGAATACCAAGACAATAGTGAAAATTAGCACAACAAACAATGCTTTCAAAAGGGATTCTGAAAGTTTACATATATAAAGGTCATCATACATGTATATGCTTGAGACCTATTGCTACTCCTTTTCTCTTGGACCCTTTGATCAAAATTAATGTTACTGGCACTTGAACTTACTATGAATATGCCGAATCGAAATATGGTGACTAATTTGAATAACTATTGTTCTCAACTGACTAGCCTCTCATACATGTAAAAACACTTTTATGTTTCCACGTAAACATGAGGCTAGTCAGACGAGAACAATAGTTATTTGAATTGGTCGCCATTCGATTCCGTGTATTCCTTCATATAATCTGTGCTTAAGTGACTACTTTTTGTCACCAAGATAGGATTGACCAGCATTTTAAGAAAGTTTAAATCTAGTGAATTATATGAACCATTAGGAATCTAAGGTGGTGTTAATAATAGTGCTTTCTGCTGACTTGTAGTCTCAAATTCAATTCCTGGACTCAGCATCTGTTGCAAGTGGAGTTTGTTGGTCTCCTTCAATTTGAGGCTTTTTCTCTGTGTCCTCCAATTTTTTATCCTCCACAAAACCTATATATAACATTGAAAATGAATTTCAATTCAAACTATGAGTTATATAGCCTTAATTTTCCCTGTTTTTACAGGCTTTCAATAAAAATTTGAACTTAGGTTTGTATTACAATAAGAAAAATATGAATTGCTAATTACAGTAAAATTGACAGTTGAAGGAGCTATTCTTACCTTAAAGAGGTGTTGTCATGCTTGGTTTAAAAGATAGTTGCATAGTGATATCAGGATAATAAAACTCTTGTCATTCTTGTATACTATCATATACAATGCATAAATTTGAGACAATAGTTCCTAAGAAACATCAATCATTTTATTTTCAAACTGACAGGACTGACAAACTGCACATTTAAAATCTCAATATATTTTTATTGAAATTTTTATTAATGAGTAGATAGGAATCTAGGTTGGCATAGTATTCATATGCCCACTTCATGTCTGTATGTTTCTATGAGAATAATCTTAAACATTGAATTTGTGGGCTGTTTTTTTTTAGGTTTCATCACAAGAATTTGTGAAATAATTTTTAGCTTTCTGAGAATTTTTTAATTGGAATACTGAAATATGTGCTTGTATGTACTGCACACGCTTCACTCTTTGCTCAAGTTTTCTTGTATATTTCTTATTTCGACTCTGCCCTGAAGATGACCATGTAAGTTGAAAGCTCAGCAAAATAAATGTATAGATGCTCAAGCTTGAATTAGCAATTTATTATATTATGAAAAAGAAGATATGTAGATGTACAGTATGTAGATCTAGATATAGGATATGAATATCCTTATCCTTTCATTGTCAGTGGTACAAAGTCTTGACTATTAAATATTAGTAAAATTCTACTACTATACTATTGCAAATCCTGCATTCTGATTGGCTAACGTACTCACTATCTATCAGCCGGTAGATAGTGGGTAGAGAAAGCCGGCTTTGTTTTGAAAAAAATGGCGGCTTTCCCTTTGCGATTTTGTGAAGTTTCCTACGAAGAAATTCGTTGAGAATTTTACTAAAACAATTAGAAGACTCACTCTCGATTTCTATCGGCTTTGATAGTTGACTCGGGGCCGGAGCCCCTCGTCAACTATCAGCCGATAGAAATCTCGAGTTCGTCTTCTAATTGTTAATTAGGTACATGCTGTATGTAAGCTAGTTTAGAAAATTAAGAAAGTTGGTTTTCAATGTTAAGGTGCACAGCTTAACTGATCTGTTATTCTTATATCGAGACTGGTTCTAAACAGTCCTGGACAAATTTTTAACCATACAAAATTTTGACCAGTATATATCATTTACATAGAACCACGTCCCAAATTTCCAGGGTTAGATGATTGAATTTTGTCTAAATAATACAGTTCCATGTAAACAAAATGCCTAAACTTATGACTTTTTGAACAGATAAAAATTTCTTTGGGTGTAAACCTAACCTGATATTGAAAACTTGTTGCTATGTAAAGAAACATAAAATTTTGCATTAAGTATGATCCATATAGTAATTCGTAAAACTGGAGTGCCCATAAACTTTAATAATCATTTAATATACATTTTCTTTAGTTGAAATTGAATTCAAATTTTAAAATATTTTGAAAGAAATATACCTTATGTAAAGATAAATCCTTCTGAATGCAATAGAAAATTTGTAAAACCACATTTTTGTCAGCAGTGGAAGTTGTAAGATCAAGAGACAATCATACCATGCATATATGCTACTTATAAGGCTTTGTACTGTGTATGTCCATTTGACTCAGAGATCAAGGTTAACCTCTGAATAAAATTCCTTTATAAAATGAAAAATTCTGCCTTCTTCTATCTTGTCTACTTGAGATGTGTCATTTTTAAACTGAAATTTATTCATAGAAGACAACAGAATGATTAAATTAATATAATTTAAACAAATGACTTGTATAAATTCTCTTTTTAAATGAATTAAAAAGCTATGAATTAACTTAAATTGGTTGAAATGTGAAACTCCTATTTCTATCGTAACACTTTAGTGATAAATGTGACATTCAATTTTTGCATATTTTGTTCATAATATTTTAGTGTGAAAAATTCAAGGATGTGTCAAAAAGTGGCTTTAAAAATGAATTTTAAAAGAGGAACTCAATCTTATATCAGCCAGGCTGCTATATCATGTACTGTAGCCAGCCATTTTGACCCTATTTCTAAGTATTTATTAATCCTGTCTTTGTTTTTGAAATTTCCCCCACATTTTGCATAAGTGACTTGCGTTTCTTTATAGCTGATTTTTTACCA
The DNA here is from genome assembly GCA_023349425.1 of Anthopleura sola. Taxonomy (NCBI): domain Eukaryota; kingdom Metazoa; phylum Cnidaria; class Anthozoa; order Actiniaria; family Actiniidae; genus Anthopleura; species Anthopleura sola. The sequence continues at coordinate 2,544,127 of JALHLI010000017.1, read as the reverse complement.
GTTTCATTAATAATAAAACAATGTGAACAGATGGTAGTGATGTCTTTCTTTCCCTTGAGCTACAGGCAATCATTTTAATTGCCTGTAAAAACCCCAAAAGTACTAATTTACACCATCATATAAATATGTAAAATGTTAAAACTATTATACAGAAACTTTGACCCTTAATTTTGCAAACAGTAATTTTTTATTAAAAATTGAACCAAAATTATGGGAAAGATAATCTCAGTAATAAATATATGAATATAAATATGTAAAATGTCTTATGGAGAGGCAAAATTGTTATACAGAAACTTTGACCCTTAATTTTGCAAACGGTAATTTTTGTTAAAAATTGAACCAAAATTATGGGAAGGATAATCTCAGTGATATTTTTTTTTTAAGAATGTCTTAAAAATTGTCAAAGCATGGACTACTGATATTTTTTTAAGAATGTCTTAAAAATTGTCAAAGCATGGACTATTGCTAATATAAAATATACCAGAAGTTATGGTAAAGGTCTGCCCACCTGGTGTTTTTTTTCAGTAGATCTTTGTATTTCCATTTTTTGTAACACCATTTAGAAATTTTTTTTTCACTATAAAAACGACTTACTTGGTCATATTTAAATATATTTAAAAAGTCTGTACTTCTTTATTTTTTTTGTTTCCTGTTATTTTTCTACTTCTATCCTTTCATTCTCGTTTCGTTCTAATAACCTTTTATCTTTGTTGGTTTGTTCCATATTCATATATTCTATATTTTTATGTTATTCCCTTCCATATTTTTTTCTATTATAAAAAAATCGAAATAAAAATACTTGCGATGATAATGTTAATATTATTTCGTTGTATAAACCCCTTGCAGCACTTCAGAATGCAGCTCAATAAGGAGGACAAAACAATAGGTTCCAATTCTCAAGAGATTGAAATTCTTTTGTTTTATACTCCAAATTGAGCTGCTTTGACGTCACGTGCAAGGGGTCTTCTATAAAAAAAATATAATTGCAAATCTCGCCACATATAGTTAATTTAATAATAGTAATAATATTAGTAATAGTAATAATAATTGGAGGTTTTTCAAACTTTATTCAGGGAGCAGTCGACCAGACAACGCTGGGAGAGGCACATGGAATGATAACAGATCTGCTTGCCGACTCAAATTTGGCGCCAAATGTTGCAAGTACACTAAAGTTAATAAGTACAATGATAGCACCTCCGACTGCATTCCATGCAGGTCCGCGCCCATTTATGGGTCAAATGACTCCACTAATTGAGAGATTCCAAGATGAAAGTATGGTTGAGAAAGTAAGAGATCAACCTGATCTCAAAGAAGACGTGACGTTACCTATGGTATGTGAGACTTTTGTTTGGAATTGTTGTTCGTGTTTCTTCGCTGTAGACCGCTTTTATGTGACGTCAAAGCAGCTCAATTTGGAGGACAAAGCAAAAGAAATTTCAATCTCCTGAGAATTATTGGAAGCTATTGTTTTGTCCTCCAAGTTGAGCCGCATTATGACTTGCTGCATGGGGTCTATGATCCATGGTCTCTTTCGTAGCTGTCATTAGCATCGGTTCCAGATCCTCTCTGAGGGCTCGGGAGAATATGGGACCGTTACTAAGGATGCCTGCAAAGGAGCCCACGCTATATTCACCACTTCCAGGCAATCTTGCGCCAATATTCCAGTAATGCATTGCGATCCCTACAGGCATTGTTTGGCATAAACCCCTTGTAGCACTTCGAAATGCAGCTCAATTTGGAGGACCAAGCAAACAACAGATTTCCAATCCCCAGGAGATTGAAATTCTTTTGTTTTGTTCAAATTGAGCTGCTTTGACGTCACGTGCAAGGGGTCTATACTGAAGTATTATTAGAAATGCTGGAAAATCCCAGTAGTGCATTGCGCACCTATTAGCATTATATGGACTACTGGATAATCCCGATAGCGTTATTGCGCACCATGAACAAGAACATCGTAACATGTCGGTGCTCAAGTTATTGCTGGTCAGTAAGTGCGCAATGTAAAGTTAACTTCTTTGTTTTTTATTCCAGCGTTTAAGAAGAACTCTCGCGTCTGGTCGTCGCATGTCCAGTACATACACGACTACAACCTCGGCAACTGGTATGCCAACAGTTGACACGGATATGAATATCCTAAGGACACCTACGGTATCTGTGTCACACGATTCTATCGGTTCTATCAACAGTCCTAAGAGCCCTTTGGCCGCCGAAGGAAGCCCCACGCGAAATCAAGAAGCATTTACGAAACATCGTCCTGCATTTTTCAGCAATGCTTTTCCTGCTCAAAACACAGGCTCTACGAACATGTCAAGAATATCACCCGATCGAACTAATGCTCCGCCTTCGCCGAACTTCGGCCGAAGATCTCCCGAGCGGCCGCTCGCTCAATCGCCAAGCCTAATTCGCAGAAACTCTGATAAACTTAATTATATAAAGCATAAAAGTAAGGAAGATTTACGAGACGTTTCCGAGAGGAACGAAAAAGAAAATGAGAAAGAAAATCGTGACAATATTGACAGCAAGTGTAAATGCCAATGTCACGAGAAAGGTACTGATGATGATGATGAAAATGCGGAACAAAATCTTTCGGAAGCACCACAGGATGACTTTGTGCTAAAGTCTGATCCACAACTGTCTAAATTACTTGATAAAATTAATGACTGGAATTTCCCCATATTTGATGCTTGCAACTATGGAAATATATTGGTGCAGGTTTGTATGACTGATTGTTGATTATCAATTTAAATAGCAGGGGCGGATCCAGGGAGGGGCAAAGGGGGGCTGTACCTCCCCCCCCCCCCTTCAGCTATATATGTTTCTTGAAGTGGAACAGAAAGTACATTTTTAAATATCTTTCCAAGTTCTGCGGTGTCATTCGCAACATTCAGTCATGCCCCTCCTTATATTTTTGGCTTATATTTTTGCCTGGATCCGCCTCTGTATAGATACGGTAGATGGAAAAGACTGCATTCAATCTACGGTTTTTACAGAACTTTAAGGAACGGGAAGAAGATTCGACTGCTCAGTAAAACAACAACAAGTAACGAAAAGAAAAACGAATGAAAGAAAAGAAAAAAGAACGAAAAAAAATGAAAAAGATAACCAGTGTTAAAGTTGTTAGGGCTGCGTCGTGGTTGTTAATGGTGTTATCAGTTAGAATTTGGAAAAACCGGAAACGACCTCATTGATTACACTTGACAGATAACAAACTTATCAGTAGTCTAACTCTGAAGTGTGTCATTGAAGGACAAGAGTAGGGAGATGTCGACAATGTGTCTTTCTTAGTGCTTGAGGATCTATCTTGATAACATATCGAACTGTTTTTGCCTAATTGCTGCTGATCACCGAGTTGATAAGAGATTTGTCAGCGCATCGGTGTACGTATATAACAGGATCTACTTATACAAAACGTATCGGTTCGCACACTTCATTATGTGCGTATTATGTGTAAGAATTGATTTTTAACAAACGAGCTTCCTGTCTAGCGGATTTTTCAAACATTTGAGTGAGGGCGTGCACTTGTGACTAACATTTCTACTCGTGAATTTTAGCATGATTTTTAATCCGAAAGTCTCAAAGAAACTCCAATACAAAATTTCAGTTAAATTCAACTACAAACACTAGCGCACGTTTGCGCAATTAATTACAAGTTATATATTATGCAGTTACTAGGGTTGGATCCAGGATTTTTAAAAGTTGGGGGAGGGGAGGGGGTGACTGTCTCTGCGTACCTCAGCACCAATGCCCTAGGAAACCCCTCAAGGTGGAAAAATGGCGAAAACTTGCGTCGCATCCAATATCGACGGAAATTGAATTTGAGAACTTAAACTAAACCGAGTGATTTTTTTTTTCAGTGTGTGTGCGCGCCACCCCTGGATCCGCTCCTGAGTTACCCTAGTTTAAGTAAAAGGATGCGTGCATATACATATAACATTTGCGCGCACACTTGACGGACATCTTGTCGGTTGGTAAATAACTAGCATAAGAATACATTGGTGCATGCATTTTATCTTGAACATTTTTCCTAATTTTTCTACTTTTGTTTTCTAGGTTGCGTACCGTGTCTTCCAAAATGTAAGATTTTTCGAAACATTTAAAATTCCTGAGAGAAAGTTCCTTACATATTTTTATGCCCTGGAGTGTGGATATCACGATATACCATGTAAGTAAATAGCTATATGTCTAGAACATCCGTAAGTGAAACAGCGGCGATTTTGGCGCGAAACGCAAGGAAATTACTGCAAACCTTCAAATTTTATCAAGCCCCGAAACAAACTCGGGCACGGCTAGAGCCGTGTTTGGTTTTGCGGAGGAAGAAAAACCGGAGAACCCGGAGAAAAACGGTTGAATCAATGAAGACACCTAACAAACTCTTCTCACATATGTTGTCAAATCTAATCAAACCCGAGACCTCATAGGTGAGAAGCGAATGCACCACCCCTACGCCACCCTTGCATGATTCGTTCGATAAAATCCCTAAATAGTACGCTAGTTTTGTCTGGAAAATAGAGGCGATGGACTTGTTGCCCGTCCCGGAAGTGCTACTCCTTAAAGTCCTTGACAAATTCAAAAATCCATTTTGAAGGGCACTTGAAAAGCTCTTAAACTTATATTCAAGAGACGTCCTTCATTGACCCTCGAAATTGCAGGAGTAATTTCATTCGTCCGGTTTAGTGAGAACCGATCAAATAATACGAGAAGAGTAACAAAAATGTGACAAGATATCACTTGTTGAAATGTTTGTAACACCCCTTGAAAACTGTGCATATGGCAAAAGTATATATAGTCCTTGAAAACGGGGCATACATTCGTGAGGACATTTCTGTTAGCAGACGGGTTGGCTTATAATCGGGGGGGGGGGGGCAGGGGGGATTATAACTGGTAATACGATTCATTATTATTATTATGTATGAAACATAAGATCGTGTTGTGTTACTGATAATTTTTTTCTTGTAGATCACAACAGTATCCACGCCTGTGACGTCTTACAGGGAGTCTACTATCTAACTACAGCAAAAATCCCCGGTTTCTGTCCTCCTGGTGGGCGTGGTTCCAAGCTAGACAGTGATAGTGATTGTGATTCTGACAGCGGTATCACAGGAGTGGGCGAGGATGCCATGGATGTAGACGACAAGAAGGACGACGAAGACTACGGTGCTCTAATAGATGCTATACCATTGTTGGAGTTATTGTCGTTGTTTACTGCTGCTGCCATGCATGACTACGATCATCCCGGAAGAACAAATGCGTTCTTAGTCGGAACACTATCACCTCAAGTAAGTATAAGTTTAATTAATACACAGGGCGGGGTTGTCTAAGGATCGAGGTAATGTAGTGTACTGAACTCTCACCTCTGGGGAAATATCTTGGAAATATGTTCCCTAAGATGAAACAGTCCCACAATGCACTGCAATGCCAACTCCACCCAGTCTTTTACTCAACCTGGGAATGGCTCATACTGACGCTAAATCAACTTCGATCTGTTAGTTTAACTAGTTGTCCATATCATGACTTAGATTCAGGGAGAAGCTTCATGGATAATGCTCAGCGATTCGTGGCAGGAGAAAATAATACATTTAGCTCGTACTGAAACCTTTGCGCATGACAAATGAAGCATATCTCAAAATGGGCTATTATAAAAGCAAAGCCGCCATGTTGAATGACGTAACGAACGTGCAGACAATATGGCGGCTATGAAAACTAGCAGAAAGATTGGGATAAAACCAGTGAGAAAAAGATAAAAGGAAAAGAAAATGGAAGATAAAGCAAGAAAGAAAAAGGAAGGAGAAACAGAGAGAACCAGGAAAAAAATAAACAAAGAGACAAGGAAACAGGGAAAAAATGAAAAAATGAATAAAAAAATGAATGAATGATTGAAGAGAAAGATGGACCAGCTGGAACGGAAGTCATTGTCAAACAAGAAACCGGACATCTTTTAACACTTTACACGCCTAATTGCAAACAAAAATTAAATTTTCTTTTATCAACTCCACGCCAGCTGTAAAGGAAGTTGTTGTATATCAGTGACAATTGATAGAAAGAAATTACGAGTATATAGGGGGAATTTGGACTGGTGTGAACCATGGTTATTTAAGGTGACTGACTACTTTAGCAAGGAATAATTACAAAATGTTATTAGAAAGATATTTTACACAGAATTTAACGCTGATTCTAAAAATGAAAAGAAAAATCGGGGTGTCCCGAGCTCCTTTCGAGATAATGAATTTTGAATATGACCATCTTGACAAGTTTTCGAAAGAAAAATGGCGGAAATCAAGCTTTGCACACAAAAAAAAATCAACTCAAAAATTAAAAAAAGCTCTTGAAGCAATTTTCTCAGGAAATCTAATTTAAACATTATTTTCAAAGACTAACTAAAAATATTTCAAGAAAGTTTTAAAAATAAGCTACAAAAACAGCATCTTGTTAATCGTATTCAATCGACAACAACACATAAAACGCTTTTTTTATAAGTTCTAATAATTACGTTTTTTTACAAACTTTCTCAAAAGTTTGATTTTTACTTGTTGTTTTAGGAAATTCAAAGAAAAATATAGAGTCCCGTGCAAAATTCGGGGTTTTTTCTTTGTTGAAGTTAAAAACGTGTATGCTTCCTCAATAAAATCTTGAAGGTTGTTATGCGGTTTTGAGTGGATTTTGTGCGCGCGCACATCGTGGGCTCAAATTGACGGTTCGAAAGTGGTCAGTCACCTTAAGAGGATTTCTTAATCTTCATATGCGTGGGAAACGTAAGGTATTGTCTTTCATCACGTACACGGTTATACGTGCATGTGGTAACACCAAAACGGCTTCCCATAAGAATAGTTATCCTATGACTACGAAAACTTACGACGCGGACCGCGACATGTTGTAACACCGAATTGGCTTCCCATTTGTTTCGTACATTTCACCCATTCACAATATGCAGTCACGGCTAAGTTAAGATGAAGTGATGCTAAAATAGAATAGATTTTGCCGTATCGTTCCCCCCTTCGCACAATTGGGAAAATTACGGTACTGACTTAGAGTACGTACACGGTACCATAAGCCATAACACTGAAATGTCTTCCATTAAGACTGTTTATTGGATTAGTGGGAAACATAGGGTATACGGTACTGACTTAGAGTACGTACACGATACCACATGCCATAACACTGAAATGTCTTCCTTTAAGACGGTTTATTGGATTAGTGGGAAACATAAGGTATACGGTACTGACTTAAGAGTACGTACACGATACCACATGCCATTACACTGAAATGTCTTCACTTAAGACTGTTATTGGATTAGTGGGAAACATAGGGTATACGGTACTGACTTAGAGTACGTATACGGTACCATATGCCATAACACTGAATGTCTTCACTTAAGACTGTTTATTGGATTAGTGGGAAACATAGGGTATACGGTACTGACTTAGAGTACGTACACGATACCACATGCCATAACACTGAAATTGACTTCCCATAAGAATGATTTTCGTACGAGTGGGAAACGTATGCTACTGACTTACAGCACGTACACGGTACCACATGTAACATTGAAATGGCTTCCCATAAGAATGGTTATCGTATTAGTGTATATCGTTTCCCCAGTTATTCAAAACCCAATCGATTAACAGTTTCTCACGGTAACGGTACGGTTGACGTCATTCGTTTCACCAACCACAGCGTGACACATTATTCCCCATCCAATCAAAATGGTCGTATTCCTGTGACGGTCACGCCATCATACATGTTCGTACCTTACTTTTTTTGCAGTCATGCGCAATCTAACGAACATGTAATGTAGTGGTTATGCGCGTGTGAGGTACAGCGTTAAATCTATACAACACTTAGATAAAAATAAAAATAAAAAAAGAGGTTTAATGTTACGGAAAATGTATTGGCTCACGAAGAAGTGCTTAAAATTGACTTCTTTGATTTCTTCTGATCAATCTTCAGTATGATATGTCCGTTTTTTCTCCTGTTTACCCTCCAAAACTGAGCAATTTATTATGGGGAGTGTGAAAAGGGTGAATACAACGAAGCGCGATCTTATATTACTCCTAAGGTGTCTCCTGGGGAACAAAATCTGCCCCTACAGCAGCAGACTCACCCTACCTCTCCCAGCTACTGTTCCTAATCTTTTCCATTGTCTTGCAGGCTCTATTATACAACGATCGCTCTGTCCTAGAGAACCACCATGCCGCTTCTGCCTTTGCTCTCCTCATGTCTGATCCCAAATACAACTTCTTGTGTGAGCTGAGCTCGTCTGAGTTCAAACGATTCCGCTTTCTGGCTATTGAAGCTATACTAGCCACGGATCTCAAGAGACACTTCGATGTTCTTTCTGACTTCAATGCAAAGGTACGCATTTTACTACACGTAGTATATCGTATCAATGATAGTCTAAATTAATGCCCTATCTTTTTAATATATCTTGAACGTTTCGCTAAATTTTAGCCTGCGTGCAGCCCGACTTTAACTCTGGTTAACCACAGTTACGTTCAGGATGCACGTAAGCTACTGAATTTAAGATGTTTTGCGCACATGCATGTCAACGCATTACGATCTGCTAATCCAAAATTACGGCGCGTTACAGACTCTGATGGACCACTCTAGTTTCCCCCGCAGCCGTTATTAGAGTGCTTGATGACCTTAAACATAGCACTGTTTAGAGTGGATTGGGTTCCCTGTGCTTTCTTACGTGTTGAAAATGACTGCGGCCCGGGAGATAGACTAATCCACTCATTTGCCGAACTTAATACAACTACTTGTAAATTCAATTAAACCGATGCGAGTTTGTAGTAGCAACTGATTTAGGTTGCGTACTTTTGCTCGAGTTTTCATGACTGATTGATTTATTAGGTTCGGTACATGTCAAGATTGCCGTCTGAATCAGTTGTCGCTTTAATAAGCTCTGGCGGCACTGTTTGGCGCAACAATATAACCATTAAAAACTGACGTACCAAACTAATTCAAACGCCGTTCTTTTGCTAAACTTAATTCATCGATTGAGCTCGGCACATGATTGAATTTGAAGTGGCGGCTGGAGCGAGCTTAAGGCTCGTATGTCGATGCGTATAGTGTAATATTAGCATTAAGCAAGGTTTGCGTTTCTTATTCCTAATCAGTGTGAATATATAAGGTCGACATGAAACGCGCGCATACACAGACGTTTTTCCTCTAGCTCCTTGCAGTAGATAGCTTAACGGTCGTTCTCCTTGCTCTAGATTGCTGAAGGAGGTATCAACTGGGACAACGAGGCAGATCGCTTGTTGACGCTGCAGTTTTGCATCAAAATGTCGGATATCTCTGGACCCAGTAAAAGACGAGATATCCATACATTGTGGACGGAGCGCATTGTAGAAGAATTCTATGAGCAGGTTAGTAAAAACCGTAGTCTCTATCTCTAAGCTGAGCAAGATTGAACCAATAATATTTACTTTTATATAATGCGCGAGCTGTATATTGAGCTTCCATCTCCAAGAAGTTCAAGGTACCGACCCCAAATCTGTGCGACTTTTTTAGCGCGTCTGAAGGACTTTTTACGACCGTCTCACGGGTCCATTACCTGAATATGGTATTTCATAGGGAAATATAAGCAGTGGCTCTCCCAATTTCGATTATCAAAGACTAAATCTATTTACCTTTCTTCATGGGAGCATGCGAGTGGGCCCCTACAGTCTTTAAATAAGTCATTATATTTATATATTTTTCTTCTATTAGGGTGACGAGGAGCTGTCTCGTGGGTTACCTGTGTCTCCATATATGGACCGCAACCAGCCTCACGTTGCGCAGCTGCAAGAATCGTTTATTAACCATTTAGTGGCTCCTCTGTATAATTCATATTCAAATGCTGGGCTGCTACCAGGGACCTGGGTCGAGGTAGAATGCAGCAGCCCAGAGACGGAATCTGAGGCAGATGACTCTAACGAAGATACACTGAATGCTAACGAAGAAGACCGAGAAAAACAGAAGAGAAAACGAAAGCGAAGAAAGATAGTCAGTGACTTGACTTCTAATATTAAGAGAAACTACAACATGTGGAGACAAAAGGTTAAAGAGGCAGAGCGGGAATTGGCTTTGATTGCAAAGGAAGAGGAAACAGATAAAAATGATGAAGATGGAGAAGACGATGATGATGACAACCCTATCCTTATATCTGATACCCCAATACATGAAGACATTATAGAGGAAGAAGAAAATGGATCCGAGTGCAGTAGTACAACGGACTCCCGAAAGGAACCTGATGAATAGATTTGTTAAATAGAAGATAAGAATCTTGAAAGGCCAAGTGTTGAAAGAAGGATTCCTTGGGCCTTCCTGATCAGTCTCTCAGAAGTGAATCGATACAAGTGACTACAGTTCTAAACTGGAAAGTTTAAAAAAGGTGCCGTTGGATGTGTAATGTATTTTTCTGTTACCTAAGTTAATCCGTCTAAAAATCATGAATCCAGATGACTGCCGACAAAGTCATGTGATTTGCAATCATGTGACTAGATGCGAAGTCGTGTTACTTGCAATTTCACTTGAAGTCATGTGACTGAATGCAATTTGTTAGTCATGACTCAATCACATGACTAAATGGTAGTTCTGTTGTGTAAATAGTTGTCATATTGGTGGTGCGCAGTACTTTAATGTTATTGGTAGAATTTTATGGGCAGTAATATAATAGTAAAGTAAAATTTGAAGCGCACTTGAAAAGGTGCAAAATATAATATATTAAGTATCCAGGTTTAACGAGAAGCAGACAGTTAACTTATTGTAAGTCATTTTGATGTATATTACATCATTCTCTAGTCTTCTTTGAAGGAGCTCACAATTTAGTTCTAAAATACAAATGCTTACTTTTGCAGAGACACATATTATGTTCACTCTAAGAAAGACTTATTGTGCTACACACAGTACATGTACACTTTCACACATTTTTTATTTCTTTTGGACAATTTTTTTACAAGTTTAAATTGTAGAGTGCAAATAGTATATCCGTGAAATACAAATTACTAAATAGCACAAAATAGTGCAAATTAAACAATACTAGAAACAATAGAATTTGCAAAAATTGTACTATTTTGTATAACTAAGGTTTCATGGATATACTGTTTGCACTCTACTCTACCACTAACCAATTAGGCATTCATTTGGTGCTTTACTTTGATATTTTGATAGGCAAAGTTTGTACAATCTATCAAAACATCAAAGTGAAGCGCCGATAACTAATAGGCCCTTTTTCGAATTATTATTAGTCAGAGAATGTCCTGGTTGTTTCGAGTGATAATGATTGTGTTTTGAAATCTGGGGCATTCCAGTCCCGGATGCTGCTAGTCGAAATCATTGGGTTCCAACATCCGGGACATTCTCATTCTCCTCCTTTGATGCTAGAGATGCCATATTTGAAAAGGGTCTATTGGTTAGCCGTAAAGAGTACAATTCAAAGTTGTCAAAAAGATGTAAAGAAGAAATCAAAACTTGTGGAAGTGTTAATGTTCACAATACAGTGCATAGCACAGTAACAAACAGCCAAAATCCATCAGATTAGTAGGTAAGAAATTTTTAAACCAACTCATAGTGACCATTGTATTTTTTAGTGGCTAAGTTTAACCATAGACTAATATTGTAGTTCTTTAAGAATAAGGCTAACAAGAAACAGTTGATAACCAAAAAATCATGTTTTTATTGGGTTAGGACTTTTGGCATTTCTTTAGTAGATTTTTAACCCCATTTTAAGTCTATATTTCTTTTACTAACTTATGTTTTTCAAGCAAGAGACTGCCCAGAATGCCTCATAATTATTATGATCATCACTCAAGCGAGAAGTAAATGCATGTTTCTGTGATCCAGCCAATAAACCCTTTCCAGATGCACAAGCACTTTCAAAAACATCACTACACAGACATGAAAAAGAGGCATTTTTGGGCAAGATCACGTGCCGAAAATCCCTGAAAACAGCTGCAAATGTAGCACTTGGCCAAAAAAAATAGATTTTTTGAAAGGGAACAAATGGGTAAAACTCTCAATTCACCCATTCCTTTCTTACAACAACCATTCATTTTGAGAATTTAAACCAGATACAGTACATAATCAAATTTATTGTAAGAAGAAAAATGGGAAAGTATTACACTGTTAGAATAATGGATAGAGAATTATGGTGCTCTTATGAATATTCCTGTAAATACATTTTGTCCAGTAACAAAAGAAATTATTGCTTCATAATGTATTATAAAATCTAAATAACTTGGTGAGTTGTGGATCGTCTCGGGTTTCGGAGTACATTGTAGTCATAATATCTCCACTGCTAAACAAATTATGCTGTGGATAGTTTGTAGATAAATAGTTATTGACATGTAGATAAGGCACTTGGGTTTTGTGGCCTTGGTGAACATTAGGAAACTGTGACTCACAGGAACCATTTTGAAACCGTTTGTTTAGCTCCATTTTTCTTTTTCTTGTAACTTTACTCATTAAATCAGAAGAAACATTGATTCCAAGATGATGCATGCACAATTCAAGAACAAACCAAAATGTTTTCACCTGATAAATAACGTTTTTCACTGTGTACCCAGATACTTGTTTCCACAGCCCAAAATGCCCTTTCAGAGAGGACTGGAATCTAACCCTATACCTAACCAGCCCTAGAATTGATTCCAGTCCATTATCTTATGAAGAGCAGTTTTGGCTATGGAAACAAGTGTTTATCATTTCACTGAGAGTGTTTCTTTGTTCACCAAGGCCTGAAGTTCCAATAGACTTGTAGTGACAAGACTGGGGCTGTGTTCATAACTTACAGACAGTCATCAGTTCTATTTTTCAACAGTTCATTTGAATGGGAAATTTGATTGTAACAACACCATTGTAGTGATAGTACATAAATAGGGAATTGCCAAAAGAAAACAATTAGAAAGTTATCAGTTATACTTACAATGAGGAAGAAAAACTTCCCTTCAACCTTACGCTATGTCTTTACCTTAACTTGTTGACTGTCATAAGAGAAACGTTTTGCCCCATTAGACTCATTCTGAAATGCATGATTGTGAGGCTACTGAGACAATAGCTATTTATAGAGTTTCATGATTCTGTGACATCTATCATCCCTAATGACATACATGCTTACGCCCTAAGCAGGAAATGAGTTAAATATGTAAAGATCAAAAAAAGCTCATTTAGAACTATTGGCCATTGACTACCATTTAAAAAATACTTAAGATAGTACGCGCGCTCTCATAGGTTGAGAGCTGTGTTTTCATCATGCTATGAAGGCACCCAAATGACGTAACAAGCATTTTTTAAGTATTTTTTAAAAGAAATAAAACATTTTCTCCAATGCCTTCATAGCCTGGTGAAAACCTCGGCTATGTGTTTGGGAGAATTCAAGAGCAGATCAGTGAAAACCCGAGATGAAGTCGAGGGTTTTCACCTGCTCGAGAGAAAATGTTTTATTTCTTAAATGAAATAAGATTAGGGTGTTAATGAAAAAAGGACCTTCCATACTACTTCCAGCTTGGAGCACAAGTGTGTATTGTCCAAGGTTTTGGCTTTTATCAACCTAGAAATTGCTGACAAGTAAATTTGGATGGATGTTACCCAAAACATGAGGTCACAGAACCATGAAAGTGCCAGTGATAAGTGAATATTGCTGTGAATTAAGCATAAGGGTCAATTATTTTGTCAGAGATTGAATGACTATGCATGTACAATCAATACAGGGCAGGCACCTATCCCTGATCTCATTCCTATGGTGGTACTAACCAGCATCAATATGGCTAGGACCTGAGAATAGGGCTCATGTGTCAGAGTTCCTGCTCAAAAAAGGATGTTACCTTACTCATGCAATGTCTGGATAAACAACTAACTCTGCCCATTGCATGAGTACTGCACAAAACATCTCTTCTTCCTGCTCATCAAAGGGGTCAATTCTTACCACTGGCTGGGAAATCTCCCATGGAGATCAATTACATGTACAGGCTCTGTTATACCTTGAAAATTTTAGCTGAAACTTGTGTGCAATGGAGAGACAAGTTTCACAAGTTTTCAGTTGCATGAGAAGAACTGTTTTCTACTCATGCATCCGAAGTGGTGTAGTGAAGAAGTTTCAGGACAAAATTGTGCCTTTTAACACTCCCAAAAAAACTTGCCTTGTAATGCCACAGCACACGAGTTTCAGCTAAAGGTTTCAACATGCAACAGGGCCTAAACTAACAACCAAAAATAGAGCTTGATAAAAGCAAGAATAGTAGTTCAAAGATTATAGTGAAAAATGTAGTTAGTGAGCTATATATATTATATATATATATGTACGTATACATATAAATATGAAAACATATTATTCTGTAATATATGTGTATTAAGGTCCGAGTATGAGAATTGTGTTACTTGAATCATGCTGTACTGTAATTAATAAAACATACAACGAAATTGATGTATCATGGTGTGTTCTGTTCTGAACTTCCTTTAGTACCAGGGTCGAGACTTTCTAAAGACTTGAGGATTTGATGTGCAAACCTGAGATAATTATAATGGAAATGTGACTATTGTATTTCGTCAGATTCCAGAGGTTGACAGTTTGCATGCAATGTTGCTTACAATAGACCATTTCCAAGATGCGTGAGTGCTTTCAAAAATATCACAGGTGCAGTCATGATCTCGAGGCATTTTCGGGCAGAGTCGGTAGCGCGCATGATCTTGCCCGAAAATGCTTCTTGTTCATGTCTGCGATGTTGTAAACAATTCCAATGCACTGTTTAGAATTTATTGTATGTTGATTTTTCAGTATTAATTTTAACAATTAAATTATAATCAAATAATTTGGTAATCAACCAATCATCAGGGTTGAAAACTTAAACATACATGTATTCATGTGTCTAAGGCTGCCATAACAGTTGTGCAATAAATGAAATTTCATTTTGCTTACAACCCTGCATGCCACCAATCTATAGACCATATGAAAAAGGGTGTGGTCACAGAGATTCCTGAGTTCATCGGTTATAGAGAACACTATTACTTTCATTGTTAAGAGTATATCAAAATTAGTAATCTTCAAAAATTTCAGTTTAGTAACATGAAATGATAAAAAGCCACAGCTTTTTGAAATTAGTATTTTGAAGATTGGTATGGAAATAACAGCCAAGGGCCTCACAAGCCATGCTTTCATGTTTTTGGTATATTTCAAATGCTTATAACTCTGCAGTGATTTAATATATGACAACATTAACTCTACCAAATTTAGACATGCTCTTTCTTGTAATTAAAATATATTTTTGAATAATTGATTGTTCATGGTGCTTGTTCCCAATCTTGTTTGTTTGTCATATGGTCTATACAGTATAGTTATCCTAATAGTGTCTCCTCCTATCCCATCCTAATCAGATGATAAAAGAGGAGGTATCACACTTCTCAATGGTTATCACCACCATGCACTCTTGACAACAGATTTAGCACGAGTCAATAAGTCAGATCTCTTTTTAGATAAGTTTATTAATTTTTCACAAAAACTGCATTTTTTAGCATCATCCATCAATCATGATCATCATCCA
The DNA here is from genome assembly GCA_023349425.1 of Anthopleura sola. Classification (NCBI taxonomy): domain Eukaryota; kingdom Metazoa; phylum Cnidaria; class Anthozoa; order Actiniaria; family Actiniidae; genus Anthopleura; species Anthopleura sola. Next base: position 2,528,612 of record JALHLI010000017.1, on the reverse strand, counting down.
TCACTAACCACTTGACCTGAACCTTTCTTATGGAAAAAAAGTGTGGTAAATTTTTACACACCAAGATTATTCTAGTGTTTCATTTCATAAATGTTAATCAATATTAATATAATTCAAGTTAATAATTAATATAATTAAATAAGCATACAAGAATGAAGATATGCCAACAACCACCAACCACATTTTAAAGCTTAACTCACTCATGGGCACATGGGTCATCAAAATTCAAAATACCCAGCTAAGACTTCAATTCATAATTTTTTGCCAGCCCACATCTTATACCTATAATATATTACAAGCTAGTATACTATTAATAATATAGTAATAACTAATCTATCTAACTTCAAGCTGTCTATATTTATACTCTTCCTTGGCATTTTTCTTTCTAAATCCCAACATCAAGTAAAACAGCGCAGTTACATCAAGAAAGGCTCCAATAATAACTGCTTCCCAGTACTCCTTGGGATGCAGAAAACAGACCACAGATAAACCCATGTAGAGAATAAACTTCTTCCATGTGTCAATAGCTTTGATGAATTTCCAAAGTGTAAATGCACAACTACCTTCCCTGAAAAGAAATGTGATACTTGTTAATTTGTAACTAATAGTTGACAGTATACATGTGGATTAATTGGATCTACTTATTTTCTTTCTTTATTTCCTTTCTTTCTTTCTCCCTCCCTCCATCCCTGACCCTCCCTTTTTCCTTTCTTCCTTCCTTTCCTTCCTTCCTTTCCTTCTTTCCTTTCCTTATCTCTCTCTCTTTCTTTCTTTTTAAATTTCTTTTTTTCTTCTTTCTTTCTTTCTTTCTTTCTTTCTTTCTTTCTTTCTTTCTTTCTTTCTTTCTTTCTTTCTTTCTTTCTTTCTTTCTTTCTTTCTTTCTTTCTTTCTTTTAGTCAGAATTACTTTCTAAAAAAGAATAGCTAAAAAGTCTCTCTCCAGTATCAATAATACACCTTCCAATGTACAACAATTAATAAAACAGAATACCACATACCTGCAGAAGGCACATTTATCCAATAAGAATACTACTTCAAGAAATGAAACCACTATTGCACACATTCTGAAAATCAAACAAAACATTTAATATCTTGGCTGATCTATTCTTAGCCATAGGAATAACTAATTAAATCACAGATTGAATTAGAATCTGGAATTTTAGGCTTTATCAAGAGGAAAACTGGAGAACTTAGAGAATCCTCAAATCAAGAAAGGAACTCTATTCTTACAACAAACTCTACTGGTGTGTGATACCTATAGTCAATCAAACTTTGCTAAATCCTAGATACTAAATATTAAGAGGTACAGTAAATAATGTGACCACTAGCACTGATGCTACTGCTGCCACCCTTCATTCCCTCATGATTAAGTGACAGTGTAGACTTGTATGAACCTCGATATCTCCTGGCCTGGATACTCATAAAAATTAACTTATTTTTTCATCAAAACTTACAGAAGATAAACAGCAATTCTTTTATCTGGTTTGTCAGTAAATATTACACCAACCCACCACATGGCTGAAATAAAAATAAAACTTTCATTAATCATATTACCACATCTGCAATAAACTATATATTAATAACTTAAGCCACAGTATTAAAGTACCTTGCACTCATTTTCATAAATCTGTGACCCTGCTAAAGTTCCAGGTTTCTGGTTAAAGCTTCAGCCAATAAAGTTGTTTCAATAATCTGAGCAGTCTCCTTCGCAGCCGTCATTAGTTTAGGGCCCGGGAGATTCTGGGACCGAAACTAATGACGGCTGCGAAGGAGACTATAATCTGAGCTAATTTATTTCAATCTAAGTAATTTTAAACAGTCTGTGATAAGCCTGGATTCCATATGCCTGAGTGACATGCCTGCTATACCATGCACAGTTGGAACTGCAGTACATGTACCTCATGCCACTCACTGTACCTCATGATGAAAACAATTTGTCATCAGCATCACAGACTGTCCAGGTTTGTTGCTGGCATGCCTACGAAAGTTGAGTTAAGTTCCAAGTCTTAATAACAGCACGTCAGTGGTGGAATGGTGTACAAGGTGTTACCTGTGGTAGTATCGCAGGCTTGTCCCTGATATATCACATATGGAAACCAGGCTGTTCACCATTCCCAATGTAAAACTAGATGGCAATACTTTTGATGAACCTTGTTGATAAACAGTGTACATGTAATGTGCCATCCAAATGGCCAACATGTGATGTAGTTTGCTTTAATTGTTCATAAGCTATTCTTTTCCTTGTTGGCTTCATTTTATACATGGATATTATTGGATAATTAATGTCATACGAAGTGTATACATGATTCTTAGAAAATTGTATTTTTCGAAAGATGGACTTCAGACGGAAGGAAACAGCTGATATCCCTCGTTAATAATTTACCAAGATCAAGTCTTCCTATACACGTCTTTTTGTTTAACCACATGATTCCCAAACAAACACAATCTTTATCGCATGCATTGAGCAACACTGTTTCATTGTATTTTGTTTTAAAATTAGCTTTTTATATCGATTATTTGATGATGAAGCTTATTTTTTTATGTGTTTTTGTTACCTATTGATGTGAAGATTCCAACGATGTGGGTGATAGTTGTGAAGTGGCGGCAAAAGCACGATCTATCTATCTCTTCCCCGCTCGGCATCATAAAACCACACACTTGAGGAAAACCACTAATGTATGTATGTAGCCATCGGGTTAGAAAACAGACGAAAAACTCCAGGAACAATAGATGAAAAACAACGTCTGACACGTTTGCTTGATGAGTTCCCTTTCCACCAGGCGTTACTAGCTTATGGTGTTCAGTCTCTTTCGCGTTCTTAACACAGGTAGACCAACAACATTGTCTTTGTCCGTACCTCGCTTGCCTTTCCTTTTCTTTCCATTGCTTTCGTTTATTTTCGTTTCGTTTTGGTTTTGTTTTTTCTTTTCTTTTCTTTCTGTTCTTTTTCTTTAATTTTCATTTTATTTAAATTTGGCTCCCTATCATGATCATTTTGCTCATTCTCATCCTGGATATTCTATCTCATCTTATCTCATCATCTGATTTGAACCAATCATGACAGAGACATGTTATTTTCTAGCCAACCATATCAAGGAACCATTTACATCCCACTTACAATTCTTATGCTAATGTATGTGCTTATGCTTATGTTTATGTAAAGTGTCTGTGTCTGTCAGCGGAAAATAAATCAAAGTACAAAGTACAATATACAGGTTTGTCTATACGTATCTTATTACTACTATCTGATCGCTTTTGTTAAGCAGAAGTTGCCACTCGTAAGTGAGTTTCTTAAATGCCTCTTTAATAATAATAATTTAATAATAATTTTATTTCAAAGCATCTAACTAGGTCTCGATGCTTTAACAATATAATACTAAAAATGATGTAGACAAATAATAAAAAATAAAACGATGAAAAGATATATAATATGAATATTAACGCGTATACACCGAATCGGAATACGGCGACCAATCTGTGCAACCGCCACTCCGGACCGACCAGCCCCCCAGTATATATACAGTGTCCTAGCAGAGCGAATTTTTAAAAAGAATGTTGTCTAAAAAGTTAAGGTCAGTTGATGAAGCAAAATATAAAAATATACAAAATCATAATGACTAAAAATAGTTCTTATTAACCTCGTCTGCTCGCTCCGAAACATAAGCTATGGACCGAGTTTTTTTCCACTGCCTTGTGACCCAAGTGCGTGCGTAGGTCGACTATTGGATGATGTGATTCGGCGCGACATTCGGCGCAACGTTCGGAAAGGCCAAGGCTGTTATATATATTACGTGCGCAAGTACGCGTTTACGCTTTTTAGTTCACAGTTTATCATAATTTTCTATCTTTGACGGCGATTCACAGTGTAGGTATATGATTTCAAATAAATGCCTTACTGGATCAGAAGCAAAGTAGATAAAAATCATCTGTTCGAGCTAAAAGCACAATGTAAGCATTGGCTTTTTAAATTTATGGTCTGATTTTATTTCCCAGGGAATATGCGGCATTCAAAATGCGGGAATTTACAAAAAAAGCGCGGAAAGTTACGTTAACAGTGAAACATCTCCATCGAATCACCGACTCACAAAAGAAGAAGAATATAAAGTTCAAGGCCAAATTCATCTTATCTCTAAAGATCAAGACTATAAGAGAATTAATTAAACCAACTGTACGTGTAAACCACACCGGCTGAAATATCGTTCTAAGGATTGCACCCCTTTCTATATAATGATAATAGTTAATAGTTAACAACTAATGATTCTACTTCAGATTAGAATACAGATCTCAAGGACCTTAAAAAATGTTTTTACAAAGGAATGTGCAAAGCAGTGAACACTCAGAATGAATTAAAAATAACATTCCTAAGAAATAAGTTTACTTACAACTGAAATATTTTCTCTGCAAAAACTTACACAATGGTTGCAAATTACTAACAGAAAAGACTTGATAAAAAATACATATATACCTCTGGTTTCATTAGCCAATCAGAAGCAGAGGCAAAGCCATTCATGCATCAGTGTTCTCATGATTGGCTAATCCAAAGAAACCTCCCAATGTTGAATAAAAAATATACAGTCAATCACAACAAAGCTGCAAGTCATTTGAATGTAGCTCGAGAATCTTACCGAACTGCTGAAGGAAAAGAATGTTGCGAGACTAGCAAAAATGCCCTATTGGAAATTCTTGTGTATCGTTGTATATGTTGCTCTTCTGGCCAACATTTGCAGCACACAACAACAAGGTAGATGTATTAAACAAATTTCCTGTTTACATATAGTTATTTCCATTGTCTTCGGATGAAAAGCAAATGGGATTTTAGCAGTATACTTCCATACGAATGGCTTTTCATTCATCATTTAGAACTAATAATAAATTAAAATTGAGCCATATCAGTTTGAAATTAGCAGAGGAACGCGTATGAGATAAATAAATCTAAAAAGCAAAGGAGGGGTCAAATATAATCGTCATATATTAGATTTCCAAGGATTTCTGATTCCCTATATTTCTTTCTTTCTTTCTTTCTTTTTTTTTTTAAGGAGCACTGCAGAAAGGCAAAGTACAGTTACCTGTCTCTCATCAAAATAGTATACAATGTCGCTCAATAACCTTCCCAACAACCTTCAATAGTTCGGGCGTTGTCCATGTAATAGTATCGTTAAACTATGGTGAACAGTTCTCGAGTGTTCATGACTCTGCTGTAGCCTGGACCGAAAGAATCTCCCCTACAGGGTTTGACGTATGCATTGTTGCGTCTGGAGATGCTGCCACTAATGTCAATTCAGTGGTAAACTGGATGGCTTTTCAAAACCCACAATCGAACATGGTATCTGGTCGGGCTGGAGTTGGCTTGTTCACAAGTGGAACGAAGTGCACTAGAGTGAGCTTTCCATCTGTGAGTGAAATTACGATTACTTTAAACTTTAATTATTTTAGGAAGTTTAGCATCGTAGCAATGCACATCCCATATATATACCTAGAGATTCTTTTAAGGAATGAAATGTTCTACAAGTATTTTATCACCTTAGAACACTTCAGTGAAACTGTGGGTCTGGTCCAAGTTAGGGAGCGGCTAAATAACTCACAAATGTAAGGGTTCACCGAGGGATCTCTGAAAGCCGGAGGATCCGGAGAAAAACCCTTGAGTCAAGAGAGACCTCACACATTTTACCCACATGTGATGCCTGCCGAGACCAGGAATCGAACCCGAGGCACCAGAAGAGATTGGCAAGTGCACTTCCACCAATGAAATAAGAATATATATACAATAAAAATTTGGTGTACTATTGTTACCCTGAGGACGGCTGTCCAGGTCAAAAGCTTGGTAAGAAATCTAAAATAATTGAATGGTGGACTATGGAAAAAGCTTACTATGAAAGTTAGTCTTTCATTTTTATTTTTTACTTGATTAAGTTATTTAAATATTATGATGTTTCAGTCATTTGGTACACTCCCCAAGATTCTGTCAACTGTCACTCATTCGGTTACTAGGCGACCACAAGATGCAATGGTCATGTGGTTAGAAGAAGTGAAACTTCATTATTTTAGGATCTGTCTTCGAGAAGTGAAAATGTTTGATGGAAAGCATGAAAATATCGAAGTGGTAAGGCTGTGAAGAAGAGTATGTGTTACTTACTGAAAACGCAAATCAAATCAAATATTCAAATTTATTATTTCAATTGGCTTATTTTTCGGAACTAGACTCGCGAACGATGAACGACCCCCGAAATCGTAGACCAAACCTGCACTCCAAAGGGCTATGGTATGTTTGTGGCAATTAACTCTTATAGCAATAGGTGATATTCACGATAGTTGCGCATGCGCCTTGATGGTTTTCATATGTAATGCAAATAAGCCATATGTGGTCTTCCAGGAGACAAACATTGGGAGAAGAGAGCATTTTTAAAAGATCGGCTTGTCATAGACACTTTTTTTTTATGCCAAAATGCTGTTTCAAACTATCCAAAAAAATCTGCATATAGTTTTGGAACTGTTACATTTGTCGTCCCTGACTCAGAAAATCCAGTAAGGACAATTTTAAAAGCGAGTATTTTCTAAACTAGTGCCCAAAGCAGCCCAAATTCGAGTATTTCATTTATCAGAAAAATTTTAAGACATAGTTACTGGAAAACATTAAGATTATATCAATAAAGCAGCTAAAATCTCCTGATTTAAGGTTGTTTGCCCCCTCAGCAAACACATGATTAATCTGCATTACAATACGAAAACCATCATGGCGCCGGTCTATCGTAAATATAACCCATTGCAACAGTAGAAATATGAGCCCTTGGTCAGTGACTTAAGAGTACACACGGCAACGTACTGGCAAAGTTCACAATACATTTAGTGACTTTTGAGATTTTCTCAAACTTTCAGTTTTTGCGCGTTTATGCCAAAAGCACAGCAGTTTTAAAATCCATTTATGGTTTATCACTATAGGACTGGGTAGCCTTTGAAGATAATGTAAACAGCTTCACTGAGAACGATCAAGTCACCTTTTCGAATCCTGGGATTCCTTTGACAAGCGATAATTTTGCATATTGCAAGGTAAAGTAAATGTAGAACGAAGTGAGATTAGAATGAATAAAATGTCGTCCCAATTTTCCGTCCATTGATACACCACCCATCCATACGTCCACCCATCCATCCATCCATCTATGCATCACCCTGAACTCATCAATCCATCCATCCATCCAGCCATCACCCTGCACTCATCAATCCATCAATCCATCCATCTTTCCAGCCATCCATCTATCCATCACCCTCCACTCATGCATCTGTTGGTCTGATCGATCAATCACCTGTTGTTGTAACTGATTTTCGAACTATTTTTACATCTTAAGGAACTGAATTTTTCTGCCTCGTTCTACCTGCCTCCTGTCATCTTGGTAACTGCGGCCCACGAATACGATTCAAATAATCCTTACTCCATCAAAGCAGAGGACAATGCGATAAACAGTTGGGTTGAGGTAAGAACCGGACAAACAGTCATCTAGCTAATAAACATTTTGGCACAGGCAAATAAGCATCCAGTTCTTTATATATGAAAACCGCTTCCACTTTGGGAGACCTGAAATCGTGTTTCTTTAAACGCTCTCTACAGGCTGCTGTATATACCCTTTGCACGTGACACCAAAGCAGCGGCTTAATTTGGAGGCCAAAACAATAAAAATTTCAATCTCTAGCGAATTGAAACCTTTGTCCTCCAAATTGAGCTGCATTCCGACGTGCTACGAGGGGTCTATAGACAAAAACGCGTCTTTGCCAAGTGTCACTCCAGCGGTCAACTTCATGCTGTTATCACAAGTGGACAATGCACGTGATAAGGAAAAGACTATTGAGAACGCGTGTCGATGATAACCAACCCCCCCGGGGGGGGGGGGGGGCTACTCCCTGTAATTGACTATACGGGGACGCTCCGCCCGAAAGGGGTACGTTTTTCAGGCCGCAGGTATAGAAAAGGGGTGGGAATTTGGGAAATTTGGTGTAAAAAGGGGTAGCTTTTCTTCAAAAGTATATGGAAGGGGTACCTTTTCAGGCAAAAAAGTGAAACGACCCGAAGTACCCCCCCCCCCCTCCAATTAAGGTACTAACTATGTTTTTAATATAAATTATACACAGGAAATCACAAACAACACGTTTCGAGTTTGCGTGAAAGATTTACCAGGGTTAAGTTCTGTACACGACTCAATAGACCTGAACTACGCAGTAATTGGAGGTACGAAATATTTGACGATGTAATATAATCATGGTGGTCACGTTGGTTGATATGGCAAAAGCGGGCAATGTCGACAAGCAATTTTTCCCGGGGGTACTCCCTATAATTTACTATACGGGTATGCTCCGCCCGAAAGGGGTACGTTTTTCAGGCTGCAGGTATAGAAAAGGGGTGGGAATTTGTGAATTTTGGCATAAAAAGGGGTAGCTTTTCAGGCAAAAAAGTATATAAAAGGGGTAACTTTTTGCTGAGATTTGGTATACCAAAGGGTAAGGGGTCGAGAGTCCGGGCGGAGCATCCCCGTATGAAACGACCCGAAGTACCCCCCCACCCCCACTCCCGGGCAATTTTTTGTTAAATTCAACTAACTTGGTGGTTATAGAAACCAGCAATATAAAAGAATTAGAAAAGATTGACAGTTTGTAACTTTTCTTGACCATGCATGTTCTTTTTTCTAATTAGATCTAGATCCCTGTATTGACAAGACATGTGACTACTTTGCTGTATGCAAAGCCTTCGGTCCTAAGGATGCACGTTGTGTTTGTGTTGATACTTGTCCCTCCTATAATGAACCTGTTTGCTCCTCCAACGGAACAACTTACGAAAACGAGTGTGTATTCCAGCGAGAGATGTGCTATCGTAAAGAAAATTTTACAAATTATCACCCTGGAAGCTGCAATGGTAAGTCAATGTGGCTGAATCAGCCTATGAAAAGAGAATTTTTCATGTTTCTTTGTCTTAGAGAAATCCAGACGATATAATTTTTTCACATGATTGCCTTCCGTCCATGAAATTTACAACCAAGTAAATTTTTGATTGATGGTCGCAAGCAAAATATAAAAAAAACCGGAATTCTCGCAGTTGCTTTTGTCATGGTCGTTTTTTATGTTTTTTTGTTCACGTTTTGACTGACACTAAAGATGCTAACTTTTTATAATTTCTTTTCCATTATTGATGAAGGCTGAGTGTCAGTCTAAACGTATACAAAAAAAAAAAGAAACATTAAGTCAGATAGAAAAACAATGCCAATACATTCGTTCGTGTGCGACCTGGCTGCAATACGAATATTTTTTCAAGGTACTAATACTATTCATTTTGGAGTATTATAGACATTGACACACATTTTCAGTGTCAATAAGCCAATTCACAGTTTAAGAATCGTTATTAGTGCGCATGCGATTTTATCCCGAATTTCCCAACTTCTTTTGTTTAATTAAAAACAAAAGAAGGTTTAAACAAAAGAAGGTGAGAAATTCGGGATAAAATCGCATGCGCACTGATAACGATTCTTAAACTGTGAATTGGCTTATTGCAATGGTAAATTCATGCAATTATTATCCGTTTATTTCGTTATAATTTTCTTTTGAAGGTTTCCCATCTCAAAAAGGCCGTCACCACCTTAAGAAACCGCATTCCTGGTCAGAGATCGCCTGTGAACGGATTCAATTCAAGCCGTACATGTTTTACCCAGAAAGACCCATCCAAGTGTTGATTTCAGTAAACCACATCAACAGCTCCAATCACATTTTAGTTCATGATGCAAGCGTATCTTGGGTAGAAGACGTTACAAACTCTAGTTTTACAGTTTGCGTGACTTTAAGTGGTAGAAACAGGTTTAACTCCAGAGACTTTGCTACTGTTGACTGGCTGGCCTATCAAGGTGCTCCTGTTGGAGGCGTGACTGGTGAAATAGATTTCAACCGTTGGTGGACTGGAACAGCTTGTAAAACTGTCAATTTACCTCCGGTAAGGAATGATAAAATGTACAAAATTAGCTAAATAAGTTCTGTCTTTTTATACCAGTTATCCTTTAGGCGGGAAGAGAAGTGGATTGACGCTGTATTCAAATTAGAGGACGGCCATATTATTTTATGAAAGGAACGAAGAGGCGACCGAGAACAGCCATAACTGCATTCAACATGGCTACTCAAGTAACCCCGGGCAGTAAGAATATATAAAACCTCTATAGTCAATAGATGTTATGTTCCATGTTTTAGGGGAAATTCAACACTGATCCAACTATTCTTGTAACTGCTGAGCACGAGAGAAGGCAAGTCAGGCAAGACGCAGCAAACATCTGGGTAGAAGATGTCACAAGATCCTCCTTCAAAGTTTGCCTGAGAGAACTACAGAGTTTTGACGGAGCACATGAGAGTATACATGCAGTAAGTTGTCAAAACTTTTGCAGCTGATAGTAAATAGTAAAGCTTCACGTACAACAATTCTAAGCCGCATGTCCTGTATTCTTACCCTTCTTTAACCTGTGCGCAGCGAGAGAAAAACTTACCACTCGTCAGTTTTGTCTTTGCATTTTCAGAACTGGATGGCCTTCAACAGCATACAAAGGCCTCTCTTTGGAGAACACGGATCCATTAATTTCCCAAACACTGGGATGTTATTGCGGAAGTTTAATTATGCCTTCTGCAAGGTAAGACTAAAGCTGCAATTTTAACTCCTTACTAAGGATCATTTGCTATAAAAGGAGAATTTGAAATCTTAAAATATTTTTTTTGAAAGAAATAACATTTAAACTTGTGTCATTCGTTATTTGTACTTTACTCGAGCAAAGAATATTTTATTGCAGTTTTATTTCAATAACCTTTTTAAAATGACAAAACTTAATATATCTTAAAAATATATATTTTCAGGCATTATGATTTTAATGGTATTCGTCGACTTGTATAGTATAAATATTTATTCCATTTCTTTAGGATGTTCAATTTGAGCTTCCATACAACAATACACCAATTGTCCTGGTGACGGCGAACCATTCTACCGCTAGAGGAAATTTGAATCCTGTGTACAATTCTATGACACCATGGGTCGAAGTAAGTAGATAAATTGTGGCCCCAAATTCGTTCTAAATCATTAACATTAAAAAATATATTTGTTTGCATTTATTTATTATTAATTTTTTTATCGTAGCAAATCAACAAGAGTGGATTTCGTGCCTGCGTGAAGGAATTATATGTCAACAAACATGACCCACTTTCTGTTTCCTATGTTGTATTGCCTGGCAAGTATTACCAGACCAATGCAATACACCTCATCGGCTTGGGTGTATTGTTGTCCCATTTCAGTCCACGTGTCATTCCCAGGAGTATCATTTAATTGTTTAACGGTTGCGCAGAGAAGATACATGAATATGGATACAACTCAAACAAAGAATCTTATTCTCAAGAGAATGACACGTGATCTGAAATGGGACAACATTACCCCAAGCCGATGAGGTCTATTGGTTTTTCTCCTGATTTTTCCATCGTTAAAATCCTTACATTAATTAAAAACAGTTATTATTTAAGCATGCAAGCAAATAACGAACGTGAGTCGACGAAAAGTAATTCTTTTTTTTTCTTTCTTGGGTTTAATTCAAACAGATGTATGCGAGGATGGCTGGAGCTACTTCAATGGGTCCTGTTTCTACACCAGTTCCCGGTGTGACACTTGGACAAATGCAGAGCAGCACTGTCGAGTCATGGACACATCTATAACTTCAATTGAAACTCAAGAAGAAAATGTCTTTGTACAACAACGACACAATGGTGCAAAAGCCTGGATTGGATTGAATGATATAGCGAGTGAGGGGACCTTTGCATGGATCGATGGATGTCTCAGTGACTTCACGTACTGGCAAAAGAATCAGCCTAACAATCTGGCTCCGGGTCAGGACTGTGTTCACACCCTTGGTGTAAAATTCAAGTATAGATGGAACGACGTTGATTGTAACACCTGTCACCAATACACCTGTGAGAAAGGTATACTTACTGTACCACGACTGATTTATATCCAACAAATGACTGTCGGTATTTCAGATATATTGTTACAAAATTGAGCTTCAGCAAAACTAGAGAAAGGCTAACTTTGGTCTCTCCCCTGATTCGAGTTAGGACCGCTTTTTCAACGACATCATTAAAAGTCCGTGGGATTTCAAAACATTGATATTGTTCCACTTGCACATTCTTTACATTACAGTTGACTTTTGCAAATCATTAGCAACAGCCAACTGTAATGTAAAGAATGCGCAAGTTGAATAATATCAATCCCACGGACTTTTAATGATGTCGTTGAATAGATGACTTATAAACGAGGCTAAGCCTGTGCAAATGAGTCTGTGGTCTTCAAGAACAGCGAGTTACGTCGAATGCGAAACTGGTGTATTTAATTTAATCTCAAACTATTTTGGTCGTCTTGTTTAGAATACGATGACTGTTGGAGCCAGCCTTGTATGAATGGAGGTAGCTGTGTCGATGAACACGTCGATTATTCTTGCGTTTGCCCAGCAACACATCTCGGGAAAAGTTGTGAAGGTAAACTGTTTTGTTCCCATAGAACTTGCATACGTAATTAACTTAACTTATTGTGGCGCATATTCCTATAGAACTTGCATGATTGCAAGCATCTAGTATTAATTAATAAATGTCCCTAAAACTGATTATAGGAAAGAAGAACAGAAAAAATTAAGAAACTTCCTTGAAATTGCTTGTCATAAAAAAATATTTTATCAATTTAGAATTCTTCTGTACATTATCTAGAGTTCAATGAGTGTTCCTCCAGCCCCTGTCAGAATGGTGGTACGTGCATCGATGGTAAAAATAACTACACTTGTGTGTGCCCGACACACTACAGTGGACAACAGTGTGAAAGTGAGTAATAGTTATAGGTTTGGGGGGGGGGGGGGGGGGTGGAGGGTTGTTTTTTTCCCTTCTTTTTAATGAAATATGGCGTCATAAATTACCTTGGAGTGATGACGTCTTTACACATTTCAGAAAAAAGATGCATTTCACAATTTTGTTTTATGCATGAAGTTAAAACATATGGAAAAGCCTCTAGTGATTTAAATCCTTTCCATAGCAACCACCGTGAGTGTTAAGACTCCCCTCAATTAAAAATACAGCAAATTCAAGTTAGAGCTGAAAATCTAATCAATACCGTTACTTTGTTATTTCTACAAGACTACGATGATTGCCAGAGTAACCTTTGCTTGAATGGAGGAACCTGTGTAGATGGTGTCAATAACTACACCTGTATATGCCCTAGAACATATTATGGTCACAGATGTGAAGGTATATAGGCATACAACATATTTTGATAAGTAGCTTTCTTGTTAATGGCTTGATAGTGCCTGGGACAGCCTGGGACACTTTGTCATGCGTGTCTTTTCTTTTCATGTTAAAAGTCCAATCAAGCCCTTCATGTTTATCGTTAAAAAACAGCGGGCTGTCTTCAACTGGAGTTTATTGGCTTAGCTCACAAGGGGCATCTTTTCAGGTCAGTTAAAGTCTCATTGGTATCATGATTTTTGCAGGTTGAGATATTTCGCCTGTATCTCACGGCCTTCATCAGTCAAGTGTTTGATGACAAAACTTGTAAATCAAAAAGTTGTTATATACCCTTGGGAGTTCATACAAATCTCTTGCCCTACGCTGATTGATCATTTTGATATTTTTTGATGCAATCAAACTCATACAGGCATATTGTGATATGAGTAGTAACTCCGGTGGATGGACTCTGATCGCTCGATTCTCTAACGCTGATACAAAAAACTGGATGAGAGATGACGGCTACTGGTGGTATGATGTCACGACAGGACAAGGAAGCCCCACAAGTGCATCTACCAATCAAGACATGATATCCCCCGCCTTCTGGTCAGTTACCGGTAGCGAGATCAAGATCACGCGATCTGACGATTCATCGCACACTGCACTGCTACGAACAACCTCCAACTGTTTGGGATCCCGTACGATTCGCTCGAAGTTGTCCAGTTATGGTACATTTAGATACAACACCCCATGGTCAAGTAACCGGTGTCTTGGAAGCTGTTCCGTGTCTTACGGTGGACAGTATCAATCCACTGGTTCTTTTTACATGGCTAATTGCAATGGGAATATTCAAAGCAGTAACTACATCGGTTTTTGGTGCGACTGGTCTACCGGTGATGGAGCGGTGATGATGATTGGTGGAGGGGGAAGTGGATGTAACCGAGCTGACCATGGTATTGGCATTACTGAGAATAATGCTGCTGCTTTTCAGTGGTCAAGCTCTGGTGAACAAGACTTCGGTCATGAAGCTGATGCTAGTCCGACTACATCATACTCCTTAAATCTTTGGATAAGATAAAATGGTTCAGAAGAACTTCAGTATTACAGTATATTGAAGGAAAGCTAATGTATAAGCAATCAATTTCAAATCCACAAAGTATACGTAGGTAGATCAGATATATAACTATTGATATAAGGTAAGATATAGATGGAAATATTAAGGTAAAAATAACGAGGTCATTCCGGACATTACTCTTGGAACTGGATTCAAAGAAAATTAATAAATCTGAACTTGGAATAAAGGGATTTTTTATAAAATGCTTCGTAGCTAAGATTAAGATTACATGAGATAACTATATAATTTTAACTTTTAGTTTGTACGATATGGTATATTGTATTACAATATTATAGTGTTTTGTAATCCATGTCTCTCATTAGATGAACAAATAAAGAAAACACGGCTACTTATACCTATGTTTTTTAATGATATTTTTTGAGCATCCACGCAAACAGTTTGCTCCATTAACTATGGTTTGGGTTTGTTTGAGAGAAAGAATCAAATGCAACTCTATTGAAGCATATCTTAAGCTTAAAAACTCATATAATTTGTTTTAAAGATTCCATGTCTTAGATTTGAAGCCGGCGACTTTAATCCACGTTTTCTCTGTTGTCTTGCTGGATGAAGGCGTCTTCATCGCAAGTAGATGGCCTGTGTGCATCTACAGGTATAATCTGTATGGCACTGTTGTGCAAATTATATCTCCGGCCTTGTCTTGTAGAGGAAAAAAAAACCCACCGGTAAAAATTGCACGAGTCGTTCCACTGAAATCCTCCTAATATTCAGAATCTCTTAATGGCCGCTCTTTCATTTTACAGTAGTTTCATGGATTCATAAAAACAATAAACTTAAGGAACTGGTTGGCAATCCATTGTGTACGGCTTTCGCATGCTTTATTTTCCAAGAAGGCCAGCAAGACAGGCTTGATCTTTTTAGTTTTCTCTACGAGAGCGCATTCTGTGTTACAAAACGGTATTGTGTTGAGAAGCAAGACCAACAAGAGTGATGACACACTTATGGATAAGTTTCGTGACAAGCATTAAATGCATGGAGAGTCGGACACTCAAAACGGTTTAAGAAACTGGAAGAACACCCTACCTCCTACTAGCCCATCCACCCACCATACCCAATCATTGAAGATTCTCTCTTGTAAAAGGCAGCAAAATGCTTCCTGATACAGGAATGAGAGAAATAAAAATAGGACTTTGGCCTTATCCTGTTCATCACTTTTTTATGACTGAGAAAACCCAGGTTTTTAAGGCACTGTGATGAATAGGACGAAAACTCCCTTTCTTCAAAACAATAATCGATCTTTCCTTTAATCATAGCGAGTGCAAGCTCTCCAAGCATTAAATGCTCGTCACGAAACTTATCCATAAGTATGTCATCACTTACTTGTTGGTCTTGCTTCTCAACACAATACCGTTTTGTAACACAGAATACGATCTCGTGGAAAAAACCATAAAGGTCAAGCCTTTCTTGCTGTTCTTCTTCGAAGATGAGGCATGTGAAGGCTGCATACAAGGGATTACCAACCAATTCCTTGAGTCCGTTGTCTTTGCGAATCCATGGGATTATATCTCTGGCCTTGTCTGGAGATGACGAGAAGAACCGCCTGAAAAAATCGCATGAGTCGTTCCACTGAAATCCCCGAATATTCAGGATGTTGTCGAAGTGTTTACGAATCTCTGGCATTTTGTCGGTACGAGAGGTTACGATCAAGTGACAATGTGAAAGCATTCTTCCGCTTATGATGTCTTGGATATCGTCTAGGATTATCTTCCTCGTCTTGGGGCCATGGGCTGCAGGGATGTCATCAATGCCATCTATTATCAGCAACAGTTTCTCCTGTTGTTCCTTGATGTACTTTCTTATTTCTTCTTTCTGGCCGCAAAGCTCTTTAGGTAGAATCTCTTCCTTAATGAGACTCCAGATATCTTCATGGTGAAGTTTTCTACACTTGAGCACCAACACTAGCTCAAGCTGTGGAAAGTTGGGAAAAACTGGACCTTTGCTGATGCTCCAGTCATAGGCAATTTTCTTGCACAATGAAGACTTACCGATCCCTGGTTCACCTTCTATCAGGATTCTTCTGCAATTCGTAAGACCTCCAGACTTTGGTGAGAAGAAACTTTTCATTTCGATTAATTCATCAGAATCATTTTCGGATACTTTCACTCGAGTGTAAATATTCTCGATGTGGAAACGTTCGCCTTCCATCGAAGGGAATGGAAGAACGAGTGTCCTTTCACCAGTTTTATAGTAGCGTCTTAGGAACTTCTTTAACTGCGTACCTGAAAAACAAGAGAAAAAAATGTAAACAGGAAAAAATTATCGAGAACATGTTATTAACTAGGATGACTCAATCAAATGACAAATGCAACACAAACAATTCAAAAATTAAACTTCTTCAGGAGCCAGTAACATTATCATGATTTCTAAATGTAGTTTTAAAAACTGTAATTTTATTATATAGCAAATTGCGTTCGAAATTCAGTGACATTTAAGCATGTTTTCCATTGAATCCCAGCTTGACTTGACCTTCATTAGAATAACAGTCGTCAAAAGGCGACTGAAACTATACAATGAAAGTCACCCTGACAAGCCCTTGTCAAAGACGTCTATACCAAATTACCCTTACATACCCCAATTTAATTTCTAAAATGTAAAAGGTATAAAGATTTATAAAGGGTCATTAAAAGCAAGAAAGAGTACAGCTATATTCATTCACAAAGGTCAGTTTTACCAAGAATTCTACAAATGTTGTTATTGTATTCAGTCGGCGCTGATTATATGCTATCAATCGTCTTAAATTTCCCCGACCTGTCTATATAAAGACTATGAGATAATGGGATCTGCATAAACGCGAAAAAAAATCCCTGTTTTCTTTTTAACGTCAGAAGAATTAGCCAAAGAAATCTTAATTTCAACAAATTTTCAGTTAGGTTTTTATAAATTAAGGTTATGTGGATTAAAATAGAAGGAAAAAGGTAGAAAATTATGATGAAATAAAGCATTATTATTGAACACAATCGCCCTAAGACACAACTAAGGTAAACAAATACTGTGCTCGATAACACCAACATTCTAACCTCCATTCTCGATTCGTTGTCTCAATTTCACTTCATCTTCCTCAGTTTTGGAGCTACTGAGCAGATCATCAATCGCTTTCTCCCATTCAGCAGTTTTTTGGGAATTGCACGTGTGCAACATCCTTACTAACGCATTCTTGATTCGATTGCTTACGTCTTTGAATTCATCGTCACTTACTTCCATGTCTTCGTTATCATGAGACAATTTGTTTCGATAAAACTTGATTCTTACTAAATCAGCAGACAAAGTAAGATCCTTGTCATCAGGAAGTCTGTCCCATCCTGTACGAGGCGCTGTTAACTTAGAGAATTCTCTCAACAGTTTAAACATCAACATAATGTCAAACGATTCGCACTTTACATAAGTTCCTCGAGCAGGATGTAGTTTCTTCTGTGAGCAGGTTGATATTCGCCGTTTATTATTTGTCATGCGTTTGAGTCTTCGTTTCACTTTCGGATTTGCCAGCTGTATTGGTAGGCCAGGTAAGCGATCACAGTTTAACACTGCTCTCATGATATTCGTACCACCAAAACATACAAGTCTAAAGAGCTTCATGTAGTTAGTATTTCCCAAAGAGTGCTTCAGTAATTCAGTAGGGTCCACAGCATCAGCCATCTCTGTTCCGAATCGAATAACTTCAGATTTGGGAGTTTATTACGCTTGGAACATCAACAGTACAGTACGTTTCAGCTGCGTAATGGCTGGATCTTGTTGAAACCGATACATAAGTCAAGGGAAAATATTTTTCACATGATGACACCACGTGATCCATCAACCTGACCCTCAGTTAGCCTAGAAGCCTGGGAAGGAGACTTGATGACATGCCAGCCCTTCAAGAGCCTGCCTTAGAAACGAATTTTTAGAAGTTCTAGGGACATCTGAACTATTACCTTTGGGTTTTGAAGGGATTAGAACTTGCTGATGATATCTTGTATGTAGTCGAGTGTCATATGTTACTACTAAGGCAGCTTATTTGCGAGACTTGAACTGACAACCAAAATTGGCGTCTTGCCAAAACATTTTAAAATCCGAGTATATCATCGTGTCGTACAACAAATACCCTCTAATTTGACTGGACGTGCTATGGCTAGCTAAATAAACCGAAAACTAACCGGAGTCTCTTTTTTAACATGAGGGCATTTATGCTATAAGAAATTTGGTTTAAATGTTTTGTTTTTCATCTAATTTATAAATTCAAGAAAAGTACGGATCTAGTGAGTCTCAAAACAATGGTTACATATATGACGTATAATGAGGCTTTAAATAGTACTATGCAAAATTAATACTCTTATAAATATTTTTGAAACGTGCAATTAACACAAATTCCTTCCCTAATATAGAATTGTTTTTATAGCTAAAGATGTTAATTGAATATCAAAATCTATTAAAACCGAAAATGTGTGTGATAGTCAATAATGGGATGGGGCTGTTCACCAAAACTATTCTATGATTATTTAATTCATCTCATCTTGTTTTAAGGAAGAGTCGGCCTAACTAACTGCCAATTCTAGTTATTATAAAGTAAACCATGCATTTTTAATGACAAATTTTATTTGCTCGAGCCAATTTATTTAATTTGTTTGTTCATTATTGCTGCATTTTCTTTTTACTTTTCCTGTTAATGGGTCAATGATCTGAAACCTTGGATTTACTTAAAAAAAAAAATAAAAAAAAAGCGTTAAGAGAAACAAAAGTTTACGTATTGCTAACAGTTTCTCTTGCTCACAGTGGGGTATTTGCAAAAGCTATGAACGATTCTCATTATCAAGAGTATATAGGAAGGGAATTCTCTTGTTTTGGAAAGTAGAACAACATGTCTATACATTACCGAATAAATCTTACAGCAATTTTTAAGCAGTTTTTTAAAACGTTATGACCATGCTTGCAGTAGGTTATGTTTAATACGAAACTCGAGGCAGCAGGGAAACGTTGGACATTCTCCAAATCTTTGTGGTTTGCACGCATATATCAATAATTTGTTTATTTACAAATAATCAGTACTAATGTAAAGTACCACATCACCTGTTATCGTCATTTGAGCTGAGGAAACCAACAAGCTAAGAGTTGCACGCATTTTGCAAAGATGATATTTTCCAGTAGTTCTCCAGTTGTCTTCGCGGTTGTTTTTCTGTGGAAGGTAGACTACATCACAAGTACCATCACATACGATGATCTTCACCCTGGATTACAGTTTGATAACCATCCTGGTAACATTCTTTCTTTGCCCGAAAGCATGACTAAAGTTGAGCAGATGAGCACCAAAGTCTCGAGCAAGATGGATTGTGTGTTCGCTTGTGTTGGGACATCTTGGTGTCGTTCGGTCAATTTCAAGATCACAGCTGAGGTGGACCATCGCCACATATGCGAGCTGATCGCCACTGACTATTATAACAACTCAGAGCAGTTGAAACAAGATGAGAACTTTACCTATTTAAGTATCAAGGTAAGGTGCTGAACTATGTTTGTTTATTGCAAGCCTGACCCCACCTAGACTTGCAAAATGACCAAAAAGATGTATGCAGATCTATATCTCATCTATTCGGATCTCGGATCTTTGGATTGGAGAAAAGGGTGGTCCCTCAAATGAGTCAGGGCGGAAGAGTTCAAATGCTTGTTTTCTTGCGGCTGACAGCGCAAATTTTAAAGCTTTCTTCAAGTGCGAGAGAAAATTCTATCACTTATATCAATGCAACACATTGCAACAACAACGCAACAATTTCCTTCAACAAACAAAAATACTAGGCTGCCTGCTGCTGCAGTAAGTTCAAATATTTGAACGTTTTTGGTTTGAAATTTGCACGACTCTACTGAAAATTAGAGAGATTGTATTAGTGAGGGGTTATAAGAAAATGTTATTCAGTGCGAGAAGAAAAAGGGTATAACTGCAACCAAAACTGTGAATGTTGCTTATGTTGTACTGTACTGCAATCGCGTGCAAATAATCGGCACTTCATGCTGTGTGCTAATTGTTTTGTTTGTTTTGGCTTTCGATTTTACAGAACCCATGCGAAGAAAAGCCTTGCCGAAATAATGGCAACTGCACCATCCATTACAACAGGTTAGATTACCTTTGCCAATGTAGAAAAGGATTTACTGGAGATAGGTGTCAGAATGGTGAGTAATATCATATATATAACTTGTAGTTGCTACACTCTTACAACACTGGCCTTAAGGAAATAAATTTCAATTTCAGTGACTGACTTTACATTTCATAAGAGAGATAGAGAAAGAGAAATCAAGTAGATTGGCATAAATTAATAAGTAGGTAGATAGGTAGTTCGGTAAGTGTAGGTTGGCAGATAGATAAAGCCTTTTAGCTAGGTAGCTATAATCTTGGACAAAACCTGTTGGGATCGATCTTTTAAATTTTCACTCTTTTGGACTACAAAATGTAAAATTTTGCAAAATGCTCCAAAACTTCCCCTTTCCCACTATTCAATGTTGCCTTGAACGTTTTGGTGGTAATTCGGTTATTAGGACACAACAATGTCTTGGATGGGGGTTGGGGAGTTGGCCTAAACGTGTAGGGAGTATCGTTTCTACCCCAAAAATGCAAGAAACGGTGGTATGTTTCCAACAGCTTTATCCAGGGATGTTGACAGGTAGGTAGGTAGGTAGGGTGAGAGAGAGAGAGAGAGAGAGAGAGAGAGAGAGAGAGAGAGAGAGAGAGAGACTGAGAGAGCAAAAGAAAGGGGTTCAACTTTTGTTTTGTTTCGACCTACTTCTTTCTCTAGTCCTTTGTCTATTCTATTTCATGACCACTTTCCATTTTCCAGCCAGTACAAATTCTCAAATTACTTAATAGGAATCGAATATTAAGATACGCACAGAACAGTAAGTATCCGATTTAACTTGGATAAGTGTTCTATAAATTTCGACATTAATATTTCAGATATCGATGAATGCACCACTGGATCCCACAGTTGCCATGACAATGCGACCTGCCATAACTCACCCGGATCATTCACTTGTAAATGCAAGATAGGCTTCGTAGGAAATGGAATATTTTGTAATGAGACTTGTAAGAAAGAAACTTAAATTCGGGCTTATTGGGCTCCCCTGTTCTTCGAGGGTTTTTCACTGGGTTCTACAGTTTTCCTCCCTCTGCAAAAAATTAACTTCTAAATTTCAATTTGAATCCCAGCACGAATAACGATTCTGTGGAGATGCCTCTTCTAAATCCCATTTACTTTCCTTTTGATTTATCTTTATTTTCAAAAACACAAATTTCTAAGAGATGGAGATGGAAAGCAATGACGATCAGTCTCCCTTCGCAAACTTGTATTTTTCTAAATCCTATATTATATAGCTATGTCAGGGAATATTATTTTGAAATAATATAATAACTATCCCTCCCTATGCAGTACACTCAGTATCAAACACGTACGCACCATCAGCCGTCAAAGTCACTTTAAGCCAACCAAGTCACCATAATTTACTCTGGCTAATTTTGACTAAAGTATTCACAGCATGCCTCAGTATTAAGCATGGGGGTCCCTTTGGGAAAGTCTTCCACTCCAAATTCTTGAGCATTAGAGTGATTTTAAGTTTTGTTTTTGTTTGCAGATATCAAAAGGGATTGCTCAGATATCTTCAAGACCGGTGAACGACGTAACGGCGCCTACCTCATCGACCCTGACAACCAAGGACCCTTCCAAGTCTACTGTGACATGACAACTGACGGAGGGGGGTGGACAGTGTTCCAGAGAAGACAAGATGGATCTGTAGACTTTTATCTTGGCTGGCAACAGTACAAAACCGGTTTTGGAAACCTGAATGGAGAGTTCTGGTTGGGTAATGACTACATCCATCGCCTGACTGCAAGAACACCCTCGACTCTACGCATTGACATGGAAGACTGGGATGGACTAAAGTTCTTTGCCAAATATGGTAGTTTCAGTGTTGGCAATGAAATAGAGAAATACAGACTAAACGTTGGCTCGTACTTAGGCTCCTCCAAGGATTCTCTCACCAATCACAACAACATGGTATTTACTACAAAAGATAGAGATAATGACCAAATAAGCACGTCTAACTGTGCAGTACGATTTACCGGTGCTTGGTGGTATAATGCTTGCTATCATTCTAATCTCAATGGTAAATACTTGGGAAATAAAATAGGTGGCAAAGGCATTAACTGGAAATATCCTAGGTCAGGTTTATCTCTAAAGTATACAGCAATGAAAGTGCGTCCTATCCTACATTAGAAAAAACCTACTAATGGTCTGTCACCAATCGAGCCCTGTGATTGGCTAAGCTACTAGGGGTCTATTAGTGATAGACCTCTAGTAGCGAAAAGCGCCGGTTTTGAAAACCAAAAAATATATATTTAAAACAAAATCCAAAACTTTTTGCATCCTTTTATTGGACCGATTAGTAGGTTTTTACTAAAACAATTAGACCTCTCGCCCTCATGGCCTACGAGACAATAGCCCATTCGGCCTTCGGCCATTCGGACTCGAGGACTAACTTGTTAATTAGTTGAATCAGTACAAGTATATATCTTATACTCTTTTGTGCACGTGTATGCTATTCACTGGCAAGTTCCTCGCGCTTTGCATTAACTCTCAGCTATCATCAGTGCGTGAAAACTATGAAGGCAAGAATAACACGTGCTTTCTTCACAAAGCACATAAATAGTTCTCTTTTACTTTTGCAACAATCACGAAGATCAACACACGCGGTGCTACCGTTGCTGTGTTTCGTACAACGTTCCTATAGAAAGATTTTCGTATGAGTGGGAAACATAAAGTACTGACTTACAGCAGACGTACACGGTACGACATACCGTAACATTGAAATGGCTTCCCATTGTCTTCCAGTAATTCCTCCAATCACAACGCGTAGTTACGGTACGGTAAGATACGGTACGGCTACAGTACGGCTACGAATTACCGTATCGTTTCTCACTCATAAG
The DNA here is from genome assembly GCA_023349425.1 of Anthopleura sola. NCBI lineage: Eukaryota > Metazoa > Cnidaria > Anthozoa > Actiniaria > Actiniidae > Anthopleura > Anthopleura sola. Next base: position 2,505,292 of record JALHLI010000017.1, on the reverse strand, counting down.
AAAACCGCTCTAATAACAACAGCTGTACTGACTGTGTACAGACCTTATATGAAGATGTCAAAACAGTAACTGACTAAGTACTTAGTTATTGCTATATTGTAAGAAAGTTTTGATATTTTAATAGTTTGTTCCCCGTAAAACAACTTTGGATAATGCAATCTCAAATTCAATGCATGAGAGGGGGGGGGGATTCCAGGTTTTATTCCCCTGAGACAGTATTTACTTTATCCGCACTTTATTTTAACTTTAAAGGTTTGACATTTTAATTTAATTATTAACAGTATTTACTTTATCCGCACTTTATTTTAACTTTAAAGGTTTGACATTTTAATTTAATTATTAACAGCTGCACTATATATGGTAAACTTTACAAGAATTAAGGTATTGAAGTTGTCCTTCAGTAGCATGGTTATATAATAAATAAGTTGAGATTTGGGGCCATACACTACTGTAAAAGGTTTTTATTTCCTTCTCGAGCTTTCGTCGGACGCCGACATCATCAGGAATTGCTCTTAATATATTGTAAGACAGTAATATCATGATGGCCAAAAATACAATATAGAAACAAGTACAAATTGACAACAATTTTTCTTCTGTCTTCTAGCGACAGTAGCAAATTTGACAACTTTAAAGTTAAATTTGAGGGCTTTGTTGACTCTAAATCGAAAAAAAAATTGCAGTCTATATCTACACCATTAGGAGAATTCAAATCGAACAAGAAAGTCCGAAGGCATATATACACTTTAACAATGTCAAAGCCTAATCGTATTGGTTGTCATTACATTACTCTAGTTGCCTTACCCACTTTATGAATCAAGGATGGTTTCTTTTCTTTCTAGTGACAGTAACTTAAAGAATCCTAACTGATCAACTATGCAATGCACTGCGCGCCAGGTAAAACGGTGGTTTTGTCGGATAGGTGAAGTTTGGAACGGAATAGTCCAGTTATATCGGTCTGGTAATTCAAGCTAGAAGTTTTAGCCATCAAGATATAATGACATTAGTTATTGATGCTTTTCGTGAGATTCTATAAATGTTGGCAATTAACGAATCTAAGCGGGTAATTAATTCCCTTCGTAAACAATGATACAGGCACGCAATGTATTGTAGTTGACTAGGGTTCTTTAACAATTACAAAGAGTCTATTAGTTATCATTATATTACTATTTGCCTTACCCACTTTATTGATTAAGGTTGTTTTCTTTCTTTCTTCTGTCATCTAGTGACATCAACGTAATAAGTATACTGAATAAGCATAATGGTCCTATTGGTCAGTTGACTATCTATCTAAGGGTAGTTTTATAGATAATTCATATTGTCATTCTATATGTTTTCACTCAATTGCTATTTTAAACCCGTGTCTCATGGAATGAACCATTCGTCAGTATCCGCATTGCCGGTTTGGGCCGGTGTAATAATGGAGAATGAAGAATTTACGAAAGGAATAAGGGAGCAGCACGCAACTATATTCTTATAAGTCATCAGCTTGCCAAAGCCAAAATCTTTAAACCACTTCTAGTTATTCGATTCACTGTAACTACTCTATTCTATACTAACTATTCTAGTCCCTCCCTTCACCAGCCCCCTCTTTCGTTTTAGCCATACACTGTGTGAAATAAAGGGAATCAGGGAAATTATGGGTTCCATATATTCCAAGGTATTTTACGTATCCTGGAATAGAACGCTGAGTATACGGATACGTGAGGTATCACAAAGTATCAAGCACCATATACTCATGGGCACGCAGTGTCATGGAGTATCAACCACCGAATACCTTTGTCGTATAGTATCAGGGAATATCATGCACTGTATTCTTAGTGTATATTCCAAGTATTGAGTGCCGTGTGGTTTCCTGTCCCGGATTCGCGAGTACTCGAGGTAGTCAAATGAATTTGAAAATCAATTTTAGACTTCGTCTCTGGTTGTTTTAAACATCTGTGATTGTTTGGAATTAAATATTTTTGATCGATCGAATCATTTTTGTGAAGTTGAGTATCAACCACCGAATACCTTTGTCGTATAGTATCAGGGAATATCATGCACTGTATTCTTAGTGTATATTCCAAGTATTGAGTGCCGTGGGATTTCTTGTCCCGGATTCGCGAGTATTCGAGGTAGTCAAATGAATTTGAAAATCAATTTTAGACTTCGTCTCTGGTTGTTTTAAACATCTGTGATTGTTTGGAATAATATATTTTATCGATCGAATCATTTTCGTGAAGTTGAGTATCAGCGAATATCGTTTACCGTATTCTAGTTTATGTTCCAAGTATCACGTGGTTTTACTGTACGTACTGTACGTACAGTGAAACCACGTGATCTCGTGACCCATGATCCTTTGTGGTCCTCTTCTATTGTTTCGATCAAAGCGCGCCATTTTCAACGGTTCTTCAACAGTAATGGTGTCTTGCATCGTAAGCTCAGCCTTTGCCGTCTTTGTAGCGCTTATAGCTCCTCACAAACCATAACCATCTACTGGAGTGCTATCTAAAATACCATAAAATGTCCAGGCTGAAGTTATTTCTCAATTTTCACACGACAAACGGGTGAGTAAGCCATTGAACTTTGCTTAAGCTTTAAGATATTTTATTACGAAACGAAGCACTAGTGTGGGCCTATAGCTCGCATAGTACTTTAAATATTACTGATATCTTCTATTTCCCTCGAATATTTTGATATTTTCAAGTCTTTTATGCCCGCCGAAATTCGCTTGTTGTTCTTTTGGTCATCTGACTCTGTGTTTGAAAGAATATAATCATGTTGGACTAAACATTATTAGCATAATCTAGGTTAAATTTAGTACATTATCATCAGTTAGTAACATTGTGTTGTCTTTCCTATGTAGTTTTCCGCATGCAAAACATCAACAGAAGTCTCTGAAGTTCGACATAATATGAAGATTTAATAGCTGAGTACTTTGGGGTACTTTTAACTCAGTGCCGCTGCTGAAATGTTGGCTCAAAATTCAAAATATGGTCGGTTGAAATACAAAGGAAAACCATTATAAAATGCTTGTACTTCAATATGTTAGGTTTAGAAATTACTTTGGGGTAACAACACTGAATATATGGATACATGTATCTTGTAGTTATACTAAATGACAGTTATGTCGTAAAAACTTGAGATGTATTTATCTGGAACATATAATTTGTATATGAAATATTTTTATACCTGAGTCTCTATATTCAGGGGTCAAGCTAGGGTTAGAGCATGAAGGTGAGTGTCCTATGGAATCCCAAGCATTGCATGGGACCATTAGGGCAAAGCTTGAGGGACTGTTTCCCATAAGACACATGCCTTAGTACATGGAAATTACTTATAGTTTGTTTTTCTATAGCTTATCAGTATTTTGTATGTAGATCATACTTGAAAATAAGTTGAAGATGAAGAGACATAGTATCGTGTGGTGACATATTTGAAAAGTTTAATTTCATTTTCTTGCATACTGAGATGCTTTTAGAACTAAGGGAAAAAAAGAGGTTTTTATAGTATAAGCTACAATGTATAGAAAATACTGATTAGTTATAGAAACTCAAAAGATTAGCATTAAAATACTAAGTTATGATCGGCTGAGTGAGTTTGACCATGTTCTAAAAACTATAATATATAATATAGAGCATGATGATGAACTTTTCTCTCTTTCTTTTTTTAAACACATTGGTATGTTAGAAAATAATGATTACTTGTTATTGAAACTCGACAAGGCTGTATACAAGGTTAAAATTTACTTAGGTGATGGTTATCTTAATAAAAAGCTTTCTAAAAAATTAACTTGTTTATTGTCTTTTTATTTTTTACTCCCAAAAAATTAACCTAAGATCGTGCAATGATCACGTAAATGATTTCGGGAAATCGCCAAGAGTATATTTCACATCGGGCGAATACTATTTTGGTTATTATTGAATTCCGGGAAATTCTGGGAAAATTACATTGAATATCGAGAAGTTTCTGGGATAAAATCACGTGAAGTATCACGGCATACCGTGCAAAATACGCTTACAGTACACCGTAGGTATCAGGGGATATTCGTATTTGTTGAATAAAATATTCGTGAAAAACACGGCATTTACGGGACAAAACACGCGTAATATCAGTTAATATCAGGTACCCAGATATTCCCTGATAGGGAAAGAGTCCGAATATGGAAGAATATGGATTTTGACACCTCCTGACACCCAACGTGTAAGGTACCCAGATACCAGATGATACGCCAGTATTCTTTAAGTACCAGAGTACGTATCACCAAGTATCATGACCCATATTCTGGATATTTCACACAGTGCATAGTTGCAATTGTGTAATTATAACTTGATGCAGACTGCGGCGTCAACACCTTGAGTCGTATACAGTACACCATGGAATGTTTGCACTGCTTCATGACTTCATGACATGTATGCGGGTATATTTGGTGCTACAATCTTCAATAGTGTGAGTCACTGGCAGTGTGTATGCGGTTCTTAAATTTTTTCCCCTGCCCCCTTCCTATGTTGTTTTCTAAGCAAACACCATTTACTACTTCATTTCTGATGTTCCGTGGGCGCAAAATTCAATGGCTAGCGTCAGAGTAAAAATCATCACTGAGCAGCATCGTATATAAGTGTCTGGTCATATTGCAGAAGATTGAAGACCTTTTAACCTCTCTTGAAGTCGAAACAGAAATGCTTAGTACATTAATTATTTCAGTAATATATTTTGACATCGTTTCTTCAATGAATTCAGTTCTTGTATGCAATACTGCCAAAACGAAAAACCAATAACGGAATGGTTAACAAATATCCTACGATATCCATCCACTTGAGACTTTTATCCTCGAGGCATCTTTTTAACACGACATGAATGAACCAAATTACTCTCAAGAAGGTCGCCAAGTTCTTGAAAGCCAAAATACACATGCATTCCACGAAATAGTTCTTACTAAAAGATTCTTTAACATAGTCTGCAGCAAGATCTTCTTTGAGTGACGCATGAGGGAATGTATAACATGGAGTTGTCCTTATCGTGTTTACTGGTTGCTTGTACACAAGAAATTCCCTTATTAAGTTGTTCTCATTCACTTTGTCTCCTAAGCTCTCTTTGGAGAATAATTTCCTAATCCAAGAAACGATTCCACAGAGAAACGCAACGAGCAAAGCAATCAATCCAGTATAATTGACTATGTTCTGTAACTCATTTTCTCCAACCTCATTGCCGCGGTCGAATTTCGTCAGAATGTAAGCCATCTTACCGAGCTTGTAAAGTTTTTCTTGTACTACACTTGCTATGTCATCATCATTCACTTCTTCTCCCAACTTTTCCACGCAGTATCGTTTGGTAATGCTGAAATTTATCTCCTTCGTGAGAATAGAAATACTTAGCTCTTCGCTGCGGTTTTTCTTTTGAAGGCAAAGAATTGCTGTATTAAACGGATTGCGCACCAAATCCTTGGCAGCTTCACAGTTCTCGATAAACGAAATTAAAGAACAGGCGTCTTCTGGAGAAGAAACGAAGAAGCGCCTGATGAACATGAAAGAATCATTCAGTTCAAATCCTTTGATTTCCAGCTTTCTATCAAAATGGTTTCGTATCTCTGAACCCTTTCCTGGACGAGAAGTCACGATTACAGGACAATCAGGAAGCAGTTGGCCACGGATCAGTCGTTGGATGCTTTGTTTCATAGTGTCTGCACACTTGTCAGGGATCTCGTCATAACCATCCAGTACCAACAACACTTTGCTTTGGTTGCTCTCTATGTACTTGAAAATGTCAGTCCTCTTTTCTTTAAGACCATCTGAGAAAGTTTGCATCTCAATAGCGTCCCACAGGTCACTGGCAGTGTGTAAATCACGGCATTTGAGGGACAAGACGACCTCGAAAGCTGGAAACAATTTATTCATGCTCCAGTCGTATGCAATTTTCTTACAAATGGCAGACTTCCCTATCCCAGGTTCACCCTCTATTAGAATGCGTCTTATGTTCTTCGGATCAGTTGCCGCCTTCAGGAAAATCCCCTGTAGTGATGTCACGCGTTTTGTATTCATTTCCACTATTTTCGCTGTTGTGTAGATGTTTTCAATGTGGTACTGATCGCCTTCCATCCAAGGTAAAGGCGGTAGAATAGTCCTTTCTCCTGTCTGATAGTATCCTTTCAAATATTTGGCCAACAACTTGCCTAAGAATAAGAAAGAAAATGATTCTAAAATGATATTGCACATGGAGTAGATCTGTCATTTATTATCGCTGTTTCTCAAACTCATTAATAATTCATAGGCTAAAATACGAATCAGAACTTCGTATTTGTTCAGGTGGATGATTACTAGTCTTGATACAGGATTAAACACTGATCCGCAAGACACGAATGAAAGCCAATCGGAGTCCAGAGGAAGATCTAGGCCATGTGAAATATGCCATTTCGAGGTTGAGCAAAAAATTGGGTCGATTTTGCATTGCAGTGCATATTGTAAAACCTATTTCCAAGTTGGCGCCTATTTCGTCCCATAATACAGTCCCACAAAGCACTGCAATGTCAACTCGATCCATTCTTTTCTCAACCTTTTTTTATTATCACAATGATATTGCCTAAATGTGCAATATGTACTATATATGCATGCCGCTTCACCGACTAACCTTCATTTTTCGTTGATTGATTGGGTACTCTTGGTTCAAGTATCAAAGGATTAGCTGAATCTTGCCTTGTATCGTCTGCTGTTGCATGCTGCATTCCTTTCAGTTCACAAAGTATTACATCTTGACATTGCTGTATTTCATCGTGTAATGTATTCTGAGCGTTCTCAAACTTTTTCAAAAGTTGTAGCTGTCCTGTAAACAGTAAAAGAGTTCATTTTCTAATCCCTTCTTAAATGGCATGCCATGTGGCTACGCCTGGCGGTTTTAAACCGGATAAAACACTCCTGTTCGTTTATTAAGCTCTAAATAAATGCATTTGTAGGAATTTCAGACTTTTTTCACACTTGAAAAGGAACAAAACACGATTAAAAAAATTATTTTAGGTAAGGATCAAATTTTCATACTTTCCAAAGGGGTGGGAGGATAAAAGGGTTGAGTAAGATGCTTAATTTTTCATCCATCTCTACCTTGCATTATTATAATGAATAGTCCCATTAATGATGCTACATCTCATGAATCAATATGAATACCGCTTCCTCCTTGTTTTAAGGCACACAAATTATACGGTTTTTCTACCCGAGTAGTTTGACTTACCATTGTGCAAAAGTTCGAATTCATGCGCCAGCCATTTCACGGCAACTGGTTTGAGGTCTTTCAATGATTTTTTTGCGTCTATAAAGGAAAAGACACAGAGATCGAACCATCAGCACCATATTGCCACAGTGATTGCATTGTTGTGAGCAACTCACCTCTTTTAACACTTCTGAAATCTTCTGACATTGCACCAAAAAGTATCAATGCATTGCAAGCATCATTCCACTTTCCTTGGAAGTCGCGGTTCGTAAGCTTTGCTTCGCTTGAGTGGCAGAGACTGTTACGCAAATCTTTTAATTTATCAAGAGCTCTGCGCATGCCTCTTCTGGGCTCATTTGGTGAGAGAATTTTGACAAAAAGCGACAAGTCCCAAGTTGGTGTGTCACCAGAAGTGACTTTGGCGTTTTCGTAAAGATGGATCTTTGGTTTCCACATTAGCGTCAAATCCGCTCCATCCTGCGGGCAGTCACTCCATGGCCTATGGCCGGCTGCAGAGTTCCATTTACGTATGAAATAGTCACGCAACTTGGGGGTCCCAACTGTCAGCAGAAGCAACAGCAAACGACAGTAGTTTCTAGAAAATTTAAAAAGTTTCACTTGAAAAAAAATTGTATTCGAAGGGTTTTCTCCAGGCGGTTTTCTTCCTCCTTCAAAATACCTAACAAGCTAAATTCCAATTCGATTAGCGAGTCAGCCGTGTCCTAAATCTGATAAGCCCAGAGGCTGTTTCATGGTATAGATAAGATTTGAAGATATCGCCTATAATCACCTATCTACTTTGGCTGCAACAATCTTTTTCGCAATATACTAGCATGGTAACATATACAGCTATTTCAAAAAAGGTTGGTGAAAGCTAGTTTTGTCGCATGTGGCTGGATGCTTGTTGCATGTTGCTTGTTGCATGCTGCATGTTGCTTACCAAGCTTGAAATGTGATGATAACTAGCGGTAAGCTAGTGTGGGCTGTGTCGGTGTTTCTAATGAAACAGTTGTGATAAAATGTTAAATTTTACACCGTAAAAAATAAGAAAGATCACTTACTGACGTTTCGGACACTAGTCCTTTGTCGGAGTAAAAAAGCATGAAATGTATTATATTCATATGTAAATAATATCAGTACTGAAAAAAATATACTGGAATAACCTACAGACAAAGTTTGATCGTTTTGACCATTCGCTGCAAAATGAACCAGGTGTCCGGAGCACGCACGAACCGTCCAATCACAGCGCGCTTCGATGCTTAGCCAAGCGGCCCTTGCTCCAAGTCTCTTCCCAATACAAAGACAACCGTTTCAAATAATTTAGAGAAAAAAATTGAAGTATACGTGTTGTTTAAAGAATTAAAGTAAATCTTTGCGATCCATCTCCTCAAATTCTGAGAGATATATGACTTTTAAGACTCGGGCGAGGGCCGCTTGAATTACAACAACAATCCTTTTCGCGCTTAGTTTTTCGCACAGCTGGAAACAAGCAACAAGCAACAAAACCTTCACCAACTAACCTTTTTCATTTGTTCAAGGTCTTTCCGGAGTTGTAAACTAATGGTCATAATTCTACTAACAGAAGAACTACGAAAAAGTCACTGGTATAAAGACTGTTCTAAGATGTGCCCTTAACAAAGACGTCGACGTAATATGGACAGTAAGGGGAATACCCTAATAATACTAAACAATCTGATATATGTAAATTGCAGAAAGCATTGACGTCAATGACGACCTCTGGGGCAGCTTTCACTTTCGATCGATCGAGGAATTGTTTTTACTGACTAATCCTTCCTGCATTGATTCCATAGTCTGATCATCTTGTTTATCTTTTACAGCAAATTTAGATGAATTGAATGTTAAATTCGCTACGAATCAAGCGTTACTCTGCCATTTCCTCCTGAACAAAGTGAGCTATTTTTAAACACTGACATCAAATCAAACTCTTGATGAGACCTGATGAAGCGTGATGTATTGATGCTCTCGATCGATCACACACGGATTGTATAAATTGAAAATTGTTGGATTCATCTGCATTCCGAGTAAGATTTATACTCCAGGTCAGCCTGCGATACTATTATTAGCGAAAATGAAATAGTTGGAAGAGATAGCTACCCCAGGTATTGCATCATACTCACCAAACTAAGTTCAGCACTTACCTTTCTTCGTCGCTATCCATGGCTACTACTCGAGTACGAAGAGTGAGCTCAGGCGAAAATTCTGAAAGAAAGACGCCGAATTTATTTCTTTTTGCAAGGGTTTTGAGCCTTTTAAAGCTATTAGTGACAGTCTATTAGAAACATTTCAACTCCAGCCTACAGTTCCTAGTAAAACTTGTTGCAGTAAATTTTAATTTTAAATGCCCCATGATGTGCTTGAGTTATAAACTTCTCTGCTATTATGCACTGAATGAATCATTACATTCTGTTATCGATCACAGCACTCTCTAACAAGGTTTTTTAGCCGACTGCAGTGAATAAAAGAAAGTATGATGATATATAGCAAAATAAGCTCAACCAAAATTTTTTTTTTTAATTTTTGCTGCATGTTTTTAGGTCCTTTTTCTCTTAGTTATGAGTTTGATTATCGACTGATATACGGTACGTATGTGGAATTTCTGATATTTTACCTTCTTTGAATATGGTTTCAGCTTCTTAAAACAGATGATGCAATTCTCTTGAACGATCGAAATGAGCACGAACAAACCTTATAGAAACAAAATTCAGACCACAAGCGCAAACGAAGAAAGGGTCATCAGTGGTGGGGTCTTTAATTTAAGAAACAAACAACTTTGTCATGTGACTGTCATCGAGCCAATCAGGTATACAGTAGCTATTGTCATGGAGATTACTCTTCGACATTGAATGTATGCATTACCATAATGTCAGTGAAAACGATCGCTCCAAGGCCAAATGGTCATTATGATGAAATTGAAAAAAAAACAACATTAATTTCTAAAGTATTTGTATAGATGTACCTTTGAAAATATAGGTGCAATAATATATTAATACATACTAGTTATACAATGGTTTCTCGTGGCATACCGTGGAATATCCCACGAGTCACTCGTAGTTTCTAGTATACACACAAGCCTTTAGGTGAGTGTGTATACAAAGAAAATACAAGTGACGAGTGGGATATCCATGGTATGCCACGAGAAACCATTGTATAACCATTTTATCCCACACCATAGAAAATACAAATGCGTAGATTCAACGGTCAAGGCATGATGGGAAGGAAGAGTGAAATACTGACGAACATACAACGGTTTCCCTGTTTTCTGATTGGCTGTATTTTCTATGGTGTGGGACAAAAAAAAGTATCGGGAAGCACATCGTGACTGTGTGGCTTTTTAGTCTAGAAGTGTGAAAAGGAAACTTGACAAGCCAGTCCTTCAAGATTGTTTTCAAGGTTTTATTGAGATAATATGAGCTAATGGTAACACTTGCACCAGTCGACGCTGAGTAAAAACAATTGAAGCACAGGCAGGCAGGGAAACGTTGGACATTCTCCAAATGTTCGTGCGTCTTGCACACATATATTATATTAATAATTTATTGACAAGTAGGCGGTAATAATTTAATACAATAATTAGAAACATCAGCTGCAAACATTATTTGAGTTTAGCAAACCAACAAGCTCAGACGTGCAAGCAATCAGTTGCAAAGATGATATGTTCCAGAAGTTCTCCAGTTGTCTTCGTGGTTGTTTTTCTGTGGAAGGTAGACTACATCACAAGTACCATCACATACGATGATCTTCACCCTGGATTCAAGTTTGATAACCATCCTGGTAACATTCTTTCTTTGCCCGAAAACATGACTAAAGTTGAGCAGATGAGCACCAAAGTCTCGAGCAAGATGGATTGTGTGTTTGCTTGTGTTGGCATGGAACATCTTGGTGTCGTTCGGTCAATTTTAAGATCATAGCTGAGGTGGACCATCGCCACATATGCGAGCTGATCGCCACTGACTTTTATAACAACTCAGAGCAGTTGAAACAAGATGAGAACTTTACCTATTTAAGTATCAAGGTAAGGTGCTGAACTATGTTTGCTTATTGCAAGCCTGACCCCACCTAGACTTGCAAAATGACCAAAAAGAGGTATGCAGATCTATATCTCTACTCGGATTTCGGATCTTTGGATTGAAGAAAAGGGTGGTCCCTCAAATGAGTTAGGGCGGGAGAGTTCAAATGCTTGTTTTCTTGCGGCTGACAGCGCAAATTTTAAAGCTTTCTTCAAGTGCGAGAGAAAACTCTATCACTTATATCAATGCAACACATTGCAACAACAACGCAACAATTTCCTTCACAAACAAAAATGCTACTAGGCTCCCTGCTGCTGCAGTAAGTTCAAATATTTGAACGTTTTTGGTTTGAAATTTGCACGACTCTACTGAAAATTAGAGAGATTGTATTAGTGAGGGGGTATAAGAAAATGTTATTCAGTGCGAGAAGAAAAAGGGTATAACTGCAACCAAAACTGTGAATGTTGCTTATGTTGTACTGTACTGCAATCGCGTGCAAATAATCGGCACTTCATGCTGTGTGCTAATTTTTTTTGTTTTTTTGGCTTTCGATTTTACAGAACCCATGCGAAGAAAAGCCTTGCCGAAATAATGGCAACTGCACCATCCATTACAACAGATTAGATTACCTTTGCCAATGTAGAAAAGGACTTACTGGAGATAGGTGTCAGAATGGTAAGTACTAATATTATATAACTTGTAGTTGCTACACTCTTACAACACTTGCCTTAAGGAAATAAATTTCAACTTCACTTTACATTTCATAAGAGAGATAGAGAAAGAGAAATCAATTAGATTGGCATAAATTGTTAAGTAGGTAGATAGGTAGTTCGGTAAGTGTAGGTTGGCAGATAGATAAAGTTAGCTAGGTAGCTATAATCTTGGACAAAACCTGTTGGAATTTTTAAATTTTCACTTTTTTGGACTACCAAATGTAAAATTTTGTAAAATGCTCCAAAACTTCCCCTTTCCCACTATCCAATGTTGCCTTGAAAGTTTTGGTGGTAATTCGGTTATTAGGACACAACAATGTCTTGGATGGGAGGCGGGGGATTGGCCTAAACGTGTAGGGAGTATCGTATATTTCCAACAGCTTTATCCAGGGATGTTGACAGGTAGGTAGGTAGGGTGAGAGAGAGAGAGAGAGAGAGAGAGAGAGAGAGAGAGAGAGAGAGAGAGAGAGAGAGAGAGAGAGAGAGAGAGAGACTGAGAGAGCAAAAGAAAGGGGTTCAACTTTTGTTTTGTTTCGACCTACTTCTTTCTCTAGTCCTTTGTCTCTTCTATTTCATGACCACTTTCCATTTTCCAGCCAGTACAAATTCTCAAATTACTTAATAGGAATCGAATATTAAGATACGCACAGAACAGTAAGTATCCGATTTAATTTAAAAATTGGATAAGTGTTTTATAAATTTCGACATTAATATTTCAGATGTCGATGAATGCACTACTGGGTCCCACAGTTGCCATGACAATGCGACCTGCCATAACTCACCCGGATCATTCACTTGTAAATGCAAGATAGGCTTCGTAGGAAATGGAACATTTTGTAATGAGACTGGTAAGAAAGAAACATAAATTCGGGCTTATTGGGCCCCCTGTTCTTCGAGGGTTTTTCACTGGGTTCTACAGTCTTCCTCCCTCTGCAAAAAATTAACTTCTAAATTTCAATTTGAATCCCAGCACGAATAACGATTCTGTGGAGATGCCTCTTCCAAATCCCATTTATTTTCCTTTTTATTTATCTTTATTTTTAAAAACACGAATTTCTAAGCCGAGATGGAGACGAAAAGCAAACTTGTATTTTTCTAAATCCTATATTATATAGCTACTATATTATATATATCAGGGAATAGGATTTTGAAATAATATAATAACTATCCCTTTGCAGTACACTCAGTATCAAACACGTACGCACCATCAGCCGTCAAAGTCGCTTTAAGCCAACCAAGTCACCACAATTTACTCTGGCTAATTTTGACTAAAGTATTCACAGCATGCCTCAGTATTAAGTATGGGGGTCCCTTTGGGAAAGTCTTCCACTCCAAATTCTTGAGCATTAGAGTGATTTTAAGTTTTGTTTTTGTTTGCAGATATCAAAAGGGATTGCTCAGATATCTTCAAAACCGGTGAACGACGTAACGGCGCCTACCTCATCGACCCTGACAACCAAGGACCCTTCCAAGTCTACTGTGACATGACAACTGACGGCGGGGGGTGGACAGTGTTCCAGAGAAGACAAGATGGATCTGTAGACTTTTATCTTGGCTGGCAACAGTACAAAACCGGTTTTGGAAACCTGAATGGAGAGTTCTGGTTGGGTAATGACTACATCCATCGCCTGACTGCAAGAACACCCTCGACTCTACGCATTGACATGGAAGACTGGGATGGACTAAAGTTCTTTGCCAAATATGGTAGTTTTAGTGTTGGGAATGAAATAGAGAAGTACAGACTAAACGTAGGCTCGTATTTAGGCTCCTCCAAGGATTCTCTCACCAATCATAACAACATGGTATTTACTACTAAAGATCGAGATAATGACCAAATAAGCACGTCTAACTGTGCAGTAAGATTTACCGGTGCTTGGTGGTATAACGCTTGCTATCATTCTAATCTCAATGGTAAATACTTGGGAAATGTTATAGGTGGCAAAGGCATTAACTGGAAATATCCTAGGTCAGGTTTATCTCTAAAGTATACAGCAATGAAAGTGCGTCCTATCCTACATTAGAAAAAACCTACTAATGGTCTGTCACCAATCGAGCAATGTGATTGGCTGAGCTACTAGGGGTCTATTAGTGATAGACCTCTAGTAGCGAAAAGCGCCGGTTTTGAAAACCAAAAAATATATATTTAAAGCAAAATCCAAAACTTTTTGCATCCTTTTATTGGACCGATTAGTAGGTTTTTACTAAAATAATTAGACCTCTCGCCCTCATGGCCTACGAGACAATAGCCCATTCGGCCTTCGGCCTTCGGCCATTCGGACTCGAGGACTAATTGTTAATTAGTTGAATCAGTACAAGTATATATCTTATACTCTTTTGTGCACGTGTATGCTATTCACTGGCAAGTTCCTCGCGCTTTGCATTAACTCTCAGCTATCATCAGTGCGTGAAAAGGCAAGAATAACAAGTGCTTTCTTCACAAAGCACATAAATAGTTCTCTTTTACTTTTGCAACAATCACGAAGATGAACACACGCGGTGCTACCGTTGCTATGTTTCGTACAACGTTCCTATAGAAAGATTTTCGTATGAGTGGGAAACATAAAGTACTGACTTACAGCAGAAGTACACGGTACGACATACCGTAACATTGAAATGGCTTCCCATTGTCTTCCAGTAATTCTTCCAATCACAACGCGTAGTTACGGCTACAGTAAGATACGGTACGGCTACAGTACGGCTACAAATTGCCGTATCGTTTCTCACTCATAAGAAAACCGCTCTAATAACAACAGCTGTACTGACTGTGTACAGACCTTATATGTGATGCATGCATGAAGATGTCAAAACAGTAACTGACTAAGTACTTAGTTATTGCTATATTGTAAGAAAATTTTGATATTTTAATAGTTTGTTCCCCGTAAAAAAACTTTGGATAATGCAATCTCAAATTCAATGCATGAGAGGGGAGGGGATTCCAGGTTTTATTCCCCTGAGACAGAATTTACTTTATCCGCACTTTATTTTAACTTTAAAGGTTTGACATTTTAATTTAATTATTAACAGCTGCACTATACTATATATGGTAAACTTTACAATAATTGCTCTTAGTATAAATACAAAGGTGATTATACAAAATCGCGCGCTCTGATTGGTTTTCTATCTCGGATTATCAGCCGATAATCACCTTTTCGGACAAAATGGCTGTCAGCAGCCGTTTTGTCACAGTAAGCGAAGAGGAAATTTCTTTTTTGAAATAATCACCTTTTTATTTATACTAAAACAATTATTCACCTCAGGCTCAGTGATTATCGATGAATATTTACGAATAACTTCGGCGAATAACTTCGACGAATTCGGCGAATAACTGCTAATTAATATATTGTAAGACAGTAATATCATGATGACCAAAAATACAATATAGAAACACGTACAAATTGACAACAATTGTTCTTCTGTCTTCTAGCGACAGTAGCAAATTTTTCGAAGTAACAATATTTCTCGAAGAGACAATATTTGTATAATGATCATCCGGGTGGATGTAGTCCTGAGAAGGACTGTTTGATGTGACTGACGTTTCGACAACCTGTGCGGAAGTCATCTTCAGCATTGCCAGAAATATTGGACATGAGCCTGCTAATACATGCGCAATGATGCGTTTCAGCTTACAAAATAGCCGCCGAGTCTTATAGGAAATGTATGGGGAATATAGAGCTTCCTCTATTTACGGCGAATAGGCTTTTATTTCCTCTGAGCTCCACATCGCGACAAACAACCCACCCTACAAGCTACTAAATAAGCGTAAAATGATCATTGAATCATGCGACTTATTGGTTCCCGGACTACTTGCCTTTGAAAGGCTTTGAAAGCTCTAGATTCCATACATCGTCTATAAATCTGGCTACACTTGACCCCAAAATCGTCTTATTTGAGCTCGAAAAAATTTAAAAGTAAAAGAGCTCTTCCTCGATATCACGAAACGAGTGTTTAATAAATCCAAAACTGCTCAAAATAGACAGCATGCCTTCAGAATGGAGGTTCCCAAGAAGCTTGAAGTTAGGTTAAATTTTAAGCGATTCGACGCGTTGTTAGCTCGTAGTTTTCAGTTAAAAATGACAAGAAACCACAGAGAACTGCTCCAAACAGCTTCAAAAACCCCTAAATATCGCCATTTTGTTTTTACAAGCTCCTATTGACTGCTGAGATACAATAAAGAAGCTTAAATTAACGATTTACGTTTGAAACTTGTTTTTTGTCCTTGATGGGCTTCCTGTGGTGAGGCTTATCAACAGAAAAATAATAGTGTCCAATATGTAATTGTACGTGGGATTAACCATGATTAAATAGACGTTCAACCAGCGGTGCGAAAGCTTGGTATTAAATCAATATAAACGTGGTTGAACGTCTATTTAATCAAAGAAAAATAATAGTTGTTCTTTTGATTGTCAAGTAACTATTTTTTGGCAAGAATTGTTTTACTAACATTATAGTTGAATATAAATATGTGCTTGGAAACCATGTAGTTATATTTTTCCTCTAGAAAACCACTCCATTTTCATTCATGCGTAACACCGCTGACAATGTCCAATATTTCTGGCAATGGAGTCCAGTGAAGAAAAAGTCAGATATGGGTCTTATTTATACTGCCACAATAAACAATAGAATAAAGTAGCAATAGTAGCAATAGTAGCAAATTTGACAACTTTAAAGTTAAATTTGAAGGCTTTGTTGACTCTAAATCGAAAAAAAAAAATTGCAGTCTATATCTGCACCATTAGGAGAATTCAAATCGAACAAGAAAGTCCGAAGGCATATATACACTTTAACAATGTCAAAGCCTAATCGTATTGGTTGTCATTACATTACTCTAGTTGCCTTACCCACTTTTTGAATCAAGGATGGTTTTTTTTCTTTCTAGTGACAGTAACTTAAAGAATCCTAACTGATCAACTATGCAATGCACTGCGCGCCAGGTAAAACGGCGGTTTTGTCGGATAGGTGAAGTTTGGGCCGGATTAGTCCAGTTATATCGGTCTGGTAATTCAAGCTAGAAGTTTTAGCCATCAAGATATAATGACATTAGTTATTGATGCTTTTCGAGAGATTCTATAAATGTTGGCAATTAACGAGTCTAACCGGGTAATTAATTCCCTTCGTAAACAATGATACAGGCAGGCAATGTATTGTAGTTGACTAGTTCTAGGATTCTTTAACAATTACAAAGAGTCTATTAGTTATCATTATATTACTATTTGCCTTACCCACTTTATTGATTAAGGTTGTTTTCTTTCTTTCTTCTGTCATCTAGTGACATCAACGTAATAAGTATACTGAATAAGCATAATGGTCCTATTGGTCAGTTGACTATCTATCTCAGGGTAGTTTTATAGATAATTCATATTGTCATTCTATATATTTTCACTCAATTGCTATCTTAGACACGTGTCTCATGGAGTTAACCATTCGATTCGTTATTTTAAAATGAAAAAAAAAAAAAAAAAACCAAACAAAAAAGCAAATCTGGATGGGCAAAGTTAACTAAACAATAGTTTACGAAAATCAATTTCAAAAGAAGAAAGCTTTTTGAGAGTCCATGCTACTCATTAATAATGGTTTAGGAGCTTACTCGAATAGAGTGAAACCTGATTCCCTAACCCCATGAAATAAAAATTGCTTGTAATGGTCAAATAGACACAAAAGAAAACAATAGAATTAGGGTCTACTAAAGTGTATTAATATCTATTTCACGGGTTTAGTGATTGTTTAGAAAGTCGACAGGACCAGAGTTGATATTTATTAACTATGACAGGACTTAGAGAGCGAGAATATTGAAATTATTATTTGGGTTAAAATATAATGCCTAATCAAGCAAAAAGTTTCTTAATTTCAATAATATACCGACAGTTCAGATAAATAAAATCATTTCAACCGAAACTTCAAAAATAAAAATGAATTTATTATATTGACTGAAAATCCATTAGTTTAAATGTCTTTAAAATAAAATACAATAAGTACTGACCAGAAGAAAGCAGGGCTAGCTTCACATAATGTAACACCGCGGTAATCTAAGAAGCAATAAACTTACATGTATTTCTTTTAGTACTTATTCCTGCTGTGCGCCATCTATTGTTTGGCCAGAGCAAGGAATTCAAAGAAGCCTACAAATATTGGAAACGCGTACAAATCCGAAGAGCCTGCGACAGATTTTGTTGTTTTGACTGGTTTTTATTCAAAAAGCTATTGATAAGAATGGGAGTGGCAGAGTAATATCACAATATCATTAAACTACCAAACGACGCCCTCCACTATTTAAGGGGGTCTATGAATCGAATTATTTTACTATTACGTCACAGCTTGTTTACAAGGCTGAGATGTACATGGAGTCCGAATCCATGGCTTTAATATAAAATCCAATCCGAAGATTAGAAGTGAATAAAGTCCAATACGGGGGCAAGATGCGATCGAATAGAGTCCGAACCGACCGACACTGAGAAGTAGATAAACGACTTAAACCACCGCATTCCGATGGACGTATAACAGCAGCTCTGGATTGCGTACCTTGTAAAGGCTGAGGTGACTTGCAATCCGAGTATAAAATCAGTAAAATCGTTGAGAATAAGCCGTGTACTTACAGTGAGGACACTCGAACCATGAACACTTGATATTTTTATATTTTTTTATTATTATTTATTTTATGAACTTTCTACTGCTTCAAACCTTCTGAAAATGAAGCACTGAACTCAAATAATATTATTGTTCAAAATAAATCATATTTCCAATTGATTCACACAAGGGATAATGGAGGAAAAAAGTATGAAAAAACCTCAAAGTGTTCACGGTTCGAGTGTCCTCACTGTAACTTAAGATCATAGAAGATAATGACATGAGAGAAAGGAAACTATCGGAAATTCGCTGCTGTTTGTAAAACAGAGAGGATTTTGATAAAATAGCCTGTTTGACCTCCCCCGGAAATGATTCTGAATATCAATGAATGAATCCGACGCTAGCTTCGCTTTAGTGCTGCAGCTCGATATGAACTTGTGGCATTCGACTGAGCTCAGTAGCTATCAGTCATTGATGTATAAGAATATTGCTGTGAAGCCCGCCAAATACGTGAAGTTTTTTACCAATTATCCGTAAGTATTATTTCAATTCCAAAGTATTCTAGTCAATACACCTGTCCTGATAGAAAAGAAGATCTGTCTGAACCGGTTTGATGTGATTACAGTACTATTGATTATTAATATTTAAATATAAATGTTGCTCTACAAACACCTTATACTAACTTAAATGATTCAAGTCAAAGGCTTTTTTAAATAGTTGTTTTTTGGTAATAAAATTCCTTTAAGTTTTTCTCGGGGGGCTCTTTTAAGAAGTGGCTTCAATCAATCCAAGAATTACGACAGTGTGTATTAGTTTGAAGATCTTTATCATTGAATCTCTGCAATCAAATTGAGGTATTATTTGTCGGTTGTTTGAATTGAGAGCTCTTATTGATTAAATAATCAATCAATTAAAAAATAAACTTTATTAAAAAGGGCGACACTCAATAATATTATTTCACCGATAGCCAGATTGAAAATTCATTGACTTGGACTATGTGGTCGTAGTCAGCTCTGAAAGCTCTCCTTCTTGTTATTACGTATACTTTCCACTCAAAAAACAAACACGTTCATGAGCTCGGATAGTGATATTGGTTTACTAGTATCAAGGACAATGAAGTTGATATGTTCTCCGGCTTATATGTACTCCAGCTTGTGGCAGACTAGACATGGGAATTTAATTTTCAAGTACATCATGAGACTGATCTTTTTGAGATGCCATGCTACTCATTAATAATGGTTTAGGAGCTTACTCGAATAGAGTGAAACCTGATTCCCTAACCCCATGAAATAATAATTGCTTGTAATGGTCAAATAGACACAAAAGAAAACAATAGAATTAAGGTTTACTAAAGTGTATTATATAGTCTAATATCTATTTCGCGGGTTTAGTGATTTTTTTATAGAAAGCCGACAGGACCATAGTTAATATTTATTATTAACTATGACAGGACTTAGAGAGCGAGAATATTGAAATTATTATTTGGGTTAAAATATAATGCCTAATCAAGCAAAAAGTTTCTTAATTTCAATAATATACCGACAGTTCAGATAAATAAAATCATTTCAACCGAAACTTCAAAAATAAAAATGAATTAATTGTATTAACTGAAAATCCATTAGTTTAAATGTCTTTAAAATAAAATACAATAAGTACTGACCAGAAGAATAACAATAATGTGAAAAGGTTGCAGAAACGTTATAGTATGTATGTATGTATGTATGTATGTATGTATGTATGTATGTATGTATGTATGGATGGATGGATGGATGGATGGATGGATGGATGGATGGATGGATGGATGGATGGATGGATGGATGGATGTATGTATGTATGTATGGATGGATGGATGGATGGATGTATGTATGTATGTATGTATGTATGTATGCATGCAACTCGAAAAAAATATCAGCGATAATATCCCATAATTTCTGATATACTTTTGATATATTTGTAAGTATATCAAAAGGTTCTTAATTTCTGCATATCGCTGTATATATATATATAAATTGTGAATTGAAGATAAATTAGAGACAATACATCACTTTAGATGTTACTTTGAGTTTCATGCTTACGCGATCATCAGACATGCTTTAATTATACACTCGATTGCAGAAACGTCTTAGTATTCATTTATACATATATACAAATACCTAATTAGATGCAAAAACATGAAAACATTTAATAACTCTGATGCATATCTCACAAAATAATATTTTGAAGATGTTTTATCAATAAAGAACATGAAAAATATGATTTGAGCACTATTAGATATTATTAAATATTTAATAAATAGATAAATAATAAATAAAATGTATTAATGTCTGATATTTCAAAACCTAATGTATTTGACGTGTCTTGTATCAAAGCAAGGCATAGAAGTGTTTTTGGTAACTTAGGACTTTTTCCATTTTTGCATCTCATTCACAAATGTATATATGTATAAATGTATACTTCAACGTTTCTGCAATCGAGTGTATATAAAAAGGGATAAAAATAATAATAGACATTTATAATATAAAGTGAACAAAACCTATAGACATTGACGATATACCACCAGCCATGATAAAGTACAGCACTTGTTATACCACAGGTCTACTGAAACTTTTATAATAAATCTTTTAATTTACTACAATCAGGTGTTTTTTCCATTAAATGGAAGATTGATAAGGTCATTAAAATGAACAACCCAAGATCAATGTCAGCCTTTGACAATTACGGACCGACATTTATATCCCCATCATGCAGTTGTATCCTGAAAAGTAATTGAAAAAATTATCTATATTCAAGTCATGAAATTCCTGATTGGCAACAAGCTTCAGAGCTGAAACGTCAACTGAGTTGGCTGTAACTCTCTTGATTGACGACATCAGAAGCGAGTTGATAAAGGTTATATTATCGGTTATTGGTTGGAGCGGTATTCCTAGACCTTTCAAAAGCCTTTATAACAACAACAACAAAAAAACAAGCAAGCAAGCAATAAACGTTAAAGTAAACATGCAAGGATGGATTCTAATTTAACCCCTATACTCTATTTTAGAACACAAAATGGCAGAGGGAATCGTCGAGATGAAAAAATCAAAAAAACGAAAGAAAACCGATAAGGTAAGGCTGTATTTATCATTTATACCAGGGGAATTCGGTGTGTGTGTGTGAGGGGGGGGGGGGGGGGGGTTGCGCAATCAAATTTGGAAGAGAGTTAATGCAATGAATTCATAATGTTATGCTTAATAAGTAATCCGTTCATTACTTTTACTCTGGAAATTAGGCGTCATATACTCTAGGAGGGACAGTACTGGAAAATGCTGGTGCTGTCAGTGGAAGCAATGGTTCGGGGAAACTTCACGATAATGGTATGAAGATGAGAGACTAACAAAATTTTCATTCCTCCCTTCCTTCCTTCCTTCCTTTCATCTTTCCTTCATTCTTTTCTTCATTTCGTTACCTTACTTCGTTCCTTCCTTTAGCTACTGTCTGTTTTGATTTATAAGTTTCTAAATCTTCGAACTTCACAGGAAGAAGTGAAATTTCACAATATGATGACTTACCACGAGAAGAGAAGAAAAGTAAGTAACTGTTATGCACAACCATTAAACCTCCCCCTCTTCCTTCCAAAGCCCCACCACCAAAAGTAATGATGCTAATTTATCTTAGCACTCTTTTACGTTCTATTTTAGGGAAGGAACGAAGGGTGGATAAGATGATTGAAAGTGGTACTATTGACACGGTGAAATCGGTGAAGCCAAACATGTTGAAAGGACAACTAACAAACAGTCTTATAAAGGCTATGGACGTAAGTACGAAAAACAAACAAACAAATAAATAAGACAAAACAAAATGTGGAACTTTCAATTTATCTCGTCCTTCTGCATCGCTTAAGAAAGTTAAACTCTTTCAAATCCCTAGATACAAGACTAATCGATCTAAAAATCGTTTATTATGGTTCAGTTCTACTATTATCATCAATTACACAATTACCTTTGGAAATGGGCAATTAATACTAATGAACGATCAAAATAATAATTGTATTTATTAAGATTTATAGTTAAATGATTACTTCATCGTCTTTAGAGTAAATAGTTTTAGTATCTTTTTATATTTCTTTATGTAACTTATGATAATGTAAAACGCTGCACGTGGTATTCATATTTTTCGAAATTCTTTCTCTGTAAATGGGGTTAAAGCAATAAACGATCTATGTGTTTACAATAACACTAGGTGCAACTTTTGTGTACATACACCATTATAGCGACAGATGTCGCATGAACGCATACGCCGCAACGTTCCCTGCACCAAAACTATGAATTGGCCAAGTGGTACACGAAAACGTTGCATTTTATCGGTTGATAACATCACGCCATTGCTATAGCAACGTTGCAGGTCGTTATGACACGATTTTAACTGGTTGCGCGCAAAGCTAGTGCGGCATTCAATATACCTCCTTATCTTGGGTGTATTTTTTTTCATTTTCCACCACGTGTAATAAGATTCTTTAGGTTGTATCCATATTCATGTGTCTTCTCGTGCGCAACAGTTAAACTATAAAATTATACTCTAGGAAATGACACGTGGTCTGAAATGGGAAAACGTTACGCTGAAGCTAAAGAGGTTTATTTAGATAAGTTTCGAATTCTCTAATGCATGCTCAGGTTTAGCTTAAATTTCATTTGGAATTATTTTGAATATTTATGTGTTCCACTATAGGTCCGCGGAATTTCAAAGTGTATTTTGAAGTTGTGCATTCCTTACTTTACTGTTGGTATTTGTGAATATTTACTGAGACACTGGACTAAAGCTATCTCTAAGAAAACGAGTCTTTAATTAAGGAGCTTAGCGGTATTTGAATTGACTAATTCGAAAACGTTCTATTGCAGTACAGCTTCAAGTTAAAAGAAAGAGCCCAGCATTCCAGTCTAGATGAAGCAGAATTAAAAGCCATTGGAAGCTCCATGGAGGAGTACGCATTCCATCTGATTGAACCTCTCAAGAACGATATTATCAACAGAGCCATATTCGAAGGCAAAGAATTTGATCGCATCGCTGAAAAAGCAGTGGTGTTGAGGCAAAAGAAGGTACGTGGTGGCGTTGCTAACACCACGCTATTGCTATAGCAACATTGCACACCGGCCAGATTCCCGGCTTTTCTATTTCCGCAAAACCTAACACGTTAAATTTCGGCCAATTCAATCTATTAGTCAGGTCAGGCGTGCCCTGACCTAGATCAGGCCCCCAGACTTTGTTTCAGGGTCCGATATATGAGTTAGCCGTGCCCTGACTTAGATCAGCCCAAAGGTTGTTTCAGGGTTCCATCTGTAAGTTAGCCGTGTCCTGACTTAGATCAGCCCAGAGGTTGTTTCAGGGTTCCATGCCATGACTTTGATCAGGCCTGATTAATGCCTTGAATTCCAAGTGTATTATTTGTATTCTTCTGTTAGTTTCTCAGCCATCCAGTTATGTATGATGTTCTAAGAAAACGTTGGGCAAGGAATTATACCCCCGTAATTGAAAGAAATTGGGCCAAGTGGATGTTCTTGAACTTCTGGACTCTTTTTGATGTCTATCTTTTTCCTGTCATTTACTTCATTTTGTATTTGATTCGCATGCTTGGAGGTCTGAGGGGAAAAAAAGGTTAGTAACCCAAACGTTTATTGCGGTTCTAATGAACCCTTAGAAAAAATTACTAGTTAAACAATGGTTTGAGTGACATACCATCAATATCCCACAAGGCCCTGGTATTTTCTAATATAAAAACATTTTCACGTATAAATTAAAAAACATTCTTCAGACAACTGTATTTACTAAGAAAATACAAGTGACAATTGGGAAAACATTGTATAACAATCTTATCAAATACTATTGAAAATATATTTAGGCATTTAGTAAAAAAAAAAAAAAAAAAAAAAAAAAAGAATTAGAACATTAAAACTCCGTAATTCCTGATATATGAAGAAACGAACAAGTGGAATACTGTAGAATATACAACGGCTTTCCTGCATTATGGTTGGCTGTATTTTCAATGTTGCGGAGGGTCGGGATAAATAGGTATTATTATCACATGCCAAGAGAAAAAAAAGTTGTGGGTGGGAGATCTGAAATCTGAAATCTGAGACCGAGTAACACGCTGTAAAATGTAATATATTCACAGCCAAAATACGTAGCCGGCTTCAATAGATTGGAATATGAAGCATGAACTTTGAGTTAGGAATGCAATTTTTCGTATTTTAGCCAGAAAACATAAAAGCACAAAAGATGTGTCTCTGTCTTAGTCTCTATTCGCCTATTTCAGATCTCCGACCGACAAGGTTTTTTTTAATAGGTGCATATTAGGAAAATCTGAAGGTTTTGAAGATACCAAAAAACAACTTTGGTCAATACTATTTTATTAATCATTTTTTAATTCTTTTTTTTTTTTTTCATTCCTCAGGTGCGAATAGAAGAGATCCATTTGGTGAGTATTTTTGTTACAGATATACATAATGTTTACATATATACAAGGGCATTTGTCCATTCACTGGACTTGGTTTCTTAGCCGTATTTTTTCTCTATATTGCTATCATTTCTGTTTATGTGTTATGGTGACTACCGTCTACCCAAATGGGCAATTTTCAGTCCTCCGTTAATATAGGATAAAAAAATCATTCTCAAGGAAATGAAATATGGCCTGAACTGATGGCAAAACATTACATCCAAAGTAAAAAAGAATCAAGGTTGTTGTAGTAGTGCATTCGCCTCTCACTTCTGAGGTATTATATAATTAGATTTAATTCCTGGTCTCGCTATCACATGTGAGTTTGTTAGGTCTCTCCCTTGATTCGAAGGTTTTCCTCCGGGGTTTTTCGGTTTTCCTCGCTCCGCAAAACCCAACACGCCCCACGTCAACACTATTCTCACTGCATAATTAATTAGCACGGAGCTGTATAAATTAACTCCACATACATGCCATATTGCAAAACGTCGTTCAGAGAGTCGCGAGAAACCGAGTTTTGGTTTTGCTGTCCACCACAGCCACCAGCGAAGATAACTCACTTCAGAAAGATGAACTGCTCCTCGAAACGCTCAAGATGCCTCAACAGACGCAGAACTAGCGAATGTTTGCAGCATGAGTCGTCAGGCACAGTTTGTACAGTTTTATCTGATTCTAGATTTCTTTGATTTAGCGAGAACTCTGTTCATACATTGCATGCAATTGGGTGCACCGGTGAAGTCAGCTTTACGCTGTGGGGTATTTTACGTGGAATACTACCGGTGATGGTAGTTTGAAGGCTGCTCAGTATCGTATTTTTTCAAGAATACTATCGGCCAAAGTTGTTGAGTTATGGATATCGCCGGTGAAGGAGTTTAATAATGTAATATGGAGTGCCACCGGTGACGACAGAAAAGGTTTGCGTGTGTGTGTCATAAGTTGTAATTCTTGCATAAGTGTTTCGGCTTTCGTTTCAGTAAACAACTATTAATCTTCATTCCCAAGCGACGCTTTACTCGAAGTCATAGCTCATACTAAAGGGCTATCCGTTTTGCTGCAGTATTTAAATTGACCCGCTTTATATCTTTGTTATTACAACTCTCTGGATTTATGGTGATATTAAAGGTGGATTTGCCACCTTTGTTCGCACTTTTGTTTCATGGCTACGCCTTGCCATGCTATTCGCCTGGGACCGTATCATTGTCTCGCATTGAATGGCATTAACGCGTAATGACTAGGTATGGTGTCTTAATTTCATTAAGTTGAATAGCAATCTCGCACATGTTTGTCTTGAATGTATTTCCTTTCACTCTCGCCCACGTTCTTCGTTGACTGGGAAGGGAGGGGGGGGGGGGGGTAGCTAAAGCTTCGATGGACTTCTTCGACGATACGGCGGCCATTTTGGTGTAGGGGGCAAATATACAAATTTACACTTATGGCGTCGATTATGATTAACGCTTCACCCCTAGACAACTTGACAAGAGATGAATTAAGAAGATGAACATGAAAGAAAGACAAACAAACGAAACTCTCTATTTTATCCGACATTTTTGTTTTCTTTTCAGTTGCCCCCTGGACGCCCCATAATGCATTCAAGATGTGAAAATAATGCATTCAAGATGTGAAAATAATGACTGATACTAAGTAGAAAAATGAAATGCTTTTCACTTAACTAGCATGATAGGGCCAAAGAAACCCAGGATTTGCTTTTTTTTCCTCATCAGATCCTACGTATACCCCCGGCATCTCGTAAAAAAAAATATTTTCATTAATTCAGATTCAAGATGGTAGCTGTATCATCGAAGTAGTCCATTCTGGACCTAGTAGAAAGCTCGGGTTAACGAAGGGGTGGGTCTCCTGGGATTCCTTACCGCTTTCATATTTAGTGCAATGTGACGTGAGTGGGGCCCCCACCCCTTCGTTGGGCCCTTAATTTCCCGGATTGGGGTCGCGTTCAATAAAGGAAGGTCAATGTCCACGAGCCCATGGGATTGAAAATTCGCATGCATGCTTGGCTGAGATTCTCGCCACACTTTGAAGTTGAGTCAGAACGCATGATTTGTCACGTCGGATCAAAGAATAATGAGCATTAAGTATTCTCACTGCATAATTAATTAGCACGATGCTGAATAAATTAACTCCACATACACATGCCTTATTGCACAACGTCGTTCGGAGCGACGCGAGAAGCCGAGTTTTGCCCCATCCACCTCCTCTGTGGCGATGCTCTTACGGTTCCTCTTCTCGCTGTTTACCTCATATCACAACAGTCGCGGATCTCACCCATAACTTAACTTACTGCGACGTGATAATGAGTATGCAGTGAAAATATATTACTTTTTTTTACTTTCAGCAATCTACGACGATTACTTTACAACGCCCTATTATATTTTTTTACGGGATACTCTGAGCTACCTTGTACTTTTGGCGCTCCATTTCGCCTTGAGCATCCAACCTTCTACTCTTCACTTTTCTGTCGTGGAATGGATCATCTTCTCTTTCTTCGTGGGTAGATTCATGATGGAGGTTCATCAAGCTGTAAATGGGCTTAAAAATGAGAAAGAAATAATCAAAGAGAGAATAGCCAAACGAGAGATGGATAAGTCATCAAGGATGTTGTATAAGTATCTAAGGTAGGTGGCTGATCCACAACATAGATTCTGAACGATAGATTTCTAAACTCTTGCTTTTATCCCTTAATAGACAATACGTATGATTATGATGATGATGACGACGACGACGATGATGATTATGATGATGTTGTTGATGATGATGATAATGATGATGATGATATCCCGTTTGCCAATCCACCCATCTACCAATTCTTTCGTTCTATTTTCATTATTTTATAGCTACCAATATTCCTTGTTTCCCTTTACGAATTTCGATTCATTTATTCCTCCAGTAAAGCTTTCTTTCTTTCATTCTGTATATTTATATTCAATGTAATTATAAATTTATCAACCATGTTTACTACCCAAACTAGTGACCAGTGGAATGTTCTAGATGTCATCACCCTGATCGTATACGTCATACTGCTTATTTTCCGAGTGATCACGTGGTCTACTTACACTTCTATCTTAAACAATCGTCTACTTGCCGTAGCAGGATATCTCTATGGCTTGAATTCCATGCTTCTGACGTTACGTGTGTTTGGTCACATCATGGAGTTTAAGAAAACCACTGGGACCATACAGATAGCTTTGTTTCAAATCGTTGGAGCTGTTTTTGCGGTCTTTGGCCAATTCTTTGCAGTTCTCTTTGCTTTTTCGCTCGCCATTAGCAAGATTCGTATGACAGAAATTTCGCTTGCAGGGGCACCAAGTACTGTCTCTTTTGAAAGGTAAGACCTTGTATTGAGACTTCCTAAACGGAAGGTAAATGAATGGAAGATTAAATGACATCAAAGAGGTTCCACATATATACGGAATGAATGGAACATGAGGTCAATGGGGTCTAGATATTCAATGAATTGAACATGGAATCAAAGGGGGTCCAGATACTCAATGAATGGAACATGCGGTCAAAGGGGGTTCAGATACTGAATGAATGGCACATGAAATCAAAGGGGGTCCAGATACTCAATGAATGGAACATGAGGTCAATGGGGTCTAGATATTCAATGAATGGAACATGAGGTCAAAGGGGGTCCAGATACTCAATGAATGGAACATGAGGCCAAATGGGTTTCAGATACTGATTGAATAGGACATGGGGTCAAAAGGGGTCCAGATACTTAATTAATGAATGGCACATCACAGGAAGCCTAAGCAATTGTCTTGTATTACAGTAAATGTATACAGATGCATCCTCTCGTTAGTTTTCTTATTAAAATGTTAAAGTAAAAGATCTTTAGTAAGTACAGTAAATGTATGGGTCGAAAATATCGTAAAATTTATTTGTAATAAACTTGGAATAACCTTTTCAATTTCTGGGGTCAAAATTGGACCAACATGAGCTAAAAGGGATCCAGATACTGATTGAGTAGAACACGAATGGAATAAGGAGGTCTTCAGCTCTTTAGTTTGTTAATTCTAATTTCTGATATATGTCATTCGCATTTCCCCCCAGCTGGTGGAACATAGCGAGGCATCTATTCTGGTCCTTACTTGTAGAGCCAGAGTTACTTCAGTCATCAGACGAAACGTCGAATGTCCTCATTCAGATTCTTTATGGTTTGTTTTTGATCATAGCTGTAGTGATGCTGATGAACATGATGATTGCTCTTCTAACAAACACATACCAGCAAGTCGAGGTAGTAAGCTAGAGACTGTGTAACATACCACATACCACATACCACATACCACATACCACATACCACATACCACATACCACATACCACATACCACATACCACATACCACATACCACATACCACATACCACATACCACATACCACATACCACATACCACATACCACATACCACATACCACATACCACATACCACATACCACATACCACATACCACATACCACATACCACATACCACATACCACATACCACATACCACATACTCTTTTTCCACGCGTATAACTTAATTTATTGAAAATTGTTGGTTTTCAATCATTCCCAAGAGAATAATATTACAAAAACATGGCCGCCATGTTGGATGATCTAGCAAAAGAAAACGATGAGAAATTGTTTGTTAGATTCATCCACAATGGCTTTAAAAACCTGCAAAATGCATGCAAATAAAAATTCGACAGGAAAATATAGTAAAAAGGCAGCAATAAATATAAAACTTCGCGATGCTAATTTCCTTTTTAAGAGAAAAGGATATTATATTTTGCGTTATGCAAAGACAAAACATGTATCGTTCAAATTTATCGTTGTTTAGTAACTACTAGATAGCCGTAGGCCTTTTCTGTATTCGAAAAACAGGATACATTGTGGTCTAGCTTCGGTACAAACAACAACATATAAGACATGATGAACAAAAGATGTTGTAACGAAGTTAGACCACAATGCACCGTGTTCAATTCGCTATCTCAGAAAAGGTATGTGTGCTACCCTCTTTTTATATTATTTCGTCAGGACAATGCGTTTTACGAATGGTCCTACAAAAAAGCAGCAACAGTATACGCCTATTGTAACTATCATTCCGTACCTGTTCCATTCAACATCATCTCTC
Source organism: Anthopleura sola (assembly GCA_023349425.1). Classification (NCBI taxonomy): domain Eukaryota; kingdom Metazoa; phylum Cnidaria; class Anthozoa; order Actiniaria; family Actiniidae; genus Anthopleura; species Anthopleura sola. The sequence goes on along the minus strand of JALHLI010000017.1, from coordinate 2,475,220 downwards.
TTACCTTCCTCCTGATGCGGTACTTATGTAAGAAGATTTGTTGTAAGAAATGCTCCACCGCTGATATTGACAACGATCCTAAAGAGGTAGGTTTCTTATGAATAGCATGCATCATTACGGCTCGTTGCAAAGCCTGGTTTAAAACTTGTTTTTTGTTCTTAGGGGTATTGAAATGCATTAAGAACCTTCTCCTTCTCCTTCTCCTTCTCCTTCTCCTTCTCCTTCTCCTTCTCCTTCTCCTTCTCCTTCTCCTTCTCCTTCTCCTTCTCCTTCTCCTTCTCCTTCTCCTTCTCCTTCTCCTTCTCCTTCTCCTCCACTTCCTCCTTCTCCTCTTCCTCTTGGATTTAAAATTTGGGGGTCTATTTCCCTTGTGATCGTACAATTGTTGTTGATTGTGGTTTTTGGTAGGAGCGACATCCAAGTTATACACTGGACACCAAGGAGGTAGATACTGCTGTTTTAAATTTGTTTGTCATTTGATAAGTGACGTCACTTAATGTTCTTAATTAAAAGTGGTACCATCATCTTTTTCTGTTTTTCAGTCGTTTAACCGAATGATCATCAAATTAGAGTCTATTTACTACTCCGTCTATGGTGACGACTTCCCCATTACTGGTTCGTAAAACTTTTCTGTCATTTCTTCTCTTGTTTTTGTTTGCTTTTATTTTATTTATTTTTTGTTTGTTTTGGGGATTTAAAATTAGAGACTGTAAACATAACACGGAAAAATATTTTGAAAAAGTCCTATATATACCACAGGTAGCCCAAACTGTGTTTCCGTGCTCTCCTATTAGACTTATGTAAGGAAATGAATGGCGATAGTTAAAATAAATGTTCCTACTTGTGTCTTGTGTTTTCCTTTGGGTTTCTGTGAAGTTCCAGGTAACTTGCAGATATTGAGCGAGTATCTTGTCTGTGCTCTCCTATATTAGGCTTATATAAAAAAATGTATGGTGATCCTTAAAAAAAACAGTTTCTTTTTGGTACTAGGGTTACTTCACCACGATACTCGCTCAATATTGCTGCAAATTGCCTGAAACTTCACAGAAACCCAAAGAAAAACACGAGACACATGCAAGTAGAAAAATGTATGTGTATGATTTACAAAAAGTACAGGCTGAAGGTAGTTAACCAAAGCTAAAGAGGGCTACGAGTCTATCAGTTGAATTATTGTCAAGTGGTTTCCTCTATAACTTAATTTCAAAGTTGATTTATTTGTTCTATTTTTTTTTTTTTTGATTTTTTTTTTTTTTGCGTCACTGTAGTTTCACCGTGGATATGTTGAAGCCCTTTTAATTCGAACCTTTTCCCTGTAAATCTAAATGTAAAATGTAAATGTATATAGGGGACCGACTGGACCATGTTGTAAAGCAGACAGAAGACAATCATCAACTTATCGGACGCATTGCAGAGCGATTATTCACTTATGGTTCAAATAGGACTGAAGGTGCTGGATCAGAAAGTAAACAGGAATGGGATGTCAAAGGGATTTATATCCTGGGTAATCGTTTGTCATACGACTCGTGTAAATGTCATCCTTGTAGTAGTGATCATAAAGAATTCGAATATCATGGGGCGAGGTATCGTGCTCCTTTATCTCCAGAAATGCCAGGCTTTGAGGTGAGTCTTATTTTATTTTATTTATTTTCAGATTAATATGTTCCTGATCTATGCGCAATACATTTCTAATTCCCATAATACCTTCGAAAATAGAACCCTTCAAATTTTATCGATACTCTGATCATTGAGAAAAACATTTGGGCTGATCAAAGTCTAGGCACGGTTAACTCACAGATCGAATAGGAATTTAGCATGTTAGGTAGGAAAAAGGAGAAACCGGAAAATACCCTTGATACAAGGGAGAGACCTACTGTAATAAATCCTATTTACAAGTGGATGCGAGTCCAGGGATCGAACCTGAGCCTGAGACCCTAGAGGGAGGAGGCGACACTACCCTTGGGACTTTGAGGGGTTTGTTTGTCAGGTCTTTTCCTTCATTCGAGGGTTTTCCTCCAGCTTTTTTCCCTCCTAAAAACCTAGCACGCTAAATTCCAATTTCATGTGTGAATTAGCGGTAGGCCCGGCAAAGGTTGTTTCAGGGTATCGATAAGATTTGAAGTTTGAAGGTTTCCCAAATCTTTTCTTCGTACAGATACTAATTGAAGAGGGAAGCTGCACCAACCATTATCTAACACTGGGAGTTGTAGACGAGAACTTTGAACTTCATAAAATACCTGGAATGGAGGGAAATACTGTGGGGTACCAGGTGGAGAAAGTGATCATATGTGACGTCACTACACAGATGGCCAGCTGCCAGCCAAGTGAGTAGACATTTAAGCCATAATATGTATGATTTTGATAATAACGTAACAACTGAAAAGATGTGGCCGGCGTTTAGGTCCGTACAACAAATACAAGTATAATATGTGACAAGGCCAAAACAATAATGGTCCAAAATAGATTCAAGAGTATCTTGACTTAGTGTGTTGATTGCTCGATACTTGGAGTCCGTAGTACCCTTTTCTATACGAAACTACCTAGTGCGCCTTGATAGCGTTGTTTACTGTTTACTAAAAATACTAAAAATACAATATATAGGGAAAAATGTCAATAACCTCTAGTATAAAATTTGCCTATAGCTAATTCTTAGTCAATTCTTTTTAGAGATTGATCACCTCCCAGAAATGGCTGACAGAGGAGACCTTCTTGGCTGTGAGATACTCTACGGAAGAGAACGCAACAACATTCTCCCCGTCCTATTCACACTCAATGGAAGAGTGATTGGAGAAGGAACCATTGAAAACGGCAATTCGACTGCAGGAAGGTTTTATGTATTTGTTGGCATTGGATCCCAGGAAATAAGCGTAAGGTTCAAGGTATGGAATATAAAACAATTACTGGATGAGGGAATCAAGGGAGTGTAGCGGTAGTACTATGCATTTGCCTCTCACCTGTGTGGTCTCGGATTCGCTTCCTAGACTCGCCATCACATGTGAATTTTTTAGGTCTCTCCCTTGATTCGAGGGTTATTTTTCTCCTTCGGGTTCTTCCGTAAGGGGTTTTACTCCCTCCGCAAAACCTAACACGCTAAATTTACCTTTTTGGCGATAGGCTTTCACGTGGTGCTAGCAACTGAAGAGAGATATTTGATGCTTTGAAGTCTTGAATATCGATTTTTCTTTCAGCTTTTTCCTGGGTCACGCTGCTTCGTAACGCCGTGTAACGCTTATAACGCATTTAGCAACCGATTTATACATTTATCAGATTTAATTTAGGGTTTTGCCCGAAAACGTAAACTGGGAGCTCTGCTTTTAAGCAGTGCCTAAATTTATTTATAACATACTGGTTATACAATGGTTTTGACTAACATATCATGGAATATCCCATGCACGAGACACTTGTATTTTATAATTACTAGGTTAGTAAGTAATATTCAAAGAAATACAAGTGACCATGACAAGTGGGATATTCCAATGGTTTGCCACGAGAAAGCATTGTATGGCTATATTATTCCACACCATTGGAAATATCTAGGCTTTCAATCAAGAATAGAAACCTGTAATGCATGATGGGAAGGAACGGTAGAATGCCGCCGTATAAGCAATAGCTTCCCTGCATTTTTATTGGCTGTATTTTCAATGATCTGTGATAGATACAATTATCAATGTCTAATACTTGAATGAAGATAATACAAAATCAAACGAGGTCTAGAGAAAATTAACATTATCCATTATGGATATACATCTACATAATTAAATTAATGACTTTTTTTTCCACTCAATAGCCAAGGTACTTGAAACCTGTGTCTCAAGGAGTAGACCATTCGTCAATATTACTAAAACAAGTTCTGGATCAACTTCATGAACTGAACAAGAATTATTCTGAACTAAAGGGAGAAGTACAAGCCATTCGCTCAGAGATGCAAGATAATTCAGAAAAAATGGCTAATACTCCTCTCTAAATGTTGTATATTTTCATTAATTAGACATTTATGGGTGATGGGAATGGTAAAAAGTTAAATCTAACTTTTATAATCCGTTAACTTATTTGTCGACTGATCCCGAATCCAAATATATGATTGTAAAACACTGACGCGAGGCTCACCTTGATGAGGCTCTTTGTAAACTTGGATTCACCTGTATCTCTGATAAAATCATCCTTATTAGTATTCTTTATATGAAGAATACGTAAGAGATTAATACCGAGAATGGAGGCAATAATGAGCTATGAATACCATCGACTGTTTTTCATACCTCACTGTAATATGAAGATGACTTCTGCTCAGGTTATCCGCAAAACGTCAGTTACCACCAACAACAGTTTTTCTCAAGACTACACTACTGCGCTGGATCACAACAACTCACACTCTACTAATATAGAATATTAATGACGAAGACGTTATCGGGTATAAGGTCTATGCACGTAACACATGTATGGTCGCTCCAATTGGATCAAAGCCTTATGAATTAGTCATGAGTTTATGAAAGTTGGGTTATTCAACGATATTAGCTTAGCTGTGTTGTCAACTGGATATGGCAAGTGCATGAGAGCTTGCCACTCGTGTACAATTGCATTTCCTAGTCGTCTAAAGTAATAAGACTAGAACTGACTTTGTCTTCTCCCATTAAGTATTAACTAATGTTGGCGGACCAAGTTCAAAAGTTAGGAGAGAAAGGGAAGAGGTTCTGCTTATAGAAAGCTGACGCGGTAAACTCAAATGGATATGTATCACATTAAATACAAGAACTTCGTGTAGTTTTAAAAGGTTATCTCTTTTTTTTTTTTCATGCATTCTCTCAGTGAATAAAATTGAATCACCAAATGCGTGTTTTTGTTACTCATATTTCTTCATACAATAAAGTTAGTTTATTTGCGCTTTGTACTCGGAGAATTCTTTGAATTTTAAATACTTCTGTAAAAGTTGGATATTCTCCAAATCACAGTGTGGCACGCATGCATAAATCAATGATTTATTTACAAATGAGAGGCGGTATTATAATTTGAAGTAAGTAACAACAGCTGCAATCATCATTTGAGCTGAGTAAACCAACAAGCTAAGAAGTGCAAGCATTCAGTTGCAGAGATGATATTTTCCAGTAGTTATCATGTTTTCGCGGTTGTCCTCCTTTGGAAGGTTGACTACATCACAAGTACCGTCACAAATGATGATCTTCACCCTGGATTACAGTTTGATAACCATCCTGGTAACATTCTTTCTTTGCCCGAAAACATGACTAAAGTTGAGCAGATGAGCACCAAAGTCTCGAGCAAGATGGATTGTGTGTTCGCTTGTGTTGGAACATCTTGGTGTCGTTCGGTCAATTTTAAGATCACAGCTGAGGTGGACCATCGCCACATATGCGAGCTGTTGGCCACTGACTTTTATACCCACTCAAAGCAGTTGAAACAAGATGAAAACTTTACGTACCTAAGTACCAAGGTAAGCAGAGCTATGCTTTCTTATTGCAAGTCTGCCCCCAAAGCAGACGTGCAAAAGTACCTACGCGGATCTCTGATGTCCGGATTGGAGAAAATGATGCTCTTCTAGAATTAAGAGGGGGAAAGTTCAAATGCATGTTTTCTTGAAGCTGACTGAACGGTAATTTTAAACCGAGCTACTTTTCAAGTGCACGAGAAAACTCTTACTATCACTTCTCAGCAGATTGCAATAACAGTGCAACATTTTCCTACAACAAACAAAAAACAACAGGAGGACCCTTCTGTAAAGCACTTTTAAGTGATGTAGGCATCCTCAATAGATTTCAAAAAATTAAAAAATCCGCTGCAGTAAGTTCAAATATTTTTAAGATCTCTCGATTGGAATTTGCACGAGTCTACAAAAAAATGAAGATATTTTTTTAGTACTGTTAGGCTACAACAAAATGCAATTCAGTGCGAGAAGAAAAAGTTTGTGAAAAAGGTAACTTCATACAACCAAAACTGTGATTTTTGCCTAATATTTTGTATTTCACAGAAATCAATATTGCGTGCAAATATTCATCACTTCACGCTGTGTGCTAATTTAAATTGGTTTTTTCGCTTTTTTAACAGAACCCGTGCGAAGAAAAGCCTTGCCAAAATAACGGTAACTGCACCATCCATTACAACAGATTAGATTACCTTTGCCAATGTGGAACAGGAATTACTGGAGATAGGTGCCAGAATGGTAAGTCATACTATAAAACTCGTACTGGCTACACCCTTACAACACTATGTATACCCTTACAAGCTAAGTAATGTTCAATTTGATTGACTTTAAATTTTATAAGAGAGCGCGTGGAAATCAAGTAGATTGGCGTAAATGGATAGGCGCAGGTAGATAGGTATAGATGGGTAATTCGTAATTCGTAATTCGCTCAAAAATCGATTGATACGAGCGATCTAAAAAAAAAAAGAAATCGACTTCAAATTAAGTTGGAGTCACCATAATTGATTAGCTGGTATTTGCGTTGCGGGATACTTGCCTAGGAAATAAATTTTTATTCTATTTCTAACATTTAAATACTTTATATTCAGGTGTTCACTCCACCGACATTGATATTTAAGATACAATGAAACCCGGTTAATACGGCCACCAAAGGGACAGGCAAAAGTGGCCGTCAGTATTAGCCGGGTGTCCGTGTTAAGCGGGTAAATTTACTGAATAGAAAATGCGTTGCTTAGGACCTTTAAAACTGTCCGTAATAACCGGGTGACCGTATTAAGCGGGTGGCCGTCACGTTAAGCCACCTAATTCGCCAAAAATGAAATGTTTAACTAAAATGTATCTTTTCCCCCAGCTATTTTAAAGGATTGCTCAGATATCTTCAAAACCGGTGAACGACGTAACGGCGCCTACCTCATCGACCCTGACAACCAAGGACCCTTCCAAGTCTACTGTGACATGACAACTGACGGAGGGGGATGGACAGTGTTCCAGAGAAGACAAGATGGATCTGTAGACTTTTATCTTGGCTGGCAACAGTACAAAACCGGTTTTGGAAACCTGAATGGCGAGTTCTGGTTGGGTAATGACTACATCCATCGCCTGACAGCAAGAGCACCCTCGACTCTACGCGTGGAGCTGGAGGACTGGGCAGGGGTACGAAAGTATGCCAAATATGGTAGTTTTAGTATTGCTGATGAATCAGGCAAGTACAGACTCAACGTTGGCTCGTATTCAGGTACTGCTGGGGACTCACTGACATACCAAAACAACATGTTCTTTACTACCAAAGATCAAGATAATGACGAATCAAGCAGTAACTGTGCGTCAGCACATACTGGTGCTTGGTGGTATAGGAGTTGTTATAACTCCAATCTCAATGGGAAATATTTGGGAAACACTGTGAATACAAAAGGTATTTGCTGGTATCAGTTCAAAACTAGCTTTTATTCATTCAGGCGTTCAGAAATGAAAACGCGACCCACGACATTCTAATATTATTCGATTCCACCGTTCCACTACACGTCGTACTTTTTCTAGCACTTCTCTCGGGTTCTTCAAAACCCCGCGTATTTGATAACTGCCGACCGGAAACACGTGCGTTTTCATTTACTTCAATACAGCACAGTCCTCGACCAATCAGAGCACACATAGTGATGTGACTCTATAATAACAATTTATCAAAACTTTAGTTTAGAATGGATGTTCCATATGAACTAGAAATTTTGCTAGACATCCAATGTTCGAATAATTTTACTGAAGCTTGTGACAATTTAATCGATAAGCGAACGAAATAACCAATGACTACAGTCGACGAATGATTACTAGATTCTCATCCTGACATTCTTTTTTTAAACTGCCTCAAATTTATAATAACCATATTAATACTCATAGATTTATACTTTTATTACACATTTAGGGTCAATATCCGTGAAATAAAGCCGTGAATAAAAACCATATCAGTGAAGTGATACGATATCACTTCACGGTAAACTGTCCAATAAAATCTCGCGATATATAATAATATATAATCAACCCTCGTCTTCCGTATCATATCGCTCACTCGCTCGCGGACTCGCTTGTTCGCGATATGACGGGAAACTCGTGAATAAAAACGATATCAGGTTCTTAACATGTGATAATCTCTAAATGCATCATATACTCTCTAAGTATTTCTTATTCGTAAATTTTCCTTTTCTACTTCTAAAGTTACTTTATTTTTTATTCCCCGTTTTTATGATTATTCGTTAGGGTTTCCTTTTTATTTTGGAGCCCAGCTCTGTTAACCAACTGGCAATCAGAGAACATTTTGTTCGTAGCTCGCTGTTTCCTTAATATCAGGTTTTCGGCTCGATTTACAACAGCTTTTTCTCGAAAATAGAACTAAATTTCACCAAATATCTTTTAGAAATAGCATATTCCAATCGTTGGCAATGGAAAATATTTCACTTTGACAAGAGATAATAGAAAATACTTGGAAATTTTCGCTGTGACAAACAATGTATTGCGCGCCTATAGATTCTAAATCACCTGTCGCCCTTCAATGACAACTTAGGTACCAATTTCATTAATTCTTAATAATTGTTATGGATAAAGTTATTTAAATAAAGAAATCGTTGTCACCTTGGCTTGTGTTGATTGAATTTTAAGAAATGTACACATTATCAAACAATAGACCATTTTCGAGATGCACGAGCGCTTTCAAAAATATCTAATGAAATACTTAAAACTTCCACGGGCTTTAGTCAAATTCTAAAGAATAAATTACACGCTATCGAGGCTGAGGTTGAGCGACGACAACCGTGAAATGGTCTATTGTGCTTCAAAGCTAACTTTGCTATATTCCCTTGAGTATTATCTTTTCAATTTTCTCCCAATCACTTTTAAGATGATTCACGGCATTGACAAGTACATAGACTACCTGTAAATTCAGCCGGGGGAAAAGGAGCCTAAATTAAAAGAATGCGTTGTTTTTTTTACCAGTGGTGAACGTGTTTCAAAATCAACCAATCAACGAACGGCATTATCAACGCAATCAACTTAACTTGTCGAAAAAATACTAATAATTAATTTAAGCAAATTCTTTAAAGTTAAAAAGGTCTAGACTTCCACTACACAAGCTAGACAGCGGTGGTCCTTGTTCGACGACATACGGTAAGTTTTTGAATACTTTTGAAAAGATTCGATCTATATATTATCTATATATTCTCTTTAAGTTTCATGCTTTTTCTTCTGTATACGATTCTGCACTATATAATATACATCTTTCTGTCCTCCTGATTTCCTTGTGGAATTTATCGCTGCATTATTTCAGTTATATATAATCATGCATGTTTTAGGCATATTTTTGTCGTGCAGCTGCTTCTGCTTGCTTTCTATAGATTACCTCCGGTCGAAACTCGGCAGACAAATTTATGGCAAACATTTAACAAGAATTTGACAAGAATTTGAACAGAAGGACAAAAGTTTGGAAAACCACTAGTAAGAAAATCGGGAAACGCGACTCAGTAAAAAATCAAAATTTAAAAAAACTATTAAAAGAAGATGTCAGCACAAATCGAAAAAAATCAAAATTTGCCAGCAACAGTCGAAAGTTCGATTTCGCTCATATTTTGGTATTAGGTAGGCCTATGTGCGAGATATATCATGGTATGTTTCATTTGTCGAAACATGGCTTCATTTCCGAGAAAAACGTGAAAAATTAATTTGTAAATAATTGATCCTTGGAGAGAGCCAATATATACTCCAACTTCGGGGGGCTCGCGTGCCTTTGCAAAAATATCTACATATTTATAATTCTTAAAAAATATGTTTTATGTAATGTTTTAACTTTAAAAAGCTGAAAAATTACTGTCTTCCAAAAAATTCATAACGGTGAAAAAAAATTATTTATCAGGGTACTTTGACAGGATACCAAAATTTGAGAGAAGTTCAACTTTTGGCTGTTGCCTGCGTATGTTCGATATTTGCTGACATCCTCTCTTAAAAGCCAAAATGTTTGAATTACTATACATGTGCTGAGCGTTTCAGAAATATCCGAGCTATGCAATCTTTTTTATCAGGTAATCTGTTATCTTTACAATAATTTATAGATTAGCAATTGCAAGTTAGAAAACGTATCAAGAAATAATCGTATTATTTTGCCTTGGTAGCAATCACTCAGTAATTTTGAATTATCTATTATTATGTTGATGACTGGACTGGCAGATGCTTCAAATCCAGAAAGAATAAACACATCAGGAAGTTAAAAACATGAGCCAAGGATCAAACATTATCAATTACCCTTGGCAAAACAATCATTCTATTGACTTTGTTATTGATAGAGCTAACTTTGCGTATTCGTTCAACTCTGGAATCGTGGGGTACTGTCTCAATTTCCTACGCAGATAACAGTTCGAAGCCTTAACAGGATAAGACACCATTGTTCTAAAATAATTTACTTTGATTTGCTGTTTTAGTTAAACTATTCATGTGTTTTGTTTTCATTTTTCTTTATTCGTTAAGGCTGTAGCCTGACAGCAAAAGCTTATATTTTTTACAAGTCTTAACGAGGATGCCTTAGTTTTTTCTTTATGACATTTATCCTGGTTACATTTCTTCCATTCTTAAATGAATTCTTTTCATCGCCAACTTTTCTTTGTCGCATTTGTAATCCTGAAAAGAAAACGTTTATTATTCCGGGTCTTGTTTTGAATAATTAAGTAAGTGAATTTTTTCAAAGAAGTGAGTGAAAATTTAACGAAAAATACTATTCGTTGATGGATTTGCCTCTTGCGATACAAGAAAGACGAAAACAATATGTTTTTAAATCAATGACAGCTGTTTTCAGCCTTATCAGAAACAGTTTTTTCTTTCAAAAGTGTAATATTCTATTTTAGAACTTTCACTGACTATAGAGAATGATATTTTGGGAAAAGAAATGCAAATGATTTGAAAATATTACAAAAGTTGTAGCTTTTTTGTGCCATTGTTTCCTTATGCCGAATGCCTGAGTTTGGTTGTCGGTTAGACTGAAACTGATCTAATAGTTTATAGTTAAGCCAGGAAACCTTTCTTAATTGATAATTTCAGTTTTAAAATATGACACAAAAAAGAGCTTTGAAAATATTAAAACTTTGGAACCGAAAAAAAAAATTTCGCTGCGTGAAATTGAAAATATTGATTAGGGAATAAACTAGTCTGCGCTACGCAGACGTTAGTCTACTTTCCAGCCGTCAGTTCTTAATGTCAAAATCCCTCCCCAACTACTAACGGCTTCTTTCTGCAGCCATACCATCTTTATTCTCTCTTCCTTCCTTCCTTCCTTCCTTCCTTTCTTTCTTTTACAACCCCTAACTGGTTGTAAAAAATAGTAACATCAAATCAAAAAAATTCACTTTACGCGAGTAGTAACCAAATTATTAATTTGGGGCCATTAGTGCAATTTTTGAATTTTTATTTCTATTCAATAGGATTGAAACTAGCCTTCTTTGCAGCCGTTCTTAGGGTCGTCACGTCGTCACGCAACGTTTCTCTCCCCACTAACGTCTGCTTACTTGAGCAGAACATTCCTTTCCAAGAATTGACCAATCAGCATGAACCTTCTAAAATCGAGAAGGTTCATGCTGATTGGTCGTTGGACAACTTTGACCGCAATACTTTTGCGAGAACCATACGATAACGTATCTGATTTCTAACTTCGGTCTTTGTTGACTTATTTTTCATGGTTATCTCTTTCTCTAGCCAGTATTAACTGGAGATCCTACAATTTTATTTGAGAAAATATGCGATATATTGAAGTAAGCGCTCGTAACACAAATCTGAAATATAATCAAGTTGTTTGGCGGATATGAAGTGTAAAGAGCACTGAAGTTTTTCCAAACGCATTCATCTTCATTGGTGCCGCTAAGGTCACCCTAAGGTCACCAACATAAAAATAAATCTAAGGACAATCCGTCTTGTTTGTCCGTAAAAATCTCAGCTCAAAACCAAATGTCAAGAAGATATGTGTAAAAAAGGACTTTTACAGGCTCCGACGACGAAGAAGTAACTTCTGAAATTTAGTTTATTACACGGTGTTCAAGCTATTTACATGTATTTATATCAGTGCCATCATTTCTGCTTATACAAAACCAGTTCGCTTTAATTGGCTTTAGGACAACTTGATGATAGACTATGAACAGCATCGATCTAGTGTCTCCGCAGAATTTTCTATCGACGTTTGTAATTGGGTCATCGAAAACAATTGGTCGATTTGGATTGGCTCATGATCACAATTGGAAAGGAATGTTCTGCTCAAGTAAGCAGACGTTCGTGGGGAGAGAAGTATTGCGTGACGACCCTAAGAGCGTCTGCGTAGGAGGCTAGATTGAAACAGACAGACAGATTTATTCGCACCTCTAAATCTAAAGATATTTACAAATATATATAAATAAATTTCAACGAGTCTCACCAGTGATAGTGGCTACGTAACTCCCAAAACTAAAACGCCTTCTTTCCTACAACGACTGACGTCGAAAATAAGAAATCCTACTCTTGAACTCAGCAGAGCGGGAGCTTCAGCTTCAACGGGGGTACCTTTTACACCATTAAGAACCATAACTAGTCTTGATCAACCCTTTTCTACCACCTCGTTCAGCACCCCCAAAACACAATTCCCACCACCTCCGCCTGATTTTCTACCCACTCCCCCTACAAGTAAAGAAAAACCCGTAAAGTGGATTAGCTATCCTGAAGATTCAGACAAATATCATGATTAAAACCTCCGCGACGATCAGAACGATTGCGAGTGATCGCAAAGTCAATACCCAAGTAGGAAAAGCTGTAGTTCGTGATGATTTTTACTGGAATGAGCTATGCAAATCAAAAACATTTACGCCGTTCATGTTTGCTGTATCCAGCCTACTTTGACAATATGTTTACAAAGTGTACGATGAACAATAAAACATGTTTTCAAGACTTGTCCGTGAAGATCTTTAATTCTTTAATCTTTAAATGATAACGATAGGAAGTTCAAATAGCATTGAAATGACGATAAAGAACAATAACAACTCCGAGTAAAAACAACATGGTTGACTAACTAATCTGGTCAGCGGTTTTCCCGTCCAGTAATATTGACAGCGATCTTTGGTCAGCGGTGTGCTGGCATCGATAGACTCTGCAATTGGGATACTAGAGGGGTCTATAGATTTAGATGGGTCTAGCATGCAAATTTCCTTTTTGACTTCATCAGAAGTAACAGGAGAAAGTAGAAATCTGCTTAAGGTTCCTGGAGACCCTCGCGGGTAAAATGTTTCTAAAAAAAAAATTATTTCACTAATTAAAAGTTTCTACATTAATCTTTCTTTTTGAACAATTTTTTTCTCGAAATGTTTAAAAGTTCGCTAGTTATTTCGAAAAACATGATTTGAAGGGAAAATAAATCTAAGCCGAAGGCGTCGTGACCCTCGTTAATCCTATTATACTTGAGTCGGTGTTACTCTTTTGATTTTCCCGCGTGATGAAATTCGTGTCCTACCACGCTTCGAAACTCTGACGCTTCCTGATTTCTTTTGCGTCTTGAATACGCTATCGATACCTTTGGGAAGTCTACATTCTTCTTATGTCTTTATTAAAAGTTTACCGGAGAAACGAAGTGTTCGATTTTTAGATCATTTCCCGCGTAGTTCGAAATGTTTGTCAACACCTGAACACCTGGGGGGGGGGGGGGGGGGGGACTCCCTTATAAAAGGGGGCGGGGTCCTCGTCGGAAATTCTGAAAATGACCCTGTATTTTGAGATGATGGGCGTGGCAGTGATGAAATTTCACCCTTAAGAGGGACCAATCAATAACGTATCATTTTGGTTCGGTTTCTCGATTTTATTTGTATTTTGATACTCAAAATACTCAAACGCCGTCTGCTCGTATGAGCGCATGACGACGTCTTTGAAAAGAAGCATTGTTGTTGGTCTTTACCCTAAGCGGGACCACAAAACTCAGCTGGTGGGCATTCTCATCATTATCACCCTAAACGGGACCAAAACACTGATTTCGAACCCTAAAAGGGACGATCGACGAGGACCCCGCCCCCTTTTTTTAAGGGAGTTCCCCCCCCCTCCCCCCGGGGTCAACACTCCGTTGGTCCCGTTGTTCCTTGTTTTTGGTTGGCTGGTGGTATCACTATGTTGACAGACGTCTTAACGAGGTGTGAAACCACAGGGAGCCCAATTTAGATAAAAGTAAAAGGTGAAAATAAAATCCGAGAAAAATCTCGTTTAATTATTTCTTTAATTCCTGGTCAAGATAATGTCCTCTATAATACGAACGAGAGAAAAAATCCGTAAAAAATGCACCAGAGCATTTTTTTTTTTCGCGCGCGCCTTTGTTTTCCTATATAATTACTCTATGGTATCCTACGTGTGGATTTATGTCAATATAATTTAACAAGGGAGGAAAGTCAAGCCGCCATTTTGAACAACACAACACACTTTAAACCACGATTTCACCGTCTTTTAAAACACAAACTCCCGAAAAAACTTGACCAAAATGTTCCCTAGGTTGGGGGATTCATTTTTTTAAAAGTCGTTTTGATCTTCATGATGAACATTTTTCGCAAATGGGCGTCAGAAAGAAATGTTGAAGAGAAATTGGAGATCTACGTGGCCTCTGAGCTTGACAGTACATTGTGCCGTTTTTTTGCTGAAATACGCAAAGAAAATGGTGAAGACTACGAACCAGACTCATTAAAAGTGATGTTAGCAGCCCTAGAACGTTATTTGCAAGATAATAACTACCAGCACTCCCTACTAAAAGACGTTGCCTTCCAAAACTCAAGAAAGGTACTCGAAGGAAAGCAAGAAATTTACGCGAGGAGGGAAAGGGAAAAAGACCCAAAAAAGCCAAAAGTTTGATGAAGAAGAAACCCTTTGTGAATGTGGTCAACTAGGAGGTGAAAACCCTCGGTCCCTCGTAAACACGATGTGGTGGCTTTTAATTCAACATTTTGGCCTAAGAGGAAGACAGGAACACCACGACATGATAGCTGAGGATTTTACTATTCAAAAAGATGACAACGGCACCGAGTACATCACATTTTCCGAGGGGCTAACTAAAACCAGGCAAGGTGGGCTGCATGTGAAAACGAGACAAGTTACACCAAAAATGTTTGCAACCGCTACTGAAAGATGTTCTGTTGGTTTTTTTAAATGTTTTTGGAGAAGCGTCCCGTAGAAATGGCTGACAAAGGGCCATTTTACCTATCAGTGATCAATAAGCCAACCTCAAGTATCTGGTACAAAAAGACACCGATGAGGAAAAACACGATCAATGACATAATGAAGAGAATGAAAGATAACTCACCATTAAAATATCTTTGTGCCGACAAGAAACTAACAAATCACAGTGCTAGAAAAACAGTCGTGAAGAAGCTGAAAAGTTGTGGTATACCTAAGAGCGAGATTAAAAATATCACAGGCCATACATCCGAGCAAGGCTTAGACGACTATGATTCAGGAGATGAAAAAGAGCAACAGCTAATATCCAACATCATAGACCACAGTAGAGCACCCGATAAAGCATCTCCTAGAAACGTTCTTGGTCTATTACAGCCTCAGATTCCATGTCTTCCTACTCAAGTATCCCCAACTGTGTATACGTACAACTTCACAAGCTGCAATGTGACTCTCCACATCACTGGAAATAATTCAGCACAGTCATCTCAGTCTAGACTTAATCAGTCAAAACGCCCATTCAAGAGGATTCTTCCTTTGGATTCAGATTGAGATTAATGACTTGGTCCTTAGCATTCTAGTTTTATGCATGTTTTTTTTTTCTTTCTTTCTTTTTGACTTAATGATGACTGATCTTGTGCGTTTGCCGTTCTTTCGGTTGAATCACCATATTTTTTGAAGCAGTATGGATAAAAAGTTAAATTTTACACCGTAAAAAATAAGAGAGATCACTTACTGACGTTTCGGACGCTAGTCCTTCGTCAGAGTAAAAGGGACGGAGGACTAGCGTCCGAAACGTCAGTAAGTGATCTCTCTTATTTTTTACGGTGTAAAATTTAACTTTTTATCCATACTGTTTCATTAGAAACACCGACGCAACCCACACTAGCTTACTGCTAGTTATCATCATATTTTTTGGAGATTTAACATTTCATTTAACGGAATCCATGGGAAACTTGCCAAATAATTGTTGTTTAGGCTCAGTGATCGATGATATTCTTTTGTACAGGAGAAAACCTCGAAGTATTATTGTCCAAAGTTTGATAGAAGAGAGCACACGTAATGAAGAAACACGTTTGAACTCTGAATAAAATTCTTTTGAATCATGGCGATCATGGCTACGTTTGATTTGATAGTTCAGAATGACTGACAGCGCGCAGGCATTATATTGGTTTCTTAAAGACGGGTTTTTTTCGTTGAATTTTGATCTGTAAATGATAAACGGGTAATCGTTTCGCGACTCCAGCAATTTCAAAACTTTGAAAACACTCGTGAAATTAATCCTTAATTTTACTCGGCCCAGAACGATTACCTATACAAATCCACACGTAGGATACCATAGGGAAATTACATAGGAAAATAAAGGCGCGCGCGAAAACAAATGTTCTGGTGCATTTTTTACGGATTTTTTTTGCTCGTTCGTATTATAGAGGCATACCAAAATATTGCCTTGTAAAATGAAGATTTGCTATTTTTATGCGCCAGCAGTACATCGGTCAGCATTTAATGTTGTGAGCATGCGTATGTGACACAACTGTCATGGCGGAGGATAATGGCGGATTTGGAACTTGTTCGGCGTTTACCTCGAAAATCTCACAAACCGGGTGGATTTTACAAGGAAATATCAAAGAAAGATAGCGGCGAATGTCTAGAAATAAAGAAAGATAGCAAAAAGCCAAAAGTCGACCCTAAAGAAGTGTATGAAGTTGAGGTACGTTTGAGTTTATAACTTTAATTTGTGTTTAATTTTTTTCGAAAATTAATATTTGTAGATAAACGTGCTTAGAGTACTAAAAAACTTTATAGTTGAGTTCGAAGCCAATAATCAAGCTTCTTTAAACTACTATCATGTGTTTAGATAACATACAATGTACATATATATAATATATATCAATGTATTATTGTCACGAATATGCATTTATTTTTGTTTTATTAAATTATGTTTCTACAGATCGTCGAGAGAAACAAGTTAGAAAACAAAATAAAAATTCACTATGTTGGGTACTCTGAGAAATATGATGAATGGCAAGACTGCAAAGTTGATAAACAACCTATTATTATTATTATTGGTGCTGCCTAGTATATGAAGAGAATTTTTTGTTTGAAGGACCTCTTGCTTTTTCTGACTGTCCTTTTTGTTGCTTTATAAGTTTCCTTGTAAGTTGCTGGAAACGCTTTTTGTTTTGTTTTAAAGTTGCTTTGGTGCCTTTTACTTGTGACAATGCTGTATTAAGCTTTTTTTCCAAGCACCTTAATTTCTGGCCCTTCAAGTTCAAATCCTCTTCAGCTTTCCTCTTCTTGTTCCTTAGACTATTGTTTTCACTCTTTATAGCTTCATTATCCTCCATTTCCATAAGTTTAGTGTGGTCCACTTCACTGTAATAAATTTTGAATTTCCAAACACTATTTTTTACCAGTCTTCCAGCTCTCAATAAGTTTAATTAGCTGTCTACCACCTGCATTAACCTTTTTCAGTGCTTGTTCCACTCTATACATTTTTGACTTGAACAGTGTAAGTATCCTAGAGTTGACAATACTTTTGAAAACATATCTATATTTGTTGAGAGTCAATCTTGTCACCCTTGCAAGCAAAGATTCCCCTTGAGAACTACTGTCTTCATCCATATCAACAACTTGCATTTTATCTTGGTGTACATGTTTGCTGTCTTTGATAATGGAATACAATACATAACTGCAAAAATATGTTTAATATTATTTGAGGACCTCAAAAATAAATAAATATATGCTTATGTACAGTGTATTTTTTCATTTAAAATTGATGTATAATTATTTGTAAATATCCCATTATACAACCTGCCTAGATTAGTTTATAGCTATTTGCAGGTTGTTGGTAAAAATGTATATTTGTATAAACTTGAAAATAAAACTTGATATTGATTTGATTTGATTTGGTTTATTGATAGTTTTATTCAAAGAAAGATACAAACTTTAATTTTTGACCTACAAGGTAATATAGCATTCATAAAATTTTTTTTTATTTTAATAAAGCTGTCATTTTGTTCATTTTTAATTTGTAAAAAGTTATATTTTAACACATAAAATGGTTTATTGATAGTATTATTCAAAGAAAGATACAAACTTTAGTTTTTGACCTACAAGTTAATATAGCATTCATAATATTTTTTTATTTTAATAAAGCTGTCATTTTGTTCATTTTTAATTTGTAAAAAGTTATATTTTAACACATAAAATGGTTTATTGATAGTATTATTCAAAGAAAGATACAAACTTGTTCACAGAAAGATCGAAGAATAATGGCGGGCTTTCTGCTTTTTCGTATGATTGATCCTCCTCAGGTAAACAATCCACTTCTTTCGGGAAGAGGACCATGAACACCGCTGTCATTACTACACTGAGCCATACGGCTCTGTACGAGACCATTTTTCATGAAGTTACAGTTTAAAACTCGAAAGTGACGGGCCGAAATCTCCGTGTATACTAAAAGTAAACACACCAAAATCTTCAGAATTTCCTCGTCTAATTAAATCTGCGCGGGCTTTTCACTTTTAGCGCATGTGTTAATCGATTCACCGCATTAAAGAAGGTACATGGTGGGCTCACAGACGGTAAAAAGCAGTACTGATACTAGATGCCAGTGAGTCGAACAAAACTTAAAAGTGACGTGGGTTTTTTATTGATCTAGCTCATACTAAACACACCAAATTAAAGCTAAAACATTGAAGATTAATAAACCGTGCAGGCATTTTAACTTTTTCAGTTTTAAATATTAGAAATCCAGGTTTAAAAACTACTTCACAGTCATTTTCTTGTAATTTGGGCGCGACCGGAAATGACTCGGAGATCATAGTCGGTAATTGGATACTGACTATTTCTTAACACATATTTTGCCATGATTATCTTGACCACGAATAAAAAAAATTAATTAAACTCGAATTTTTTTCGGATTTTATTTTCACCTTTTAGTTTTATCTAAATTGGACTCCCTGTGGTGAAACTCTCCCAAATCTTTAAAGCTTAAAATCTCTATGATCGTTTTTTTCTACAATTCCCTCTCTTTAAATGAATTAATAGAGTATGTGATTTTGTTCAATTTCAATGAAATTTGGCAAGAAGCATGGAGAAGTATTGATAAAAAAAGAGGGTGTGAGCAATTTTTTCAATTTTGATTATTTCGTCTTCTATACGGTAAAACGATCAACCGACTAGGACATTTTTGGAACCTCAAAATTTGAGATTCACTGAACATTTTAAATAAGCAAAAAATCAAAAAACGCTCACACCCTTTTGTAGTTTATCTTTCACTAATTCACACATTGAATTTTTTTAATCAATTCGCGCTAACGCCATGTCTATTAATTCACATCTACAGAACGAACCCGATTCGCGTTTATGGCTCCGGCATCGTTTTAGATTGAAAAATTGCGTTCAAAAACTATATTTTTCGAAATCTGTATCATATGACCTTTCAAACGATATATAGTTTTGTAGGGTTTTGTTGAAAGTTTTGCGTAGAGAGAGTTTTAAACGAAACATACCCCTGAAGGTCTCCAGTAACCTTATTGAGGTGGGTCCATGAAATCTAAAGGAGAAATACTTGTTATACCACAGGTCTACTGAAACTTTTATAATAAATCTTTTAATTTACTACAATCAGGTGTTTTTTCTATTAAATGTAATATTATCGTTGTGGTCGTTAAAACGAACAAACCAAGATCAATGTCAGCCTTTGACAATTACGGACCGACATTTATATCCCCATCATGCAGTTGTATCCTGAAAAGTAATTGAAAAACTTATCTATATTCAAGTCATGAAATCCCTGATTGGCAACAAGCTTCAGAGCTGAAACGTCAACTGAGTTGGCTGCAACTCTCTTGATTGACGACATCAGAAGCGAGTTGATAAAGGTTATATTATCGGTCATTGGTCATGTTGGTAGGAGCGGTATTCCTAGACCTTTCAAAAGCATTTATAATAACAACAAAAACAAGCAAGCAAACAATAGACGTTAAAGTAAACATGCAAGGATGGATTCCAATTTAACTCCTATACTCTATTTTAGAACAAAAAATGGCAGAGGAAATCGTTGAGATAAACAAATCAAAAAAACGAAAGAAAACCGATAAGGTAAGGCTGCATTTATCATATATACCAGGGGAAATTGGTGTGGGTGTGGGGGAGTGGGGACGCAGTCTAATTTGGAAGAGAGTTAATGCAATGAATTCATAATGTTATGCTTAATAAGTAATCCGTTCACTACTTTTACTCTGGCAATTAGGGGTCATATACTCTAGGAGGGACAGTACTGGAAAATGCTGGTGCTGTCAGTGGAAGCAATAGTAGGGGGGAACTTCACGATAATGGTATGAAGATGAGAGACTAACACAATTTTCATTCCTCCCTTCCTTCCTTCCTTCCTTCCTTTCATCTTTCCTTCATTCTTTCCTTCATTTCGTTACCTTACTTCGTTCCTTCCTTTAGTTACTGTCTGTTTTGATTCATAAGTTTCTAAATCTTCGGACTTCACAGGAAGAAGTGAAATTTCACAACATTATGACTTACCACGAGAAGAGAAGAAAAGTAAGTAACTGTTATGCACAATCATTAACCCCCCCCCCCCCCTCTTCCTTCCAAAGCCCCACCACCAAGAGTAATGATGCTACTTTATCTTAGCACTCTTTTACGTTCTATTTTAGGGAAGGAACGATGGGTGGATAAGATGATTGAAAGGGATACTATTGACACGGTGAAATCAGTGAAGCCAAACATATTGAAAGGACTACTAACAAACAGTCTTGTAAAGGCTATGGAAGTAAGTACGAAAAACAAGCAAACAAATAAACCAAAACAAAGCAAAATGTGGAACTTTCAATTTATCTCGTCCTTCTGCATCGCTTAAGAACTGAAAGCTAAACTCTTTCAAATCCCTAGATACTAATCGATATAAAAATCGTTTATTATGGTTCAGTTCTACTATTATCATCAATTAAACTATTACCTTTGGAAATGGGCAATTAACACTAATGAACGATCAAAATAATAATTGTATTTATTAAGATTTAAAGTTAAATGATTACTTCATCGTTTTTAGAGTAAATAATTTTAGTACTTTTTTAAAGCAATAAACGACAGATGTCGCATGTACGCATACGCAGCAACATTCCCTTCACCAAAACTATGAATTGGCAAAGTGGTACACGAAAACGTTACATTTTATCGGTTGATAACATCACGCCATTGCTATAGCAACGTTGCAGGTCGTTATAACACGATTAACTGGTTGCGCGCAAAGCTAGTGCGGCATTCAATATAACTCCTTATCTTGGGCGTATTTTTTTTTCATTTTCCACCACGTGTAATAAGATTCATTAGGTTGTATCCATATTCATGTGTCTTCCCATTAAACTATGAAATGATACTCTAGGAAATGACACGTGATCTGAAATGGGAAAACGTTATGCTGAAGCTAAATTAAAGAGGTTTATTTAGATAAGTTTCGAATTCTCTGATGCATTCTCAGGTTTAGCTTAAATTTCGTTTGGAATTATTTTGAATATTTATGTGTTCCACTAAAGGTCCGCGGATTTTCAAAGTGTATTTCGAAGTGTGCATCCTTACTTTACTGTTGGTATTTGTGAATATTTACTGAGACACTGGACTAAAGCTATCTCTAAGAAAACGAGTCTTTAATTAAGGAGCTTAGCGGTATTTGAATTGACTAATTTGAAAACGCTCTATTGCAGTGCAGCTTCAAGTTAAAAAAAAGAGCCCAGCATTCCAGTCTAGATGAAGCAGAATTAAAAGACATTGGGAGCTCCATGGAGGAGTACGCATTCCATCTGATTGAACCTCTCAAGAACGATATTATCAAAAGAGCCATATTCGAAGGCAAAGAATTTGATCGCATCGCTGAAAAAGCAGTGGTGTTGAAGCAAAAGAAGGTACGCGGTTGCGTTGCTAACACCACGCTATTGCTATAGCAACATTGCACAACGTGGTCACACGATAAAAAAGCTTGTGCGCGATGCTAGTCCTTTGGTCAATAGACCCTTTTAGCTTGGGGGTAATGTTTCCCTTTTTATACCACATGTCAATTGATCAGTCCGAAACTTGTATAGGAAACGTCGGGCAGCTGGTCTCCAAACAAAATTGTCCAACAAGCAAAATTGTTTTACTACATTAAACAATAGATAAATAAGTAGTGAAGAACCGTAAAAGAGGTTTAAGGAAGACCCTGTCCCCCAGCAATGTTTTATTATACGGTTGGGGAATCAAAGGTGGCGTTGCGGTACTGCACTTGCATGCGTCTAACCTCTAGGGACTCAGTTTCGATTATTGATTACATCTATAGTTTGTTGGGTCTCTCTGTTGATTAAGGGGGAGGGGAGTATTTTCCGGCCAGATTCCCGGCTTTTCTATTTCCGCAAAACCTAGCACGTTAAATTTCGGCCAATTCAATCTATTAGTCAGGTCAGATGTGCCCTGACCTAGATCAGGCCCCCAGACTTTGTTTCAGGGTCCGATCTATGAGTTAGCCGTGCCCTGACTTAGATCAGCCCAGAGGTTGTTTCAGGGTTCCATCTGTAAGTTAGCCGTGTCCTGACTTAGATCAGCCCAGAGGTTGTTTCAGGGTTCCATCTGTGAGTTAGCCGTGCCCTGAATTAGATCAGCCCAGAGGTTGTTTCAGGGTTCCATCTGTAAGTTAGCCATGTCCTGACTTAGATCAGCCCAGAGGTTGTTTCAGGGTTCCATCTGTGAGTTAGCTAGCCGTGCCCTGACTTCGATCAGCCCAGAGGTTGTTTCAGGGTTCCATCTGTGAGTTAGCCGTGCCCTGAATTAGATCAGCCCAGAGGTTGTTTCAGGGTTCCATCTGTAAGTTAGCCATGTCCTGACTTCGATCAGCCCAGAGGTTGTTTCAGGGTTCCATCTGTGAGTTAGCTAGCCGTGCCCTGACTTCGATCAGCCCAGAGGTTGTTTCAGGGTTCCATCTGTGAGTTAGCCGTGCCCTGACATAGATCAGCCCAGAGGTTGTTTCAGGGTTCCATCTGTGAGCTAGCCGTGCCCTGAATTAGATCAGCCCAGAGGTTGTTTCAGGGTTCCATCTGTGAGTTAGCCGTGCCCTGACTTCGATCAGCCCAGAGGTTGTTTCAGGGTTCCATCTGTGAGTTAGCTAGCCGTGCCCTGACTTCGATCAGCCCAGAGGTTATTTCAGGGTTCCATCTGTGAGTTAGCCGTGCCCTGACTTAGATCAGCCCAGAGGTTGTTTCAGGGTTCCATCTGTAAGTTAGCCATGTCCTGACTTAGATCAGCCCAGAGGTTGTTTCAGGGTTCCATCTGTGAGTTAGCCGTGCCCTGACTTAGATCAGCCCAGAGGTTGTTTCAGGGTTCCATCTGTAAGTTAGCCATGTCCTGACTTAGATCAGCCCAGAGGTTGTTTCAGGGTTCCATCTGTGAGTTAGCTAGCCGTGCCCTGACTTCGATCAGCCCAGAGGTTGTTTCAGGGTTCTATCTGTGAGTTAGCCATGCCCTGACTTCGATCAGCCCAGAGGTTGTTTCAGGGTTCCATCTGTGAGTTAGCTAGCCGTGCCCTGGCTTTGATCAGGCCTGATTAATGCCTTGAATTCCAAGTGTATTATTTGTATTCTTCTGTTAGTTTCTCAGCCATCCAGTTATGTATGATGTTCTAAGAAAACGTTGGGCCAGGAATTATACCACCGTAATTGAAAGAAATTGGGTCAAGTGGATGTTCTTGAACTTCTGGACTCTTTTTGATGTCTTTCTTTTTCCTGTCATTTACTTCATTTTGTATTTGATTCGCATGTTTGGAGGTCTGAGGGGGAAAAAAGGTTAGTAACCCAAACGTTTATTGTGGTTCTAATGAACCCTTAGAAACAAATTACTAGTTAAACAATGGTTTGAGTGACATACCATCAATATCCCACAAGGCCCTAGCTGGTATTTTCTAATATAAAAACATTTTCACATATAAAAAACATTCTTCAGACAACTGTATTTACTAAGAAAATACAAGTGACAATTGGGAAAACATTGTATAACAATCTTATCAAATACTATTGAAAATATATTTAGGCATTTAGTGGGGAAAAAAAAAAGAATTAGAAAATTAAACCTCCGTAATTCCTGATATATGAAGAAACGAACAAGTGGAATACTGTAGAATATACAACGGCTTTCCTGCATTCTGGTTGGCTGTATTTTCAATGTTGCGGAGGGTCGGAATAAATAGGTATTAGTATAAATACAAGGGTGATTATACAAAATCGCGCGCTCTGATTGGTTTTCTATCTCGGATTATCAGCCGATAATCACCTTTTCGGACAAAATGGCTGTCAGCAGTCGTTTTGTCACAGTAAGCGAAGAGAAAATTGAAAACTTCTTTCTTTTTTGAAATAATCACCTTTTTATTTATACTAAAACAATTATTATCACATGTCAAGAGCTTGATGTTGTTTTTATAAACTAGGTTCAAGTGTCATATCGCAAGCGATTGCCTTAATTAACGAGTCTCTGCAGGCCTTTCGCGAGTCTGCTTTGCAGCCGTTCTTAGTGGCAGACTAGCCTTTCGCCTCTGGGTTCTCAAGCTTGATTCCGGCTTGACTTGGCATCACATGTGAGTAGAAGCATGGGTGGTGTGGCGGTGAGAGTGCTTGCCTCTCACCAAGGCGACCTGAGTTCGAGCCCCACTGGGCTCGGTGTCGTTTGTGAGTAGAGTTGTTTGTTGGTTCTCTCATGTGCTTCAAGGGTTTTTCCGGGTTCTCCGGTTTTTCCTCCCTCAAAAATCAACTCCTAAATTCCAATTGTAATACAGTGGAGTAAGAGCCACTCTGTGGATTCCACTGTGAATTCTCATTTATTTATTTATTTAGTAGAGTTTGTTAGGTCTTTCCCTTGATTTGAGGGTTTTCTCCTAGGAATTTCCAGTTTTCTTCATCCGCACAACCTAAGCAGCTAAATTCCAATTCGATCTGTGAGTTAGCCGTGCCCTGACTGAGGTTGTTTCAGGCGGTTTGAACTATGAGTTGGCAGTACCGACACTAGAGAAAAACGTTTGCGCATGCGTGCCTTTCAGCACGCCTTCCAAGAGTTTTAGTGAGAAAATAAATGCTTGTTTTCTCTGAGTATACAAAAAATTTCGTGGGTATACTTTTGTGAGACCAAGATAATGTGTTAATAAAGACAATATGACAGAATTAGCCTTAAGTTTCAAGAACTGTTCTTAAGTTTTGGCATTTTGTAAAGACTATTCTTCAGGCAAGTGTGAAAGTCAAATTTGAATATATTTACAATAGCATGAAGACGCTTTCGACTAATTTGCATACGGACTTAGAGCATGCGCAGACGTTTTTCACGCGTGTCGGCAGTACCCTGAACTTAGATCAGTCAAAAGGCTTTATCCTGGTATACACCTATTTCAAAAAACGTTGTCGGTGGGAGATCTGAAATCTGAAATCTGATACCGAGTGTCACGGAATAACTTAATCTCAATATACTAGGTATTACATAATCATTTTTCATAGGCAGTCAATGTCTATAGGCAGTTCATTAGTATCTATTGTTCCTGCGAATATTCAAATACGTCCTTGCGAAACAAGTGACAGTAGTTGGCCGGCAACCACAGAAGCAAGACGAACTAAGTTTTTAGTCTAAGTTTAAGATTGTTTCAGGTCGGTTGGGTTGCTTATGGGATTTAATGATAATACATTTCGATTTATACCAGTTAAGTTGTGCATGTTCATTACTTTGAGGGAAGGCTGTAAGGCACGTCGGGGCAAGGTGGTAACCGTTCGGTTACACCGAGTAACACGCTGTAAAATGTAGTATATTCACAGCCAAAAGACGTAGGCGCCGGCTTCAATAGATTGGAATATGAATCATGACCTTTGAGCTAGGAATGCAATTTTTCGTATTTTAGCCAGAAAACATAAAAGCCGAAAGCTGTCTCTGTCTTAGTCTCTGATCGCCCATTTCAGATCTCGGACCAACAAGGTTTTTTTTGAAATAGGTGCATATCGAGAAAATCTGAAGGTTTTGAAGGTACCAAAAAACAACTTTGGTCAATACTATTTTATTCATCATTTTTCAATTCTTTTTTTTTTCATTCCTCAGGTGCGAATAGAAGAGATCCATTTGGTGAGTATTTCTGTTACAGATATATACATAATGTTTACATATATACAAGGGCATTTGTCCATTCGCTGAACTTGGTTTCTTAGCCGTATTTTTTCTCTATATTGCTATCATTTCTGTTTATGTGTTATGGTGACTACCGTCTACCCAAATGGGCAATTTTCAGTCCTCCGTTAATATAGGATAAAAAAATCATTCTCAATGAAATGAGATATGGCCTGAACTGATGGCCAAACATTACATCCAAAGTAAAAAAGAATCAAGGTTGTTGTAGTAGTGCATTCGCCTCTCACTTCTGAGGTATTATATAATTAGATTTAATTCCTGGTCTCGCTATCACATGTGAGTTTGTTAGGTCTCTCCCTTGATTCGAAGGTTTTCCTCCGGGGTTTTTCGGTTTTCCTCGCTCCGCAAAACCCAACACGCCCCACGTCAACACTATTCTCACTGCATAATTAATTAGCACGGAGCTGTATAAATTAACTCCACATACATGCCATATTGCAAAACGTCGTTCAGAGAGTCGCGAGCAACCGAGTTTTGGTTTTGCTGTCCACCACAGCCACCAGCGAAGATAACTCACTTCAGAAAGATGAACTGCTCCTCGAAACGCTCAAGATGCCTCAACAGACGCAGAACTAGCGAATGCTTGCAGCATGAGTCGTCAGGCACAGTTTGTACAGTTTTATCTGATTCTAGATTTCTTTGATTTAGCGAGAACTCTGTTCATACATTGCATGCAATTGGGTGCACCGGTGAAGTCAGCTTTACGCTGTGGGGTATTTTACGTGGAATACTACCGGTGAAGGTAGTTTGAAGGCTGCTCAGTATCGTATTTTTTCAAGAATACTATCGGCCAAAGTTGTTGAGTTATGGATATCGCCGGTGAAGGAGTTTAATAATGTAATATGGAGTGCCACCGGTGACGACAGAAAAGGTTTGCGTGTGTGTGTCATAAGTTCTAATTCTTGCATAAGTGTTTCGGCTTTCGTTTCAGTAAACAACTATTAATCTTCATTCCCAAGCGACGCTTTACTCGAAGTCATAGCTCATACTAAAGGGCTATCCGTTTTGCTGCAGAGTTTAAATTGACCCGCTTTATATCTTTGTTATTACAACTCTCTGGATTTATGGTGATATTAAAGGTGGATTTGCCACCTTTGTTCGCACTTTTGTTTCATGGCTACTCCTTGCCATGCTATTCGCCTGGGACCGTATCATTGTCTCGCATTGAATGGCATTAACGCGTAATGACTAGGTATGGTGTCTTAATTTCATTAAGTTGAATAGCAATCTCGCACATGTTTTTCTTGAATATATTTCCTTTCACTCTCGCCCACGTTCTTCGTTGACTGGGAAGGGAGGGGGGGGGGGGGTAGCTAAAGCTTCGATGGACTACTTCGACGATACGGCGGCCATTTTGGTGTAGGGGGCAAATATACAAATTTACACTTATGGCGTCGATTATGATTAACGCTTCACCCCTAGACAACTTGACAAGAGATGAATTAAGAAGATGAGCATGAAAGAAAGACAAACAAACGAAACTCTCTATTTTATCCGACATTTTTGTTTTCTTTTCAGTTGCCCCCTGGACGCCCCATAATGCATTCAAGATGTGAAAATAATGCATTCAAGATGTGAAAATAATGACTGATACTAAGTAGAAAAATGAAATGCTTTTCACTTAACTAGCATGATAGGGCCAAAGAAACCCAGGATTTGTTTTTTTTTCTTCATCAGATCCTACGTATACCCCCAGCATCTCGTAAAAAAAATATTTTCATTAATTCAGATTCAAGATGGTAGCCGTATCATCGAAGTAGTCCATTCTGGACCTAGTAGAAAGCTCGGGTTAACGAAGGGGTGGGTCTCCTGGGATTCCTTACCGCTTTCATATTTAGTGCAATGTGACGTGCGTGGGGCCCCCACCCCTTCGTTGGGCCCTTAATTTCCCGGATTGGGGTCGCGTTCAATAAAGGAAGGTCAATGTCCACGAGCCCATGGGATTGAAAATTCGCATGCATGCTTGGCTGAGATTCTCGCCACACTTTGAAGTTGAGTCAGAACGCATGATTTGTCAAGTCGGATCAAAGAATAATGAGCATTAAGTATTCTCACTGCATAATTAATTAGCACGATGCTGAATAAATTAACTCCACATACATGCCTTATTGCACAACGTCGTTCGGAGCGACGCGAGAAGCCGAGTTTTGCCCCATCCACCTCCTCTGTGGCGATGCTCTTACGGTTCCTCTTCTCGCTGTTTACCTCATATCACAACAGTCGCGGATCTCACCCATAACTTAACTTACTGCGACGTGATAATGAGTATGCAGTGAAAATATATTACTTTTTTTTACTTTCAGCAATCTACGACGATTACTTTACAACGCCCTATTATATTTTTTTACGGGATACTCTGAGCTACCTTGTACTTTTGGCGCTCCATTTCGCCTTGAGCATCCAACCTTCTACTCTTCACTTTTCTGTCGTGGAATGGATCATCTTCTCTTTCTTCGTGGGTAGATTCATGATGGAGGTTCATCAAGCTGTAAATGGGCTTAAAAATGAGAAAGAAATAATCAAAGAGAGAATAGCCAAACGAGAGATGGATAAGTCATCAAGGATGTTGTATAAGTATCTAAGGTAGGTGGCTGATCCACAACATAGATTCTGAACGATAGATTTCTAAACTCTTGCTTTTATCCCTTAATAGACAATACGTATGATTATGATGATGATGACGACGACGACGATGATGATTATGATGATGTTGTTGATGATGATGATAATGATGATGATGATATCCCGTTTGCCAATCCACCCATCTACCAATTCTTTCGTTCTATTTTCATTATTTTATAGCTACCAATATTCCTTGTTTCCCTTTACGAATTTCGATTCATTTATTCCTCCAATAAAGCTTTCTTTCTTTCATTCTGTATATTTATATTCAATGTAATTATAAATTTATCAACCATGTTTACTACCCACACTAGTGACCAGTGGAATGTTCTAGATGCCATCATCCTGATCGTATACGTCATACTGCTTATTTTCCGAGTGATCACGTGGTCTGCTTACACTTCTATCTTAAACAATCGTCTACTTGCCGTAGCAGGATGTCTCTATGGCTTGAATTCTATGCTTCTGACGTTACGTGTGTTTGGTCACATCATGGAGTTTAAGAAAACCACTGGGATCATACAGATAGCTTTGTTTCAAATCATTGGAGCTGTTTTTGCGGTCTTTGGCCAATTCTTTGCAGTTCTCTTTGCTTTTTCGCTCGCCATTAGCAAGATTCGTATGACAGAAAATTCGCTTGCAGGGACATCAAGTACTGTCTCGTTTGAAAGGTAAGACCTTGTATTGAGACTTCCTAAACGGAAGGTAAATGAATGGAAGATTAAATGACATCAAAGAGGTTCCACATATATACGGAATGAATGGAACATGAGGTCAAA
Organism: Anthopleura sola; assembly: GCA_023349425.1. Taxonomy (NCBI): domain Eukaryota; kingdom Metazoa; phylum Cnidaria; class Anthozoa; order Actiniaria; family Actiniidae; genus Anthopleura; species Anthopleura sola. The sequence continues at coordinate 2,445,511 of JALHLI010000017.1, read as the reverse complement.
TGGGGTCTAAATATTCAATGAATTAAACATGAGGTCAAAGGGGTTCCAGATACTCAATGAATGCAAAATGAGGTCAAATGGGGTCCAGATACTCAATGAATGGAACATAAGGTCAAAGGGGTTCCAGATACTCAATGAATGCAAAATGAGGTCAAATGGGGTCCAGATACTCAATGAATGGAACATGAGATCAAAGGGGGCCCAGATGCTCAAAGAATGGAACATGAGGCCAAATGGGGTTCAGATACTTAATGAATAGGACATGGGGTCAAAAGGGGTCCAGATACTAAATGAATGGAACATGAGGTCAAAGGGGGTCCAGATACTGAATGAACGGAACATGAGGTCAAAGGGGACCCAGATGCTCAATGAATGGAACATGAGGCCAAATGGGGTTCAGATACTTAATGAATAGGACATGGGGTCAAAAGGGGTCCAGATACTAAATGAATGGAACATGAGACCAAATGGGGTTCAGTATTAATGAACAGGACATGGGGTCAAAATAAGTCCAGATACTTATTAATGAATGGAACATCACAGGGAGCCTAAGCAATTGTCTTGTATACAGTAAATGTATACAGATGCATCCTCTCGTTAGTTTTCTTATTCAAATGTAAAAGATCTTTAGTAAGTACAGTAAATGTATGGGTCGAAAATATCGTAAAATGTATTTGTAATAAACTTGGAATAACCTTTTTAATTTCTGGGGTCAACATTGGACCAACATGAGCTAAAAGGAATCCAGATACTGATTGAATAGATCACGAATGGAATAAGTAGGTCTTCAGCTCTTTAGTTTGTTAATTCTAATTTCTGATATATGTCATTCGCATTTCCCCCAGCTGGTGGAACATACCGAGGCATCTATTCTGGTCCTTACTTGTAGAGCCAGAGTTACTTCAGTCATCAGACGAAACTTCGAATGTCCTCATTCAGATTCTTTATGGTTTGTTTTTGATCATAGCTGTAGTGATGCTGATGAACATGATGATTGCTCTTCTAACAAAAAAATACCAGCAAGTCGAGGTAGTAAGCTACAGACTTTGCCACATGCCACATGCCACATGCCACATGCCACATGCCACATGCCACATGCCACATGCCACATGCCACATGCCACATGCCACATGCCACATGCCACATGCCACATGCCACATGCCACATGCCACATGCCACATGCCACATGCCACATGCCACATGCCACATGCCACATGCCACATGCCACATGCCACATGCCACATGCCACATGCCACATGCCACATGCCACATGCCACATGCCACATGCCACATGCCACATGCCACATGCCACATGCCACATGCCACATGCCACATGCCACATGCCACATGCCACATGCCACATGCCACATGCCACATGCCACATGCCACATGCCACATGCCACATGCCACATGCCACATGCCACATGCCACATGCCACATGCCACATGCCACATGCCACATGCCACATGCCACATGCCACATGCCACATGCCACATGCCACATGCCACATGCCACATGCCACATGCCACATGCCACATGCCACATGCCACATGCCACATGCCACATGCCACATGCCACATGCCACATGCCACATGCCACATGCCACATGCCACATGCCACATGCCACATGCCACATGCCACATGCCACATGCCACATGCCACATGCCACATGCCACATGCCACATGCCACATGCCACATGCCACATGCCACATGCCACATGCCACATGCCACATGCCACATGCCACATGCCACATGCCACATGCCACATGCCACATGCCACATGCCACATGCCACATGCCACATGCCACATGCCACATGCCACATGCCACATGCCACATGCCACATGCCACATGCCACATGCCACATGCGTTACACCATATACTCTTTTTTCACGCGTAGAACTTAATTTATTGAAAATTGTAGGTTTGCAATCATTCCAAGACAATAATATCACAAAGACATGGCCGCCATGTTGGATGATCTAGCAAAAGAAAACGATGAGAAATTGTTTGTTAGATTCATCCACAATGGCTTTGAAAACCTGCAAAATGCATGCAAATAAAAATTCGACGGGAAAATATAGTAAAAAGGCAGCAATAAATATAAAACTTCGCGATGCTAATTTCCTTTTTAAGAGAAAAGGATATTATATTTTGCGTTATGCAAAGACAAAACATGTATCGTTCAAATTTATCGTTGTTTAGTAACTACTAGATAGCCATAGGCCTTTTCTGTATTCGAAAAACAGGATGCATTGTGGTCTAGCTTCGGTACAAACAACAACATATAAGACATGATGAGCAAAAGATGTTGTAACGAAGTTAGACCACGATGCACCGTGTTCAATTCGCTATCTCGGAAAAGGTCTGTGTGCTACCTTCTTTTTATATTATTTCGTTAGGACAATGCGTTTTACGAATGGTCCTACAAAAAAGCAGCAACAATATGCGCCTATTGTAACTACCATTTTCCGTACCTGTTCCATTCAACATCATCTCTCTTACCTTCCTCCTGATGCGGTACTTATGTAAGAAGATGATTTGCTGTAGAAATTCCTCCGTCGCTGATATTGACAACGATCCTAAAGAGGTAGGTTTCTTATGAATATCATGCATCATTACGGCTCGTTGCAAAGCCTGGTTTAAAACTTGTTTTTTGTTCTCAGGGGTATTGAAATGCATTAAGAACCTTCTCCTTTTCCTTCTCTTTCTCCTTCTCTTTCTCCTTCTCCTCCACTTCCTCCTTCTCCCCTTCCTCTTGAATTAAAAATTTGGGGGGTCTATTTCCCTTGTGATCGTACAATTGTTGTTGATTGTGGTTTTTGGTAGGAGCGACATCCAAGTAATACACTGGACACCAAGGAGGTAGATACTGCTGTTTTAAATTTGTTTGTCATTTGATAAGTGACGTCACTTAATGTTCTTAATTAAAAGTGCTACCATCGTCTTTTTCTGTTTTTCAGTCGTTTAATCAAATGATCATCGACCTAGAGTCTATTTACTACTCCGTCTATGGCGACGACTTCCCCATTACTGGTTCGTAAAACTTTTCTGTCATTTCTTCTCTTGTTTTTGTTTTATTTTATTTTATTTATTTTTTGTTTGTTTTGGGGATTTAAAACTAGAGACTGTAAACATAACACGGAAAAATATTTTGAAAAAGCCCTATATACCACAGGTAGCCCAAACTGTGTTTCCGTGCTCTCCTATTAGACTTATGTAAGGAAATGAATGGCGATCGTTAAAATAAATGTTCCTACTTGTGTCTTGTGTTTTCCTTTGGGTTTCTGTGAAGTTTCAGGTAACTTGCAGATATTGAGCAAGTATCTTGTCTGTGCTCTCCTATATTAGGCTTATATAAAAAAATGTATGGTGATCCTTAAAAAAACAGTTTCTTTTTGGTACTAGGGTTACTTCACCACGATACTCGCTCAATATTGCTGCAAATTACCTGAAACTTCACAGAAACCCAAAGAAAAACACGAGACACATGCAAGTAGAAACATGTATGTGTATGATTTACAAAAAGTACAGGCTGAAGGTAGTTAACCAAAGCTAAAGAGGGCCACGAGTCTATCAGTTGAATTATTGTCAAGTGGTTTCCTCTATAACTTAATTTCAAAGTTGATTTATTTGTTTTATTTTTTTTGCGTCACTGCAGTTTCACCGTGGATATGTTGAAGCCCTTTTAATTCGAACCTTTTCCCTGTTTGTCACGAGGTTCGAAATAATTGGACTCTACTGTCATTTAACGATGTTCATTTCTGAAAATGTAAATGTATTTAGGGGACCGACTGAACCATGTTGTAAAGCAGACAGAAGACAATCATCAACTTATCGGACGCATTGCAGAGCGATTATTCACTTATGGTTCAAATAGGACTGAAGGTGCTGGATCAGAAAGTAAACAGGAATGGGATGTCAAAGGGATTTATATCCTGGGTAATCGTTTGTCATACGACTCGTGTAAATGTCATCCTTGTAGTAGTGCTTATAAAGAATTCGAATATCATGGGGCGAGGTATCGTACTCCTTTATCTCCAGAAATGCCAGGCTTTGAGGTGAGTCTTTTTTTATTTATTTTTTATTTTCAGATTAATATGTTCCTGATCTATACGCAATACATTTCTAATTCCCATAATACCTTCAAAAATAGAACCCTTCAAATTTTATCGATACTCTGATCATTGAGAAAAGCCTTTGGGCTGATCAAAGTCAGGGCACGGCTAACTCACAGATCAAATAGGAATTTAGCGTGTTAGGTAGGAAAAACGGAGAAACCGGAAAATACCCTTGATACAAGGGAGAGACCTACTGCAAGTGGATGCGAGTCCAGGGATCGAACCTGAGACCCTAGAGGGAGGAGGCGACACTACCCTTGTGACTTTGAGGGGTTTATTTGTCAGGTCTTTTCCTTCATTCGAGGGTTTTCCTCCAGCCTTTCTTCCCTCCTAAAAACCTAGCACGCTAAATTCCAATTTCGTGTGTGAATTAGCCGTGAGCCCGGCAGAGGTTGTTTCAGGGTATCGATAAGATTTGAAGTTTGAAGGCTTCCCAAATCTTTTCTTCGTACAGATACTAATTGAAGAGGGCAGCAGCACCAACCATTATCTAACACTGGGAGTTGTAGACGAGAACTTTGACCTTCATGAAATACCTGGAATGGAGGGAAATACTGTGGGGTACCAGGTGAAGAAAGTGACCATATGTGACGTCACTACACAGATGACCAGCTGCTGGCCAAGTGAGTAGACATTTAAGCCATAATATGTATGATTTTGATAATAACGTAATAACAACTGAAAAGATTTGGCCGGCGTTTAGGTCCGTACAACAAATACAAGTATGAAATGTATATGTGATCGTACCATACTGAATGGACTCAGAAAAAATTCTGAGCCCCAGATGGGAATCGAACCCACGACCCTCCGTATGCTAGTCGGACGCTCTACCACTGAGCTGCTGGAGACTCTAATGGCGAGTAGGTCGTCAATGTGGGTTTAATTGTGACAAACGTACTGTATAAGCTACAGTCACAGAAATGTCTAAGGAAAACACATGATGATAATGTTGGTGTATTTTCCTTAGACATTTCTGTGACTGTAGCTTATACAGTACATTTGTCACAATTAAACCCACATTGACGACCTACTCGCCATTAGAGTCTCCAGCAGCTCAGTGGTAGAGCGTCCGACTAGCATACGGAGGGTCGTGGGTTCGATTCCCATCTGGGGCTCAGAATTTTTTCTGAGTCCATTCAGTATGGTACGATCACATATACATTTCATATTCCATCATCATACGCAAACCAACATTATCATCAAATACAAGTATAATATGTGACAAGGCCAAAACAATAATGGTCCAAAATAGATTCAAGAGTATCTTGACTTAGTGTGTTGATTGCTCGATACTTGTCGTCCGTAGTACCTTTTTCTATACGAAACTACCTAGTGCGCCTTTATAGCGTTGTTTACTGTTTACTAAAAATACTAAAAATACAATATATAGGGGAAAATGTCAATAACCTCTAGTATAAAATTTGCCTATAGCTAATTCTTAGTCAAATCTTTTTAGAGATTGATCACCTCCCAGAAATGGCTGACAGAGGAGACCTTCTTGGCTGTGAGATACTCTACGGAAGAGAACGCAACAACTATCTCCCCGTCCTATTCACACTGAATGGAAGAGTGATTGGAGAAGGAACTATTGAAAATGGCAATTCGACTGCAGGAAGATTTTATGCATTCGTTGGCATTGGATATCGATCCCAGGAAATAAGCGTAAGGTTCAAGGTATGGAATGTAAAACAATTACTGGATGAGGGAATCAAGGGAGTGTAGAGGTAGTACTATGCATTCGCCTCTCACCTGTGTGGTCTCGGATTCGCTTCCTGGACTCGCCATCACATGTGAATTTTTTAGGTCTCTCCCTTGAGTCGAGGGTTATTTTTTCCTTCGGGTTCTTCCGTAAGGGGTTTTACTCCCTCCGCAAAACCTAACACGCTAAATTTACCTTTTTGGCGATAGGCTTTCACGTGGTGCTAGCAACAGAAGAGAGATATTTGATGCTTTGAAGGCTTGAATATCGATTTTTCTTTCAGCTTTTTCCTGGGTCACGCTGTTTCGTAACGCCGTGTCACGCTTATAACGCATTAGACTTTCGCAAAGTCCGCCGCCCACTGAGTATTTATCTCACGACTTCGTCGCTCTCTCGCTGCGCTCGCAAAGAGAGGTCGACTTGGGACAAGTCTAATAACGCATTTAGTAACCGATTTATACATTTATCAGATTTAATTTAGGGTTTTGCTCGAAAACTTGAACTGGGAGCTCTGCTTTTAAGCAGTGCCTAAATTTATTTATAACATACTGGTTATACAATGGTTTTGACTAGCATACCATGGAATATCCTATGCACGAGACACTTGTATTTTATAATTACTAGGTTAGTAAGTAATATTCAAAGAAATACAAGTGACCATGACAAGTGGGATATTCCATGGTTTGCCACGAGAAAGCATTGTATGGCTATATTATTCCACACCATTGGAAATATCTAGGCTTTCTGAATCAAGAATAAAAACCTGTAATGCATGATGGGAAGGAACGGTGGAATACCACCGTATAAGCAATAGCTTCCCTGCATTTTTATTGGCTGTATTTTCAATGATCTGTGATAGATACAATTATCAATGTCTAATACTTGAATGAAGATAATACAAAATCAAACAAGGTATAGAGAAAATTAACAGTATCTACGTATACTAATATCCATTATGGATAAACAGTATATCTACATAATTAAATTAATGACTTTTTTTTTCACTCAATAGCCAAGCGACTTGAAACCCGTATCTCAAGGAGTAGACCATTCGTCAATATTACTAAAACAAGTTCTGGATCAACTTCATGAACTGAACAAGAATTATTCTGAACTAAAGGGAGAAGTACAAGCCATTCGCTCAGAGATGCAAGATAATTCAGAAAAATTGGCTAATACTCCTCTCTAAATGTTGTATATTTTCATAGTAAACATTTATGGGTGATAGCAATGGTAGCGAATTTATATCCATATAAATTAAGTAATGTAAATTTACAACATGAGCGGCCGTGTTGTATGGGCTTTTACAATCTCGAGCCGCAGGCGAGAGATTGTAAAGCCCATACAACACGGACGCGAATGTTGTAAATGACTTGTGAAATTCAATAATAATAATTAATGAAGATAATGATTTCTGAGGAATAGATTTCAAAAGCAGTGTTATTTAGGAAAATATAGTTTGATATTTTATAGGAGCATGCGTACAATGTTTTTTGACGTCACACATTGTTTGGTACGGGCATCCCACATTGGTTATTGTGCTTAGGTTAGCAAAGCAAGGTTTTTGATCTAGTTGGTGGGACTAGCTTTTGAAAAGGCTCTAGGAAACCATCTTCCTTAAGCCGGACCCACAGGTTTATTAGTATTCTGTATCTGATACAGAATACTAATAGATCTATACAATCACAGTAGTTGTATCTTGATACACTCACTAGTGGTTGTATATTTTGATACAGATCACTAGTGATTGTATCAATTTACATGACAATTGTTACTTGTGTTGTATGCAGCTTTACAGGCCATCCACGTGACTGGATTGCAAACATTTCATAGGTCAGAAAGTTCATGAATTATTAATGAATTTTACAAAGTTAATTATACAACCATTAGAATCGGTCAATGGTAGTGGTGTAAGCCTCGCTTAGTTACCAAGAGAAACAAAGAGGCCTTTGATTTTTAAGTAAACAAACTGTAATATAATATGCTTAGAATGGAAATAAGTTAAAGTTATAGTGCTAAGAGAAACGAGGTTATTCCGGGCGAAGAACCCTTGGAAATAAATTCGGAAAAATTAATTCCGACCTCGATAGGATTCGAACCCACGGCCTTCGGATTTGTACACCGACGCTCTACCAGCTGAGCTAAAGGTCGAACTGGGAGCAAACCGGGGTGAAATTAGATGTTACGTTCGCGGTATTTGAAAATGTAAAGATATGAATATGAGGACCGCGTAGCACTGTGAAATACATAGAATGGAAATAAGTTAAAGTTATAGTGCTAAGAGAAACGATATAATATGATGTAATATAATGTGCTGTTGGGATAAAGGATGGTTGGTACAAGGGTCAGTTAACCTCACGCAATCCACGTGCTTCCAATTAAGTCAGCCAATCACGTTTTGTTGTGGCATGTTAACTGAAGTTGTAATTAACCTCAGTCACGTTCCAGTTAATTCACTGTGTTCACTGTTCGCCAAAAGCTCAGTATCAGCCTAAGTTTTTAGTTTTCTGGCATTCTGTTCTGTGCATTTAAAGAATTTTGTCCTCCCTCCCTCCCCTTCTAGACCTAACAGCATACTATAATAATAATGTTGACAAAACCATGTAAATAGATTTAAAGAGATATACATAATATGTTTAGCTTATATTATTAGAGTTACAGTTAACTAGCCTTTAAGGGCTGTATAAGAACATTGGCTTAACACTATAGCAGTAGCTATGTGATCTACCTTAGTCTTATTTGAATATACCTTTTATTCTAATTATTTAATTTTGAAAATAAATTTAGGGTTTGGGGTTAAGTGTTCCCATACTGGTCACTCTTTGCCCCATAGACTAATGGTGAACTGTTTAGCCGGTGGTTGGCTTGTTGTTACCATGGAAACTAGAGGCCCATTTGGGGGATTATGACCCCCAGGAGGGGATTACGACCCCTCGGCGGCCTAAGGGTTTATGACCCTTAGATTGAGAGAGGATTATGACCTCTGTTTGCCATGCCACTGACCAGTATGCCTGATGTGAGTTCGGATGGAATGCTTCAACACCAAAGCCCCATTATCCCACAAACTGGTGTTGCTTCTTTATGTTCTATATGGGTTGGGAGAATTAAAAAAAGATAAATTCAACTTTTATAATCCGGTAACTTATTTGTCGACTGATCCCGAATCCAAATATATGATTGTGAAACACTGACTCGAAGCTCACCTTGATGAGGCTCTTCGTAAACTTGGATTCACCTGTATCTCTGATAAAACCATCCTTATTAGTATTCTTTATATAAAGAATACGTAAGAGATAAATACCGAGAATGGAGGCAATAATGAGCTATGAATACCATCGACTGTTTTTCATACCTCACTGTAATATGAAGATGACTTCTGCTCAGGTTATCCGCAAAACGTCAGTTACCACCAACAACAGATTTTCTCAAGACTACACTACTGCGCTGGATCACAACAACTCACACTCTACTATTATAGAATATTAATGACGAAGACGTTATCGGGTATAAGGTCTATGCACGTAACACATGTATGGTCGCTCCAATTGGATCAAAGCCTTATGAATTAGTCATGAGTTTTTGAAAGTTGGGTTATTCAACGATATTAGCTTAGCTGTGTTGTTAACTGGATATGGCAAGTGCATGAGAGCTTGCCACTCGTGTACAATTGCATTTCCTAGTCGTCTAAAGTAATAAGACTAGAACTGTCTTTGTCTTCTCCCATTAAGTATTAACTAATGTTGGCGGACCAAGTTCAAAAGTTAAGAGAGAAAGGGAAGGGGTTCTGATTATAGAAAGCTGACGCGGTAAACTCAAATTGATATGTATCACATTAAATACAAGAACTTCGTGTAGTTTTAAATGGTTATCTCTTTTTTTCATGCATTCTCTCAGTGAATAAAATTGAATCACCAAATGCGTGTTTTTGTTACTCATATTTCTTCATACAATAAAGTTAGTTTATTTGCACTTTGTACTCGGAGAATTCTTTGAATTTCAAATACTTCTGTAAAAGTTGGATATTCTCCAAATCACAGTGTGGCACGCATGCATAAATCAATGATTTATTTACAAATGAGAGGCGGTATTATAATTTGAAGTAAGTAACAACAGCTGCAATCATCATTTGAGCTCAGTAAACCAACAAGCTAAGAAGTGCAAGCATTCAGTTGCAAAGATGATATTTTCCAGTAGTTCTCCAGTTGTCTTCGCGGTTGTTTTTCTGTGGAAGGTAGACTACATCACAAGTACCATCACATACGATGATCTTCACCCTGGATTCCAGTTTGATAACCATCCTGGTAACATTCTTTCTTTGCCCGAAAACATGACTAAAGTTGAGCAGATGAGCACCAAAGTCTCGAGCAAGATGGATTGTGTGTTCGCTTGTGTTGGAACATCTTGGTGTCGTTCGGTCAATTTTAAGATCACAGTTGAGGTGGACCATCGCCATATATGCGAGCTGTTGGCCACTGACTTTTATACCCACTCAAAGCAGTTGAAACAAGATGAAAACTTTACCTATTTAAGTACCAAGGTAAGAAGGACTATGCTTGCTTATTGCAAGTCTTCCCCCACCCAGACGTGCAAAAGTACCTATAGAAAAGATACGCAGATTCATATCTCATCTAAGCGGATCTCTGATGTCCGGATTGGAGAAAAGGATGCTCTTCTCGAATTAAAAGGGGGAAAGTTCAAATGTATGTTTTCTTGAGGCTTACTGAACGCTAATTTTAAACCGAGCTACTTTTCAAGCGCACGAGAAAACTCTTACTATCACTTATCAGCAGATTGCAATAACAGTGCGACAATTTCCTACAACAAACAAAAATCAACAGGAGCACCCTTCTGTAAAGCACTTTTAAGTGGTGTAGGCATCCTAAATAAAGATTTAAAAAAAATAAAAAATGATGCTGCCTGCTGATGCAGTAAGTTCAAATATTTTAAAGATTTTTGGATTGGAATTTGCAAGAGTCTACAAAAAATTGGAGACACTTTTTAGTACCTGTTAGGTTACAACAAAATGCAATTCAGTGCGAGAAGAAAAAGTTTGTGAAAATGGTAATTTCATACTAGCAAAACTGTGTTTTTTTGCCTAATATTTTGTATTTTACAGCAATCGATCTCGCGTGCAAATATTCGTCACTTCACGCTGTGTGCTAATTAAAATTACTTTTTTCGCTTTTTTAACAGAACCCGTGCGAAGAAAAGCCTTGCCAAAATAACGGTAACTGCACCATCCATTACAACAGATTAGATTACCTTTGCCAATGTGGAACAAGACTTACTGGAGATAGGTGCCAGAATGGTAAGTTATATTATAAAACTCGTACTGGCTACACCCTTACAACACTATGTATACCCTTACAAGCTAAGCAATGTTTAATTTGATTGACTTTAAATTTTATAAGAGAGCGCGTGGAAATCAAGTAGATTGGCGTAAATGGATAGGCGCAGGTAGATAGGTATAGATGGATAATTCGTAATTCGTAATTCGATAAAAAATCGATTGATACGAGCGATTAAAGAAATAATAAGAAATCGACTTCAAACTTGGAGTCACCTTAATTAATTAGCTAGTATTTGCGTTGCGGGATACTTGCCTAGGAAATAAATTTTTATTATATTTTTAACATTTAAATACTTTATATTCAGGTGTTCACTCCACCGACATTGATATTTAAGATACAGTGAAACCCGGTTAATACGGCCACCAAAGGGACAGGCAAAAGTGGCCGTCAGTATTAGCCAGGTGTCCGTATTAAGCGGGTAAATTTACTGAATAGAAAATGCGTTGCGTAGGACCTATAAAACTGTCTGTAATAACCGGTGACCGTATTAAGCGGGTGGCAGTCACGTTAAGCCACCTAATTCGCCAAAAATGAGATGTTTAACTAAAAAGTATGTTTTTCCCCCTAGCTATTTTTAAGGATTGCTCAGATATCTTCAAAACCGGTGAACGACGTAACGGTGCCTACCTCATCGACCCTGACAACCAAGGACCCTTCCAAGTCTACTGTGACATGACAACTGACGGAGGGGGGTGGACAGTGTTCCAGAGAAGACAAGATGGATCTGTAGACTTTTATCTTGGCTGGCAACAGTACAAAACCGGTTTTGGAAACCTGAATGGCGAGTTCTGGTTGGGTAATGACTACATCCATCGACTGACTGCAAGAACACCCTCAACTCTACGCGTGGAGTTGGAGGACTGGGCAGGAGTACGAAAGTATTTCAAATATGGTAGTTTTAGTATTGCTGATGAATCAGGCAAGTACAGACTCAACGTTGGCTCGTATTCAGGTACTGCTGGGGACTCACTGACATACCATAACAACATGTTCTTTACTACAAAAGATCAAGATAATGACAAAAGGAGCGGTAACTGTGCGTCAGTATATACTGGTGCTTGGTGGTATAGGAATTGTCATCGGTCCAATCTCAATGGGAAATATTTGGGAAACGCTGTCGATGCAAAAGGTATTTGCTGGCTTGACTTCAAAAATAGCTTTTATTCATTCAGGCGTTCAGAAATGAAAATGCGACCCACGACATTCTAATATTATTCGATTCCACCGTTCCACTACGCGTCGTACTTCTTCTAACACTTCTCTCGGGTTCTTCAAAACCCCGCGTGTATTATGACTGCCGACCGGAAACACGCGCGTATTTATTTGTCGTCGTCGTCTGCTGATCATGGGGGAGGCCGCGTTCTGCAGAATATTTGTGCTCATCGATCCTTTGGTGTAGATGACGACACGTAAAACCGATGTAGCTTGCATCGCACAAGCTGCATTTAAATTGGTACACAACATTCTGCTGATCGATGAGCACAAATATTCTGCAATCGGAAAACACCTCAAGTCCGATCACGCAATTGACTCTGTCTCGCCTGACTGTTTTACAATCCTGAAGAAATGCAAGGACAAGCTCGACTGCTTAATCAATGAAATGTTGTTGATTAGGAACAAAGGACCAAGTCTAAACACACAATCAGACTCCATACGTGCAAAAATATTTGTTTAATTATTTTGTCACGAACATCCCAAGAGGATAATTGATCTCAAAGTAATATTCTAAGTCATCGAATAAATCAGTCACTTGAAAATGATGTCAGCGACATCGAAACGTCGTGAAATAAGCGTTTTGTCGTATATTATAAAAATTTGTCCAAAAGCCACTCTTTTGAAAACTTTAGTTTAGAAAGGATGTTCTATATGAACTGGAAATTTTGCTAGGCATCCAATGTTCGAATAATTTTACTAAAGCTTGTGACAATTTAATCGATAAGCGAACGAAATAACCAATGACTACAGTCGACGAATGATTACTAGATTCTCACCCTGGCATTCTTTTTTTTTTGAACTGCCTAAAATTTATAATGACCATACTAATACTCATAGATATATTGTTATGCATCATATACTCTCTAAGTATTTATTATTCGTAAATTTTCCTTTTCTCCTTCTAAAGTTACTTTATTATTTATTCTCCGTTTTTATAATATTTCGTTAGAGTTCCTTTTTATTTTGGAGCCCAGTTCTGTTAACCAACTGGCAATCAGCGAACATTTTGTTCGTACCTCGCTGTTTCCTTAATATCAGCCGGTTTTCGGCTCGATTTACAACAGCTTTTTCTCGAAAATAAAACTAAATTTCACCAAATATCTTTTAGAAATAGCACATCGTTCTCAATGGAAAATATTTCATTTTGACAAGAGATAATAGAAAATACTTGGAAACTTTCGCTGTGACAAACAATGTATTGCGCGCCTAGATTCTAAATCACCTGTCCCCCTTCCATGACAACTTAGGTACCAATTTCATTAATTCTTAATAATTGTTATGGATAAAGTTATTCAAATAAAGAAATCTTTGTCACCTTGGCTTGTGTTGATTGAATTTCTATAGATTTGGAGGAAAATCTATTAATATAATTTTTGAAGGATTTGAGGGAATGTTCGCGACAAAACGGGAGGGGGTGCCCTTTTCTGAGAGTCTTTCTGCGTCACGGATAGCACACTGTACCCACGCATTGCGTCGACTTAAAACCTGTTCTAATATTTTAATTACTTCTTTGAGATATAAGGGAACTTTTACTCTTAATTAAAAGACGGAAATCACAAAGGCGGATATAAACTACAACTGAATCTTGTGTCAAATCAATGGTTTAGAATGTCCAGTAAAAGCTACTATACACTGGATAGGTTGTTCTTGACGAGAGTAATGAAAAGATACACAATTCATTCCATGTATTCTTGGATGTTGGAATGACTTATATCCCATCTCCTATCAATTATCAAATTTTCCATTAGCTCCGAGAACCTTAATTTTATCATAGATTATGTACTGCACTCCAACATTCATTTCTGATGATGGCGTTTGACTACGTCGAAACATGTCAAAAATTAAAGTATTTCTGATCTTCATCAAAATTGTTATCATAGATTATCATTGGAATGAATCCATCCCCGAGTCAGGTCAGTCAGGCCTAATAGACCATTTCACTGTTGTCGTCGATCACCTCAGCCTCGATAGAGCATGTGTAATATATTCTTTAGAATTTGACTACAGCTCACGGTAATTTAAGAAATGTACACATTATCAAACAATAGACCATTTTCGAGATGGACGAGCGCTTTCAAAAATATCTAATGAAATACTTAAAACTTCCACGGGCTTTAGTCAAATTCTAAAGAATAATTTACACGCTATCGAGGCTGAGGTTGAGCGACGACAACCGTGAAATGGTCTATTGTGCTTAAAAGCTAACTTTGCTATATTCCCTTGAGTATTATACTTCCAATTTTCTCCCAATCACTTTTAAGATGATTCACGGCATTGACACGTACATAGACTACTGTAAATTCAGCCGGGGGAAAATGAGCCTACATTAAAAGAATGCGTTGTTTTTTTACCAGTGGTGAACGTGTTTCAAAATCAACCAATCAACGAACGGCATTATCAACGCAATCAACTTAACTTGTCGAAAAAATACAAATAATTAATTTAAGCAAATTCTTTGTAGTTAAAAAGGTCCAGACTTCCACTACACAAACTAGACAGTGGTGATCCTTGTTCGACGACATACGGTAAGTTTTTAAATATTTTTTTCAAAAGTTTCGATCTATATATTATCTAAATATTCTTCTTTAAGTTTCATGCTTTTTCTTCTGTATACGATTCTGCACTATATAATATACATCTTTCTGTCTTTCTGATTTCCTTGGAATTTATCGCTGCATTATTTCAGTTATAGTCATGTTTTAGGCATATTTTCGTCGCGCAGCTGCTTGCTTTTGATAGATTATCTCCGGTCCAAACTCGGCAGACAAATTTATGGCAACCATTTAACAAGAATTTGACAAGAATTTGAACAGAAGGACAAAATTTTAGAAAACCACTGTTAGAAAATCGGCAAACGAGACTCAGTAAAAAATCAAAATTTAAAAAAACTATTAAGAGAAGATGTCAGCAAAAATCGAACAAAATCAAAATTTGCCGGCAACAGTCAAAAGTTCGATTTCGCTCATATTTTGGTATTAGGTAGGCCTATATGCGAGATATATCATGGTATGTTTCATTTGTCGAAACATGGCTTCATTTCCGAGAAAAACGAAAAAAATTAATTTGCAAATAATTAATATTTGGAGAGAGCCAAAATATACTCCAACTTCGGGGGGCCCGCGTGCCTTATACATATTTAATTTTTTTTAAATATGTTTTATGTAATTTTTTTAACTTTAAAAAGCAGAAAAGTTATTGTCTTCCAAAAAATTCATAACGGTGAGAAAAATTATTTATCAGGGTACTTTGACAGGATAAAATGGTCTATTGTGCTTCCAAGGTAACTTTGCTATATTCCCTTGAGTATTATCTTTTCAATTTTCTCCCAATCATTTTGAAGATGATTCACGGCATTGACAAGTACATAGACTACCTGTAAATTCAGCCGGGGAAAAAGGAGCCTAAATTAAAAGCCTGAATGCGTTGTTGTTGTTTTTTTTTTTTTTTTACCAGTGGTGAACGTGTTTCAACATCAACCAATCAACGAACGGCAATATCAACGCAATCAACTTAACTTGTCGAAAAAATACAAATAATTAATTTAAGCGAATTCTTTGAAGTTAAAAAGGTCCAGACTTCCACTACACAAACTAGACAGTGGTGATCCTTGTTCGACGACATACGGTAAGTTTTTGAATATTTTTGAAAAGATTCGATCTATATATTATCTAAATATTCTCTTTAAGTTTCATGCTTTTTCTTCTGTATACGATTCTGCACTATATAATATACATCTTTCTGTCCTCCTGATTTCCTTGGAATTTATCGCTGCATTATTTCAGTTATAGTCATGTTTTAGGCATATTTTCGTCGCGCAGCTGCTTGCTTTCTATAGATTACCTCCGGTCGGAACTCGGCAGACAAATTTATGGCAATCCATTTAACAAGAATTTGACAAGAATTTGAACAGAAGGACAAAATCTTGAAACACCACAGACTGTTAGAAAATCGGCAAACGAGACTCAGTAAAAAATCAAAATTCAAAAAAAACTATTAAAAGCCAAAATGATTGAATTACTATAGATGTGCTGAACGATTTAGAAATATCCGAGCTATGCAATTTTTTTTATTAGGTAATCTATATTCTTCACATAAACTTATATATAGATTAGAAAACGTATCATGAAATAATCGTATTATTTTGCCTTGGTAGCAATCACTCAGTAATACTGAGTTATCTATTATTATGTTGATGAATGGACTGGCAGATGCTTCAAATCCAGAAAGAATAAACACATCAGGAAGTTAAAAACATGTGCCAAGGATCAAATATTATCAATTACCCTTGGCAAAACAATCATTCTATTGACTTTGTTATTGATAGAGCTAACTTTGCGTATTCGTTCAACTCTGGAATCGTGGGGTACTGTCTCAATTTCTTACGCAGATAACAGTTCGAAGCCCTTAACAGGATAAGACACCATTGTTCTAAAATAATTTACTTTAATTTGCCGTTTTAATTAAATGTTCATGCTCTTTTTAAATTTTTTATTTATTTTTTGTTTTTCTTTATTCGTTAAGGCTGTAGCCTGACAGCAAAAGCTTATATTTTTTACAAGTCTTAACGAGGATGCCTTAGTTTTTTCTTTATGACATTTATCCTGGTTACATTTCTTCCGTTCTTAAATGAATTCTTTTCATCGCCAACTTTTCTTTGTCGCATTTGTAATCTTGGCCTGGAAAGAAGACGTTTATTGTTCTGGGTCTTGCTTTGAATAATTAAGTAATATAATTTTTTCAAAGAAGCAAGTGAAAATTTAAGTAGATGTAAGAGAAAATACGATTTCTTGATGGATTTGCCTCTTGCGATACAAGAAAGACGAAAACAGCATATATATTTTTAAATCAATGTCGCGTTTGTTGATCAGTACAAGTACTAGAGACTGTTTTCACTTCACTTACTTATTTTATTAGATATTCTAATAGTTTCTTAACGATAAGGACTTAAGATAAACATTAAATGCTTAAATCATCTTAACTAACTTACTAAATAATATACTTGAGATATTCTTAAATCAACTGAAATAAAACTAAAACTAACACACTCTCGAGACTCACGCTGTCCTCGCTATTCTCTTTCGGTTTCTAGTGCACAGTCCATTGTCAGCCGGCGCTTCTTCAAATTCACAAATCTTTTATAACCAGTGTCTCATTAGACTACTTATCTGCGGTTTCTTTGAGGGTACACCATTAATTCCTTGAATGTATGCATTACCATAATGTCAGTGAAAATGATAGCTCCAAGGTTCAATGGTCACTATGATAAAAATGAAAAAAAAAAAAAAAAAAATTCTAAAGTAGTTGTATAGATGTGCCTTTCAAAATATAGGTGCAATAATATATCGATATAAAAAAGTATCGGGAATGACATCGTGACTGACAAGCCAGTCCTTCAAGATTGTTTTCAAGGTTTTTGTAATGTATTAGGCATATGTATAGCCAGCGGTCTTGCGACCGCATAACATATTAATGAGTTGTTGTTAGGCATTCCGCCATGTTGCCGGGATTATCGTACAAAATATAGAAGAGAGTTTACGTAAAACCTCTACAGTGGCGACGAGGTCGGGATCCCAAGGACTTTATTTTGAAAGTGAAAGAACCAAACATAAATTAAGGAAGATGCCAACGTGTGGAAAACTAGAGAATTTTGATGAAACGGATGGAGATTGGGAAGCATATGTCGAGAGAGTTGAACAGTACTTTGTCGTAAATGATGTCCAGGACGCCAAGAAAGTACCAGCACTACTAAGCTTGATGGGAGGTAAGACCTATGCCCTATTGAGAAACTTAACAGCACCGCAAAAGCCAGCGGAGAAGGAGTTTGAAGCGATCGTAGAGATTTTAAAGAACCACCTAAACCCAAAACCACTAGATATTGCTGAACGTTTCAGATTCTATAAACGAAATCAAGGCGAAGACGAGAATATTCGCACATACATAGCAGAATTAAAGAAGTTAGCAATGCGCTGCAATTTTGGAGGTCATCTAGGCGAAGCTTTAAGAGGTAAATTAGTATTTGGAATAAAGAATGAACAGATACAAAAGCGCTTGCTAGCTACGAGGGAGCTGACATTTGCCAAAGCAATGGAGATAGCAATAGCGATGGAAAAAGCCACCAGGGACACCCTAGAGTTACAAGAGGGTACGCAAAAAGTGAGTACAGTCCATAAATTAGTACTGAGCCGAGATGAACCTCAAAGGAACCATAATAAGTGCTATCGGTGTGGGTCAAAGGAACACGACGCAAACCATTGTCGTTTCAAGGAGGCAACGTGTTGTAATTGCGGCAAGCAAGGGCACATACGGCCAGTCTGCAAGACCAAACCACCCAACAGAAAAGTAATAGTAGAGATGTGCGTAGGCTACATACCAGACATCGGTAGTTTAATGGTATACGATATCAACACAAACAGGGACGATATCATCTGGGTAACTACTAAAGTAAATGAAAAAGAGATCAAGATGGAGCTCGACACTAGGGCAGCTGTCTCAGTAATGCCGTGGAGTATGTTCAAGGAACATTACCAAGAGAAGTTACTGAGAAAGACTAAAGTACAGCTGAAAACATACAGCGGCGAGAAAATTGTCCCCAAGGGTGTGGTCCAAGTAAAGGTAACGTATAACCAACAAGAGAAGCAGCTGCCGTTTTATGTGAAGGAAACTAATGGCTCCGCCCTATTCGGACGAGACTGGTTAAAGAAGATAAGACTCGACTGGAAGAACATTAAGGTCCTAGACAAAGGAAGGAACACTCCAAGTACACCAACCGGAGTAGGAGAACTTCTAAAGAAGTATTCAGAGGTTTTTGAAGACCAGCTAGGAAAATTATCCTCCAGAAAAGCGAAGATTACTCTCAAAGATGGCGCCATTCCAAAGTTTTGCAAGGCTACACAAGTATCATACGCACTAAAGCCAAAGGTAGAAGAAGCAATCAAAGACCTGGAAAACAAGGGCATTCTCACCAAAACCGAATGGAGCGAATGGGCAACACCTGTAGTTCCGGTGTTGAAATCGGATGGTTCAGTCCGATTACGTGGTGATTTCAAAATAACCGTAAACCCACAGTTGCAAGCGGAGCAGTATCCACTCCCAAGAATTGAAGACCTTTTTGCAAACGTAGCTGGGGGACAGAAATTCAACAAAATTGATCTAAAACAAGCGTACCACCAGATGAAGCTAGAGGAAGAGTCAAGGAAATTCTTGACCATAAACACACACATTGGTCTGTTCCAAATTAAAGTAACCGGTTGGTGTTCGGAATAACGTCAGCCCTGGCCATCTGGCAACGAACTATGGACCAACTATTAGCAGACATTCCAAACACTACATGCCTGATAGATGACATTCTGATTACAGGCCAAACAGAAGAGAAACACCTGGAGAATCTTGAGAAGGTGCTAAAACAGCTGAGTGTAAATGGCCTACGAGCGAATCCGTAGAAATGCGCGTTCCTCCAAGACAAGATCAAGTTCTGTGGCCACGAGGTTGACGTCCAAGGTCTACACAAAAAGGAAGACAAAGTAGAAGCCATCGTAAATGCGCCACCCCCCAAAGATGTTAAGGACGTCCGCTCATTCTTGGGGCTTGTAAATTACTACAATAAATTCTTACCGAATTTAGCAACAGTAATACAGCCTTTGAATCAACTTCTAGGGAGAGAAAGCAAATGGAACTGGTCGAAGGACTGTGAAAAGGCATTCCTAAAAGCGAAGGAGATGATAACTTCAGATCAAGTGCTAACGCATTACGACCCAAATTTGCCATTAAGACTGGCATGTGATGCCTCACCAGTGGGGATTGGTGCTGTTTTATCACATGTGTTTAACGACGGAGCAGAACGACCAATCGCTTTCGCGTCAAGAAGTCTACGAAAAGCTGAGCGAAATTATTCGCAAATAGACAAGGAGGCGCTGGCTGTCGTGTGGGGGGTAAAGAAGTTTCACGGATACCTGTTTGGTAGAAAATTTCAACTGTATACAGATCATCAACTTCTTACCTCCATATTCCATCCAGAGAAGGGAATCCCAGCAATGACGGCGGCCCGACTTCAACGGTGTGCACTATTCTTATCCGGATTTAATTACACCATTGTATACAAGAATACCAAATTACGTGGAATTAAATGCAGACGGTCTATCACGCCTACCACTAGCAGAAAAGCAAGAAGCTAATGAAGACGTCATCGACCCAGTCGAGACATTCCAGATGACGCAGTTTGAACCCCTTCCTGTTACTGCAGAGGATATGTTAAGAGAGAAACCCGAAGAGATCCGGCACTCTCGAGAGTAATGGATTATACCGAGGTGGGTTGGACGACGCAATACCCACCAGAATTGGCAGCGTTCCACGCACGACAAACCGAGCTAACAACACAAGATGTGTGTTTACTATGGGGGAACAGAGTAATTGTTCCTTGAAAACTACGAGATAAAGTGTTAGAAGAACTGCACGAAGTGCATCTGGGAATAGCAAAGATGAAGGGTGTAGCGACGACCTTGATTTGGTGGCCAGGGCTAGATAACCAAATAGAAACCTTAGCAAAGACATGTTCCGTCTGGCAGCTAATACAGAATGAGCCACCAGCCACAAGACTACTCCCATGGGAATGGCCTAAAGGAGCATGGCAGCGGATACATATAGACTTTGCAGGCCCGTTCCACAACAGGATGTTCCTGATCGTAGTCGTTGCATATTCGAAATGGCCCGAAATCGAAGTGATGCAGTCTACGACAGCAGAAAAGACCATTGAGAAACTCCAACTGATCTTTAGCCGATATGGAGTCCCTAAGATCTTAGTCAGTGACAACGGTCCTCAATTCCCAGCAGACGCATTCAAAGGATTCCTAAAAAGAAATGGCATCAAACATATCACCTCAGCTCCATACCATCCAGCCACCAATGGCTTGGCATAGCGCTTCGTACAGAGCTTTAAGAAAGCGATGAAAAAGGAGCAAACAAAGGCAGCGCTAAACCTGAAATTAGCGAATTTCCTGATGGCCTACAGAAACGCTCCTCACGTAACAACCGGCGAATCACAAGCACAGTTGTTCTTCGGTCGGAGAATACGTTGTCGTCTAGACTTAATGAAGCCTGATCCCAGAGCCATAGTCCGTAGTAGACAGGAGATGCAAGGCGGACATAGGAGGGAGGAGAGAGAGGAACGTCGCATTGGCCAAAGGGTAGTCGCCAGGGACTATCAGGGGCACGAGAAATGGAAGCCTGGGGGTAATTGTGGCAAGAACAGGAGCTCTCAATTACAACGTAGAGGTTGCACCAGGTATAGTGTGGAGGAGACAGATCGACCAGCTAAACAAGTCGGATGTTGTCCCAAAACCTTAGAACCAAGCTGAGTGGCAGACATCAATGGCAAGTCCGATGCAACTTCCTGAGACTCTTGAGACCCCTCCAGAGAACGTTGTTTCGACCAGCCCAACAGAAAACGTGACTGTCTCACCACAACCCACCGGAGCTGAAACTGTCACCTCACACATCCCCGTTATGCTGCCCAATTTGGGATCAGAAAACCGAAGGTATCCAGTCAGGCTGAGGCGACCCCCAGAAAGACTGGACTTATAGAACAATGCGGATAAACCCTCGGAAACGCCGAGATGAACTTTGAAGGGACGAAATGGATTAAGAGGGGAGGAGATGTAATGTATTAGGCATATGTATGGCCAGCGGTATTGCGGCCGCATGGCATATTAATGAGTTGTTGTTAGGCATTCCGCCATGTTGGATTATCGTACAAAATATAGAAGAGAGTTTACGTAAAACCTCTACAGTTTTATTGAGCTTTATATTCTGAATTCTTAGCGGTCCCAGAGCAATCAGACTGTAAATTTTCAAAAGATTGACCAAAAGTTTTCAAAAAATTAAAGATGATATGTTGTATGTAGTCATGTGTCATGTGTTACTCCTAGGCTGCTCATTTGCGAGAATTCAACAGGTCAAAGCCAAATAAACATATTGGAATGGATCTCCGTTGCACCAAATGCCCACCTGGAGGTCAAAAACAAACAAACAAACAAACAAACAACAACAAAATCAAAAACGTCAAAAAAGATGCCAAACTTCAAGAGAAGGAAATTATCTTGTTTGGGGAATTAGCGTAAGGGGCCCCGTTACACCAAATAAGTATGACCGGCAGCCGAATTTCTAAACATGTTTTCAATAGTCCCTTTCACAGTTCCCAGAGCCATTTTGAAAGGTAACCGTTGCTTTGCATCGAAGCGAGACGAACGGTGAGCTTGCAATCAGATAGAGACATATGACTATTTGTCCAAGGTCTCTATCGTTGCAAGCTCACCTTTCGTCTCGGTTCGATGAAAATTAGGGGCGCGCAGCTACATTTCCTATATTTGTATGATAACACTTGCACCAGTTGATCAACGCTGAGATAAAAACAATTGAAGCAGAGGCAGGCAGGGAAACGTTGGACATTCTCCAAATGTTCTTGCGTCTTGCACGCATATATTAATAATTTATTGACAAGTAGGCGGTAATGATTTAGTATACTAATTAGTAACATCAGCTGCAAACATTATTTGGGTTTAGCAACAAGCTCAGAGGTGCAAGCAATCAGTTGCAAAGATGATATGTTCCAGAAGTTCTCCAGTTGTCTTCGTGGTTGTCCTCCTGCTGAAGGTAGACTACATCACAAGTACCATCACATATGATGATCTTCACCCTGGATTTCAGTTTGATAACCATCCTGGTAACATTCTTTCTTTGCCCGAAAATATGACTAAAGTTGAGCAGATGAGCACCAAAGTTTCGAGCAAGATGGATTGTGTGTTCGCTTGTGTTGGAACATCTTGGTGTCGTTCGGTCAATTTTAAGATCACAGCTGAGGTGGACCATCGCCATATATGCGAGCTGTTGGCCACTGACTTTTATACCCACTCAAAGCAGTTGAAACAAGATGAAAACTTTACGTACCTAAGTACCAAGGTAAGCAGAACTATGCTTTCTTATTGCAAGTCTGCCCCCACCCAGACGTGCAAAAGATACGCAGATTCATATCTCATCTACGCGCGGATCTCTGATGTCCGGATTGGAGAAAAGGATGCTCTTCTCGAATTAAGAGGGGGGAAGTTCAAATGCATGTTTTCTTGAGGCTTACTGAACGCAAATTTCAAACCGAGCTACTTTTCAAACGCAAGAGAAAACTCTATCACTTATCAGCAGATTGCAATAACAGTGTAACAATTTCCTACAACAAACAAAAATCAACAGGAGCACGCTTCTGTAAAGCATCAATAAAGATTTAAAAAAATAGAAAAATGATGCTGCCTGCTGCTGCAGCAAGTTCAAATATTTTAAAGATTTTTGGATTGGAATTTTTACGAGTCTACAAAAAATT
Organism: Anthopleura sola; assembly: GCA_023349425.1. Lineage (NCBI taxonomy): Eukaryota > Metazoa > Cnidaria > Anthozoa > Actiniaria > Actiniidae > Anthopleura > Anthopleura sola. The sequence continues at coordinate 2,421,763 of JALHLI010000017.1, read as the reverse complement.
GGAGAGGTTACAACAAAATGCAATTCAGTGTGAGAAGAAAAAGTTTGTGAAAAAGGTAACTTCATACAAGCAAAACTGTGTTTTTTTGCCTAATATTTTGTATTTTACAGCAATCGATATCGCATGCAAATATTTGTCACTTCACGCTGTGTGCTAATTAAAATTACTTTTTTCGCTTTTTTAACAGAACCCGTGCGAAGAAAAGCCCTGCCAAAATAACGGTAACTGCACCATCCATTACAACAGATTAGATTACCTTTGCCAATGTGGAACAGGAATAACTGGAGATAGGTGCCAGAATGGTAAGTTATACTATAAAACTCGTACTGGCTACACCCTTACAACACTATGTATAGCCTTACAAGCTAAGTAATGTTCAATTTGATTGACTTTAAATTTTATAAGAGAGCGCGTGGAAATCAAGTAGATTGGCGTAAATGGATAGGCGCAGGTAGATAGGTATAGATGGGTAATTCGTAATTCGCTCAAAAATCGATTGATACGAGCGATCTAAAAAAAGAAAGAAATCGACTTCAAATTAAGTTGGAGTCACCTTAATTAATTAGCTGGTATTTACGTTGCGGGATACTAGCCAAGGAATAAATTTTTATTATATTTTTAACATTTAAATACTTTATATTCAGGTGTTCACTCCACCGACATTAATATTTAAGATACAGTGAAACCTGGTTAATACGGCCACCAAAGGGACAGGCAAAAGTGGCTGTATTAGCCGGGTGTCCGTATTAAGCGGGTAAATTTACTGAATAGAAAATGCGTTGCGTAGGACCTACAAAACTGTCCATAATAACCTGGTGACCGTACTAAACGTGTGGCCGTAGAGCGGGGTTCCACTGTATACACAACAACCACATTATATGCTAATATATCGTGATTCTTGACTAATATTTTCTCTCAGATCAGATATTTCACGTTTTAGAGTTGCCTGCAGAGAAGGCTAAGAGTAAGATAATTGTGCACTTTTGTGCGCGAATGGAATTTGAGCGTTATAAACAATGATAATAATAATAATTATTGTTAGTTTATATGTTGGTTTTTTGGAGGAAGAAGAACTAGAAAACTAAGAGATCATTTCTTCCAAATTTTAGTGAATTAAAAAGTGATGTTTTTTTTTCAGGAATCAAAAGAGATAAGCTTAAGAGCCTGTCCATGAGAGGACCAGGCAGACGTGATACATGCCATCTCTCCGATTTCAATGAAACTTGGCACAAAGAAAGGTTTCACTCAAAAACTCAACATGCCAAAATATTTCGAAATTCGGAATTATCCGGGGGGAGTTAGACCACCCCCCCTGCTTTTTTTCCAAAAATCTCAAAAAATTCACCCTGCAAAATGGAAAAAGTGAAGACCTCTCAAACTCTCAGAATTCAACAGATTTTATTTTGGCTGGACATGAGTATACTTACATCTTCTGTCAATCCATGACAGGAGTTTGCAGTGGTTTGATTGAAGCCTTGTCAATCAGCAGACGTTAATAATTAACCCTATAGAATAACATGCCAAAATAGGCCAATTTGATGAGCAAATATCTCCAATGGCCAAGGCTATATTCAAATGACAACACCATCACCGTTTAACTCTATGGTTGGTCTAAGGAATTCAAGAATAAAATCATTGGGACCTCTTAATTTCTTTGCGCAGGCCATGCTTGAAACCTGTCATTGAGAGCAATAATATTTTCTCCAAATCGTCAAACTACGATGGCAAGATGAGAAGTTTGGTGCATTTCCAACCGTTTTTCCAGCTCTTTTGCATGTTAACTTAATCATTGGACTCCCTGAGAGGTTCAAAAACAGTGAAACTCCGATATAATTAGAGATAAGGCCAATTTTTTTCGAAAAACAGCGTCAACTTATCACTTCGTAAATGATGATTCTTCCGAAAAAGCCCGATATTTTCGATATCTGAGTAGATAAATGAAATCGTTGAATATATGCAATAACTTAGCATTATAATAAAGATTTGTATTATATTTATTCTAAATTTTGGTCGGCGGATGAAGGGTTGACAAGTACAGGTGAGTGAAAATCTACGCCTTACGTGACAATGTTGACATTATGCATTTTGATGGCATTTGGCTTCGCATAACAATATCAAGAACAGCTTTCTAAAATTGTATAGTGGATTACTTCAGTAACATGGAAGCTGTTCCCTTGGATCAACTATGTATCAATCAATGAAAGTTTTTATATACTTACATCAGGCCCTCTTGCAGTGTGCTAAAGTGGCTACTGTATTTCAAAGGACCGTCGGTCGTTCGATAGTCTTATAGCGAAGCATTCCTTTCGGCGAAGTGCAAAACAACACAAAAATTGATGAATATACACATTATATATCTTCCTCTTTACTAACTAAGAAAATTACCGACCATATTCCTAGATTGCTACGGCCGGTATACTTTGCTTTGCTATAAAATCCGAGCAAAATTCGAGCATCTCATGGCGTGACTGATCCTGTGGTCAGCGGACGTCACACAGGAAACCCGCCGGTCAATGTGCATAAAAATCGCTTGTTATAGGGAAAACACGTGAGTTTGACTTAATGCATTTTAATGCATTTTAAAGCAATGTCTCAACTGTTATGTTCGTCTGCAAGGCATTGTACTATTCAATGTAGTCTTTCATCTAGACTACTTTGAAGGGGAGAACAAAATGCCATTGAGCTTCGCCCTCTGATTTCATGTTCTAGCAATCCTCATATTAGACAATTGAAAGTTGCCCAAGGAAGCGTTTCCTCTGAAAAGGAACTAATACTTGCGCGAGTGGGCCTATTTGATGAAGACGGCACTGATCATGACTCAACAATTTTGCCCAAAACACCGAGATGCAGGTAATTGGAAATATGTCATTTGTATTCTAACTACAAGGTATCAGGCTTTCTTTTGGTTAATCGATTTACCGTAAATCCTCTATTAAGTCCCTCGGGGGGCTTATTTATTTCAGGCACGTTCGAGAGGGGAGCTTATTGAAGAGGGGGGACTTAAAAGAGAGGGGGACTTAATAAATTTCTCCCTTTAAAAGGGGGGGGGGGGCGTATTTGAGTAGAGGCTTAATAGTGGATTTACGGTATATTTTCCTGAAAAGGCAACTCTGCTCTTTATGGGTTTCCTGTAGTTTGAGATCGGCCTGGTTTCTTTTTCTTCACACGGGGTCCCTCTGTTCTAAATATAATCTAACCCCGTCTTACAGCCACCCTGTCAATACGTCCACGCTGATAATAACGTCAGTTTGCCCCAGCAACTGGAGATCTCACTTATGATGCGATTTTCACACTTATACAAGATAACCCATGGCGCAGAATGGCTATTGTTTCATGGACATTTCTCGTTAAGAAGATTTTAACTCAATTATGATTGTTGAATATTCATATGATACTGAGCTTATCGGTGATTGGTCAGGTATTTGCACTCTTGGGAATTTCAAATTGGCTTTCCTTAACATAATGCCAATCAAAACTGAAATTTATGCAGAGTCCAAAATTATCAAAGTTAAAAGCTTTTTTAGTGAGGTGTAAAGTTTATGTCCGACTAGAGTAAATTGTTGTCGTAACAAACCTCGCGCTTTGACAAACAGAATGCTTCATTATTACGTTCGCTTACAACACTATGTTCCATCTAACAGTTTTTTTAAATTAATGCTTTTCTTTTTTCAACTAAGCATTTTTTGTAATACTTTATGATTGACAGATATGTAAACCTAAACTGGCTTCAAAGTCATTTTGATTGACATCTGCATAAATTTCAGTTTATAAAATCTTCTTAACGGGAGAAATCTTCTTAAAGGGAGAAATTTATTAAGTCCCCCTCTCTTTTAAGTCCCCCCTCTTCAATAAGCTCCCCTCTCGAACGTGCCTGAAATAAATAAGCCCCCCGAGGGACTTAATAGAGGATTTACGGTAAATCGATTAACCAAAAGAAAGCCTGATACCTTGTAGTGAGAATACAAATGACATATTTCCAATTACCTGCATCTCGGTGTTTTGGGCAAAATTGTTGAGTCATGATCAGTGCCGTCTTCATCAAATAGGCCCACTCGCGCAAGTATTAGTTCCTTTTCAGAGGAAACGCTTCCTTGGGCAACTTTCAATTGTCTAATATGAGGATTGCTAGAACATGAAATCAGAGGGCGAAGCTCAATGGCATTTTGTTCTCCCCTTCAAAGTAGTCTAGATGAAAGATTACATTGAATAGTACAATGCCTTGCAGACGAACATAACAGTTGAGACATTGCTTTAAAATGCATTAAAATGCATTAAGTCTAACTCACGTGTTTTCCCTATAACAAGCGATTTTTATGCACATTGACCGGCGGGTTTCCTGTGTGACGTCCGCTGACCACAGGATCAGTCACGCCATGAGATGCTCGAATTTTGCTCGGATTTTATAGCAAAGCAAAGTATACCGGCCGTAGCAATCTAGGAATATGGTCGGTAATTTTCTTAGTTAGTAAAGAGGAAGATATATAATGTGTATATTCATCAATTTTTGTGTTGTTTTGCACTTCGCCGAAAGGAATGCTTCGCTATAAGACTATCGAACGACCGACGGTCCTTTGAAATACAGTAGCCACTTTAGCACACTGCAAGAGGGCCTGATGTAAGTATATAAAAACTTTCATTGATTGATACATAGTTGATCCAAGGGAACAGCTTCCATGTTACTGAAGTAATCCACTATACAATTTTAGAAAGCTGTTCTTGATATTGTTATGCGAAGCCAAATGCCATCAAAATGCATAATGTCAACATTGTCACGTAAGGCGTAGATTTTCACTCACCTGTACTTGTCAACCCTTCATCCGCCGACCAAAATTTAGAATAAATATAATACAAATCTTTATTATAATGCTAAGTTATTGCATATATTCAACGATTTCATTTATCTACTCAGATATCGAAAATATCGGGCTTTTTCGGAAGAATCATCATTTACGAAGTGATAAGTTGACGCTGTTTTTCGAAAAAAATTGGCCTTATCTCTAATTATATCGGAGTTTCACTGTTTTTGAACCTCTCAGGGAGTCCAATGATTAAGTTAACATGCAAAAGAGCTGGAAAAACGGTTGGAAATGCACCAAACTTCTCATCTTGCCATCGTAGTTTGACGATTTGGAGAAAATATTATTGCTCTCAATGACAGGTTTCAAGCATGGCCTGCGCAAAGAAATTAAGAGGTCCCAATGATTTTATTCTTGAATTCCTTAGACCAACCATAGAGTTAAACGGTGATGGTGTTGTCATTTGAATATAGCCTTGGCCATTGGAGATATTTGCTCATCAAATTGGCCTATTTTGGCATGTTATTCTATAGGGTTAATTATTAACGTCTGCTGATTGACAAGGCTTCAATCAAACCACTGCAAACTCCTGTCATGGATTGACAGAAGATGTAAGTATACTCATGTCCAGCCAAAATAAAATCTGTTGAATTCTGAGAGTTTGAGAGGTCTTCACTTTTTCCATTTTGCAGGGTGAATTTTTTGAGATTTTTGGAAAAAAAGCAGGGGGGGTGGTCTAACTCCCCCCGGATAATTCCGAATTTCGAAATATTTTGGCATGTTGAGTTTTTGAGTGAAACCTTTCTTTGTGCCAAGTTTCATTGAAATCGGAGAGATGGCATGTATCACGTCTGCCTGGTCCTCTCATGGACAGGCTCCATTGCCAGAAATATGGGACATGAGCCTGCTAATACATGCGCAATGATGCGTTTCAGCTTACAAAATAGTCGCCGAGTCTTATAGGAAATGTATGGGGAATATAGAGCTTGCTCTATTTACGGCGAATAGGGTTTTATTTCCTCGGAGCTCCACATCGCGACCAACAACCCACCCTACAAGCTACTAAATAAGCGTAAAATGATCATTGAATCATGCGACATATTGGTTCCCGGACTACTTGCCTTCGAAAGGCTTCGAAAGCTCTAGATTCCATACATCGTCTATAAATCTGGCCACACTTGACCCCAAAATCGGCTTATTTGAGCTCGAAAAAAATTAAAAGTAAAAGAGCTCCACCTCGATATCATCAAACGAGTGTTTAATAAATCCAAAACCGCTCAAAATAGACAGCATGCCTTCAGAATGTAGGTTCCCAAGAAGCTTGAAGTTAGGTTAAATTTTAAGCGATTCGACGCGTTGTTAGCTCATAGTTTTCAGTTAAAACTGACAAGAAACCACAGAGAACTGCTCCAAACAGCTTCAAAACCTCCTAAATATCGCCATTTTGTTTTTACAAGCTCCTATTGACTGCTGAGATACAATAAGGAAGCTTAAAGTAACGATTTACGTTTGAAACTTGTTTCTTGTCCGTCATGGGCTTCCTGTGGTGAGGCTTATCAACAGAAAAATAATAGTTGTTCTTTTGAGTTGTCAAGTAACTATTTTTTTGGCAAGAATTGTTTTACTAACATCATAGTTGAATATAAATATGTGCTTGGAAACCATGTAGTTATATTTTTCCTCTAGAAAACCACTTCATTTTCATTCATGCGTAACACCGCTGACAATGTCCAATATTTCTGGCAATGTTAAGTGCAGATAAGATTTTGAAAGATTATATTCATAGGTGCCTTAAATCACCTAAAATCACGTTAAGTCCACTAATTCACCAAAAATGAGCTGTTTAACTAAAAAGTATGTTTTTCCCCCCAGCTATTTTCAAGGATTGCTCAGATATCTTCAAATCCGGTGAACGACGTGACGGCGCCTACCTCATCGACCCTGACAACCAAGGACCCTTCCAAGTCTACTGTGACATGACAACTGACGGAGGGGGGTGGACAGTGTTCCAGAGAAGACAAGATGGATCTGTAGACTTTTATCTTGGCTGGCAACAGTACAAAACCGGTTTTGGAAACCTGAATGGCGAGTTCTGGTTGGGTAATGACTACATCCATCGCCTGACTGCAAGAACACCCTCGACTCTACGCGTGGAGGTGGAGGACTGGGCAGGAGTACGAAAGTATGCCAAATATGGTAGTTTTAGTATTGCTGATGAATCAGGCAAGTACAGACTCAACGTTGGATCGTATTCAGGTACTGCCGGGGACTCACTGACATACCAGAACAACATGTTCTTTAGCACCAAAGATCAAGATAATGACGGATCGAGCAGTAACTGTGCGTCATTACATACTGGTGCTTGGTGGTATAGGAGTTGTCATCGGTCCAATCTCAATGGGAAATATTTGGGAAACACTGTGACTACCAAAGGTATTTGCTGGCTTTCCTTCAAAAATAGCTACTATTCATTCAGGCGTTCAGAAATGAAAACGCGACCCATGACATTCTAATATTCGATTCCACCGTTCCACTACGCGTCGTACTTCTTCTAACACTTCTCTCGGGTTCTTCAAAACCCCGCGACTGCCGACCGGAAACACGTGCGTTTTCATTTACTTTACTACAGCACCGTCCTCGAGCAATCAGAGCACACGTAGCGAGGTGGCTCTATAATAACAATTTATCAAAACTTTAGCTTAGAATGCATGTTCCATATGAACTAGAAATTTTGCTAGGCATCCAATGTTCGAATAATTTTACTGAAGCTTGTGACAATTTAATCGATAAGCGAACGAAATAATCAATGACTAGAGTCGACGAATGATTACTAAATTCTCACCCTGACATTCTTTTTTTTTTTTTGAACTCACTGCCTAAAATTTATAATTACCATATTAATATATACTCATAGATTTATACATTTATTACACATTTAGGGTCGATATCCGTGAAATAAAGCCGTGAATAAAAACCATATCAGTGAAGTGATACGATATCACTTCACGGTAAACTGTCCAATAAAATCTCGCGATATTTAACAATTAGTCCTCGAGTCCGAATGGTCTACGAGTCAATAGCCCATGAGGCCGAAGGCCGAATGGGCTATTGACTCGTAGGCCATGAGGGCGAGAGGTCTAATTGTTTTAGTAAAAATCTACTAATCGGTCCAATAAAAGGATGCAAAAAGTTTTGGATTTTCCTTTAAATACATTTTTTTTGGTTTTCATAACCGGCGCTTTTCGCTACTAGAGGTCTATCACTAATAGACCCCTAGTAGCTCAGCCAATCACAGGGCTCGATTGGTGGTAGACCATTAGTAGGTTTTTTCTAAATAATAATATATCGCGGACTCGCTTATTCGCGATATGACGGGAAACTCGTGAATAAAAACGATATCAGGTTCTTAACATGTGATAATCTCTAAATGCATCATATACTCTCTAAGTATTTCTTATTCGTAAATTTTCCTTTTCTACTTCTAAAGTTACTTTATTTTTTATTCCCCGTTTTTATGATTATTCGTTAGGGTTTCCTTTTTATTTTGGAGCCCAGCTCTGTTAACCAACTGGCAATCAGAGAACATTTTGTTCGTAACTCGCTGTTTCCTTAATATCAGCCGGTTTTCGGCTCGATTTACAACAGCTTTTCCTCGAAAATAAAACTAAATTTCACCAAATATCTTTTAGAAATAGCACATCGTTCTCAATGGAAAATATTTCACTTTGACAAGAGATAATAGAAAATACTTGAAAATTTTCCCTGTGACAAACAATGTATTGCGCGCCTATAGATTCTAAATCACCTGTCCCCCTTCCATGACAACTTAGGTACCAATTTCATTAATTCTTAATAATTGTTATGGATAAAGTTATGTAAATAAAGAAATCGTTGTCACCTTGGCTTGTGTTGATTGAATTTCTGTAGATTTGGAGGAAAATCTATTAATATAATTTTTGAAGGATTTGAGGGAATGTTCGCGACAAAACGGGAGGGGGTGCCCTTTTCTGAGAGTCTTTCTGCGTCACGGATAGCACACTGTACCCACGCATTGCATCGACTTAAAACCTCTTCTAATATTTTAATTACTTCTTTGAAATACAAGGGAACTTTTACTCTTAATTAAAAGACGGAAACCACAAAGGTGGATATAAATTACAACTGAATCTTGTGTCAAATCAATGATTTAGAATGTCCAGTAAAAGCTACTATACATTGGATAGGTTGTTCTTGACGAGAGTAATGAAAAGAAACACAATTCATTCCATGTTTTCTTGGATGTTGGAATGACTTATATCCCATCTCCTATCAATTATCACCTAATGCTCCGACAACCCTAATTTTATCATAGATTATCATTGGAATGAATTCATCCGCGAGTCAGGTCAGTCAAGCCTAATAGACCTATTTCACGGTTGTCGTCGATCAACATCAGCCTCGATAGTGTATAATATATTCTTTAGAATTTGACTACAGCTCACGGTAATTTAAGGAATGTACACATTATCAAACAATAGACCATTTTCGTGATGCACGAGCGCTTTCAAAAATATCTAATGAAATACTTAAAACTTCCACGGACTTTAGTCAAATTCTAAAGAATAAATTACACGCTATCGAGGCTGAGGTTGAGCGACGACAACCGTGAAATGGTCTATTGTGGTTAAAAGCTAACTTTGCTATATTCCCTTGAGTATTATCTTTTCAATTTTCTCCCAATCACTTTTAAGATGATTCACGGCATTGACAAGTACATAGACTGCCAGTAAATTAAGCCGGGGGGAAAGGAGCCTGAATTAAAAGAATGCGTTGTTTTTTTTACCAGTGGTGAACGTGTTTCAAAATCAACCAATCAACGAACGGCATTATCAACGCAATCAACTTAACTAAATAATTAACTTAAGCAAGTTCTTTGAAGTTAAAAAGGTCCAGACTTCCACTACACAAATTAGACAGTGGTGATCCTTGTTCGACGACATACGGTAAGTTTTTGAATATTTTTGAAAAGATTCGATCTATATATTATCTAAATATTCTCTTTAAGTTTCATGCTTTTTCTTCTGTATACGATTCTGCACTATATAATATACATCTTTCTGATTTCCTTGGAATTTATCGCTTTATTATTTCAGTTATAGTCATGTTTTAGGCATATTTTCGTCGCGCAGCTGCTTGCTTTCTATAGATTGCCTCCTGTCGAAACTCGGCAGACAAATTTATGGCAATCCATTTAACAAGAATTTGACAAGAATTTGAACAGAAGGACAAATCTTGAAAAACCACTGTTAGAAAATCGGCAAACGAGACTCAGTAAAAAAAACAAAACAAAAAAAACAAAAAAAAACAAACAACAACAACAAACTATTAAAAGCAAAAATGATCGAATTACTACTATACATGTGCTGAACGATTCAGAAATATCCGAGCTCAAGCTATGCAATCTTTCAGTTTTATTAGGTAATCTGTTATCTTTACATAAACTTATAAATTAGCAATTGCAAGTTAGAAAACGTAACAAGAAATAATCGTATTATTTTGCCTTGGTAGCAATCACTCAGTAATACTGAGTTATCTATTATTATGTTGATGAATGGACTGGCAGATGCTTCAAATCCAGAAAGAATAAACACATCAGGAAGTTAAAAACATCAAATATTCAATTACCCTTGGCAAAACAATCATTCTATTGACTTTGTTATTGATAGAGCTAACTTTGCGTATTCGTAAAACTCTGAAATCGTGGCGTACTGTCTCAATTTCCTTCGCAGATAACAGTTGAAGCCCTTAACAGGATAATACACCATTATTCTAAAACAATTTACTTTAATTTGCCGTTTTAATTAAATATTCATGTTTTTTTCCCTTCATTTTTCTTTATTCGTCAAGGCTGTAGCCTGACAGCAATAGCTTATAATTTTTACGAGTTTTAACCAGCACACCTTTTTATTTTTTATGACATTTATCCTGGTTACATTTCTTCCATTCTTAAATGAATTCTTTTCATCGCCAACTTTTGTTTGTCGCATTTGTAATCCTGGAAAGAAGACGTTTATTGTTCTGGGTCTTGCTTTGAATAATTAAGTAAGTGAAATCTCTCAATGAAGCGGGTGAACATTTAGGTAGATGTTATTGCATCGTAACGGAAAATACTATTTCTTGATGGATTTGCCTCTTGCGATACAAGAACGACGAAAACAATATAGTTTTTTTTTTTTAATCAATGAAAGTTGATTTCGTCTTTTTCAGAAAGACGATTTTTTTCATTCAAAAGTGTAATATTCTATTTTAGAACTTTCACTAAACTAGGTGATACAAGAAAATGTAACTAGCCAATCAGCGCGAAGCTAACAAGCTCAAGTTGCTAGCATAACCCATGAAGGGGAAAAATTGCGCACCAATGACTGCCTTAGTAGGGTAGGACACGGCAAATGTTTTTCGGTATAAACAAAATTGGAACTAGAATTCAAATTTCTCTCATTACAAACGCAGGATCCAGTGTTTCTAAAATACTGAAAAGTTATTATCAATAAAATTATTTTTTCTTTCAAATTCGAGAGCTAGAACGAGCTTCGAGAAAATGTTCAGGCTCCCCTCCCTTGATTTGATAATTGGATGCGGGTTTTACTTTGTCAAAGAAGCTCGTGAACACGAAGTTTATAGAAAAACTAAAACAAATTTTTATCCGTAGCATCTCAATATTAGCCATGTTAAATCATTTTGACAGGCTTTGGATTCCTCTAAGAGTTCTAGGTTCTAGCGACGCGAGTTGTGCTGCTCTAATCGAGTACGTTTGAGTTGCTGACAAATAATTCAGCTGATATGAATTCGCATAATACTCAATAATAAAACTGAATTGTGGAGAGTCGTATTCGACGCAGCGAGTCCCCTTTGCATTTGAAGGGAACTTAACTAAATTCTAATACTAGTTACATGTTCGTATAGATGCTAAGCTTCTGTGAATATTATACGGAATGCCTTATTTTGACAGGCCGCTTTATAACATGTTCCATGAATTAACATATTCAAACAGTATTTTTTAACAGTTATCACTTTAATTCTAGAAATAGAAAGCTTGCGAATATCTTGATACGTGTAGAAATACATAATGCGAATGTTTCAGTAGCTGCAAGCTTTTCAACACTTGTCTTCTTTTGAATTCTTTTGAAATGATTTACTGAAGAAGCGAACGAGAGTCGTTGGGTTTCCCTTCGGTTTGTTCATATTCTCGCACAATGACGCATTGTAAAAATGCACGGGCTAAAGGCTTACAAAAGGCTAACAACTTTGGAGGGATTGCATGCAGGCCTGGTCGCAAATACCTTACCTAGCTCTAACTATAGAGAATGAAATTTTGGGAACAGAAATGCAAATGATTTGACTGAAATATTACAAAAGTTGTAGCTTTTTTGTGCCATTGTTTCCTTATGCCGAATGCGTGAGTTTGGTTGTCAGTTAGACTGAAACTGATCTAATAGTTTATAGTTAAGCCAGGAAACCTTTCTTAATTGATAATTTCAGTTTTAAAATATAACACAAAAAAGAGCTTTGAAAATATGAAAACTTTGCAACCGAAAAAATAAAAATAAAAAAATTCGCTAAGTGAAATTGAAAATATTGATTAGGGCTACGCAGACGTTAGTCTTCTTTGCAGCTGTCAGTTCTTAGTGTCAAAATCCCTAAAATCCCTCCCTAGTTACTAAGGGCTTCTTTCTTTGTTTCTTTGTTTCTTTTACGACCCCTAACTTGTGGTAAAAAATAGTAACATCAAATCAAAAAAAATCACTTTCCGCGAGTGGTAACCTAGTTATTAATTTGGAGCCATTAGTGCAACGGGTCTATACCAAAAACAATATTATATAGCAATTTTTAAATTTTATTTCTATTCAATAGGAATGATATTCTAATTTTGAAAAAGCGGCAAACATCGTTTGAGTCATTAAATCAACAAGCTATAAGACGTGCAAGATTTCAGTTGCAAAGATGTTATTCTCCGGTAGTTTTCCAGTTGTCTTCGTGGTTTTCCTCCTGTGGAAGGTAGACTACATCACAAGTACCATCACATACGATGATCTTCACCCTGGATTCCAGTTTGATAACCATCCTGGTAACATTCTTTCTTTGCCCGAAAATATGACTAAAGTTGAGCAGATGAGCACCAAAGTTTCGAGCAAGATGGATTGTGTGTTCGCTTGTGTTGGAACATCTTGGTGTCGTTCGGTCAATTTTAAGATGAGAGCTGAGGTGGACCATCGCCACATATGCGAGCTGTTGGACACTGACTTTTATACCCACTCAAAGCAGTTGAAACAAGATGAGAACTTTACCTATTTAAGTACCAAGGTAAGAAGGCTTGATTATCACATCATTATTATCAATATAATTATCCCTCTTATGAGTAAAAAGAGAGAAAGAGTTAAGGTGCCTCATTTGTCTTGCGGCTGACAAACTAAGCTAATTTTAATCGCGAGAGAAAACTCTATGGCTTATCGATTGGATCTAAATTTACACTACAGTGACCAAGAACGAACACGAGTAGTGACCACGAATTTACAGTGAAAACGGCTCAAGCGTACCCCCTGGAATCCATTACAGCCATTCTCACACACACGCGCACTCTTGCGAATTTTTCTGTCGCGACAAGTTGATTTTTGGTGGACGTCCACCAAACCCTACTTTATCGCGACAGAAAAATCACAACAGTGCGCGTGTGTCTGAGAATGGCTGTAATGTATTGATTATTTAAATATTGATCAGTTCATTATTCAATCTGACTCCAGATCTCCCCAGAAAGGCCATCACTTAGAATTTTAGTTGTGAAAGGAATGTGAAGTTTGGAGTCTTCCGATTCTTTTATGAAAACCCAGAGTGAACAATCAACTCAATATTCGAATAATGAAATCAGTAATGACCGTTTTGACTGTAAAAATGAAGAAAAGGTTAACTAGAGCGAATTATTATTGAGAGCATATGTCATAAAGTGATCTTTGTAAAGAGAGCGAGAGCAAAACAGTTCAATAAACAAGGCAGTTAAAAAATGCCGTTTATTAGCACAATGCATACTCGTGGTTACTCGTTGTCAACCGTGGTTACAAGATTATGCTTATCAAAACATAGCAAAAACAAAAAAGCAGTGCAACTTCCCTACAATAAAAAAAAACAACAACAACAAAATGCTGCTGCCTGCTGCTGTAATCTCAAACGTTTGAACGGTTTTGGAAATTTGCACGACTTACTGGTCCTACTAAAAATTGAAGAGATTGTTTTAGTGAATATATGATAAGATTGTGGAAAAAGAATAACACAACCAACCCAAAACTGTGAATGTTGCCTATCTTACATTTGTAGAGCAATTGCGTGTGAATGACTTCACACTGTGTACTATAATTATTATCTCTTATTTTGGCTTTTTTTCCCCAGAACCCGTGCGAAGAAAAGCCCTGCCAAAATAACGGCAACTGCACCATCCATTACAACAGATTAGATTACCGTTGCCAATGTGGAACAGGAATAACTGGAGATAGGTGTCAGAATGGTGAGTTATATAAGCACGTTTTGCCTGCTTGCAGCATGTCGGAATGCAGCTCAATTTGGAGAGCAAAACAATAGATTCCAATTCTCATGAGATTAAAATTATTTTGTTTTGCCCCCCAAATTGAGCTACTCTGACGTCACGTGTAAGAGATCTATTACACAACTTGTACTCTTACAACACTCGTATAGGGAAAATAAATTTTAATGCATAACTTGGCCCATTTCCGAGATTCGCTTGTCACGCATAACGGCTTCAATGTTAGGCTTCGTGCATAATGCTCAGTGATTCGTGACAGTAAAGAGACAGAGAGATAAAAAGAGAGAAATTCAACTTTTTTTGTTTCGAACAACTTCTTTTTGATTACCCTAGTAAAGCGAGAGCAAGTGAGACCACTCTGTAGCTCTAACAAATCACACATATCGAAACTAGGATGAATAAAGGAGGGGATCAAGGAAAAAAATGGCTGGGGGAGGGGGGATTTACAAATCACAGTTTTCCTACAAATTTATTCGGGAAGAAACCTAGGAGCTCTAGGAGCCCTTAAAAACGGCCTGGGACCAGTCATCATCCCTCGTTGACCAAAAATTAAGCACATTTATCACAGCGCTGTATTCCAATCATTCCGTAGTTTTCAGAACTTATTTTTATACCGATCTGTTGGTACACTATTGTAGTTTCACTATATAAAAATTTCATTCATTTATTAATTCCTTCCTTCCTTCATTCCTTCGAATTCCTTCATTCTCAGTTCCTATGTTATTAAATCGCCGGATTCTTCTAGTATCTTCTCTCAGACAAAATATCGTACACACTTTATTCTGCACGATTAGATTTTAACTACTATCATTTTGTAACTCATTGGCTGTTTTTTATTGATGAAGAAAAATCGGGAATAACCAGGCCTAGTAGTAAAACGAACCAAAGTAATTTTAAAAGCTCACATGTGGCCAAAAAAATAAATAAATAAATAAATAAATAAATAAACAAATATAGAAATGGAGATGTAATTCAACAGTCTTGTAATTTTCTTTTCTATCTTTGTTCTCATTTATTATGTCGGCCCGACTAAATCCTTCAGCAAAGTGCAGGATTTTGAAAGATTATATTCATAGGTGCCTTAAATCACCTAAAATCACGTTAAGACACTTAATTCGCCAAAAATGAGATGTTTAACTAAAATGTATGTTTTTTCCCCAGTTGTTTTAAAGGATTGCTCAGATATCTTCAAAACCGGTGAGCGACGTAACGGCGCCTACCTCATCGACCCTGACAACCAAGGACCCTTCCAAGTCTACTGTGACATGACAACTGACGGAGGGGGATGGACAGTGTTCCAGAGAAGACAAGATGGATCTGTAGACTTTTATCTTGGCTGGCAACAGTACAAAAGCGGATTTGGAAACCTGAATGGCGAGTTCTGGTTGGGTAATGACTACATCCATCGACTGACAGCAAGAAAACCCTCGACTCTACGCGTGGAGGTGGAGGACTGGGCAGGAGTACGAAAGTATGCCAAATATGGTAGTTTTAGTATTGCTGATGAATCAAGCAAGTACAGACTCAACGTTGGCTCGTATTCAGGTACTGCTGGGGACTCACTGACATACCATAACAACATGTTCTTTACTACCAAAGATCAAGATAATGACGAAAGGAACGGTAACTGTGCGTCAGTATATACAGGTGCTTGGTGGTATAGGAAATGTCATAACTCCAATCTCAATGGGAAATATTTGGGAAACACTGTGAATGCAAAAGGAATTTGCTGGTATAAGTTAAAAACTAGCTATTATTCATTCAGGCGTTCAGAAATGAAAACGCGACCCACCACATTCTAATATTATTCGATTCCACCGTTCCACTACACGTCGTACTTCTTCTAACACTTCTCTCGGGTTCTTCAAAACCCCGCGTGTTTTATAACTGCCGATTGGAAACACGCGCGTATTTATTTGTCGTCGTCGTCTGCTGATCACGGGGGAGGCCGCTTTCTGCAGGCGGCAGCCATATGCTTCCCCCAAGCTGCACGGTCCTGTGCTACTTTATGCAGTTCGGATGTTGTCAGTAGCAAAACCCATTATGTCTCACACCCATAGAGCAGCAAGCAGAGAACTGATAGTTTAAACTGTTCTTGTGCATCATGGATGTTATTTTCTAGCAACACGATGTCATCTGCGAATTCCATGTTACTGAGCTTCCCTTAATTCTGGATTCCGCTTGGATTTCCTGAGTGTCATAGTGAAACCGTGAGCTTCAAGCCTGCTATGAGTGAGCACGAAGTCTAATACCACAACGAAGAAGAAAGGAGTCAGATTGTCCCCTTGTAGGATTCGAGTTGTCACACTAAACTCTGAAGACAATTCACCGTCAACAATGACTCAACTAGTTGAATCCTTATACAACACATTTATTGCATCAACAATTTTCTTGGGCAATACCATAGGATCGAAGAATATTTAGCATTATGCTTCTGTTCAGACTATCGAATGCTTTCTTGAAGTCTACAAATGTCGCAATAAGAGGAAGGTTTTTATCTGTCGCCTCTTCTATAATCCTTCTTAAAACATGTATATGCTCAGCACAACCCCTGGACTGTCGAAACCCTACTTGATTGACTCAGTGAACTGTCCCAAGAGATTCTCGAATCTGATTGAGGAGCATCCTATTATAGTTTGGCAGTTTGGCAGCAACTGACATCAGACTTATTCCACGATAATAGACAATGCGGCTTTATCTCCCTTTTTAGGCGTAGGCAAAACAATATTTTTTAGTCCACTAGTACACAAGAGCATACAGATATGATTGCAGCTGTTCGTAGAAGGAAGATTTTTTAGCATCGTCAGCAACCTCTGTTGGTACATAAACTACAATGATGACCAATGATAGAATCTGCTGAACGGAAGGATCGTACATATTTCTTTGCGATCAGTACTCCAACTTCACCAACACCTCTTGCAGAACATTACGTATGCACAAAAAGATATTCACTGTTGTTACTCCAGGCCTGGCCTATGGATGTTCTTGTAAGGCGATTATATCAATGTTGAGCGCCATATAATCTGGTTGGTGAGCTGATCCATGTTTCCAGATGATTTTTAAAAGGCTCCTAACGTTGAAAGTGGCTAGCTTCAACTTGCGATGTCGCATGAAGCCATCACGAATTGGCCTTCCAGCTGGCGGTACAACAGAGACCAAGGTCCTTTCGGTTTGCCTATAAGTCCCGTCAAACATTGAAAACCGTCTACCGTAGGACCATGTAAACTTGTTGTTTGGGCTATCGTGACTGCTGTCGTAGTAATAATACTTCAGGGGGGCGGATGACTAACCGTACAACCCCTATTCCTTTTAGTCGCCTCTTACGACACGCAATAAATACGGTAGCAGACTCCAAGGGGCTTTATTCTTAAGCCGCTGCCACAAATTTATTTCAATACAGCACAGTCCTCGACCAATCAGAGCACACGTAGCGAGGTGACTCTATGATAACAATTTATCAAATACTTTTGATTTATCAAATACTTTAGTTTAGAATGGATGTTCCATATGAACTAGAAAGTTTGCTAGACATCCAATGTTCGAATAATTTTACTGAAGCTTGTGACAATTTAATCGATAAGCGAACGAAATAACCAACGACTAAAATGGGCGAATACAATTATAATAAGACCCTTATCAGTTTTTATCATATGAAAATATTTTCAAAAATTGGATCTATATAGTGTACAAGTTCGTCAAAACAACAGAGCTTACGTTTCCAAGACGAGGCTAGATTCCTACAGTGTGTTTGTTAGTTTCTTGTGGCTGGATTTGAGTATACCCCTTATTCCCCCTACTTTCCGAAACGTTCTGCTGTCCCTGTTGATGTCAAGCCAGTCCTTCACATGCAGCTGCCTCAAGAACGAAATTTTAGAAGTTCTAAGGGAGTGAACTATTATCTTCGGGTTTTAAAAGAATCAAAATTTGAAGATGATATCTTCAAATGTTTATGTAGTATATCTTTCTACTAAGATAGCTCATTTGCGAGACTTGAACAACTAAAATTGGCATCCAGATCTTGCCGAAATATTCTAGCAACCAAGCATATCATCGTGTCGTACAAGGAATGCCCCTTTGACTGGGACGTGAAATGGCTAGCTAAATGAACCGAAACTAACCTGCTTCTAATATATAAATTCATGGCATTTACTCTATGATGAACCTAGTTTAAGTGTTTTGTCAGTTTTTCATTTTGAAATAGAAAAAATACGGATCTATAGTGAGTCTCAAAACAATTGCTAGATTAACGAGCGGCCGGGCGTACGAATGCTTTTAAATAGAATTATGCAATATTCTTACAAATGGTTTTTGAATCTTGTGATACAAATTTCTTCCCTATAATATATATATATTTTTTAAATAAGTAAAGATATTTATCAACGTAACTAAAACAGAAAATTTGTGTGCTCAAAAATGACCCTGCTCACTAAAATTATTCTATGATCGTTTAATTTATCTTATTTTGTATTAAGAAAGAGTCGGCTTCACTAACTTCCAATTCTGGTGATTAAACCATGCATTTTTTAATGACAACATTTTACTTGCTAAAGCCAGTTTCTTTAAGTCCAAATTGCGTCGTAATTGTAGTCATAATAATAGCCATAATCATAATGAGACCGTGTTAAACACAAAATCATAACCAGTCATAATCATAACGGCCGTCATAAATATAACCTTTTCATTTTCTTGTCAGAGTGATTATGACTGATTATGACGTTATTTTCTAAGTTTGAAACGTGTACAATATTATACTATAGAAATGTTTAAACTACGAAGATTCAGTACAAAAGTTTGAAATCTTACTTTGCTATACTATAATATTTACCAGTACAGTGCAATTTTACTCAGTTATAATCACAAGAAAATGAAAAGTTTCCGTTCTTTATGACGGTCGTTATAAATATGAATAAGATTATGATTTTGTGGTTCACACGTCCGGTTACAATCATGACGTTGATTGTGAATACGATTACGACGCCGTGTAAACCAGGTTTTAATTTGGTTGTTCAAAATTCCTGCATGTTTTTTCACTTTCCCTGTAGATGGGTCAGTGACGGATTTACTTGAAACAAAAAAATATTGCTAACCGTTGAGCTATGAAATTCGAAGCAGATAGGGAAAGGTTTGCATTCTCCAAATCTCGTTGTTGCCTGCAGGTGCGGGCATACATCAATAATTTATTGACAACTGAGTAGGCAGTGATAATTAAAGTTAGTACCATCAGCTGCAATCATCATTTGAGCTGAGTAAACCAACAAGCTAAGAAGTGCAAGCATTCAGTTGCAAATATGATATTTTCCAATAGTTCACCACTTGTTTTCGTGGTTGTCCTCTTGTGGAAGACAGACTACATCACAAGTACTATCACATACGATGATCTTCACCCTGGATTCCAGTTTGATAACCATCCTGGTTACATTCTTTCTTTGCCCGAAAACATGACCAAAGTTGAGCAGATGAGCACCAAAGTCTCAAGCAAGATGGATTGTGTGTTCGCTTGTGTTGGGACATCGTGGTGTCGTTCGGTCAATTTTAAGATTATAGCTGAGGTGGACCATCGCCACATATGCGAGCTGTTGGCCACTGACTTTTATACCGACTCAGAGCAGTTGAAACAAAATGAAAACTTTACCTTTTTAAGTACCAAGGTAAGAAATTAGAACTAGGCTTGCTTATTGCAAGACCCCACCCAGACTTGCAAAAATAACTTTAGAAAAGGTATTGAGATCCGTTTCTCCTCTACTCGGATCTCTGTTGCCTGGATTGTAGAAAATGATGATCCTGCCCTCAAATGAGTTAAGGAAAGTTGAGTTCAAATGCGGGTTTTAGCTGACATCAACGCTAATTTTAAAGCTTTCTTACAGCTTTCTTACAGCGCAGAAGAAAACCCTATCGCTTGTCAATACATCGCACAGCGCAAAAATTTCCTACAACAAAAAAATTTCTATAGAATTAGGGTGGCGTAGTGCGTATGTTATGGTCCCGGGCTCGATCCCCGCACTCGGTGGGCACCTTAAGTAAGTTAAGTTTAATGGTTCTCCCCATTGCTTCGAGGGTTTTTCTCCGGGTTCTCTGGTTTTCCTCCCTCCGAAAAAATCAACCCTAATTCGATCTGAGCTTTGCTCCGTGGTCAGACATGACTTGTATGACAGCTGCGTTTGATGCTTTTGCATGCCTTCGACTCGCCCACGTTGAGCTGCGTCCTTCGTAATTCAGCTATTAGAGCTGCAAGAAAGGATGATTAGCCGCTCTAAGCTTAAAGATGCTGCTGCCTACTGCTGAACTAGTAGGTTCAAATGCTTGAACAATTCTGGATTGAAATTTGCACGAATCTACTGAAAATTGGATAAGAGATTATGCATGCTCGAGAATGATGAAAGTTGCACCAGAATGTTATTCAGTGCGAGAAAAATAGAAAAATATAGATTGTGCAATAAGAGTAACTACATCGAAACCTTTTAATACTGCTTACGTTAATCACTTCACACTGTTTGCTAAAATTGCATCTTTTTGGGCTTTTTTACAGAACCCATGCGAAGAAAAGCCCTGCCAAAATAACGGCCACTGCACCATCCATTACAACAGATTAGATTACCTTTGCCAATGTGGAACAGGAATTACTGGAGATAGGTGTCAGAATGGTGAGTTATATTATACAACTTGTACTCCTACAACATTCCCTTTCAGGGGCGGATCCAGGATTTTACAAAGGGGGGTGGCTAACTCTAAAAAAATATTAAAAGGATAGTTCTAGGGTTGCGGACAACTCTTTAGGTCCAGGCAATGCAAAATTCCAATCATACATTTATTATTTGTAAAAATAACTCGACATCTCGGACACCTCTAGTATATTACGGACTTTCCCCCAGCCCTGGAATGTCTGTAAGATAGAGGCTCCACTGTACGTGCACCTTTTTTCCCTGTTTTAAACCCTGCAAAGAGGGGGTTGGCTAGCCACCCAATCCACCCCCTGGATCCGCCCCTGCCTTTAGAAGCAGATACGCTTTGCTTGTCACACATAATTAAAAGGTTTCAATGTGAGGCTTCGTGCATAATGCTCAAGAGCAGGCGTAACTCAGTTGGTTAGTTCGCGGCCTTGGGAGCTAGAGGTCTACGGTTTGATCCTCACGATCTCCCCGTCTGTTTCGACTTCTTTCTATAATCCGTGTAAGCCTCAACTTTGAATACTCGTAAAACAGAGCACTGATTGGGAAGAAAGAGATCAAAGAAAGAGGAGTTAGGAGGAGTGGGAAGGTTGAAGATCACAGGTTATATTTCCATAAGTATTTACTGACGTCATTGTTTACATTTTGCTTCATTAGCATAGGAATTTCCCTTTTTAGCCAAATTTAAACCAAATTCCTCTCAATAAAATATAAAACACCAAAAAGAACCATAAAATTGCACAAGCAAAGAATACAACTTCTGTTTTTTTCTTCTTCAAAATATGCTTCACAGTTGCCATGACAATGCGACCTGCCATAACTCACCCGGATCATTCACTTGTAAATGAAGGTAGACTTCGAAGGAAACGGAATATTTTGTAATCAGTCTGCTAAGACAAAAGAATTTGAACTTTAAAATCGCTGAAATGTTATCAAATAAGTGGTTGGAATTCGAAGAAGGGCAATTCAGGATTTCCAATTAGCTGGTATTCGCTTGATGAGACACTTGCCAAGCAGCTAGTGTGAATAAATTGGAAAAATATTCCGTTTTACTCTTTTTTTTCATTTGTAAACAACAAGGCTAAAAATAAGTATTGGGGCCCCCAATGAAAATTTTTTTTTTGGGTGACTTAAAAAAGTATGTTTTTTCCCCCAGCTATTTTAAAGGATTGCTCAGATATCTTCAAAACCGGTGAACGACGTAACGGCGCCTACCTCATCGACCCTGACAACCAAGGACCCTTCCAAGTCTACTGTGACATGACAACTGACGGAGGGGGGTGGACAGTGTTCCAGAGAAGACAAGATGGATCTGTAGACTTTTATCTTGGCTGGCAACAGTACAAAAGCGGTTTTGGAAACCTGAATGGCGAGTTCTGGCTGGGTAATGACTACATCCATCGACTGACAGCAAGAAAACCCTCGACTCTACGCGTGGAGGTGGAGGACTGGGCAGGAGTACGAAAGTATGCCAAATATGGTAGTTTTAGTATTGCTGATGAATCAGACAAGTACAGACTCAACGTTGGTTCGTATTCAGGTACTGCTGGGGACTCACTGACATACCATAACAACATGTTCTTTAGTACCAAAGATCAAGATAATGACGAAAATAACGATAACTGTGCGTCAACATTTACGGGTGCTTGGTGGTATAGGAATTGTCATCGGTCCAATCTCAATGGGAAATATTTGGGAAACACTGTGACTACAAAAGGAATTTGCTGGTATCTCTTCAAAAATAGCTACTTTTCATTCAGGCGTTCAGAAATGAAAACGCGACCCACGATTTGATAGCTAATGTTATTGAATTCCAATGATACGCCTCAATGGAGGATCCAGGGATATCCCATCATGCATTACGAATGAGATATAATATTTTTTCATTTAAAACAGAATTAAGAAAGAAAAATTTTCAAAATTGAAAAAATCTATTGTACTTAAGAAGATTGTGTGTCATAACTTTTAGCGATATCTGTTTTCAAATTCTTCAGTTAAGAAATTTAGAGAAACTTGTCACAATACTGGATTACTTTTCAGTACTTTCAAGTTCAGTACAGATTTTACAATTTTGTGTACCAAATAAGTCAAACATGTCTTCATCAAAAGCTAAATCAAAACTTTAATAATATTATTATTAGCAGTACAAGTATCATTACAATATGATGCTCATAAACCAAAAAAAAAAAACAATAAGAAGCACACAAAGGCACTTGGAATATCCCTGGATGGTCTTCGCGCTACGCGTCGTACTTCGTCGAACACTTCTCTCGATCGTGTAAAACCCCCGCGTGTTTTACAACTTCCGACTGGAATCACGCGCGCCATGACTTTCCTTTACTTCAATACAGTACAGACCTCGACCTATCAGAGTGCACCTAGTGAGGTTACTAAAGTATAACAATATTTTGACTATTTTGCAGTTCGGCAATTTGTACATTTCCTGGTAATTGTTTGACATTACTTTCTAGATACCGATTACTTTTTCACTTCGATCTCTAAATCCTTATACATTGATAGTTTTTCTACTCTACTTACGTTCTTTTCCGATGGCACTGAAACGTCAACAAAAAAGCAAAGTCTGTCGATTTTGTCCTTAACAATTATATTCTGTTTGCCGGTATTCTTCTGTCTGTATGGATTTGCAGGTCCCATAAGATGGCGACTCTTGTGTTGCTCATTATGTTCTCTGGTTGGTGTGGCATACCATCTGCTAGCTAGCGACTTCAAATCCATAGTGCTTGCAGAATTGATGTAGGTGTCACCTCTGTTGTGTCTTTTTATGAATTCACTTCTTGCAAGTCAAGACGTTCCCGTTAGTCGAATTTGTACATGGGTCCTGGCCATAGGATAACCAAAATCAATGAGGGGAGAGCTTCGACATTTCCTTATAGTTTTCTCTTATTAATTTTGAAGGTATGCGTTTTGCATTGTAGTTCAACGACACAAGGTTGACCTCGTCACTTTACTTGTGTATTAGAAGTGTTTGGCGACTGGGTAGAATCTCGCGGCCATAGAATGTTATATTTTAGAAAATATTTTAGATATTTTTTTTGGCACAGCAACGGGGAATGTGTATGTGAGAAATGTTTGATACAGGGACTGTGTAGAACCTTGTGGCCATGTGTATATTAGAAATGTTTGACACAGGGACTTGGTAGAACCTTGTGGCCATGTGTATATTAGAAATGTTTGACACAGGGACTGCATGGGTAGAACCTCGCGGCCATGTGTATATTAGAAATGTTTGACACAGGGACTTGGTAGAACCTCGCGGCCATGTGTATATTAGAAATGTTTGACACAGGGACTTGGTAGAACCTCGCGGCCATGTGTATATTAGAAAAGTTTGACACAGGGACTGGGTAGAACCTCGCGGCCATGTGTATATTAGAAAAGTTTGGAAAAAATTTCAGCGACTGAATTACGACCTCGCTCGAAGTTCAATTAAAAAAAATGCTTAGCGTTTGCAGTATATAGAGTATTATGAATAGCACACTTTCGGTATTCTGGTGATCACGTGATCACGCACAAAATAATTCAAGGCGAAATTAGGATTACTCCAATGTTTCCCCGGAGGTTCGTCTTGAAGTGTCTTATGCTGGATCACTCAAACAGAATGTCAAAAGTGGGCTGTTGTATTCGTTAAAATGTTGTGTCATGAATCCTACGTGTTCATGTTCTTTTGGGTATTTGTTTTCAATAAACTAATAAATTGTGGTAATGTTGTAAATGTTCCCTGATGGGATTTGATTTCGATTTATTTGATTTTTGGTTCTTATGAGATTTAAAAACAAGTCTAGTGTTGGAGTTCACATGTTGATTGCTTGTTGGCTGCGTCCCATTTCCCAGTCTTCCCGCTCTAGGATGACTGTTTTAAAAGGGTGCCTATTCCCATCGGTCCCATCGGTCCCTTGTACTGGCGCGCAAAGCTGTCATTATAGTGGAAACATAATATGGAATGTTGCTCTATAAAGTTTCCATGATATTGTCGGTTAACACAAAGGTTTCGAGGGTACATAATGTCTATAGAATATCACCAAAAATCTAGAAAGCTAAGTTCATTCAGGATCAGGGAAATCATTTTATATCACAAAAGTAAATATTTTGATACACACTACAGCTTGAGAATGCTCACAGGAGGTGAAAGTGTAACTGATAAAATATTTCAAGTAGCCCATCAATCGTTATCAAGTAGTTGAAATATGTAAAATATATCTACCCATAAGGTTTGTAGCCTCTTAGGTGACTAACTTTATTGAAATGAGTATTGACTGCATGCAAAATTGCCTCCATGCCTAAACGTTTTGCGCTTAAAAAAAATATCAAATATTCAGCTGCTATTTTTAATCACCATGATTAGAAAATATAAAGGTCTGTTTACCCAACTGGGTATTATTCTTGATCGCCGCTTCGGAATTGTTTTTGCCGGGCGTGCGCCGGATATTCCTGAGGATGGGAGGGAGGAAGGAGGGACGGGTACTGTACTGAGGAAGAACTAAGAAAAATATAAAGTCCAGCTTCAGTGTCTTGTAAAAGGCTAATGAAGCTTGTTATACATGCACTGATGGTGGCATTTCTTCAGTGAAAAATATTTTAGGAAAAGGTTATCTTAAATGTTGCCATAAAATGTGGCTGTCTCACTCTGTGGCCAATGTTATCGTGATTTTTAACCTCTGTGTTTTGTCAGTCTGTCATTGGTCAAATCACATTTCGAGTTACGAGTGCTCACAGACTAATGCAGTATCGTTTTCGGTTGACTAACTATCCTTTGATATTGAAGTGCATAATTACACACTTCGTAAACAACGCCAATATATGTCGAGCAAGAGTCCTAATCAGTTTATTCTCAGTCTCTGTG
The DNA here is from genome assembly GCA_023349425.1 of Anthopleura sola. Taxonomy (NCBI): domain Eukaryota; kingdom Metazoa; phylum Cnidaria; class Anthozoa; order Actiniaria; family Actiniidae; genus Anthopleura; species Anthopleura sola. Next base: position 2,395,873 of record JALHLI010000017.1, on the reverse strand, counting down.
ATTTGGTCAATTTTTTTTAAACGTTTTAGCAAACTTTCCCGTCATTTGGTCACTGCAGTCCGACTGTGTTTGGACAACAGTGCAAACATTGAAAGGCAAACATTAACAGTCATCGCTGGGGTCTTGAATAATTAACTTACTTGTTTTAACAAGTAGTTAAAAGCAAAATGGCAGACACGAGGTATGAACTCACGGAAGACCACAAGTCTCCCAGACCAGTATGTAAAACCAGGGCAATACTTGCATTGAAGATTCTTTTGGTTGTAGTGGTTTTCTTCATCGGGTTTGTAATAGGATACTTCGTTATGAAAGGTTCTATTTCGCACGACCGAGCTAAAAGCTCGTCTCAGACAGCTGCAGATTATAATGAGTACGCCACAAGACTTGCAGATTCCCTACAAGCCAAAAACCTTGAAGAATTTTCCAAGTAAGTTAACTTTAGTTTAATATGAATCAATAATATTTTAGTCAAACAAATTAGCAAAACTATAGAGAAGCTATTGATTAACATTTTTTGTTATGGTATGCTAGTCCATCTGTCTCATGACACGCAAACCTGAAAGCTAAACTGAGGTGACGAAAAGATTTATCAATCATTTCTATTTTTTTCCATGTATTTTTTTGAATCGGTGATTTCTGCGTAATATGTATTTTTCTCAGTTTTCATAGGCCAAATGAGGTGGTCCCTAGTAATGAAAATATTTGAATTTTAAATCAAAACTGATGTTGTAGTATTTGAATTGCAAACAAGCCAAGCCCTGAATATATTATGCAGAAAGCAAAGCAGAAAAGTGACTCTTGAGAGGCGATGAGCGCACTGATTTCGATGATAAAAATGTCCATAGCTTTCTATTGTTAAACTGCATTGACTGGGAAACTTATTATACAATAAAAGCATGTAGAAATGCAAGCAAATGAAGACCATGATGAGATTATAGCAAATTATAGTAAAGGTAAACAAGGTAAAGCGTCCTTGTTTTACGTCGGTAGCTCGTTTATAGCTAAAAGCTATACACAGTAGCGTAGCGAGGGGGGGGGGGGGGAGGGGCACGGGGGGCACGTGTCCCCCCCCATTTTTTTGAAATTAATTTTTGAATATATAAAAACGTTTGGTTTCTGTTTTTTGGGTTGCTTTTTTATACTGGGTGCCTGGGTGCTCCCTACTTTCAAGATCCTCGCTACGCCCTTGAAGCTACACACAGTACATAAGGCCGAAGGCCACGCATGCACTAACAAACTGTGCCACTCTTGTTCCTCTGGACTTTGAGTTTTGTTTATTCACACGTATCATTACATTTACAATAATGATATAACAAATATTAAAATATGATTACATACTTTATAAAATGTACTATGTTTTGAGTTACAAATATAAGGGAAAAGAAAAACGTGTGTGGTGGCCAAAGTAGTTTAACACTTTCGAGTTGGCCGCCACAACTGGGTTAACGAAAACGGCGGTTTGGCGTAGCAATCACAATTGATCATTAACTTTCATAATGTAATTTTCATCCACATGCGTCTTGTGGAAATCAGCTTTAGTTGACGGGGCTAGCGTGTCTAAATAAAGCTGGGAAAAAATCATAATCTATATCCCCCTGAATTGCTCACTGTTAAAACAATTTGAATGAAAAAACAATTATTGAACTCGGTTATCACAACATATCGTGATTTGTTAGTGTCTCGAAAGCACAAACATACCTATCACGATATTTTGCTTAACCTCGTCCCGCAATAATTGAATTGATATCTCAACATTATATATCCTCCCTGTTCAAGAAGAGAAACGCCTGTTATTTTACTGACATGTTTTAGCCCGTAATCTTTAGATTGGAGCTCTTCGGCGACTTCGAAATTATCCGGACTTTCAATATAAAACAATTTTTTAATTCTCCCATTGTTTTTTCTCGATAAAAAGCTCTTAGAAAGACAAAAGAAGACTTAAAACTTGACCTAGTCACGCTAAGCACAAGTAAACATTGTCAAGGAATGTCTGGTTTACCTTGCAATCCAGCATGGCGTTGCTATGGGGGGGAAATGTCACGTGATCGATTGATGCTAAAGGCCTATTATATTGAATAAACGTCGCTAACAACGATCGATTCTTTCTTTAATTTCTGCAACAGGAAGTTTACCAAACATCCTCATATGGGAGGTACAAAGCAAAATGACAAACTGGCAAACGACACCCGGGACTTATGGGTCTCTTACAAGTTTGACAAGGTGGACATGGTTCGCTATGATGTGCTACTGTCAATGCCTCGTAAGGATAAGCCAAATGCTGTCAAAGTGATCAACACCACGAACAATGATGTTGTTGTTAATATAGAGGGGCCCGAGAAGGTAGGTGGATAGGGTTCTGGTGCTGTAGTCAATAATCATCAATACTTATCTATAACATTAGAGTCTTTGTAACAGTGAATTCATCCACGAAAGTATGCCAATGGGCTCTCATAGAATGGCTCTTCAATGTATTGGACTTTCTTTGACGATTTGGTGGCCATCTTGCTGAGGGGATATACGTAACCTTTGTCACAGTAATGGCGTCCATTAAGATAAATGATTAACCAGAGGACAGCTTAACAAGAGATGAAATAAAAATATGGACATGAAAAAAATAATGAATCAATGAAACTCTATATATTACCCGCCATCTTTGTTTTGCCCTGCCCCTTGGAGGCCAAATTTAATGCTTTGCGATTCAAGATTGACGCCGAACACAGAGAAAATTAAATACCCTCCAAGTACGTGGCCGGGTTACTCAACGAGCAGCTGCATAATTCATATGGTGCTCATATACATATGTTGACATGCCCTAGTTTGGGAATAGCCCGTGTGCATTCGAATCACCAACTCTCGATTATTTAAGTAATCCGCGCAGTCGCAATAGACCTTTTCTGAGATGGCGAATTTAGGCAAACATGTTGCATTTTGGTCTAACTTCGTTTGCAGACATACTTTGTTCATTATTTGCTTTATATGGTGTTGCTTGCACCAAAGCTAGACCAAAACGCATCCTATATTCATCAAACTCAGAAAAGGCCCATGGCGAGAGATTAGCCGCTCGTTACGCCGTCTCTAGTGATTGAAAATTTAGCTTTGATTTTCTGTATGCTTTAGACCAAAGAAGAAAGCGAAAAGGATCCTTCAGTAGCTCCACCCTTTCTTGCTTATTCGCCTCCTGGTGACGTCAGCGGTGACCTGGTGTACGTTAATTATGGAAGAGTCGAGGATTTTGTTAAACTCGAGGCTTTGGGACAGAACTGCTCAGGAAGGATTGCAATAATGCGTTATGGAAAAATATACCGTGGTAATAAGGTGAGAACTGGCCTTTCATAGCAAGCTCGATACTGAACTGAACGGCTTGCATTCTGGTTTAGCTCTCATACAAATAATACTAAAAAATCGTCCGATACCGAAACCCCAACCCCCCCCTCCCCACCCAACCCCCAGGCGATCGGTGCATCGTCTATCTTGGGTATTAACACCTTTTGTTCATCATGCATGTTTTATGTGGCACTGTTTGAACCCAAGCTAGACCAAGATGCATCTTGTTAATCGAGCTCAGAAAATGTCTATAGTAAGGTTTTGAAGCTATAACGATCTTCCTTGTTTGACTTTGCTCCAACAGGTTGCTAACGCTGAAACCTTCGGTGCAAAGGGTGCCATTCTTTTCTCCGACCCCGCTAACTATGCGCCCGCAGGCGTCGATGATACATTCCCTAAATCATGGTGGTTACCGGAGACTGGGTCCCAGAGAGGTAGCATAATGACCGTGAACGGTGACCCCCTGACACCAGATCTGCCATCCAGGGAAGGAATATACAGAATCCCAATGAATAAAGTCAAGGGAATCCCAGGTATTCCTGCTCAACCAATGGGATATGGCGATGTGATCAAGCTACTCAGCAGAATGAAAGGTAATTAAACTGGCTCTTCCTCCTAGACACACAAACGAAGTTGTTGTTGTTGTTGGCTTTTTTGTTTCGAATAGGCAGGGCTAATTGCACACATACATTTCACAAATAGCTTTAAGGACGCTCGCGCGTATTGTTTGTGCGCATCTGTTCTGCGTGTATAGCGTGACAGCGCGCGTGTCCTATGTTTTTCAAGACTCGGTCACGTTCGTTGCGAAAACGTTTTCGATCGGCTTTATTTGACCCCATAACATCTAACTCCTAAACGAGAACGGTGACCCCCATTTTTTATTTGCTCATGGAACTTCTATGATGGTCTTATTTCACCATGCGAAGTTTGAAGAAAAAAAAATGGGAAACGCTTTTGCCCACGAACGCCCTTGAACGCCCACGAACGAAATTGGCTTTGTCCAGCTAAGCAATAATGATGAAAATGAAGTGATTCGGTGGGTAGCTTGGCCGAGGAGTCGAGGAGTAACCTAGTGCAGTCAACTCTCCTTACAGCGGAAACCCCTAGGGACCATTACTTGGGGTCCTCAGTAGACCCAGCCATTGCACGTGACGTCAAAGCAGCTCAATTTGGAGGATAAAACAAAAGAATTTCAATCTCCTGAGAACTGGAAATCTATTGTTTTGACCTCCAAATTGAGCTGCATTCCGACGTGCTGAAAGGGCCGTCTATAGGAAGCGTCCGCAATAGCAAGTTAAGGTAATTTCTTTGTCAGTTTTGCCGGGGATTTTGTTCCTGTCCGTAATAACAAGGTGTCCTCCTTATCCGTGGTGTCCGCAAGGCGAGAGTTGACTGTTTGTGGCAAGTAGGATTCAAGTGACATTCACCATTAAGTCACATGATTTAGCACCACAGGTAGCCCGCCAAAGGAACAGACGAGATAAAGCAGAGAGGCGAGTGCGGAGGAGGCTGTTTTAGTATCGTCTCACAAGGCACCCAAAATAGTGTTAGACGGACTAAAGCCCCGTGCACCTAACCGTCCCTCCTCGTAGAATAACATCTAGTATCGACATTGGATTTGATTTGAATTTCATAATTATTTCAGGACCCGAGGCTCCAGTAGCATGGCGAGGAGGCCTGGCCATTACCTACAGACTCGGTCCAGGCTTTAAAGACGCTAATCTAACACTGAGACTAATAGTCAACAATGAATTTCTCGTTCGTCCAGCGTATAACGTAATTGGTACCATTAATGGCAAAGAAGAACCAGACCGTGTGGTGTTGCTAGGCAACCATCGTGATGCATGGGTTTTTGGTGGAGTCGATCCATCGAGTGGATCAGCAGTTATGATGGAAGTATCACGTGGTGTAGGTGAGTTGATGAAAACAGGTTGGCGACCAAGGAGAACTATCATGTTTTGCAGTTGGGGGGTTGAAGAATACGGGCTCATAGGATCTTGGGAATGGACAGAGGAGAATCAAAAATGGCTGGGAGACAGAGCAGTTGCTTACATCAATCTTGACTCTGCAGTAGCTGGCAATTACTCCTTCTCTTCCAGTGGGAGTGCGTTACTCAGAGGCTTAATCATGGACCAGACGAAGAAAGCGACTAACCAAAACCAGGGCGTATCCCTCTACGAGACGTGGAAGAAGGGATTTCCTGGAGAAGGCGGAATGCCACGTTTTCCACCACTTGGTTCCGGGTCTGACTTTTCCCATTTTGCGCATTTCCTTGGAGTCCCATCTATGGATCTGGGCTATAGGTTCAGATCGATGAACGTCTCTGGCTACCCTGTTTACCACTCGGTGCATGACACTTTCTATTGGCAAAAAACATTCAACGATCCTTACTTTAAGTCTCACTTGACCGTATCGCAAATAGCTGCACGTACCTTAGTTGCTGCCTCGGATGCTCCCCTCTTTCCATTCACTTTGGCCCCCTATTCAGAAGCACTCTCATCTGGATTCCAGGGTTTGAAAAAGAACGAAGGGGCTCGGCTTCAGTCACATAACATCACTTTAGACTATCTGAAAAAGGCAATTGATACCTTCAAAAAAGCGGCAGATGACTTTGAATCCAAAGTAAAAGAAATGAAGACGGTCAAGGACTTTGGAAAGATAAGAGCTCTGAACGATCAAGTGATGTTACTTGAGCGGACATTCATTTGGCCTTATGGCTTACCCGGCCGTTCTGATGTCCGTCACGTGATTTTCGCTCCTTCCTTACACAATCAGTATGGCTCTTCAACATTCCCTGGAGTTGGTGATGTGCTGTTCGACATTGACAAGACAGGCAACTGGCAGGAGGTGAAACGCCAGATCTCGATCATAATCTACAGCATTCGAGCAGCTTCCAAGGCTATTGGATGGATGTACTAGTCAAGTCTATATTTTTACCCTTAGTTTAGCTTCATCATAACCCTATTGGGCATCGTAAACTAGAAAATAAACAGTAGCTTAAAGAACAGCCTTTCTTATGCGCACTATCAGTTTGACTTTGTGTAAAGTTGTAATTTAGAAGACAAAACATTTCATTTCATAACCAAGTAAATGTAAGAAGGAATTCAGCACTGAGGGATGGATCGTTCCTGGATTCGCTTGAGGACCACAAACCAATAGCTCCAAGTTGAGGTTGGACTTGATGTGTTCATACATTTACTGTATTTGATCAAGTCTAACCTTGACTTGGAGGCCACTTAAAAGAATTTGGGAAAGGTCTTAGTATTAGACATTTTATAGCTGTTTTGCATAATTACACTTAGAAATAAAGCCAATTCCTAGCGTGTGAAGTGAAGTGAAGTGAAGTTTTTAATTCAATAGAGCGTTGCACATAAACTTGTAAAACTTGTAGCCAATACTATCAGAGCCAATCAGAGCCTATGAATTCATTTTATGAGGCGTGGCATTGTTTTACGGAATACAATCATTTGTGGAGGTAAATGTATGTGGGGCACAGGAAGCCCAAGAAACAATTGGATATTTTCAATTGCTTTTTATGACCTTGAATGAACTTCAACTGCATGCATGACACATGTATTTCACTGCAGGAAAACCTACAAATACCTTTATCATGATGTCAAGTTCATATGTTATCAAGGATTGACTTAATGTTGTTAGTGAATCCTAAGTGAGATAGCAATTAATTGTGTAATAAAGCTGTTTCTAAAGTCTGGGAAAATTCCAAATTATTATGACCTTTTGCTGCTTGAATTTACATCACCCATACTACCTTTTGGTCTTGGTACAGTATGCAACAAGCAACAAAACCTTCACAAACCTTTTTTAAAAATAGTTGTAGTCTTGATATTAGTAGGTTACTCAAGATAACCCATTAAAATGTTTTTAAGACAAAGCTTTCAAATAACACATACTTTTGTAACATAGGTCTTCATATCTACTAGGACAATTTTTTTTACAATCCTCTACACAGGGAGCCCAAGAAATATAATCAAAAGCACATGAAACTTGATTCAAGTTTTTCTATGATATTTCAATGGGATCATTATATTCTTGTTTTATACATTTGCTGTATTTTGTGATCAAAATATGTGCTAAATTTTATCATCAGCATTGACCCCTTTCACGTTATCAAAGCAGCTCAATTTGGAGGACAAAACAAAAGAATTTCAACCTCCTAAGAATTGGAACATATTGTTTTGTCCTCCAAATTGCTGCAAGTGATCTATGGAAGAGAAAATATAAAACAATCAATTCTAAAAGTAAAGTCCCTTAGCCAATCTCAGCCAGTCCCTCACAAGTTTAGCCTTTGGGATTCATAGAAAAAAGGAGAAGATTCAAGAAGATTCACTCTACTTTAATAGGTAAGTGCAAAAATTACAAAAATGGTTTTATCAATGTTTAACATTATTCTGTAGATTACTTTTTTTATCAATTTGGACATGCACACACATGCTAGCTGGGATACACATTAGTAGGATACAGTTTTATGAAGCCTTCTTGCAATTAACAATTAATGGGCCAACATTGTCACCAGTCTCCTTGTTGTGGGCATTATGGGAACCATCGCAGTATGGGAACTGGAAAAGAAATACAAAGTTTCATATTAATATCATGGACACACTAATATCATGACACATTAATATCATGACACACTAAAGACCAATATTGTTGCAAGATCCTGGCCAAGAGTTCAGTACTCACATATTTGGTCGTTTAAAACAGAAGTGAAATTTTGAAAATTGCTTTTTTATTTATTATATTATGTCAAAGCAGCTGACCCAAAGCAGTTTGATCCAAAGCATGCTAAAACAGTTGAATTCCACAGGTAGTCCCCACCCCACAGTAATAAAATAGACACACTCTTTAGACCCAGGAAGTGGCTTTTGTTGATCCCCTTTGATTTTGGCACAATAATTTAACTCAGTAGCCAAATTCTTTGTTTGCACATGATGTCATAGCTGCTATATTTAATATTTAATTAAGCAATTTCTAATATTATGATTATAATAATGTGCATATTGTGCAGCTTCCTGTAATTCAGTTCATACTGCAAGAGGAATTAATAAACCAGATATTATTATTATTATTATTATTATTATTATTATTATTATTATTATTATTATATATGTTGGTAAGGTCATGTTGTACGAAAAAAAAACCTTCAAGCTCAAACTTTTTCAGCTTATTTCCTGTATTAGAGGTAAGCTTAATTATTAACTGTTACATAAGGGTTAGCTTATATTGAAAGACAATCAAGTACTAAGGTACTACAAGTTTACTGTAAATAAGATAATTTATGCGACTTAGTTGTACAACTTACCTTCTTCGATCTCCAGCATCTGCAAAATACACCTTTGTCACCCAAATCTTCAATATCTACAACATTGGCAACCTTGTCCTTGTCCTTCTCGATGGCAGGGTTGACTATGTCTTTCTTTTTTGGAGAGAAGGCATTGACAACTAGATAGACAACAACTGAAGCAGTCACCACGACTGGTACTAACTGCACCCATTCCTTGCCAGATAGCTGTACTAATCCATCAACTGAACCGGGGATAGGAAGACCACGGAGATAGCCTGGAATTTGTACTTTGATAAGACGAGATATGGCATCCATCTTTTGCTTTTGGCTCCTTGATGATCTCTTGACTTTCCAATCGAGCCGAGCTTTTTACGATTTGTTCCCGAAGTTTATCCGAAATTGGAATCGCTAAAAATATATTTTTCCTCCCAGAAATCGTAAACAAAAAGATGGAATTCTATAGCAAAAAATTATGAAGACACTAACAATTCAATAGCAGCGTAATATTTTAAGTACACTTTGTAAATAATGGGTTGAAAGTGCCCGAAAAGAAGTACCCTGAATGCCCGAAATAATCCCGAAGTATTACCGAAATCCAGCCGATTCCACCAGGCTTTGTTCCAGTCTCCACAACATTCAAAATGGCGGCAAAATAAACGTGAACAGTTCATGGTAACGCTTTTAAAATGGCGGAAAATACGTTAACAATACAAGATGGAGATGAAAACAACCAAGCACTAGAAACAAATGATTTTTATCGTGAGACAGGACTTCATAAACTAGGATTTACTCTCCCGCCATCTGGATTTTTAGCTCGAGTATTGACTCGTACTTTGATAGTTGTAGTGGGATGGACAATCCTTTGGACAATGATTGGAGATGATTTACTTCCTGGAGGCAATCTCTTTGGTCTATTTATTGTCCTTGTGTTTTCTGCGTTAGGAGGGTTTCTAGTTTCAAATATACCTTGTATTGTCCTGCCTTCCCTATTTGGGATGTTGATAGTTGGCTTTCTCCTAAGAAACGTTCCCGGCATCGATGTTGCTAAACACATAGACAAACAATGGTCAGCAACTTTAAGGAGTATTGCTCTTGTTGTAATTTTGATAAGGTCTGGACTTGAACTAGATCCTGTGGCCTTGAAAAGACTTAAGTTCACTTGTATCAGACTTGCATTTGGACCTTGTATTACCGAGGCTGTTACCGTAGCCGTTGTGGTCAGGTTTTTTCTGGGTATGCCATGGCTTTGGGGTTTTCAGCTTGGGTAAGTTTTACATCTTCATTCAATCAATCCTGGGATAACCAATCATAAAGTAGAATGAAAACAAAGCTGTCCTGGTTAAGCCAATCAGAAGCAAGCTATAAAGTCAAGCTCAGTCAAGCTACCTACGACCTCCTGCCACTTACTGACCACCCACCAATAGCCTACAGTGTACTTAACAATTAGACCTGAAGCCCTCATGGTCTAAGAGTTAAATAGCCCATTTACATGTAGCCTTCAGCCTTATTGTCTGATTGTAGACCATGAGGGCATCTCAGAGGTCCAATTGTTTTAGTCTAAGCCTACTTATTGGTCAAATTTAGTTAGCCACCATTGGATTTATTTTCAATACCAGCACTTTTTGCTACTAGTAGTCTATCACAAATAGACCACTAGTAGCTCAGCCAATCAGATTACAGGATTTGATTGTGCCCATGTCATTGAAAATACAGTCAATCAGAATATAATGCAGAAAAGCACATGTCTTCTACTGTATGGTGCAGGGTAAAATAGTCATACAATCCAGCTGAGTTGATCGCCTTCCCCGAAAGGAATTATGGGTCACTATTTTTAGTTAGCATTTTTGGAGCATTTTCCAAGTATACAATGTAGACTTTTGTTGTAGATTAAAATAAAATTCCACCAATGGTTCAACTAGTGTTTACGATTAATTTAAAGAAGGAAGAACCTGTATTTTACAAATTCTATTGGCAGAATAATGGGGAATGCTAATCAAAATTCCATGTTGAATCCTCAATTCTGATTGGTTGACCTTAAGTTTGTTCTGAAGGTCAACTCAGCTGGATGCTTCCTCATGGCAAAACATGGGATATCCCACTTGTCACTTGTATTTTCTTGTATATACACACTAGCAAGAAGTGCCCCATGAGATATTGTAATATGTATATAAGTTTTCACTCCACATATTTGTATTAACCAAATATATCATTGTACTATAAATTAATGATTTAGTATTTGTTTGACTGAAAGTCTTCTTCCATTAAGAGTCCACTCCATACTAACAAAGAAGAGAAGGCAGACAATTCAATGTGATAATTGAGAGCTTCTTGATCCATAGGTTTGTTCTTGGAGCAGTATCTCCAGCTGTTGTTGTCCCCCAGCTATTAGTCCTCCAGGATAAAGGTTATGGAGTCCAACAGGGCATTCCTACTCTTGTCATGGCTGCTTCATCTTGTGATGATGTTTTGGCTATCAGCCTCTTTGGAGTCTTCCTAGGCATTGCTTTCTCAGAAGGTATTACTATTGCATATATCTTTGAAGTATAGGCCCAGGGCTCAAAGTAATGTACAGTCATACGCTGGTCGAGATGTCTAACGTATGATATTTTATTTTATTCTTTTCAAATATGACCAGTCAACATGTCCGTTCAAAACCATATTTGACCAGTCGGGTACCAAATTTGGCCAGACATTGACCATTGACCGGCCATTATTTTGAGCCCTGTAGGCCCTTTCTCTAATTCTCTATTGATTTGACCCAGCTTGCTAGATTTTACGGGCTGCTAAACTTCAGAGATATCTGTAAAGTTTATAATTGGAAAGCAAGGGTGGCGTAGGGTCACCTCTGGGTCTTGGTTTTGATTCCTGTACTCAGCATCCAGTAAGGTTTGTTAGACCCTCTCCCTTGATTTCAGGGTTTTTCTCCAGGTTTCCCCCCTTGGGAAATTTAGGAAATTTGAAGGTTTGAAGATTAGTATCATAGAGAAAATGTACTGGTATCAATATAAGCCACCAACACAAACATGGTGAAAACTGCATGGTCAACAGAATGCCCTTATAGAAATAAAGAATAAAAAATTGCCATATACATGTACATGTCAATGTCATACATGGACTGTATAGCAGCTGCCGGGTGCCTTTTCATGCTTTCAGTTCGACCCCATTGAGCTGCGCCACTGCTGTACTTGCGGTGGTGATAAGCAATGACAAGTTTATATTACTGTAAGTTAAGGATCATAATGCCTACTTTGTTTGCACTAATTAATATTTTGCAAAGTTTTAAGAAAATACATAATGGTTTTTGTTTTCAGGCAATCTATACTTTAATATATTCAGAGGACCCTTAGAACTTTTACTTGGTATCGTTATTGGTTGTCTTGTTGGTTATATTTGTTGGTATCTACCAGATAAGCATGAGGTATGTGTATATTCGTAAGTACATAATATTATTTCCCTTGAGTATTATTTCTTGCTTATTTATTGTAATATTTGAGGTGGTTGTATAACCCAAACTGAGGGTTGCTGACTTATAGCTTATTGGTGGATAGGTGGTATGTTTAGGTGGGGAGGGGGAGGGGGGTTTGATGAGGTTTGATTAGAGGAATTTTATTCTCAAGGGAGTGAAATGAGAATACAGGATGAATAAAGATCTGGTCTGTTCAAGAAAGGAGAGGTTGTCTCTGTGCCTGAACACTGCTCATTTGTAAAGTAAAATTTGATTTTATCATCCAAATGTTTCAGACTGACAGATCTAGAGTTCGTTTTGTGTTGCTGTTTGGCTGTGGTTTACTTTCATTATTTGGTTGCAATGTTGCTCAATTCTCTGGTGCAGGAGCATTAGGTGTATTGACAATGGCATTTGTTGCTGCATACAGATGGGGAGAGGAAGAAAAAGTAAGTACAATTTTGAGCATCTTTAAATTAGTATGGAAAAAATCTAAAAAAAAAAATGCTTATTTTTAAAAAGGCTGTATGAAACTTTGAATAAATGAATAAATTTTCATGATTTTCAGTGTACTGTATATTGAACATTGACAATTTTAGGCCTGTTTGGTTACCCGTTGTTTTGAGGTTGGCTTCTTTTTTTTTTAGTTCCTGGCTATGCCCCTTAAACCCCAATACTTTTGACATGCCCCCCTAATATTTTTTGGTCTTGCTACAGCCCTGAAATGTCTTGCTGTAATAAGCCCTTGAGTCATACTTCACTATGCTTCATCAGATGATAGTTTGTTATATTATTTTATATATTTTGACAGATGCCTATAAACAATGCCATGTCTGTAGTATGGGAGTTCTTCCAGCCATTGTTATTTGGTCTGATAGGAGCCGAGATATCTCTAGATTACCTGGATGGCAGGTTTGTTGGTGAGTTTAGTTTTACTGGTATGATCTAAAAAAATGTCAAAATACCTAATAAACATATAGAATCTGAGAGGAGTCATGTGAAAAGGTCACAAGATAGCTAATTAAGCTACATGTATATCTTTTTTGTAATAGCACAGCTAAAAATTTCTCTGATTGATTTCTGTGTTTCATTATAAGTTAATGAAATCATCATCATCTGGACCAAAAGATCTGTTTTAAACACCTTTCAGGTGATCAGAGAAAAAATGTTAGCCAATCAGAATCGAGTAAATTTGCAAAACTGAGGTGTCATCCTTAGGGGGGGCGACTCAGGAAACGGTTATTTCTTTATTTTATTTTCCCACTCAATAATAAATATCATCGTAAATTATGTATAAAACATCAAAAACTTTTCCGACCAAAAAATCTAGATTTATCTCAAATATAAACTTTTATAAGTCAATTTCCTCAGGCTTCATGACACGTAATTCTTATGTCACTATTTAACAATTAGTCCTCGAGTCCGAATGGTCTACAAGTCAATAGCCCATGAGGCCGAAGGCCGAATGGGCTATTGACTCGTAGGCCATGAGGGCGAGAGGTCTAATTGTTTTAGTAAAAACCTACTAATCGGTCCAATAAAAGGATGCAAAAAGTTTTGGATTTTGCTTTAAATATATATTTTTTGGTTTTCAAAACCGGCGCTTTTCGCTACTAGAGGTCTATCACTAATAGACCCCTAGTAGCTCAGCCAATCACAGGGCTTGATTGGTGATAGACCATTAGTAGGTTTTTTCTAATTCAAATTAGCTGGTTGCATGAGAAAGGACACATATGAGTTAGTTAAAATTTTAATAGTAAGACTTTCGCTCATTTTTTGCAGCCAAATGTATTGGTGCATTGGCCATCAGTCTCACAATGCGCATGCTCGTTACATTTCTTCTAATGGCGGGAAATAAGCTGACCAATAAGGAAAAGGCGTTTGTTGCTATCGCCTGGTTACCCAAAGCAACAGTTCAGGTATGGATTTTATAATGATATCTTTACCTTATCTTGTGTCCCCGAAGCTTTCTTGCTCTAGTGCATCTTGGTAGTGGTTCTAAAAGTTCTGAGTGCAACGCCAGCAAACCACTTGTGCACCAAAGAAAAGAGACCCTTAGTTTCCTTGTCTTCAACGTTTAAATCGAAATGTGCTTACGATCGATCGAGCTTTAGCCACAGAAAAGAATACATGTACCTCTGCGACAAGGAAATACATAGCACTCCTTACCGGACGTCCCCAATTCAACTGACTGGCCAAAAAAATGAAACGCAAACGCAAAGTAACAAACTTATGAAAACTATTTAGTTTTAAGTTCTCACGTATCACACGGTGTACCAAGTTATATTCATTCTCCAACTGTTTCATTAGAAACACCGACGCGGTCAACTAGTTTATCTAGTCTCTACCATATTTATGAAAGCTAAGACCTTCGGTTTGAACGGATTTTGCTGCATGGATTCCGTAAGAAATATCGCCATCTTAAGGGATGAAATTTTCATTATTTATTTAATAGGCTGCCATTGGATCCTTATCCCTGGATATCGCACGGCAACGGGGGTATGCTGGCAAACCACAAGAGGAGTACGGTATCCAGGTGAAGTACAAGCCTTGATTTATAAACTTTAGAGATTGGCTACCATTTGAAGGCCTTGTCGTCTTGGTGCATAGTTTTGGCTTCAAGAGCCTTCGTAATGCGAGCTGCACCACAGGGCTTGAAATAAAGTCCAGTCAGTCACCGGTCATGATGACCCGGCGGTCCAATTAGTGTTACCTCGGTCATACCCAGTTTCTGGCTCAACGTTACTGGACAAAATGACCGGCAAGACAAAGATTTGACTGAACAAGTGTCCATTCTGGCCGGACATTGTCTGTTGATCGGCTCAGTGTTATTTCGAGCTCTGCAGCATCAATTATATGAGTGGAATGACCTCGTGCACACAAGGACCTTAAAGGCCGGTGGCCGGAATTCCCGACCCATGAAAAACCGGCTACCATTAACCTATTGCGTTCATTATTGTTTTCATAATTTCTTTGTTTTCATAATTTATAGATTGTTACCATGGCAGTTCTATCAATCCTGCTGACAGCTCCTGTAGGTGCTGCTGGAATAGCTCTTACAGGTCCTTTACTTATGAGAAGAGTACAGCCACAACAAGAAGACTTGCAGACAGGAGATCGGTTACTGTGTAACCAGGATGAGACAAGTAATGAGACTGCGCTGAACAGCGTCACTTGAATTGCAAGCAGCACTACCTGAACCAGGAGGCTTGCGCACAGACAAGCAATCAAATAAGCATAATAAGGAAAATGCATGAAACAACAAACGTACCGTGCAGCCGTGTGTGATTAGAGTGCGTCAACGGGACAGAAGAGTGTTTCCCGTCCAGGTCGTCGTATTCGTTCTTAGCCTCACGCTATTTGGCGACTGCTGTGTCATCCGCTCACAGAGCCTCAGCGAGAGGACCTCTGGTAAAAAAAGACGACTTTTATTAGGGTAAAACCATTGTCAGAAAACTCGGGGTTACTGATAGCCCTTAAAATTAACAAATTGCAATCGAAAAGTGTTTATTGTATGTGATGTTGAGTAAAGCGAAAGAATATGTTTGTTATAGGACAAACACATCACGTGTCCAGTTCCCGCCATTCATAGTTTCGGTGAGAGCATGAATTACACTCAAGCAAGGTAAAAATGAGAATTTAGTCAGTTTGGTGGGCAGTTGTGGATTTATCATACTAAATAATCCAACATACTAAAACAGGCTCACGTTGCCCATTTCTGCATGTTGCGTAGCTGCACGCAAAGTGGATTTTTATCGTTGACCTTTTGAACATTCTTCAGTAAACACTTGCGTCTTATGCGAGTTTCAGGGTTTGTGCTTTCATGTAAAGTTCAGTAACACAACGAAGCGGTTTTCAATTCCTCTAGTATCAGGTGACAAATAAAGAATAATATACAAATGTATTCCGTGAGTTGAATTATTTTCTTTTCTTCAACAATAACGTTCAGATCCCATTTTAAAAATTATAATAAAAGTAAGTTATAAGTCTATATTACATAATATAATTTTCTTCCATTTCAGAGCAATTTATTGCAATTCTTTTTACAACTTTTCATATTGGCTACATAGTTTGCAAAAAGTGGAATATATTTTACGTTTCTTGCAATTTATATGGCATTCATTGTTGCATTGCAAGAGGCAAGTATTGATTGTTATCTCTGCAATTTCCTGCATCTTTTCTCGCATTTTTCAATATTTCCATACATTTCAAGTTGCTGCCTTCCATAATACAGCTTATTCTAAATTTCCTCAATAAGTTTCTTTATTGGCTGTGGCTTATTGCCTTTCCACTTTGCTTGGATTTTTTTCTTTTCAGCTTCATGGATTTCAATATTGCTCATTAAATCGAAGTGCAGTGTTCTTAGTTCAGCGGCAAACGAAGACACCATGTCACTATTTGACTGCATCCAGGATAAAAAGAACTCCAGTTTCTTCTTTGCTAACCAAAGTCTTTTAACATCATCTTCACAAGTTTCAGAACCATGTTTAAGCTTCTTTCTACCTTTCTCTAATATTCTATGGGCATCTGACAAAGCACAGTCAACAAAAACAAACACTTTTTCACCACGTTTAAAACTTCCTTTGACTAAGTCAATAACATCTAGTATAATATCATTGGAAAAATCAAGTGAATTGAAAAGATCTTTTGATTCAAGTACAACATTTAGAGAATTATGAACAACTGACTCAAGGTTCTCAAAAGTCAAATTCTTTGAAAGTGATGATGATAATGTGTACAAAGTTTGTGAAGACTGTTCAGGGTTTTCCATTGGGGAACCATTGTATAACCTCATTGTATATGCATATGCATACATGACATCTATTATGCTATATTTAATCAAAGGGTTTGCTGGTGTTGATAGCTGTTGCACCTTGTGTAAGACTGTGGGGTAAATCTTAGACTTTTGAGGTTCCTGATTATTATTTGTGTTTTTATAAGTTGGTTTTTCGGTTTCTTTATTTTTGCTGTCATCTGACTGTAACACTTGGATCTTTGATTTCCTAAGTTATAAAAAGAAAAAAATCAGAGTCATGAATACTGATACCATATTTGATAAACACTAGAATATTGATAAATATTTCATTACAGTCCACCAAGTTCACATCTGAAGCCAATGCATTTTTTCTCGAAGGGGCACCAGTGACTGAAAAAGCGTCACATGAAAAAACGTTTCGGCTCCAGATGTGAACTTGGTGGGTGTCAATCAAATGGATTTCCATGGATTTCCACAAATTTCTCAGATGCACAAGCATTCACAAGGGAAAATTGTAAAACTTATAATTTTTAAAGTGCAATTTTGCCATGAATCAAGCAAAAGCAACTTGGTGCATGACATGACAGCATCTGCTAACGGTAACTGATTTCTTATACACCCCTTTTCTTCTTTCCAGCCTCCTCCTACAAGGTTTCCTTCCCCTATCTCCTCTCCCCCCTCCCCACAACAAAAAAAGAAAGTTCGCAATGATTATACCTCTTTCCCTCTTCTGATTGCCACCAAGGAATCCATTCTTCTATCATTTGTGATAAATGACCTGACTTCATCGATGATTCGAATTCTCTCTTTTCGTCTTCAGTCAACTTCTCCCATATCAAGCTGGGGTCAGCCTTATCTAGATCAATGCCTGCAAGACGCTCCTCAAGAGAAGATACTTCAGACTCCTCGTCTTCTACAGTCTCTTTCTCCAGATTCTTTAGCATACTAAGCACTCTTTGGACATCTTCAGGGTCTTTGGTTCGCTGTGACAACTCTTCCAAAACGTTTTCCTTGTAAAATCCTTCCGAACATTGAACGTGTTTCTCGCTATTGTAACAAGAAACCGAGCAGTATCCAGCATTACAGCGTGGACAGGCATACTTAGACGTACTCTTTTGACAAAAAAAGCAGACAGGAGCCCTGCTAGAAGCAGTTATTTCATCGTCTTGATTATCAAATATTTTTACTTCTTCGTCCGCCATTTTGAATTTTACACTTTGTGGTCAGCGGTGTCATACCGATCTGAGCCTGCAAAACATCAGTTCAGCGGGGAATACTAGTGTTGCATGAGCCCGCGCGTTCCCGGAAGGGATCAGCGGCATTTCCAAAGAAAAACAAAATGGTGGACGGATCAAAGATTTTTGTCCAAGAGAAGCTTTTGTGAATAACTGGCTATCAAAATGAGATATTATTGTAGGACAGTGTAAGAAACTAGAGAAGTGGACCGTATCGGTGGTCTTACCGAGGTATTTGGTGCAAGGATGTGGATATGCCTGCAAAGTGCAAGACAAACTACCATTGATTGATAGTTCTAAGTTGTGACATTTACGTCATTGATAGTGTATATTGGTCTAATCTGAGTGAAGTGCATAGTTTTATTGGAGTGATACAATAGTCTAACATGTCTGAAATAACCAGCATTGATGCAGAAGGAGAGTCTGAAACATGTCCTCAAAAGTATGGCTGCACAGTACCTCCCACCAAACACCTTGCTCATTTACTGACTGCATTGATATTGTTAATTCTCTCCTGGTCAGTTCTGTGGTCTGTGATTGGTCGAGACGTTCTTCCAGGAGGCAATATTTTTGGTATTTTAACAGTCATGGTATTTTCATCAGTGGGTGGTTTACTGGTGAAGTATATCCCTCGTCTCTCTCTGCCACCACTATTAGGCATGCTTGTAGCAGGATTTATGCTCAGAAACGTTCCTCATATAGACTTTGCATCTCATATTGACAAGAAATGGTCCTCAAGTTTGAGAAGTATAGCTCTTGTTATCATTTTAATAAGATCAGGACTTGGGTTAAACACAGATGCTTTAAGAAGACTCAAATTTACAGTCATGAGATTAGCATTCTTGCCGTGTGCTATAGAGGCCATTATTGCTAGTGTGATGGCCTATTATTTGTTGGATATGAGATGGCCATGGGCATTCCAATTGGGGTAAGTTATAAAAAAATAATGCATAATATTCCTAGTAGCAGATTTAGACAAGTGATCTGATTATTTCATAGATTGGCCAAAATTGTTGCTCAGTTAAAAAAAAATTTTTTTAAAGGAATCACATGCAGTCTAACCTCAAAACCAATCTAGGAAAATATACATTTATTGTATTTGTGAAACACCTTGATTGGCAACTTTATTTACTGTAATGAGCGAGGGTTAGCCTCATTTTAGTATCAACATATCATATTCACAAGTACCAAGAATAAATTTAGAGCAGTTTTCATGACTGAAAAACTTACCGCACAGACTGTGCCTTTCTGTGACTGCATGCCATGATGTGTATGAATTCTATATTCAGTGCCATGTCCTTGTCGTAACCATACCACATATGAAACCTCCTCTAATGATTAATGCAATGCAAACAATGCAAACATTTTTGAAAGTCTATGAACATTCACCTTGGAAAATACTAGAATTTTTACACAAAAAAATGGCAATCAGCAACAGAGAATTTTTAATTGCTTTAAGCATTGAGAGGGGGGGCACTGAGGGAGCTGAAACATGAACTGGGCTACCTGTGTTTCACTAGTGGAAATTAATGCAGAGGCAAGGGGCACAAACAGATCATCTTAAATCTTCATTCCCCTTACAATTCTTCTCTTGCTAATCCAAAATTTTATGTATTGTAATTATGTAATAATTTGTATGATGCTAAAAAATGTCAGGTTTGTTCAAGCTGCTGTGTCTTTAGCAGTTGTTATCCCATCTCTACTGGAGTTACAAGCAGAATATTATGGTGTAGAGAAGGGTATACCCACTCTTGTAATGGCTGCAGCATCATTTGATAATGTCTTGTCTATCAGTGGGTTTGGAGTGTGCCTGGGATTGAGTTATCATTCAGGTTAGTCGGTATCTTGATTGATTGAGAATACTGTTACCACAGGGAGCCCAATTAAAATAACAGAGTTAATGAGATTCAAAAGACAGTGAAGTCGTGGTTTAAAGTGTCACTGTAGTTAAACTTGCCTCCCTCTTAGCAGTATTTTGAGTGACTGGAGGACCATAGGGGAGAGATATAGAAAAACAAGGACCCAAAAATATACATTGCACAGCTTTTATGTTTGATTTTCCTATATTCCTTGTGTTATGGAGCACACTATCTTGGCATGTTAAACCCCCAAAAATCACTAATGGGGATTTAAAACATTTTATCTTTAGTTAGCTTTACTCTTTTTTTTCTAAATTGGACTCCCTGTGCTATTACATGTACCAGTCTCTCTCTCCCCTGCAAGCTTTGGCTGTTGTATCACATCATGGAACACTCACAACAGAGCTAAGATCCAATTAATGTGAAGTCCAGGATTGAATTGGAATTTAGAATATGATTTTAAAGGAGGGAGGAAAAGCATAGAACCCGAAGAAAAACCCCTGAGGCACAGGACAGAACCAACAAACAACTCTACTCACATATGACACTGCAGAGCCCTGCAGGACTCGAACCTGGGTGGCATTGATGAGAGGTGAGTGTTCTCACCACTAAGCCACCTGTACTTTCCTATGGTGGGGTAGGAGTTTGTACTTTATCTTGCAAGTATATAATTGTACCTTTAAATGCTTGCAAAACACTTAATCTTCCAGGTAACTTAGTCTTCAATATATTCCGTGGTCCAATTGAATTGACTCTTGGGATCGTTTTTGGAGTGTTTGTTGGTGTGTTATGTTGGTGGTTTCCTAGTAAAGATCAGGTGTGTATTATTGATATTTAGTTTAGCTCTCAGTAGTAGTTGGCTAGCTATTGCACATGGCAAGCTAGCTTCAAATTCATATTCTTGGTATCAACATAATAACACAAATACGTATATTTGATTTTCAGGAGAATATTCCTAAGACCAGATTCGTGATTCTTCTTGGTTGTGCTCTACTCGCAGTGTTTGGTAGTAATGCTGCCCGTTTTGCTGGTGCTGGGGCTCTTGGTGTTCTCACCATGGCAACCGTTGCTGCTTATGGCTGGGGAAAGGAAGCCAAAGTAATGAACCAGATGCTCTCTACTTGCATTTTTCTGCAAACGCTTTTTATTGGTCATTGTAGGCGTGTGCTTTACGAGAGCACACAACACTTGCGCGCCCTTGCACTTTGCATCGAAGCGAGACGAACGGTGAGTTTACAGTGATAGAGACCTTTTTTACAACTTGGACAATTATTCACATGTCTCTATCATTGCAAGGTCACCGTTCGTCTCGCTTCGGTGCAAAGGCACAGCTACCTTTCGAGGTGGCTATTCTGAGACACCAATTCAAGGTCACCCACTTGTGTTATCTTGACCAAAATTAATGGCCTTTTTTCTTTTGAAAGATGTTAGTGTATAACAAACATTCGTACACTATTTTATATTTCAATTTATTAAAATCTCTACAGATCCCAATTGCAGAGGCAACAGCTTTTGTGTGGAGATTTTTTGAGCCATTGCTTTTTGGTTTGGTTGGTGCAGAAGTCAGTGTGGAGTACATGGAAACGAGTCTTGTAGGTAAGGCAAGCATCTCTAAGACCTTCATCTCTCTTGTGTATTTCGTTGACCTAAGAATATCTCTGTTCTACACAGGTAAGGCGCTTGGCATTCTAGCAGTAGCATTGCTTTTTCGACTTCTTGTAACCTTTGTTGTTCTGTCGAGAAACAACTTAACTAACAAGGAGAAGATATTCATATCAATTGCTTGGCTTCCAAAGGCAACTGTGCAGGTTTGTGCAACATTAATTCAATAATTATGAATCATAAAGCCTGGTTTCCACTTGCGACGGGATCGCAGTCAAAGTGGAAATCTGATTGGTAGTCTGCACTAGACAGGAAATGACGTCAAGTGAAACTCCGCCCACGCGAAATGAGTTGAAAAGATGAATTTCGTTGTTTGCAGGCTGCAATTGGTTCAATTTCTCTTGACATGGCTCGTGAAGCTGGATTCACAGGAACATACCAAGAAACTTACGGAATACAGGTATGTGTTTTAAAGAAAACATGTTTTCGCCATGTTCACAATCTCCATAATACTTTGCGGTTTTAGAGGATAATTAGCTAGGGAAAACTGCGCATATGCTGAAGCCTGCTCAGAAGTCGAAAATACATCTTAAGCACTTCTTTGGGAGTCAATACATTTTCTGTAACACTAAACTCCTTGTTGTATTAACTCAAAAATATCTAATAATCAGTATTTTACTCAGTGATAAAAATGGAAGATATATTAGGAATAGAGCGGTTTTTGTATGAGTGGGAAACCTACGGTACTGAGTTCAGCAAGCACACGGTATATACGACATGCTGTAACACTCAAATGGCTTCCAGTAATTCATCCAAACACAACGCTTAGTTACGGCAACGGAAAGATACGGTACGGCTACAGTACGGCTACGAATATTCCGTATCGTTTCCCACTGTACGAAAACCGCTCTATCTGTTTGAAGAACATTTAATTTTCTGACCGGTTTCTAGTTTTTGGTTGGTTACCCAAAATATTACGAGGAATGTGAAAAAGTAGAATAAATTCTTTTTTTTTATTTATTTTTTGCTTCTAAACATTAATGTTACAACGAATGAACACTTTGTGTCTTGCAGATTCTTACAGTCGCCGTCCTATCTATTCTGGTGACTTCACCAATAGGTGCAATAGGTATTACCCTCGCTGGGCCTAGGATGTTAACACAGACTCTACCAACAGACGAAGAAGACGATGTTACGACAAGACTCAACAAAAACGGTGATGTAGTTGTAGTTACTACTGTTTGAGGCAACAAGAACTGACACTTTTTGTGCGAAAAAAAAAAAAAAAGATAAAAATAATTCGATTCTCAGAGCAATGTGATTGATGCATTCGAGGGCATTCAAGACTCAAGGTTGCTATGTTGTAGTTTAAATTTCTTTTGGTTTCAAAAGCTTTGAGCCATTTCAAGTTTTATAAACTGGCTTGAAAATTTTACTGCGATTCTCAATATTCTACGAACTCAAACATTTCAAAGTCTTGTCGTGAAAATGCTTTTTTGCTGCCGTCAATGAAAACTAATCAGTCGGCGCCTTTTATATCTTAACTGGCGGCAGTGAAAAACCAAATTCTACTGAACGGGCAACTCGCGAGTTTGCAGAATATTGAGAATCGCAGTAAATCGAAACTGCTACGTTGACATTTCGCAGTCGTACGTAAATTGCGCAAATTTTTGATATATCGGAGAGTGATTTAAATACAACTTTATGATGAAATCAATACAGTAACTATGTATAAACATATTTTTATAAAAATATTCGACTACTGTTCCGTGGTCATCCCGTGATCAGTAATCAGTGATCAGTGGATTCGCGCAAACCGCTAAAAATAATTCCTGAAAGAAGTTGTTCATCAAAATGATTAAAATTCTTTAATATATATACACTTAATTGCAAGAAGGTTGTTATATAAAGATAAATAATAACAAATAGGAATTTTTTTATTTGCAAAACAGATGTAGTTATTTCACTGTTTTGAAGGTATAGACGAATATCAGTTTTGACATAATCTTGTTGGTGTATTACTAAACAGTTATTCTCATCAATTTAGGGGGCTTTAGAATCAAAATGAAGAAAAATATTTCTAATTAATTCCTATTTGTTATTTTGTTATGATTTTTTGTTCTTATATGACAACCTTCTTGCAATTAGGTTTGAAAAACAAGGGTTTGAAACAAAAGAATAGACAATATAAAAAAATCATAATTCAAAAAAATTGTTACTCTATCACTAGATGATTTGTTATTTTTAATCTTGTTGATCTGATAAAAATTATCAGCAATGAAAAGATGTCATGATCTTACAGCTCACAGAATTCTAGAAAATAAATATATAGTACATTTTGTTTTTCTTTTTTCATAGTTTTTTTTTTTTTTTTTTTTTTTTTTTTTTTGCACAAGCTACTACTGAGATAGCGGTTTTCGTCCAGGAACATTTTCCCATGAATCTTCCGATTCAGAAGAATACCGCTAACTAAATATCGTCGACCCACATGCATGCATTGCAAACCAGTAAAGTGCAGAATAATAAATGGTAACGCGGTGGCGATGAATCGTAGCCTGCTTTGCGGACCCGATTTTTTGGTTAAAATTTCTATTTTGTTAAGAATTTCTAATTTTTGGCAAAATTTTTGAGCGAAAAAAAAAAGAGTCTGTAAATCAGGGCAATGAATTGCAGAGATGTGAGTATCCTCAAAATGTGGTTAAAGGATGTTGCTGATGGTCGAGGTAAACAAAGCGCAATTGTTAAGGACACGGGGAGAACCTCATCCCGTTTCAAAGGATTCCGAACAAGTAAAACTATACCAAATGCGATCGTCGTATAATTCATTTTTCAACGTTAAGCCGACATCACTCAAATACCATGCCAGAAGAAAAAGTGAAAAATCATCGTGAGGCAAATATCCATGAAGTACAAACTGCTTGACATCTGGAAACTTGACTTTTCATTTGCTCTCGTTTCCGCCACAGCGAGTGATTGAAGGCTAAGGCTAGGTTAGTACATATAAGCAAGTCCTCAAAGTATACACGACTACTACGGATCCCACCGAACTGTGGCAGCACAATTCACGTCGCTACCACGCCCCCATTTGACTGCTGGCACGCCCACTTTGTTTTCGCTGTCTCGGAATTTCGACTAGCTTTCGACTTTTCAACTTTCATTTCGACTTTAAGCTTGAGGTTCGTCGTTGAATGAAGCTACGGTCATGGAAAGATACAAATTCAAAGTCAAATGCCAAGACAAATGTGTAAAACTTTTTTTTTTTTTTTTTGCCTAAGAGGTCGAAAGCCTAGACTTTCGCCTTTGCTTGATAGAATGTCTAACAGGTTTGTGAGCCTTTGAGGTTAAGAAATTACCACGAAATATCTTGATAACTATCGACGAAACATACAAATATGGGCGTGTCAGCAGACAAATGTGGGCGTGGTAGCGACGTGAAATTTTGATGTGCTGCCCCAATTTGGTGGGATCCGTAGTATATCTTCTTTAAAATTGACTCTGTCCTCCATACGCTTTTCCCGCCATTTCAGTCACGTAACTTTGGGTCAAATCACCTAAGCTCACTCACGTGCACACCGTTGTCCTGTTACCAACACAAATCCAAATGATACATTTTCCTTTGCCCTTAAACCACTTAAATTCGATTTTCTCGTTGACATTTATGTGTAACAATGCATTATTCTTTAGACTACGGGTACCAGACATTTAGAAGTGAAAATCGTTTATGGTTTATCGAAATCATGACAGGGATAACAGGTATTTAATTGTCAGTTTATCAAAATACGTTGCAGTTTCTTGCATGTATTTTGAATGAAAAGAAAACACCTTTTTGATTAAAAAAAGTTTTTTTTTATTGTTT
The DNA here is from genome assembly GCA_023349425.1 of Anthopleura sola. Classification (NCBI taxonomy): domain Eukaryota; kingdom Metazoa; phylum Cnidaria; class Anthozoa; order Actiniaria; family Actiniidae; genus Anthopleura; species Anthopleura sola. The sequence continues at coordinate 2,370,494 of JALHLI010000017.1, read as the reverse complement.
CCACCAAATAATATTTTGCAGATATTTTTGTCCACTGACACGATGGACAATTAAAATCTCTGGACGATTAACTCATGGTTGATGACCAGAGCAAAGACTTCCATCCATAAACAGGTCAGTGAAAAGCCGTAACGCCTATCTTTTGTTTGTTTATATTGATCATATCCAAGCCGCTTTATATTGATAACCGATATTGGTTACTTGACATGTAAAGGTCTCAAAGAACCCCAAATATATTAACTTTTACTGATATAATTCAAAGTGTGTTAAAATCGACCCTGACGCTTTCTGGGCGAGTGTGTCATCCACTGAATAAGAATGAGACTTTATGAGGTTTCCTTCAGTGCTAGATTCAAGAAAAACCGTGTCTTTCTTGGTTCTTGGTGTTGTAGGAAGTATTGTATTCAAAGGTTACGTTCTTTGTATTGTAGGGTATTGTTTCGTTCTAAGTTCTTTGTTCTTGGCTATTGTTTTATTATGTTCATGCCTCAGGTGTCCTGCAACACCAAGAAAGAGCCGAAAAACCCTCCTACTGCATCGATGACTTGCTGAGAATTAATTTCTGACATTCATTATATCCGCTGGAGTTAGTTAAGGCTCGATCAGGTCCAACGTCGATCTTCTCGTGAGCCGAACACATTGAAACCAATGGATAATAAGGTGGTCTTCTTTGATGTCATTAGGTTCGACTCACTTAAAGTTTGACGTTTGACTTTAGTCAAAGGGAACAGGAACCGAAATAAGCACAAAGTTACTAACACTTCCTTTTCTATAGGTTGTTTGACATATTTTGCTTGATTAAGCAGTCCAAAAAACAAAAAGAGATCAGTATATAAGGGGTGGTTGGTTCAGTCTCGGCTCAGTGTCACTTTTATTCCTTCACGTACAAAGTTTTAAGAGTTCAATTTTCGGACTCGGCAAGGGGAGTTGTTGAGTTTTTTTGTAATCATCTCAATTAATTTCGTCCTTGCTTTCTTCCTTGCCTTGCTTAAATTTTTCCTTGCTTCCTTGCTTCCTTGCTTCCTTGCTTCCTTGCTTCCTTGCTTCCTTGCTTCCTTGCTTCCTTGCTTCCTTGCTTCCTTGCTTCCTTGCTTCCTTGCTTCCTTGCTTCCTTGCTTCCTTGCTTCCTTGCTTCCTTGCTTCCTTGCTTCCTTGCTTCCTTGCTTCCTTGCTTACATGTTTGCTTGCTTGCTTGCTTGCTTGCTTGCTTCTTTGATTGCTTGCTTGCTTCTTTAGTTGCTTGCTTGCTTCTTTGCTTGTTTGCCTCCTTGTTTGCTTGTTTGCCTCTTTCCTTGCTTCTTTGATTGATTGCTTGCTTGCTTCCTTGTTTTGCTTCCATTTCCTTCCTTGGTTCTTTCTTCGGCCTTCCGCCTCTCCTCTCATCAATTTTTAACAGCTTCTTTTCCTTCTTGTAGTTAAACTCACCAAGGTGGAAGGAACGAACATTTTAAATCCTAGTCTTCCACAAGAAGAACCCAGTTCATGATGAAAAAGTCGTCCTATCTATATTTGCTGCTCAGCGTAACTGTCTTTGTTCTTTCTCTGATTGGCGGAATTTTTATTGGATATTTTCTGTGCACAACTGGATGGAAATTTCAGGAAAGACAGATAGTCTCTCATCATCGATATTATAGAGAAGTGGTAGACGCCGAGCACATGAGAAATACTCTGAGGTAAAGTTTATCTGGTATGGAGCTGTTAAGTTATGACGCATTTCCGGGTCCAACTGCTCACAAAAACCGATAATATAAAGCGAAAAATATTCTTAATGAATTAACCTCCACCTGAAACAGTTAGAACTTTGGAAAAGAAATCCTGACATGAAGAAAAAGTAATAAAAAAATGTGATTTTAGTTTTGGACCCGAAAGTCCCTTTTTCATAAGATTGACGTCACACTTAAACGCTCTATAGATTGCCTTGCAGCACGTCAGAATGCAGCTCAAGCTGGATGTTGGAGGACAAAAAAATAGGTTCCAGTTCTCAGGAGAATGAAATTCTTTTGTTTTGTCCTCCAAATTGAGCTGCTTTGACTTCACGTGAACAGGGGTCTATCTGGGCAAGGATAAAACAGTGGTCCAAATTAGGGACGCCATTTTATTAATTGAGCGGGTGGTTGACCCGGTAAATACCGTACCTCATCAGAGACTGTTGAAATGCTTGCTTGATACATAAAGTAGCGATTTCTATACGCAAATCACGTTGTTAAGCATGCATGAAAATAGACAAAAACAAAGAAAAACTTACGTTGCGTAGTTTTTGTTTGTGGATGTGGTATGCATTTGCATGCATGTGTCTATACACGCATCAAGCATTCCGCGCTACTGCTCTAAGCGCATGCTCAGGGGATTAAAAAGTGAGATAATATTTTGTAAAATATGCAATTTTTTGGTATATTTGACTCAAAACTCGCTTAACGGTACTTGATCTTGAATATTTAATGAAAATTGTGTTTGACACGAAAAATACAACTAAAATATAACATGTTTTACAAAATATTATCTCACTTTTTAATCCCCTGAGCATGCGCTTAGAGCAGTAGCGCGGAATGCTTGATGCGTGTATGTATATTAAAAAGAAAGTTACTCGTAGTCTTGAAGATATGAAGCTTATCTTCTCGTGATGATAAATATTTCACCACTGGAACATGATAAACTTCATATCTTCGCGCCACCTTGAAATATCCTCTACGTAATGTATAGAGTCGGAGAGAGAGGAAAAATAACAAAGAATACAATACATAGAAAATTATCACAAAAGGATAAAATAATACAAAAGTTAAGAACAGAAATCAAAATGCGGACAACTTGTTCGAAGAAGACTTACAAATCGTGAATCACAGATATTTACGGAGGGAAGAAAACTGGAGTACCCCGAAAAAAATCCGTAAAAAAATTATCAATGATAAATTACAAAATCTCCGGAATCATAAACCATATCCATTCTTTTGTTCTGCTCTTTTTTTGATAAGTGAATATTCATGCAGTTCGAGGAAGTCGGTGACCCGTGCGAGAGACATTACATACTGACAATAATAATTGTCGTTCTTGTCTGTGGTTTGAAGCTTTAGCAAACTCGATCGCAATCTGCTGCAGCGCATTTCCCTCACCATCATGAAGTACGACGACGAACTGGAGTTTGCCTACCGGAAAAACAAAAGAAGTCGTCGATGTAAATGTCTAGCGGTTATTGCTTTGATCTTGATAATGCTAGTTGCTGGGATTGTTATCGGGTATTTCATTCGTAAGAGTCAAGAACCTGGCGATGAAAAACCGAGTGTTTTGAAAAAATCAACAAGAGCCGAGAGAGAAGAGAACCGGAAACAGCTAAGAGAAGTTATTAGTTCCGAAGAGTTGAGGGAAAATCTAAGGTAAAAGAAGACCTTGCAAATTCAAACGTGCAAGTGTTGTTGCTCCCATGCGAGGGAGAGATCATTTCAGCAGTGTCTTAGTTCTTGTTTTCGAAGATTTTAACATTCCCAATACTTTACACCATATTTGTTTTTCCATTTTTACTGACGATTCGAATTGTGAATAGAAATAGGCAAATAATAAGATGTTTCTTGACAAATTATTATAATTATTAACTAGTCATGCAGCATTAATTTGGCGCCATTAAGTGCGTTTTAACTGTGCCACACCATGAGATTCAAGTACCTTGCAAGTTCATGCACCATTATAATTCTGTAATATTGACCGTTAGGCCTCTTTCCTGTGGAAAAAATATCTAGACAGCTAAACAACAGTACTATATAGCAGGTATATTTGTTCATGAAGCATTAATTTGGCGCCATTATTTAAGTGCATTTTAACTGTGCCACACCATGAGATTCAAGTACCATGCAAGTTAATGCACCATTATAATTCTATAATATTGAGCGTTAGGCCTCTTTCCTCTGGAAAAAATATCTAGACAGCTAAACAGCAGTACTATATAGCAGGTATATTTGTACATGAAGCATTTTGCTTGAAACCTTCAACTTTTTCTGGGTTTTTGAATGCCGCCAAAAATTGTACTAGCTCAGACCATTGATTTGATTGAAGGAAGCCAAAAACTTAAACTTGAATCATGGCTAGTTGTCTGGAACGCGTTATTATGAAAATGGTGTAGTAATAGCGATAATCCATTTGATACACGCATAAGTTATTGGCATTGTTAGCTTGGGAAAGGGTCATAGATTGAACCTGCAAACGACTCAAGCTCAAAGAACATATTGTTTTGTCCTCCAAATTGAGCTGCATTCTGACGTGCTGCAAGGGGTTTATATAATGGGTAACTGGACATTGGGGACAAGAATAATGGTATATTAAGTTTAAGGTGAAGGTTAATTTGGGACGGATTTTGCCTTGTGCCAGACTTGTATTACAAATAATTATCTAGAAAGATGATATTGGTCTATAATGCCAGGCCCATTTTGTCCCAGTATCCAAAACTCTTCGACCAAAAAAAGGGTTGGTTGTTCTTTATCTGCATATAGAGGCTTTGCACCATCACGTGGTGGCATCCATGACGGGAGGCATAACAATAGAGTCGTTTTCCCTTTGTTTTCCTCATTTCAGATCAAAATCTCAAAACGTGTTGCTAAAGTCGGAATTACGTTAAAAATCGTCCTGTCTGGCATGTTACTGGGCATCATCAAAAATCGTCGTTGCAAATCGTTTCGTTTTTGACGTTTCGGCATCACTGATAGATGCAATAATCATAGTAATATGTCCAATGTCATCTAACATTTTGGCTGAAGTTTTCTTTTGGTCCTGTTCTGTTTAGGTATTTGACAAAGAGGCCACATATTGCAGGAAGTGCACGGCAAAAGGAACTTGCCGATGAACTGGCCAAAAGATGGCGCAGCTATGGGTTCGATAAAGTAGAAATGCCTGAATACAAAGTGCTGCTTTCATTTCCCCAAAAAGACAAGCCCAATCTTGTGACACTTAAGCACAGCAATGGAAGCGTGGTCTTCCAAACATCAATCAAAGAAAAGGTGAAAAAAGTTCATGTCCGTTTTTTTTTTCTCTGTGATCAAAGAAGTTATCTCTCACAGGAGCTAGTGTGGCTAGGTTCTTCTGTTACAGCTTGTCTAATCAAGAGGCCCGTAACTCGATCTCACATACTTTGTTTGGACTTCTCTTGAGCCTTTGGGCTGTTCTCATTGTGGTGTCATGAGTTACTGACCACCACCAGAATGTTTCGATATTTCATTTTATTTCGTTCTGAGAAAAGCAAGTAATGAACAGGCACCCCGGAGCCCGGGGGGGGGGGGGTGGTTGGGGGGCTGCAGCCCCCCCCCCCCCCCCACTTTTTTCCTTTTTGTCCATACTAGTGTCTTACATTTTCCAATCTTAGCCCCACAATTTTTCCCATATATAGCCCCCCACTTTTTAGGGTGCTCCGCGGTCCCTGATGAATGCTGACTAACAGCAAAAGAATGTATGCAAGGGATTCTGGTCGTGGTAGTATATGCTGCTGTAATTGCCTGACTTGTTAAATATTCTTCAGAAATGATCTGACTGAGTGGAGGCTTGCGTGACAATTGCGCACATTCGGTTTCTTGGAAAACTAGCCCAGCGTAACTAAAGAACTGCATGATTACGGTCTTTAAATATGGATACCTTACCAGTGTATAACTTAGTAACAAGTGGCAACGGTTATGGTGTTTCATTTCGATGTTTTATTTTTTGATTTCCGTCCCGGCTTTTTCTTGCTCCAGATAAATGCATTCCAGGCACCACTGCTATCAAAATATTTTGCATTGGTTGTCAAATAAATATGAAACACAGCCCAGTGCTTTCGTGAAGTTCTACTAGTCACTATTATTATTAATGGTTTATTTTTGTATCTATTTTTTGTCAGATTTCTGAGCAGAGTGAGAACGACACCTTGGTCCTTCCACCATTTCTCGGCTTCGCACCAAGTGGTACTGTGGAGGGAGATCTTGTCTATGTGAATTATGGCCAAACAGAAGACTTTGAGAAGCTGAAGAACCAATTGAATGTTAATGTCAATGGAAAGATTGCTATCATGAGATATGGAAAAATATTTCGCGGAGACAAGGTAAATATTAAATATCAGCAAAAACTGTATGCAGATAACCGTCTAAGTGGCATTGTTGTTCTCCTCCTCCTCCTCCTCCTCCTCCTCCTCCTCCTCAACAGGACTTGGATCCTTTTCTTACTTTTATTACAACTACTAATACTACCAACTCCACTACTTCTACCATCAGTACTACTACCACCACAATCGCCACCACTAACCCAACCACAACCACAACCACATCACTACCACTACCACTACCACTACCACTACCACTACCACTACCACTACCACTACCACTACCACTACCACTACCACTACCACTACCACTACCACTACCACTACCACTACCACTACCACTACCACTACCACTACCACTACCACTACCACTACCACTACCACTACCACTACCACTACCACTACCACTACCACTACCACTACCACTACCACTACCACTGCCAATACCACTACCACTACCACTACCACTACCAATAACCTAACCACAGCCACACCACCGCCACTGCCACTACCACTACCATTAAACCTACCACTTCCACCACCATAACCGCCACCACTAAACCAACCACAACCATGCACTGCCACTACCACAACCACCACCATCACCACCACTACGACTACCACTTCTACTACCACTAACCCTACCACTACCACCATCACCACCACTACCTACCACTAAGAAGAGAAAGAGGTGGAATAGTCGTGTTAATCGTAGTTGGAAGTGCTGGTGGTATAAAACTACTACTACTACAACTGCTCCTGCTGCTGCTGCTACTTTTAAGTTTATTTTCGAAATCTCCTAGGTCCATAATGCAGCATTATACGGAGCTGTAGGTGCAATTATCTACTCAGACCCTGCTGATTATGCCCCACTTGGTATAGGTCATAACGATACCTTCCCTAACACACCATGGCTTCCTCCCACTGGAGCTCAGCGAGGCTCTATCTATACAGCCTATGGGGTCGGAGATCCGTTAACCCCAGGACATCCTGCTATTCCCGGGGTGTACAAGAGACCCTGGAATGAAAGTGGACTACCTACGATACCCGCCCACCCGATGTCTTATGGTGATGCTGTTAATTTTCTAAAGCATATGCAAGGTACGTTTGAACTTTTTTGCGCAAATAAAAATTCGCTGAGAATTTGTATTCGTGCAATATAATTGAATAAATTAATATCATAATTATTAATTATTATTACTTTAATAAGTAAATATGGATGAAGGCATGGTGAATGTCTGACCTGTTATCGAGCATAATCCCATGCATATTATTTTGCACTCAGGGACGGATGGGTGAGGGCCGGGGAAGTGTGATTCCCACTAAATTCCAGTAAGGTTTTCATTGTGTGTTACCAGACAGTAGTCTATTTTTAATCTTGATTGATGATCTTATTCCTTGAGTTATCCAAGGTTTCAAAAGTTCTTCAGTTATGTTTACGTTTGAATGCCTTTTAAGAAGTATCGCTATAGAAGACAAAACACGAAAAGTTGTGTCATACGTTAAACCTTCTAGCATCAAATTTTCGCGACACTTTTATTTCCCGATTTTGCAGGGTCGCATATTTCGCGACACTTCAATTTGGCGATTTGGCGAAAAATCATATTCTTGAATTTCGCGTTTTCGAATTCATTGAATAACTCATTCATAATTCATTCCCATATGCAAACAAATTACTTTACAAAACCCACTTTACTACATAACCTTAAGCATTTGACCATTAAACCGATGTATGGAAAGTGGTGAATTCCTTTCGCTCTTGGAATAACCTATCGGCTATTTCCTATCCCTTTTGGCTCGCACGACCTTTTAAATTGAATAAAACCTCAAATAAATTGTTGTTTTTTTCAGGAACGAATGTGCCAGAGGACTGGAAAGGCTCACTTAACATCACATATAAAGTTGGACCTGGTCTGACACAAGGCATGCGCGTTAGGCTTGAGATCAACAATCAACTCGTAGTTAAGTCAATCTTCAATGTTATTGGTACCATATATGGTAAGGAGGAGCCGGATCGATATGTTCTCGTGGGTAGTCATAGAGATTCGTGGGTGTTCGGCGCTGTTGATGCTGCTAGTGGAACAGCCTCTATGACTGAGATTGCCCGTGGTATAGGAGAACTTCTGAAGGAGGATTGGCGTCCAAGAAGAACAATGAAGTTCTGCAGTTGGGGAGGAGAGGAATTCAGCCTTATTGGATCGACGGAATGGGTTGAGCAACACTCTAAGGATCTAGCAGAAAGAGCTGTTGCCTACCTTAACTTGGACACTGGAGTCGAAGGGAACTTTGTCTTGTCGGCTCAAGGAAGTCCCTTGATGAAAGAAGCAATGACATCACAGCAGAAGCTCGTGGTTGATCCTAATGCCCATGATGACAAAGAAACCTTGTACGATATCATGGTTGAGAGAAACCCTTCAACACAGGACCCAAAAGAGCCGAATTTCCCGGTTGTTGGTTCTGGAAGTGACTATGCTCCGTTCTATCACGTTGTTGGTGTACCTGTAGCAGATCTTTCGTATAAAATGGGCCACAAAAATAAAACTGTGCCCTACCCTGTCTACCACTCTCAACATGATACTTTTTACTGGATGACTAAATTTATAGATCCCAAGTTCCTTGTTCACAAAGCCGTGGCCCAGTATGCAGGATCTGTACTCCTGACCCTCGCAGACTCTCCACTATTACCACTATCGGTTGATTCCTATTCCAAAAAACTGAATGATTCCTTTGGTAGCCTTTTGAAGAATGATGTGTTTAGGAAACAAAACATATCTCTGAAGTATCTGGGACAGGCCGTGGACCAGTTCGTTTTGACTGCAAAAAAGTTTACTGCAATGGCTTCTGAAATTAAGGAAAAGGAAGACAAACAGGCTAACGATTTACTACGAAGATTGAATGATCAGATGGTACAGGTAGGAATACATAGTTTAAAAGGAATTCGTGGGTGGCAATGCTACCCAGCTAAGTTGACTTTCACGACGAACTCAAGGACAACCAATCAAAATTGAGGATTCGACATTGTATTTTGATTAGCATGACCCATGTCCCTGCTCTTAAAATGCTAACCAAAAGTTTGACCCATAATTCCTTTCGAGAAACTCGATCAGCTCCGCTGGAATATAGACCCCTTCCACGTGACGTCAGTGCAGCTCAATTTGGAGGGCAAAACAAAAGAATTTTAATCTCTTGAGAATGTGAACCTATTGTTTTGCCGTCCAAATTGAGCTGCTTTCCAACGTGCTGCAAATGGTCTATAGCTACGCAGTCTCTTACTGCTGTGCAGCCCTTCGCAGTTCTCTGCACCATCTTCTAAGGTAACCGGCATTTGCGTCGAAGCGAGACGAACGGTGAGTTTGCAATGATAGAGACATGTGAACAATTGTCCAAGGTGTTAAGAAAGGTCCCTATCATTGTAAGCTCACCGTTATCGTCTCGTTTCGATGCAATTTAAGGCACGGCTACCTTTGAAGATGGCACCAGGAACTGTGAAGGAGACTATTCAATTAACGTGGTCGATGATAAAAGCCTAAAGCTTTGAGAGCGGAATCATGAAATTTATTTTACCGTAGCATTATTACGATAAGAAACTCGCTGAATGGTTACGAATTCTACGACTTATACATGTATTCCTTAATTCTTAGATAGCCTAAAGTGAAGATAAATGATAGGCTTTAGGCTTTTTAACGTTAATAGCCCAATTGAGTGATCACGTAAAAAGCAATTCAAGACGAGGCACCGGGGAAACAATGGAGTAATCCTAATTTAATATCTTGTTTCCCCGGAGCCTCGTCTTGAATTACTTTGTGCGTGGTCACTCGACCAGAATATCGAAAGTGGGCTATATATTGAACTAACGTGCGTCTACTGTCTTTCTTTCAGGTTGAAAAAGCCTTTATCTATTCTGATGGTCTTCCAGGCAGGAAACTGGTTAGACACGTCCTGTTTGCTCCAGAATTACACAATCTCTACGGATCATCGAGCTTCCCTGGAATCAATGATGCAATCTACGATGCCAAAAGTAATGGAAATTGGATAGAGGTGGAGAAACAGTTATCAATTGCTTTGGAGTGTGTTTTGGCTGCTACCGAGGCAATTCAGCCTTTCAGTGAAAACTGATATGTATTTAGAAACCATATTTTTCAGCGTTTAAATTGTCTCTGTGTTGAATTCTGAAGATCTTTTTTTTCTTTTTTCTATTTGGTTATCTTTATTATATTTTTTTTTCTCCCAATTTTTAAGTAAATCTTCCGAATAAGCCTTCTGGATATGAAATAATGAAATCTCGAAACGATTGTATACCTTACGATATTTTTTTTACCATGCCTTGGCTTGAATTGCGTGACTCAGTGTCACAGTGAATGTGTGTGCTATGACATAAACACATTCCATGCCTTTATAGTTGCGTGACTGGAGTGACTGTTAAAGTGCCATGGGTGACAAGTGATAACACAGCTGTTGTTATTTCGACGCGGATCGAGCCACTTTGCTATTACGAAATCTACTATCCTCAAGAAAATGATTTATGACAGGTCCTGTTGTTCCTTCCTCCCTTCCTTCCTTACTTCTTTCATATTTATTTTCCTTTTCTTTAGATTATTCTTACCTTCCTAGAAATTGCAATCAAAGCTACTTATGTCTCCAAAAAAGGGAACTAAAAGCTCGGTAGAAAAATTTTCGACAGGTGAAAAACGTATACGTCCTCGGCCACCAACCATATTCCAAAGCCAACTCGGTGTTGAAATTCATTGCCACTAAAATCATTGTATTAAATTAGATTCGGGAGTATACAAACTCGAGGAATTCCTAAAAAAAAAACCTGGCAAAACATATTTAGCAGCACTTATACAGTTAAGGAAACTAATTAATTTTTTTTCATATAATTGTGGGTTTTTTATTTATCTAATTATTTATTTTTTAGTTTTTTTCCTGCTGTCATTAGTGCCAAGCTCAATATAATGTCATCTTAATACAGCCTCCTCATATGGAAGTGTTAAACGATATTTAATCAAACAATCCAGCTGATTACATTTCATGATAATTCATTCTGATATCCTAACACCTTGTGAAGCTTCAAAACCCGCGAAATAAAATACTAATCTTATTTCAATCGAACAGAATATCTTGTAACAACCGCTTTTGCTCATTTTATTGCGGGAAAAGCCGTTTGAAGGTGCCGCAGGGCACACGATTAGATTTTTGAGGGGATGAAGAGCGGTGGCGTAGCTTTATTAGTACACTCGCCTCTAGGTTTGATTCTTGGTTCCTGTGATCAGCTCAGAGATTGTTTCAGGGCTCGATCTATGACTGAGTCAGTCGTGCCTGGACTTAAATCAACCCAGAGATTGTTTCAGGGTTCGAGTTTTAGGGTGTTAGTTAGCCGTGCCCCGACTTAGATCAACCAAGAGGTTGTTTCAGGGTATCGATAAAATAGCTTTGTAACTGAAACAAATTTTAGCTGAAAGTTTTCTTCACCATTTGATGTAACTCGCTTGCCTTGTAAAATCTCGCTTTCTCGGTAATAAAGTTTTCCGAAAAAGTAAAACTTCTTTCTGCTACTGCAAATTTCGTCGCAAGGCGAGTATCTTCTAAAAGTATCACCGTGCACATCGCAACGGAATCTAACCCTTTATTCTGACTAGAAAGTTTACGAAAATTTAGAACAGCTTACACATCGATGAACTACACATCTGAAACTCGTAAAACGCCAGGCAAGTTTCAGCTGTACTTGGCCATGTTTTAACGTCGTTAGCGCAATTTCCTGAGAAAGTCGTACTTTTTCGGTTGTTTAGTGCGATGCGTTGTTTATCACATCAACGATATTTGTACTAATCGTCTCTTAAACTGTTGAACACAGTAAGCAAATGACTGATAAAGGATTATAAAATTACCCCGATTATCTTATATTTTTGCAGTTCGAGGAATATTTGAGTATATATTTTTCGCCGCCTGAGCGGAAATCTTGGGCACCATTAAGTAACTTTACCCCTCAAACCAAAAATGGCGTCTGCTCTGATCCAATAAAAAACTAGCTCGAAATTGAAAATGATTCAATCTCTTTTTGAATGGGGAAAGATATTAGAAGCTTCCGACGCCCTTTGGCTATTCTTTTGATTAGTATATCTATACCCTGAAACGCCATACGCGATTATTTAAGTCACTCAGGGAAAAGCTAAATCACAGATAATTTGTATTGGAAGTTCGCGTGTTAGGCCGGCTTTCTTGGAGGTAGGAATACTGGAGAACCCGGAGAAAACCCATGAATCAAGGGGAAGTACAACCTAGAGTGAAATCAAACCATTAAACCCTATGATTCAAAGGAATGAGGTTAGTTCAATGTTAGTTGGTTTATACCTACCTGTTTCAGTTGCTAAACATCATGTTGAAGTCGAGTCTTCTTAGAAAAAAACTCTTTTCACCGGCTGGCGAAAAAAGAACTTTCGAAATTATGCTATAAGCAACAATCTTTTTTCTTCATTACTACATTCTCTTTCTAGTACTTGTTATTCAAATTGAAAGGAATATCCGAGAACTTTTCATTTTATTCTCAGATTAGGTATACAGAGTAAACAATGCTTTGTATATGTATTTACACAAGTGAATTCACCAACCTGCCTCTTGCACAATAAATATGGTTTCTTTTTTCACGCAATGCGTACTCTTTGAGACGACCGCCAAACCTCGATAAAATCTCTTTCAAAGGTAATATCTGATAACTCCTCATTTTATCAGCTTATAAACATGTCAAAACATTTTTAAAACAGATAGTATATAGCTAAGGACCCAATTTTGTGTTGTCCTTTAATTTGTCGCAGTTAAAAGATTTAGAAACGTTTTTTGTCTACACTTTTTAACCTTATTTCTCTGCTTATTTGCGTTTGGTTTTTACGTCGGTTCGTGTAAGCTCCAAAATCCACATTAATGTTACGTGCATCGCTACAATCATTTCTTTTACCAGTATTTAGTGGCTATTTCTTAAGGTTAAGAACGTGTTCATCAAGGGCTCCTCTAGGTGATTTTTTTCCCGCACTTTAATAGATTTATAAATATATTTTGATATTTAAATATGAAAAATTACAGGCATGATGAATAAAAGCTGATGCTTTTAAGCCATAATAGTAAGTAACTACGTGAATATACAGGATTTTTAAATTATAAACTGAGTACTTTTCTGAAGCTTCTAAACATGTGACTCATGGGATATTTTGAGGGAAATTGTCGAGTTCAAAATGATAATAATTAGAACTTTCTCTTGGAAGATGGAGGCGTATACTGAATCAGATTACGTGGGTGATATATCGAGCGTCCCTAACGGCGGGAATTCTTGAGCTCGATTTGGTATGAAGTACTATTCATCAAAGCCTTCAAATTTTATTGAAACACTGAAACAACCTCTGGGCCGATCTAGTCAGCGGGGTACGGCTAACTCAGAGATTAGATTGGAATTTAACTTATTTATTACTTATTTTGTGGAAGGAGGAAAACCGGAAAACCTGAAGAAAAACACTCGAATCGATCAATCAAGATAACCAACAAACTCTGCTCATGTAAAAATGTGATGCCAACTAGCAAGGAATTGAACCCGAGACTACAGTGTTAAGAGGCGAATGCACTATACGCTAGCGCATCGCCCGTTTTCTTGATTCGGAATCCCTTAATTACTATGTTATCAGTCCTAGCTTTGTTTCAGTTCTTATATTATATATTGTATTACATATTGGATCCTACAGCGGGAGTGATTGTGTGTCCCTATCGGCGGGAACTGGAAGTTGGTGGTAATCTATTCACCAACGCGTTATCAATCTTGGCTTTCAGTTCTTATTATATCTTTATTATCTTATCAGAAAAATTAAAAAGCCGAGATGAACAACCTACTAGAGTAATACGATCATATCAAATTATAGAGTCTAAGAAAAACAGGCTTTGTTAGTAATCTATATGCGCAGCGTATATCAAAATCCGTCTAATCCTAACCACCTTTGCATACTGTCAATTGATAAATGAACCACAATATATTGATAAGCTAAAGTTCCGTGGTTTGTGACAATAGGAGGAAGACTAAAAATTTTGCGGTAATCGAGAGCGCTATTTTCCCTCGTAATTACAAAGTAATAATTTGTTATTCATGAATGTTAATGCCCGTTGCTCAGCAGGCGAGGAGGCAATATTTATTGCGTCTCGGAAAAGAGTTTTTAAACGCGTGTTGGAAAAAAACATCAACTGTCTATTTGGAACCACAATTTTTTTCTTGTGCAAATAGAATTTATTTGTCTGCAGGAAATGTAAATTTAAGGGAAATAAACAGATACCAAAGTTACCTGTAATATATGTGATTAACATTAGTCATGGAGCAGGTGTAGCGAGAGCAGAAAGCACGCAGTCTGTGAGAAGACCGCCCTTTTGTTTTACAACTAAAAACAAGAAAAACACTGATGACCGATTGATTAATTATTATTGTGAATGATTAAAAAAAGGAAAGAATTTGCACATCAAAGCAGGATGAAAAATTACAGAAACTATTCGCTTAAAAGAAATAACAGCCTACTGGATCCTATAGGCAGCTATTTATAGGATTTAATTAAAAGTCTTTGGAGCCGGGTGACACCCTTCAATTTGCTCGCTTAAAAAAAGTGGATCTGAGAGTAATAAAGAAGAACAGCTAGAAGTAGAGGTCATTCTTTGTGAACAAGATCGCCTTGTCGAGAGCGCCGAAGAGATCGGATTTAAGAAAGTGCAACCGGTAAATTGGACGCATTATTCTTCAGCTTTAGGGAAGCTGTTAATTTTGGAAATTGAGAAAACTGAGATTGCTCTTTAACACTGATAATGGTATTATGAATTGACTTTTGCAGATTAGTTTGAACGTTGTTCGAAGTAAAAAAAAAAACGTTTAGAAAAGCAGTAAGCGAGAGGAAAAGTCAAACAACAAAGTCAGCAATGAACGACGAGAAACTTGGGGAAGTTGGATCGTCTGACGGAGGGCCTAACGATCTGTCAAACGAAACATCTTGGAATTCATCGTTTGATCCTGAAAGCTTCCTAATGTCAGACGCAGTACCGCTTTGGGACACAATTGTTCTGGGAATCATCGCTAGCTTGTCATTATGTGGTAACGCAACTGTCATTTTGCTCATTGGAACAAGAAAAAAACTGCGCAAACATGCCTCTCCAAACTGGTTCATTTTATCGCTTGCTCTGGCAGACCTGTGTGTTGGTGGTGTATATGCACCTTCGAGATTCATTTGCCGATTTGCTACCGATTGTTCGGTTATAGCTTGGAACATCATATACTACTTTCAAAGCGTATTTCTGAGTTCATCAGTGTTGAATCTGTGTGTCTTGACCTTTGATCGATACTTGGCTGTAGTGCATCCTTTTGCTTATCACAACGTCATGAACTCGTCACGAGTGTTTTATCTCGTACAGTTAGCCTGGTGGGTTGCTGTGCTTCTAAATATACCCTTCTCAGTGATAGAATTCCTCCCTCAGTTTTATACTAACGAAGCTCGTATGGTCCACAGTGTGTCACACATGGTCATCTTTGCATTTATTCCATGCCTTTTCATGATCTATGCGTACGTTTCTATTATGATTATCGTCAGGCGTCACAAAATGAACATAATGCGACAAGAGATGCAAATTGCGGCAAATTTTCAACAAGAAGATCAATGCAATCGCCAAAAGAATCGCACGAAGGATGGCACAATGAGAGCTGTTGGAGTCATCGTGCTAATCTTTATCACTTGCAGCAGCCTTTTTCAATGGCTTACAATCTCCAGTCTGTTAGATCCTGGAGACCTTTCACGTATGCTAGATAGCCCGGCATATTTTATTATTTTCACATTGTTGAATTTTAAGTCAGCAGTAAATGTCTTAGTTTACGCGCTGTTAAGAAAGGATTTTCAAAAAGAATTGAAGAATTTGTTCAGGTGTTCATCCTGAGTAAACCTAGTCGAAAATAAAGCATGAGTCATGTTCACTAATATTTTTCTAGATGCTCAGTCATCGTGAAATTTTAATCGAGATGAAGTAGTCTTGGAAAAAGGTCCTCCCCCGACTTCACTTACCGAAACCACCATTCTTCTCGTGAAGATTGCAAAACTTAGACTAATGCTGTAATTGACTATTCAAGAATCACCCTAAAACTCGTTTTTAACCAAAATATTTCGTGATGTTACTAATAAGCGATGCTAGAAACATCTTTGTAACTTAGGAGTCAGTGATCACCTTTGTAATTATTCTTAATTTAAATTAAAATTTTGGGCTAAAATAAAATAATAGCCCTTGGAATTGATTGATTGTATTATAGTAAGCTGCATATTTGAATGTTTTCATAAGGTGTGGGTCTTGACCTTGGCAGGGGAAAGAAAAACAAATTAAAACACAGACCCCAGAAAACACACACGTCATGTGTACAAAATGCGAGTTTCATATCCTGTTAAGGTGATTTAAGTAACGAATTTAAGATTGGCAAAATCTACGAAGGAGACGTCAACTGGAAGTGTAAATAACTTTAATTTGGGGTTTCGCGCCTTCAAAGTGTGTCTTCCCTGTGGATGAGTTGACTTTGCTCACAATGTTGAGAATGAAATCCCCAATGAACAGAACCAAAGGAAAAATTATTTACGTTTCCGGTGGACGTGAACGTCGTAGATTTGGCAAAATTTAATCTTTTGTTCGCTAGAATATAGTGTTGATGATGACGACGATGGTGATGATAATGGTGAAGATGATGATGATGATGGTGACGAGGAAGATGATGATGGAGAAGATGATGATGTGATGTTGACAATGTTGGTGATGATAATGGTGGTGGTGGTGGTGGTGAAAATCTTGATTATAATTTCTTTAATGGCAAAGAAGATGCTGATGACAATGGTGATAGTGAAAATGAGATGATGATGATAATGGTGAAGATGATGATGACGAGGAAGATGATGATGGAGAAGATGATGATGATGATGATGACAATGTTGGTGATGATAATGGTGGTGGTGAAAATCTTGATTATAATTTCAAGAATGGCAAAGAAGATGCTGATAACAATGGTGATAGTGAAAATGAGATGATGGTGGTGATATCAATGTGGGTTAGCACGTGATGGTGTTGATGATAATGATGAATATGATATGATGATAATAATGGTGAATTAATGGTGATAACAAAAATCCTAATGATAGCGACGATAACGATGACAATTCTGTTAGTCAAAATCATGAGATATCGATAATGGTAATGACAATGTGCGCGTGGCGAAGAGAATGATAATGACGATACTAAAAACGATATTCTAGTGGTGATAAAAATGTTGGGGATGGCGAGTTGTGATGATGAAGGGCGGGCATTGCTGAAGAAGACTGATAAATTTATTGATAATGATAATAGTGCCTCCTAATGGTAATACCACATCAACACACAGCAGGAAAAACGTTTATGAATATAATTAATACAAAAAATATACCAATGTACAGCGAGTTGCCCAGTTGCAAATCTCACAAAGTAAAAAAGCCCGAAAAAAACTGCAATAATAACGTGAAGACGTAAAAACAACACGTACTTACCTACCGAAGTACCACATATGAACCTAATTCATATTATAAGGATTAATGCGATTTATTTTCTTTTAATTCGAGACGTGGCTGCTGATTAAACCTGACATTTCGAAGGAGATTAAAAGCCCGTTTATTAAGGTGTCTGTGAAAAGATCATCTTAAAATCGTTAAGTAATTACCAACACGAGCTCTCATCATTTCGTATTGTCGTGGTTCTTTATTTTTTTTCGAGAAAAATGGCAGCTCTACTTAAATATCGAGACATGGTTTCACCACATTTATTTATTAATTATTTATTTGTCTATTACAATGCTATTTCCCTCATCATGTATTTAATCGAAGGAAATCAAGGACGACAGAAAAGACATTCAGGCAACCTAAGAATTTGCATAATATAATTCCCATTTCAGGTAGATGTTGTGTCATTATGTTTTTGTATACTGCTATTTATCCAACACCATAGAAAATACAGCCAATCAGAAAGCAGGAAATTATTTATCGGTATTTCACTCTTCCTTCCCATCATGCACTGCGTGTTGAATCTACGCCTTTATATTTTCTATGGTATGGGATAAAAGGCTCGTGTGTATTCTAGAAACTACAAGTGACTCGAGGGATATTCCACGATATGCCGCTCGAAACTAGTATAGATACAACACAAGAGTCACAAGCTAGTGGACTTGTGTATAGACTTCCAGACACTAAGAACAAACAGATTTATAGACTGAAAGTTTTTTCGATAGATCTTGTCGACTGTGGAACAATTTTGAGGGGAGTAATAATAATAATAATAATAATAATAATGATGATGATGATGATGATGATGATAATAATGATAATAATAATAAAAGATAAATAATGATAATAATAATGGATGATTATGATGATAATATCAATAAAAAATTTAAAATATACTCAATCCTAATACTAATACTTAAAACTGAAACTTATTACTATTATTAATATATATTTTATATAGAATTTAAAAAAAGGAAAATAATTTTATAAAAAGAAAAATTTATATCACTATATTATTATTTATATAATAATAATATAATATATTACTAAAACAATGATATAATGACTATTTATAAAATATTTGCTTCATGGTTGTTTAATCTAAAATCCTCTAAAATGTTTTTATTTCGAAAAGGGGTTCTTGACCCTCTTATGCACAGTTGGACAGTTCTTAAAATATTAAAGTTCAAAATAGTTCTTATCCAAGTGATAACGCTGGCGTAGTCAGCTTAGTCATGATGATAATAATAATAATAATAATAATAATAATAATAATAATAATAATAATAATAATAATAATGATAAACTAACAAATCACGATATTTTGCTCAACCTCGTCCAATAATTGCTTATCATTTTACTCATGGTTTACGTAAAAGTTATTTTCATTTATTTTCTCATAACAGCAGCATGCAGTATTGACATGAATGAAAAACGTCTGCGCATGCTCTAAGTCCGTAATGTGCAAATAAGTCTTCGCTTTATTGTAAAAATATGCACATTTGCTTATCAAACTTGTCCGATAATGCAGTATTACTAGTTACAACAAATACACTCAAATACCTTACCTGACGTCACAGTCATTATCATATTGAAAGTATGACCCTCCAATTTAAAGATACATCACTCAAATCAAGGAATATTTTACCATTCAACTACTCACTTCATGTAGAATCAAAGGTTCAAAGGTTTTTATTTACCACATATACAAAAAAAAGATAACTTTACAGTGAAAAATGGAAATGAATAGGTGGAGGGTGCAAGAGAGACAACCCAAAGGGCTTGCACCCAGGACTAATTAACAAATAGTATGAAGCGTGGAATATTTAAAGTATTGAAACTTATTCTGTTCTAAGGCAACAAAGGCCATGAGTAGGAGACTACGGAACGAAGAGCTCAAGTTTAAAAAGATATTGGACTTCAGGAGACTGTGAAGACAAGAGATACTTAAAAAAAATAATCTTTAAGTACTAACTTAGCATTGTAATCATTTGTGTCGGCAAAAAAAGCAAGTACATCAAAAGCGTGTTTTGAGGGTATAACAGTATTTCGGAAAAGGCTTCACCCAAGGCGTTAGAAATTTAATGAAAATTGTTTTGAATAAATGAAATAGGATTTTTTTCCCTCCAGTTACAGTCACGTGATTATTAGTTGCAAAGGGCCTATTGAATTTGTTCTTTTTGTTGTGACTTTTTATGATGTTATCTGTTTCCTTGAGGCTATTCTTTTACTTTCACATGCACCTATTTCGAAAAACGTTGTCGGTGAGAGATCTGAAATCTGAAATCTGAGACCGAGTAGCACGCTTTAAAATATGATATATATATTCACAGCCAAACAACGTAGCCGGCTTTTAGATTGGAATATGAAGCATGACCTTTGAGTTAGTAATGTAATCTTTCGTATTTTAGCCAGAAAACATAAAAGCACAAAAGTTCTGTTTAGTCTCAGATCGCCCATCTTAGATCTCCGACCGAAAACGTTGTTCGAAATAGGTGTACACCCAATAGGTGTACACGAAGAACGTTGTCATATAAAAATGATAATAAAAAGATAACAAAATAACAAATAGTAAGTAAATATTTTTGTAAAACAGGTGTAATTATTTCACTGAACATTTTGAAGGTATAGACTGACATTTTGGAGATCATCTTGTTGGTATATACTAAAACAGTTATAATGTCATCAATCTAGGGGACGTTAGATCGAATCAACAAATAATTAATATAGAGAGGCTTCTAAAATACTGCAAAATAATTCTTTCGGACAGGACTGGTTCTACTTTAAGCTATAGTTACAGACTGTACATCAGTCGACAGACGTTATTTACACCTATGTCAAAAAAGGTTGTCCGAGCCAAAGTAGAGGCGATAACAAAGATCATTCAAAGACCGAAAAGGAGTTAAGAGTGTATAAATAAACACAAATAATCGAGGCCTTTAAAAGGGTTTCGACAACGGCGTAACTACAAACGAAATCAGTCTCAAAACTAAGCTCCGAGTGTTCTTGAGAATAAGAAGCAGAAACACACTTCATTTCAGCTATTCTTGGCTCTTGGAATGACCTAACGCCTTTGGCTTCGACCACAACCTTAAAGTTTTTCGAAATAGGTCAACAAAGTGCAGATCTAGAGAAAGAATATTGGTTGATCTTCACAGTTCCCTTAGCTTGTAGATGCGACTATATTATCGAATGCCTTACTATGTATGCTTAATCCCTGTGAACTGATTTCATGGCTGTTAAACCAGTTAACAGACAAGCTGCTTAGAGGGGCAACTCGCCTATCACGGGGACGGAACAGGTTGAAAGCTTCGGATCTGAATCGTTGATTTCTCCAGGCGTAGACTATAGGGTTGATTGCGGAGGAACAGCACATTATAGTGAAGCAAATTTCAACTGCAAGTTTGTTGGATGAGTCGATCATTAGTAAAAGTGTTATTGGTAAGAAGCTGATCACGAAGGAACTGACGATGATTGATGCTGTTTTGGATGCTCTGTTCTCGGAATCGATTGATGCAAGTTTATAATTATAAGTCAATGATTTGGCTTGGCGAACTATTATTTGTCGCTGTTTTCGCGAAACATGGAAGATTTTAGCATACATGGAAATAAACAGGAAAACGGCACAGATTCTGATATGAGTGGTGATTTTCTTGAACATCGTCAATGTTCGCAGCACACCTTCAATTAGTGACAGGATCCAGATCAAACCAATACCAGCCGAGATATTTGTCTTGGACATCATGGACTTGTATCTCAAGGGATAAAAGATAGCAACCACACGGTTTCCTGTCAGTAAGAGAAGATTATTGAGCGATGCATAGAGCGATGTTGAAGTGACAATATAGTAGAAGATCATAAAGTCCTTGCTGGTAAAGCCATTTAAACTGAGGACATAAGCGGGCTGAGTGAAGACACAGACAAGAAGATCTGCTACAGAAAGACTGACAATACAGAAGTTGACTCCTGCTTGCAGAAGAGGGTTTTTCCACACAGCCAAGCAAGTGACTGTGTTGCCAATAATACCAAGAACACTGAAAAGAACATTGACAACTGAGAGTAGAATGACAGCAAGCGTCCCAATCTGACCTTCAACCGATGTTCGATCAACTGCCATAGTTCATTTGCTTTTGTAAATACGTGATATATACCAACTACAGAGTACTTCCAAAGCATGAACCAGAGATCCAAGAAGATGTCTTCTACTTGAACAAAATCCTGCCCCGACCTGTTTTTGTTTTTTCGCTTGGGGTCAGACTTGATTTCGTCTTTTAATTCAAAGTTCAATTGGTTTGTAAATACGTGGTATAAACTAGAGAGTCCAAATCAGGAACCTTATCTAGAGATCCAAAAAGATTAACTTGAACAAAACCTTATCCTTACTTTCTTGGGGCTACCGCTGAGACTTCATTGATTTTTCAGGAATCAGCTGCCCAAGAAGATGAACTGTACAATACAAAAACCTATCCTTGTTTTCTCGGGACTACATACTTGATTTGTCTTTTATTGTCAAGCTCAATTGATTTGTAAATGCGTAGAGGCAACTATTGTCGAGCACAAACCAGGAATAAGCGACCCAAGAGAATGGACGTACTTTACCAATTAATCGTAATCTATATTTGTTTTCTTGGGTTTCCACACTTGATTTCTCTCTTCTTTTCGAGGCCGTAACTTGGCAACGAGGGTTAGTTGTTTTTCCTTGATTTAATCATCCACCAGCTGCAGTTCTTAGATAGATAAATAGATATGTAGATATGTAGTGAAAACTTCAGTGGTTTAAAGAGGGCAACACTAAATAGTATTAAATGCTAAAAAAAGTGTCCATCTTTTGGTTCCTAAACTATTGTTGACGTAAACGTTAACCTATGAAAGTCTGCAGCAACACCGAGATGGGAGAACCCGTCAAAACCCCACTAAAAAATGAGGCTGGACGGATCTAATGTAGTTGACAAAGTGTTCGTTATTATCCTCGCTAGTTCTTAATTGCTTACTAAACTGTTATATAATCAAGTATGTGAACGCTGAAGTAAGATGAGAGAAGCCAAACCGCGACCAGTGTACTACAAGAAACGATGGATCGATTGAAATTGTCGGTCTATAGGTTTTTTCATTTGCGTGCAGAAGTTCTTGTACTGTAATCAGTTTTGTGAACGTTACATTGGATTAATCACAAACTAACAGGACGAAGATCTCCGGTCGTTATACTTCAAACGGATGTTTGTAAAGCGTACCTTATAATCCTATTGGATGGGAATCTGCTTCACTTGTGTTGTCCTTAGCGATATCTTGTATAACCATCAGTAGTATGTCTTCTGTAAAGAAAAGATTAATAAATATAAATATTTAAGGACTCTATTTAGATGGTCGAAGTAAGCATTTTCCGAATTCACTGCAGAAAATCCTAAGCATCTCGTCGACTTTGAAAAGTCAGGCGACAAGTGAAATATTCAGAATTAGAGAGGGAAAATCGAAAATCGAAAATTCTTCAAGTTGTAGAAAAATAAGAGAATTATATATGTCTTATGTAAAAAGGTTTGCAAACAAGAAGTGAAGTGAATATTTCCGTTTACTTGCTTATAATCTGTTTATTCCAAATGGCATATTTTCTGTTACGAGAAGACGAATTCATGACCACTGCGATTGCATGATTTTCATCCCTGATTTAAAAACATTCCCAATACCGATAAATACAATGCTGTTGAATTAAGGCCTTGTTCAGTACACTGTGGAATTTTCCCAGCAACTTTGCTGCTCGCAACGCGGTGCTGGAGAAATTACAGTGTAACAGCTAGGAACTTTACTCTCAAATTGAAATATACAAATTAATTTGAGTTTACTTAAACAATTATTCTCATCAATCTAGGGGGTTTTAAAAAAAATAAAAAATTCAAATCCCTACTGTTATCTTTTTACTTTTATGCGATATTCTGGTTGAGTGATTACGCACAAAGCAATTCAAGACAACGCACCGGTGAAACAAGGAAGTAATCCTAATTTATTATTTTGTTTCTCCGGAGCCTCGCCTTGAATTGCTTTGCTACCATAATATCGAAAGTGGGCTAATAGGTGTACCACGCTTTAGGTAAAGTGCTTTTCACTTTCCAATCATGCAATATTTACATCACAGAAGCTACCTATAATGTGTTACGACCTGCACGTTAAGGCAAAGAGGCTCGGTCATTTTTAGGCATGTTTCAGCGCGCATTTGGTCCTTGGAGCTAGTTTTCTAAGCTTCCTGGGTCGTAGCCCGTAGTACACAAGCGTTTGCATGGTGGGATGCAAACGTTGCCTACTAGTGGAATCTCCCTATTTGCGGACACAAATAAGCGTAAATATCACATGCAAATGCTGGAAATTGCTTGGCAAAGTAACTAGAAATAAGCTGGATTAGAAAAAACCTACTAATGGTCTATCACCAATCGAGCCCTGTGATTGGCTGAGCTACTAGGGGTCTATTAGTGATAGACCTCTAGTAGCGAAAAGCGCCGGTTTTGAAACCCCAAAAAAATATATTTAAAGCAAAATCCAAAACTTTTTGCATCCTTTTATTGGACCGATTAGTAGGTTTTTACTAAAACAATTAGACCTCTCGCCCTCATGGTCTACGAGTCAATAGCCCATTCGGCCTTCGGCCTCGTAGACCATTCGGACTCGAGGACTAATTGTTAATTAGTCAGGATTGTTCGGGAAGTAGGGGTACCCTGTTGCCATGGACAACTCTTCTTTATGTCAACGGCCACTTGTAGTCGTATACGTGACTGCTCTTCTAGTGTCACCTTAGTAATATCGATGAACTTCGATTGATTTAATTTTTACATGACATATTTGAAACACATTTGATAATGATGTTGAATCATATATATATATAATATATAATATTTAATATTTATTTTATTATATTTTATTTAATATACAATATTTGTTGTTTAGGCAGGCACCACGTTATGTCTCCTCAATCCATACATTCTCCGCTGCAAATTAATATTTGACAGTTTTGAAGGCTTGCAACTCTGGGTCTTTTTAACTAATATTGAAATGCTTTCTCCGAAAATAAAATGTTGTTGCAAATTATTTTAAAATTCAAAATTTGCCACAGTCCCTTGCTCGTTTCCGGCCAATTATGAGAAGAATTAACTTGGCAGTATACTTGAGGGAAAATAACTCGATTCGAACTTTATAATTGCCGATTATCTTCGACTCTTGTAGCAGCTGCTTGCCAAGCAAACATAGTGATTAAGTAATCGTTCTACAGTTTGAAATTCGTCGTAGTTCACGAAAATAACTATAAAAATTATGACAGGACATGGCTTGACATATTTGTCAAGGGTTTTGTCTGTTTTATTCGTAAGATATGAAGTCGTAAATTTTCCATAGCTCATTCGACTGACAGCGATTATCGACGATTGTCAAAGTTCGCTTATTGATTCCGACTAACTCCGAAGTTTACCTTACATCATGTCTTACTTACATATATAGATCATAGATCACTGCTGCTGCTTCGTCCGTGTGTACGTTTCGAGTTTAGGGAGTTCTCACATAGGGCTAACCTCCAAACTTCCTTTCAGGATGCTTATTTAATTTATTTATTTTAGCTGCGTGTTAGTTTCTGCTTTGGCTCTCTTAAATGTTCCATTCTATGTCACTGATAATTTGCATCCTGAATAAAATACTATTGTATTGTGTTGTATTACACCGGCCAGAAATTTAAGCCAGAAATTTGACATGTTATTGGTTTGTACTGTATTCCAAATTTGTATAGTTGCCGATAGGTTATGTAACCGGCAAACTCGAAGTGCCTACCACTTCACTTAAGCATCAAGCGGCATCTACACGAGCAAGTTTTCCTTGACAAGTTTTCCTTGACAAGGAAAAGCTAGTGAT